>CM070546.1:98338825-98967649 GCA_036346405.1 Phyllostachys edulis
ATTAATTGGTGTGTATTCTATTCGAAAACAAGACCAAATGAGTCAAAAACTACTACAACACCTCTTCACCCGTCTCTCGCCATTTATTTCACCTTTGTCTGTGTGACCATGTTCATGCTGGTCAAATCTAAGTACGTATACGTCCTACCATTCTATTCCTGATATCTTCTCTATAAAGTCTCCAAGGCAGTAGCTGCTTATGCCTTTAAAACCACTTCATATATATACATATATATATATATATATATATATATATATATATATATATATATATATATATATATATATATATATACTACCTACCACTTTCAGAGGTCGTGGCGAGATAAGAGAGCGACCATGGGCAACCTCATCGAGCCTCAGGTTCAAGAAACATGGTCGCTAAAAGAGCGTGTGGACATACAATTACCCGGATGTCGCCGATAAGTAATTGGACTTGACATCAAGGAATGGTTGGTTGCTCTCTTATCCTCGCCACGACCTCCCGAAAGTGGTCAGACTACAAACAATATAATATATATATATATATATATATATATATATATATATATATATATATATATATATATATATATATATATATATATATATATATATATATATAGGTTTTAAGCACAAGCAACCAACGCTTGAAGGTTTTATAGAGAATATATATCACACGGTTCTAAACACGAACCGCTCAGTGATAGCATGCATCACAAACGGTTTGAAAACCGCTCGTGATGACCTCATATCATCATCGACTCCATAAACTCAGACGGCCGGAAAAACCGCTCGTGATGACGTTTTTGAACCGTCTGTAAAGACCTTTTCTGTAGTAGTGTCTCTAGCAAGTTGATTATGTTTCCTACAGCAGTACTAATGCTTTGTGCCTACTGAATGTGATCATTTGGTTACTTTGATACCTATGTTTTCTCTGTTATTCGAATTCAGTAAAGGTTGTGATCTCATTTTGCATTAATAGATAATCTGTTCTTTTGTTAGTCTATAATGCTGTTGATGTGATATTTGGTCATTTGTTGGCCGAAAGTATTATTGCTATTTATTGCTTATGGGATAATTGTTAACACATTAGTAAAGCATTCTTGAGCTCAAAGTTTGATTGATAGTTGTCATATCTAATTTGTGGAGAGTAACATTAGTGGCGAGGAGGCTAGAATTTCATCTTGAGCAGCCTAACATCTGAGAGCATATTAAACAAATACTTAAATATAAGTATTATGTTGATTTTAATTGTCCACATGTTCTATGTTTTGAGCATATGTTAATTTTATCATTTAAATGCTGCTAGAATTATATTTAATGCTGCTGAAATTAATTCTAGATATTTGCAAAAACTGCTATATTTACAACGCTTTTTGCCGGGAGTTGGACTGACGGCGACGGCACCGGCGCAAACTCCCCCGCCCCGCCTACGTGCCTTGCCGCCCGTCACACGCCGGCGCGTCCGTTTCGATCCGGTCCCAACAGAGTCGCCGTTCCGGTCCGGTGCACGTAGCCTTCGGGCGCCTGGCCCGCGCCCACGCGACGAGCGAGTCGTTCCCTTTCGCGCGCGGGCCCAGCGCATAGTGAACATCCACGCGCCGCGCGTGCGCGGTGCCACCTGCGCTACCTTGCTATGTACTCGGCTTCCTCGCCGTCCTCCCGGTCCCGGAGCAAGAAACGTAGCCGCCTGCGCGTCGACCCGTTTCCCTTGAAGGATTTGATCGCGCGGCTATCTAATTGCCGACACTGCTCATTGGCTGCAGTCGCCGCGCACTAGCTAAGCCCAAGAAACGTCGCCGTCCACGGCTTGCTGTCTCGCTCGGCGCAGCTTGCGCGGCCGAATCTGTGTGCGCGAGGTGTCGATCGCTGTAAGCTCCACCACCTTTATTCGTTAGTTTGCCTCAGCCGTGGGAAAGTTGGATCGGTGGGGCTTGCAAGAGAAAATGAAGCTACTATTGTAGTTTACCGGTGGATTTAGAGCTAGCTTTGCTTGGACTTGAAGAGTTGACGTCAGGGCCTCTCATTGCAAGCCTTAGCCAGTGATGCAGGACACTCCCTTTTCACCCAAAAATGGCAAGACTCGAGAGGGTGAGGGGTTTTCCGGTGCCCACACATGTCTCCAAAATAAATTCTTGGCAGGAGGACTTAAAAAAAATAAATTCTTGGCAGGAGGACTTAAAAAAACCGTTTGGCAGGAAGTTTTTTTGTGTGTGTGGATATTTTAGGAGGTATTCCATCAGATCAAGTTGAGTGATATGAAAGGAACTTGATCATTTAAGATCTGTATCACAGTAAGTGATGCAATAACCGCATGATCATGCACTGCAACTTAGTTTCATTAGGCAGATATATCTTAACTAGCCAAAGTCATCCCATTGATAGATCATGAATATAATATTATGATCCGTAAATATGCATACATACAATGGTGTACAACAAGCTAACATTTATTTTATATGATTCAAGTTGATTTTTTTTATACATTTTTTATGTTTGGTGCTATAGATCGGTTGCATACCTACCATCAATCAATTGATATTGTACACAACTCTAATTGACTCTCGAACGCATCAAGTTTACACGAAAGAATTCAAACATATATGTAATCACAATCAGTGATGCAATAGCCACACATATAGCTTCTGCAACTTGTGCAACTCTCATTCAACATGTACGTGTCTCCATTGTGATTCATACGGTAATAAAATCTCTGCAGATAGCATAACGATTGCAACTATGTTGACATTCAAGATGCACAACAAATTAATTTTGTCCTATATGATTCGAGTCAATTTAAATATATTTTTTGATGTTTGACATGATAGATTGGTTGCACTCGACACAAAACATGGTACTCAAAGCCACGTAAATTATACACCACACCTTTGATCTTTCATAAGTATGGTTCATGCAATAAACATATATATGCCACATCAAGTACAACTCACAAAGACAGAATCTAACGCAATGTGTCCTATGTATCCCTACAAAAGAATCTAGGACAATGTATTGTACATCTTTGAAAGAGTAGTTTATTTTATTTTTGCCTTGATATGCAGAACAAGAAAAATTTAAAGATATGATATATATATACTGTAAACCAACATTTTAAATTCTTAATTCATACCTGTCGTAGCAGGGCACCAAGGGGTGCCCCGCGCCCTCGGATCGTCGGGAATACTGGTGTGACGTCAGGGATGCTGTTCATGCGTAAATCCAGTCTGTATAGTGTATGTTAAGACAAGTGTACCTAAAATGTCCTTTCTCTCTCTCTCGCCTCTGGGGGCAAGAAGGTAAATGTCCCTTCTTGCCTCCTATAAATAAAACCCCATGGGCATGTAATAAGGGGATCTTTTCTCATTTTTACATACAAGCAATACACACATTCATACATGTCTTTGGCTTCTCTCTATCCGTCCTCACCCGAGACAAAGGGCACGGAGGTCTCCATTGTCGGAGGGTCCCGTCGCATCCATCTGCTTCAGCCTTTTAGCTACGCATACGGTTGGCGCCGTCCGTGGGGTTCAAACAAGCTACAAACATAGGAGCTGAAGACGTCGCCGGGGACCCTTCAAGCCCGGCCTCACAAAAAAAAGAGCCGAGGCCCCGGTGACCCTTCAAGCACGAGCTCTCCCACCCTGCCTCCTCCGCAAAAGCTTGATCCCACCGGGAGGCCTCGCTGCCATCTCCACATCCAACCCAAGGCCCTCTCGAGCTACACCTCAAGCTTCTCCCCGGACCAAGCGAGCGAGGCGCCTGCCCGGCCCGCCTCACCACCCTCGCCTCACGAGGCAAACCCGAGCAACACCGAGGGTCTCTCCGCCTCCGCCACACACTCCGGCTCCGGCGTGAAGGCCCTCGCCGGACACCACCTGACTCCGGCCCAAAGGCCACCCGGAGAGCCCCCCGCGTTCCGGTGCCTCACCTCCAAGACCCGCCTCTCTCGGGTCCTCCCTCCAGCGTGGCCCCCGTCGCCTAAGCACGAGACTCGAGAGCCTCCGACCAACTCGCCTCCGGCAAGACTGGCGACCTCCGCTTAACGCCAGAGCCTCGTGGACGCCACAGCCATCTACTGAGTCGGCGCTAGCCGCCCGGCTCAAAAGCCAACGCCCACCTCCACCTCGGCGGCACCCTCGGCCGACTCACCTCGCCCGAGGCCCCCCCCCTTCTTCACCCGGCGCCCTTGACCTCGGCCCCTCGAGCTCAAGACTGCTGAAGCTTCCAGAGCTCGAGGCGGCATCCTCCGGGCCCCTCGCGGCACCCTCGGAGGCCACTCGCCGCCTCGGGCGGCGTCGGCCACGCCTGTTGGATCCGCCTCCGGCCTCTCAAGATCCTCCGGCCCTCAAGACCACTGCGAGACCGGAGCCCCTCCGCCGCTTCGCCGCCACCCGAGGAGCCACCTCGGCCTGACCCACTGCTCCCCTCTCAGGCCACCTGAGCCCCTGCAGCGATCCGGCCACCTCCACCAAAGCCTCCACCGTGGCGCCACCTTCAGCCTCGAGCCTCCGCCGGCTCGGCCGCAGCCGGGGCTCCCTCGGGCCGCCTCGGGTCCGCACCAGCGCTGCCACCACGGACACCTCAGGCAGCCCTGCTCAAGCAAGCCTTGAGCCACCCGGCCCCTTGGCCCACCGCCACCTCAAGCCGAAGCTCAGCCGTGGCATGGCACCGGCGGCACCCGAGCCTCCGCATCGACCCCTGCTCGGCCAGCCTCCGAGCCACCGGAGCCCAGCCCGGCGCTCCGCCACCTCAAGCGAAGCCTCCACTGTGGCGCACACCGGGCACCCGAGCCTCCGTGTCGGCTCTCTGCATGCGCTCGGGCAAAGACCGCCATGACACCACGCCTCAACTAGTAAGCACCATTTTCCCAGGCGATTCAGCTAGTTCTTGGCCTCTTATCTTGCTAGCGACTTTACGTCATTGTGTGGTGTATCGTATACAAAGGCAAACCGTGCCTTCTCCATGCTATATTCATTTTGATTAGATGATTAAGTTCCAAAATTTGGTCAGATCACGGAAGAAGTCGTGCAAAATGAAAATGGCGCAGTGCTTCCTCCATGGAGCTCTTGGACTCATCGCAACTAGTTGCAACCACACGATAAATTCTTTAAAGAAATTGTATGCGCTCAAACTTCGGATCGTTGTGCATATTATCCTTGTCATTAGATAGTGAAAGCCAAGCATAATGTGTAAGTTTCTTTTTTAGCTTCGCCTTGCTTGTCACTTATCAGTATTTCACCATCTCTTTTCGCTTGTTCTCTCTTGTGTACCGCCAAGTCGCATCGAGCAATCGCATTATGACATTTTAGTCTGTTAAGGAGAGTATTTCGTAGAATATTGAGCAAAATCATCAGGTTCGTATGAAGCACATCACCACATTATGAAATGCTACACCTGTACTTACCCTCGTATGTAGGTAGACGCCACAAGATGGCGAAGAGCCCGGCAAGACACCTCGCAGCTACACCTCGGTGTATAAGCCCACAAGGATGGCACCGCAATAAGCCTATCACCGTGGCAACAAAGACGCCACGCATGGCGAAGAGCCCCGGCAAGACACCTCGCGAGCTCGGCCTCGGTATAAGCCCACAAGGATGGCATCGTCAATAAGCCCATCACCGTGGCAACAAAGACGCCGCGCATGGCCGAAGAGCCCCGGCGCACACCTCGCAGGCTACGGCCTCGGTGTATAAGCCCACAAGGATGGCATCGTCAATAAGCCCATCACCGTGGCAATCAAGACGCCGCGCATGGCGGAAGAGCCCCGGCGCACACCTCGCAGGCTACGGCCTCGGTGTATAAGCCCACAAGGATGTCACCGTCAATAAGCCCATCACCGTGGCAACAAAGACGCCGCAAGATGGCCGAGAGCCGGCGCGACACCTCGCGACTACGACCTCGGTGTATAAGCCCACAAGGATGGCATCGTCAATAAGCCCATCACCGTGGCAACAAACCCCCACGTGCACTAACGCACCCTCGTAGGCGTGAGGTGCACAAACCCACCGAGTCTCCCGCCGTGAGGGCCTCGCCCCGGCGGGAGACATTTCAAACACGCTCAAACGCGCACCCCTCGTCTCTCGGAGGCTCCGCCTTGGCGACTAGGGAGTCTCCCGCCGTGAGGGCCTCGCCCCGGCGGGAGACATTTCAAACGCGCTCAAACGCGCACCCCTCGTCGCTCGGAGGCCCCGCCTCGGCGACTAGGGAGTCTCCCGCCGCGAGGGCCTCGCCCCGGCGGGAGACATTTCAAACGCTCAACAAGACACCCCCTCGCCGCTTGGAGGCCCGCCTCGACTAGGAGTCTCCCGCCATGAGGCCTCGCCCGGCGGAGACATTTCAAACTCGCTCAACGCAGACCTCGTCGCCGAGGCCCGCCTCGGCTGACTAGGGAGTCTCCCGCGAGGCCTCGCCCGGCGGGAGACATTTCAAACGCGCCAACGCGCACCTCGCCGCTCGGAGGCCCGCCTCGCCGACTAGGGAGTCTCCGCCATGAGGCCTCGCCCGGCGGGAGACATTTCAAACACGCCAAACGCAGACTCTCGCCGCCGGAGGCCTCGGCGACTAGGAGTCTCTCCGCAGGCCTCGCCCCGGCGGGAGACATTTCAAACGCGCACCCCTCGTCGCTCGGAGGCCCCGCCTCAGCGACTAGGGAGTCTGAAAGCATCTAGGCCCCTAAAAATTGTTTTGGTAATTAATGACAATATGTGAATATGGGATTAACGTGTTTATTGAGTATTTACAAGGTTAAGTCCCATTGGTGAACTTATTGATGCAAAGATGCATACCAAAGGATGAAATGGACATCTACAAGACTTTAAGTCAAGGTACAAATAGTCTAGGATCCTTTTGTATTTTACCGGTCTTAGGAGTTTGGTTGGAAGACCGGATTATAGGATAAGTGCCGTACTATTAAGAGGGATCATGGCTAGTAGCTTGATAGCATGTTCTTGTGCCATATGGATCAATTTTAGGATCATGCATGCATTTAAATTGAACTTGCAATTGAATTCGAAAAACAACCGGGCCCTTACCCTAATATCGGAAGTACCGCAGGCTTTGCAGCGGTTGTACCGCTATGCGGTTGTACCGGCGACATGCGCGGTACTACCGCACATCGGACGTTCCGAAATTTATATGGCGGTTGTATAATAACAGAACAAGTGTAATTTCGCTCCGAATCCTCTCCTGAGAATCGGACGTTCCGGCCTAATAATCGGATGAACCGCACATCGGTTGTTCCGGTTATTAGACGGCGGTTGTAAAATTCCAGAACAATTGCATTTTCCAGCTGAGCGAAACCCTGATATCGGATGAACCGAAAGTTTGCCGGCGGTTGTACCGCTCCTCTTTTAACGGCTATATCAGAGCATTTAATGCGGTTAAAATAGCCGTTACTATTGCTTTTTCCAGAGTGCGGTTGTACTGCCAGATACCTCGGTTGTACCGATTTTCTCTGAAAATCGGATCTTCTCCTCAACGGTTGATTTGTTGGTGGAGGCTATAAATACCTCCCCAACTGCCCAAGGCAAAAAATATACAGCTCATTTATCACTCATAGAACCTTTTGAGCTTTGAGCATTCACTCAACACTCAAAACCTCTTGTGCATTCATTGTGAGTTTGTTGAGAGTCATTCAAGTGCATTCATACTCCTAGTTGATCCTTGTGCACGTGAGTGCCGTCAAGTGAAGCCCGTGATTTATTACTCTTGGGTGGTGCCGCACTCCTAGACGGCTTAGCGGAGAGCACGTGATCTCTTCAAGAAGAGTGTGAAGAGGCCCGGTGCAAGCTTGTGAGTGGTTGGTGTTCACTATCTCCTGAGCGGAGGAAGAACAACCAAAGTGAACGAGGAAGGCTTAATTAGGGAGCCGGCTTGACGTGTCAAGCCTCCTCAACGTGGACTAGTGAAGACCGGCAAGTCTTGATACCACGGAAAAACATCCTCGTGTCTTTGTGGTTATTTCTTGTCTTTACATTTCCGCATTTATATTTCTAGCTTATTTATTATGATTGAATTGCTTAGCTAGAAGTATAACTTGTTAAGATTAAGTTATTAATTGGCTAAAATTGTTAAATTGTTAAAAGTTTAAAACCTCCTATTCACCCCCCTCTAGTCGGTTATCCTTGATCCTACAAGTGGTATCAGAGCTTGGTCTCTCATTGTTTTAGACTTAACCGTCTAAGAGAGAAAAGGATGGCTAGTGAGGGATTTGCTATAGGAAAGGCTCCTTTCTTTGATGGCTCTAATTATGCTTATTGGAAAATTAGAATGTCAATTTATTTAAAGGCCATGAATTTAAGCTTATGGAGAATTGTAGATGAGGGTTATGTCATGCCTCTTAATCCACAACTACCCACGGATCAAGAGACACGTAACACTCAACTAAATGCTCAAGCTATGAATGCTCTATTTGGCGCTTTGAGTGTGGATGAGTTCAATAGAGTGAGCAACTTGGAAACCGCTCATGATATTTGGACCACCCTCTCGAAATTCATGAGGGAACATCCACGGTCAAAGAAGCTAAATTGTATAGGCTTAAAATCAAATATGAGACGTTCACAATGTTGCCTCATGAAAACATCAATGAGATGTATTCAAGACTCAACAACATTGTGAATGAGCTCAAAGGCCTTGGGACTAATCTTCTTGATGTTGATGTTGTTCGTAAGATGCTTAGGGCTCTTCCGGACAAATATGAGACATTGGTGACGCTATTTTTCAACTCTCCCGAGTTGCCAAGAATGACACCAACGGACTTTTGGGCAACCTCATCACAAATGAGTTGTTCAAAAGGACAAGGAAGAACTATTGGAGACATCCTCCTCAAAGAAAAAATTACCGCTTTCAAAGCCAAAGCGGAATCAAGTGATGATGAGGAAGAAGAGGATGAATCCGATGAGGAGTATGCACTCCTTGTGAGAAGAATGAAGAGGGTCATGAAGAGGCGCCTCAATAGAAGCTATAACTTTGACAAGTTCAAGAAGGGGCAATCCTCAAATGACAAGAAGAGATATAGCAATATTCGATGCTATAATTGTGAAGAAAAGGGACACATAGCTTCTCGTTGTCCCGAAAAGAAGGATGACAAGAGCAAGCCATTCAAGAAGAAGGAATACAATGGTAAAAAGAAGCTTTTCAAGAAGCTTTACAAGGATGGCAAAAATGAAGCTCACATCGGAGAGTGAGATTCAAATGATGAGTCAAGCGACTCCGACTCCGATTCCAATGAAGAAGAATCCCCCAAGAAAAGGGGGCTAGTCGGTATAGCCATCAAGGAAGCTTCATCGCTATTCTCCACTCCTACTTGCCTCATGGCAAAAGGAGATAAGGTAAAATCCATTATTAGTGATGAACCAACTTATGATGAATTAATGGATATGCTTGATGATTTAAATGAATATCTTGGAAAAGAAAAATCAAAATATAAGGTCTTAAATAAAGAATACTTTACTCTAAAAGATTCTTATATGGAGCTTAAGGAAACTAACAACTTGCTTATCCAAGAAAATTCACATAAGTCTTGTTCTAGTGTAGGAATTACATGTGATATTATTGATAAAATGCCTAGTATAGAAATTGCTAAGACTAGTGCATATACTTCATGTGATGACCTACTTGCTATGCCATGTTGCTCAAGTGATGATTCAAATGTTAATTTAGCAAATGCCTGTGATCCTTTGCTCATTGTTGAAAATCATGAACTAAAAGAACAAGTGACCAAGCTAAGCAAGAGCTTGGAAAGATGTTTCAAGGGTAAGGCCACTCTTGACAAACTTTTGAGTGAGCAAAGGTGTTCATTCAACAAGGAAGGTCTTGGGTATGTGCCTAAGAAAGGCAAGAAGCCGGTAAATAAGCCCACAAGTTTTGTGAGGTAAAATGGTAAGTATTGCTATAAGTGCCGGGAAATAGGACATATACAACAAAATTGTCCTAAGGGTAAGGTTCCATTTCTTGGTATATATGATTCATGCTATATGCTTAGAAAATCTAAGGATGGTAAAGTAATTGCTCATTTTGTTGGCACTTCAATTATGGGCGCTAAAAAGAATGCTATTTGGGTGCCTAAATCCTTGGTTACTAACCTCCAAGGACCCAAACAAATTTGGGTACCTAAAAGAACTTAACTCTTGTTTTGTAGGTGAACTATAAGACCGTGGAAAACATTGGGTGCTTGATAGTGGGTGCACTCAACACATGACCGGTGATAGAAAAATGTTCACCACATTCGAGAATGGAAAAGGAGTAGACAAGATCACTTTCGGCGATAATAGTAAAGGAAAGGTATTAGGTTTGGGTAAAATTGCTATCTCAAATGACCTTTCCATTTCTAATGTTTCTCTAGTAGAATCATTAAACTTTAACTTACTATCCGTTGCTCAAATATGTGATCTTGGACTAATTTGCTCATTCTCTAGTGAAGGTGTTACCATTTCTAACGCAAATGATAGCTCTTTAGCTTTCAAAGGCTTTAGATTTGGAAATCTTTACTTAGTTGATTTTAGTTCAAGAGAATCTTGTTTAAAAACTTGCTTAATCGCTAAAACCTCATTGGGTTGGCTTTGGCATAGAAGGCTAGCTCATGTTGGAATGATTCAACTTAAAAAGCTTTTCAAACATGATTTAGTTGTTGGCTTGAAAGATGTGAAATTTGAGAAAAATAGACTTTGTAGTGCTTGTCAAGCGGTAAACAAGTCGCTAATTCTCATCCTTCCAAAAGTATCATGTCAACTTCTAGACCATTGGAACTCTTACATATGGATTTGTTTGGGCCGACAACCTATAAGAGTATCGGGGGTAATAGCTATTGTTTAGTCATTGTGGATGATTACTCTAGATATACATGGGTATTCTTTCTAGATGATAAAGGTGAAACCTCCGAATTTTCAAAAGATTCGCAAAAGGTCTCAAAATGAATTTGATTTCAAAATAAAGAAAATCCGTAGTGATAATGGTTCGAGTTCAAAAATACTAAAGTTGAGGACTTTTGTGACGAACTTGGAATAAAGCATGAACTTTCCACAACCTACACTCGGAGCAAAATGGAGTAGTAGAAAGGAAAAATCGAACATTAATTGAAATGGCTAGGACAATGCTTGATGAATATAATACTTAGATAGTTTTTGGTAGGAAGCTATTAACACCGCTTGTCATGCCATAAATCGTCTTTATTTGCACCGTCTTTTGAAAAAGACTTCCTATGAGCTAATTGTAGGAAGAAAACCGAACATCTCTTACTTTCGTGTTTTTGGTTGCAAGTGTTACATTTTAAAGAAGGGTGTTCGCTTTCAAAATTTGATAGTCGTTGCGATGTTGGTTTCTTGCTTGGTTATTCTTCAAATAGCAAAGCTTATCGTGTCTTCAACAAAAACTCGGTTTAGTTGAAGAAAGGCACGATGTGCAATTTGATGAAACTAATGGCTCTCAAGAAGAGCATGAGAATTTGGATGATGTAGGAAATGAAGCTTTGAGGAAAGCAATGGAGCATATGCAAATAGGTGATATCAAGCCGAAGATGATCCATCATCTTCCACTCAAGTTGAGGCTCCAACCTCTTCCACTAATCAAATACAAATTATTGAAGAGGACAACAAAGAAGATGATCAACCATCCAACCTACCACCAAGAATTCACAATGCAATTGCGAAGGATCATCCAATAGACCAAATATTGGGTGGCGTAAGTAAGGGTGTCCAAACTCGCCTCGTATTGCTTTTTTTTGTGAACATTACTCTTTTGTCTCTTCTATTGAGCCAAAGCATGTAGAAGATGCACTTGAAGATCCGGATTGGGTGAATGCTATGCATGAAGAACTCAATAACTTCACCCGGAATGAAGTTTGGTCATTGGTGGATCGACCCAAGGAACACAATGTTATTGGAACTAAATGGGTCTTTAGGAACAAACAAGATGAAAATGGTTTGGTTGTTCGAAACAAAGCAAGATTGGTCGCTCAAGGTTTTTCACAAGTTGAAGGTTTGGATTTTGGTGAAACTTTTGCTCCCGTAGCTAGACTTGAGTCAATTCGGATATTACTTGCTTTTGCATCATGCTTTGATATTAAATTATTTCAAATGGATGTTAAAAGTGCATTCTTAAATGGTAAAATATCCGAACTTGTCTTTGTTGAACAACCTCCGGTTTTGAAGATCCTAAAATCCAAATCATGTCTATAAACTCTCCAAGGCGCCTATGGTCTTAAACAAGCTCCTAGAGCATGGTATGAACGCATTTAGAGATTTTCTAGTCTCAAAAGGATTCAAAATCGGAAAATTGATTCAACTTTATTTACTAAAGTTTTAGAGGATGATTTCTTTGTATGTCAAATTTATGTTGATGATATCATATTTGGTTCTACTAATCAAGATTTTTGCGAAGAATTTGGTGATATGATGTCTAGGGAATTTGAAATGTCCATGATCGGAGAATTGAGCTATTTTCTTGGACTTCAAATCAAGCAACTTAAAGATGGAACCTTTGTGAGCCAAACCAAGTGCATAAAAGATTTGATCAAGAAGTTTGGCATGGAGGATGCAAAACCGATCAAGACTCCCATGGCAACCAACGGTCATCTCGACTTAAATGAGGGAGGTAAATCGGTAGATTTAACGCTTTATAGGTCTATGATTGGTAGTTTGCTTTATCTTACCGCATCTAGGCCCGATATTATGTTTAGTGTTTGCATGTGTGCACGATTTCAAGCAACTCCAAAAGAATGCCATTTAATGGCCGTTAAAAGAATACTAAGATATTTAAAGCATTCCTCTAGCATTGGCCTTTGGTTCCGAAAGGTGCTAAATTTGATTTAATTGGATATGCCGATTCCGATTATGCGGGTTGCAAAGTGGATAGAAAGAGCACCTCGGGTAGTTGTCAATTTTATGAAGATCTCTAGTATCATGGTCATCCAAGAAACAAAACTCCGTAGCATTATCCACCGCCGGGTTTAATATGTTTCAGCGAAGTTGTTGTGCTCAATTGCTATGGATGAGGCAAACATTGATGGATTATGGAATTAAAATTGATAAAATGCCTCTCTTGTGTGACAATGATAGTGCCGTGAAAATTGCTAATAACCTGTTCAACACTCAAGAACCAAGCATATAGATATTCGCCACCATTTCTTGAGAGATCATGTGAGCAAGGGAGATATTGAAATTAGCCACATAAGAACCAAGACCAATTAGCGGATATTTTCACCAAGCCATTAGATGAAGGCGCTTTTGCAAATTGAGGAATGAATTAAATGTCATAGACTATTCAAATGTTGTTTGAACTCTTGCCTCATGTTTTATGTTTCATTTGATGTTATTTGAGTATTTTATGAAAATAATTTTCAAATCTTTATTAAAAATAGCTATGATCATAAAAATTATGTTCCTTGATAGACAATAGTCTACTCTATGCATAATGATCCTTAATGATATTTACTTGAGTGCAAAACTAGGGATCATTTGCAAAACAATCTCAGTTCCTAGAAAATCCTGAAAGTCCCAGGATAATCGGAAAAACCGGCGTTATACTGCTGCGTATGCGACAAGTAGTCTTGATACGACAAGCGTTATAACAATGCAGTATGGCTAAAGTCTTGGAACAACCGACGGTATTTGATCGGAACAACGCGTCGCTTTTGGGAGAAAAATTAATCGCCTTTCGCTTATTCTTTTTCCACTTAAACCGGAACGGCTCGTCGCCTTCAAACCGTCCGTTTCTCTCTCTCTCTCTCTCTCTGCCGTGCGACTCTCTCCTCAAATCCACTTGCAAGTTCATCAATCCTTCGATTTCTTCGATTGCAAGCATCTCGAGGATTGACTCTTCGATTCTTGAGGTAATCCTCAATTAATCCTCGTCTTGTCCCCATTGAAACCCTAGAACTCCCTTGTGTCTCGGTTTTAGGGTTCTTTGAGATTGATCTTGATTTCTGGTATTCTAGAAGAACAAATGTGGTTGTTTGATATCTTGAGGTTATTGCGCATCCATATTATGCACTCACACCACAAGATTTCATAAATTTCCTAAAAATCATCCAACCCTAGAAATCGTCAGGACAATCGGATCATCCGATTCTTGAGCGGATCAACCGCGATCATGGTTGTTCCGGCCATTGAACTGCGGTTCATCCGATTATCCTGACAAGAAATCCAGAAAATCAATTTCACTTCTGTTAATTTCTATTCCTTGATTATCTTTGATTCCTACTGTCTCTATCTAGATGCCAAGGATGCGAGGAGCAAAAAGAAAAGCTCATGGCTCATCAAGACAAGGATCTTGACCTCTCAACCTTCAAGATTCTCCTCGAGCTTTGCAAATAGGGAGGACTCGCCTGCTTTGCTCCTGTTCGTCGAGACTCGCTCCGCTTAAATGTAAAACGTATGCGAAAAGGAAAGAGGATAGCTTCAAACCGAGTCGATAGTAGTTCAAGAAAGATCAAGTGAGGAGTTAGAATCGAAGAAGAAGAAGAAGAAGAAGTTCTGTCGGAGACAGAGGATGATTTGATAGACCCTCCAGAACTCCAATTGATTTACACCTCCTCTCGGTGATGATTATGCAATCAAGAGGCATGTAAATCAATTCCTTTTGAAGAATGACTCGCTCAATCCGAAATTTCACACGGTTTTCAAGAACAAGTCTATGAACAGACTTTATGACCGTCATAGAAAATTTGCGAAACACGATGGATTAAGTGGGCTAATATCAATATTTTGGACAATTACATGAGGGTTTATCGACTTTTCTCTGAGTAGGTCTTCATGACCTTGTGGGAATAAAGCGAATTACGATGACAAGTGATTAGGCGGTTTATGCCACACAGTACATCTCTCCTGACCTGAACACTTTTAAATGGATGTCAGGTACCCGAACTCTAGAAAGCACTAAAGAAGAATTTGAGAGAGTCTTGAGGGTCCAATCAAATTCTTGGGCAAAGATCTTTGAGAATGCTGCTTTACTAGTCCCTGCTTGGAGTAAGCACTATGACACTTCTGTCAAATACAAGCTGGGCACTATCACTGGACTTAAGCCGGAAGTGAGTATGATTAACAGGATTATTAATCATACATTTTATCCTAAAAGTGGTAACTTTGATGCCGTCAGGGGGCATGTTTGGAACATGATTGAGCATATTATGGAGGGAATAAAGTTTGATGTGGTGGATGTAATTCTTAATGGCATAGCCTCCTCAAAGAATGATAGAGTTAAGAGGATCTACTATGCACCATACATCATGGCCTTAATTGTAAGGAAAATGGAGTATCGTGGTGGTTTGGGATCAGCTCATAAGCCTTATAAACCACGAGATGGTATCCCTCCTCCTCCTCCTTCTCGCCGAGACATTGAGGATAATCCAGCTGATGTTGAGGTTCCTCCTGTGGCTCCTGCTCCTGCTGAAGGTGTTCTTGCTCAAATTCTTCAAAATCAGCAGCTTCTCCTTAGCACCTTGCAAGATATGAAGCAAGAACAAACTGAGCTTAGCAACAGGCTAACTCACTTGGCGACAGTTCAGACTGAGATCCATCACAAGCTCACTGATATGGAGTTGGTTCGAAATGATTTCCATAGTGAGGTCCATAATAGGATGGCTGCCCTGATGGAGAGCATCAATGATATGGAGGATGTACTGAAGGCCCCTCAGCGATATTCCTTCTCTCGTCGTCCTAAGACATCCTCTGGGCCATCTGCACCTCCTCCAGCTCCTGCACCTGCTCCTGTTACAGGTTCTGCACCATATCCAGTCTTCACTCCTCCTGCACCAGCCATCGAGCCAGTTGCTCCAGATCCTGTCATAGCTACCGAGTCAGCATCTTCGGATCCGGCGCCTGCTACTTCAGCCTCTCCTCTAGAGCAGGCCACCGCTCCTCCGGACTCAGCTCCTCCGGCCCCAGAGTCTCAGGATCCAGCTCCTTCTCCAGCACAGGACCCGTCTTCCCAGGACGTCGCTCCTCCTCCTCAGGATCCGGTTGTCTGAGTTGTTTTTGGTACCTTGATGCCAAAGGGGGAGAGGAATGAGAAGATTTGGAAGACATAGATTTAGGGGGAGCAAGCGCAAGCTTTTGCTACTATATTATATATGTGTTGAACTCTTGTGCTTGTAATAGTTTAATTATGCATCTTTTATCTTGTTGAACTTGTTGGATGCTCTGGATGCTTATAATATTATCTTAAATGCAATCTCACCATTGTCATATCTTATTATTGCATTTCCTCAAGTTCAAATTTTGTTAAAGAAACTCCTCAAAATTTCTCAAATTATCTCCATGTGCTTGCTAAATTGTTCTATCCTTTCATGCACATGTTTAGGGGGAGCTTTCTTTAAATTAGTCTTAACAAGAAAATAATTCTCATACATTCATTTGTGCTCATTGTAAGAAATGTTTTATTGTTAAGCCATCAATTGAATACCAATCTTTCTCACACATTTTTAGTGTTGTCATCAATTACCAAAAGGGGAGATTGAAAGCATCTAGGCCCCTAAAAATTGTTTTGGTAATTAATGACAATATGTGAATATGGGATTAACGTGTTTATTGAGTATTTACAAGGTTAAGTCCCATTGGTGAACTTATTGATGCAAAGATGCATACCAAAGGATGAAATGGAGATCTACAAGACTTTAAGTCAAGGTACAAATAGTCTAGGATCCTTTTGTATTTTACCGGTCTTAGGAGTTTGGTTGGAAGACCGGATTATAGGATAAATGCCGTACTATTAAGAGGGATCATGGCTAGTAGCTTGATAGCATGTTCTTGTGCCATATGGATCAATTTTAGGATCATGCATGCATTTAAATTGAACTTGCAATTGAATTCGAAAAACAACCGGGCCCTTACCCTAATATCGAAGTACTGCAGACTTGCGTGGTTGTACTTTGTTGTCTTGATTGTACCAGCGACATGCGCGGTACTACCGCACATCGGACGTTCCGAAATTTATATGGCGGTTGTATAATAACAGAACAAGTGTAATTTCGCTCCGAATCCTCTCCTGAGAATCGGACGTTCCGGCCTAATAATCGGATGAACCGCACATCGGTTGTTCCGGTTATTAGACGGCGGTTGTAAAATTCCAGAACAATTGCATTTTCCAGCTGAGCGAAACCCTGATATCGGATGAACCGAAAGTTTGCCGGTGGTTGTACCGCTCCTCTTTTAACGGCTATATCAGAGCATTTAATGCGGTTAAAATAGCCGTTACTATTGCTTTTTCCAGAGTGCGGTTGTACCGGCCGTATACCTCCGGTTGTACCGATTTTCTCTGGAAAATCGGGATCTTCTCCCCAACGGTTGGATTTGTTGGTAGAGGCTATAAATACCTCCCCAACTGCCCAAGGCAAAAAATATACAGCTCATTTATCACTCATAGAACCTTTTGAGCTTTGAGCATTCACTCAACACTCAAAACCTCTTGTGCATTCATTGTGAGTTTGTTGAGAGTCATTCAAGTGCATTCATACTCCTAGTTGATCCTTGTGCACGTGAGTGCCGTCAAGTGAAGCCCGGTGATTTATTACTCTTGGAGTGGTGCCGCACTCCTAGACGGCTTGGCGGAGAGCACGGTGATCTCTTCAAGAAGAGTGTGAAGAGGCCCGGTGCAAGCTTATGAGTGGTTGGTGTTCACTATCTCCGGAGCGGAGGAAGAACAACCAAAGTGAACGAGGGAAGGCTTAATTCGTGGAGCCGGCTTGACGTGTCAAGCCTCCTCAACGTGGACTAGTGAAGACCGGCAAGTCTTGATACCACGGAAAAACATCCTCGTGTCTTTGTGGTTATTTCTTGTCTTTACATTTCGCATTTATATTTCTAGCTTATTTATTATGATTGAATTGCTTAGCTAGAAGTATAACTTGTTAAGATTAAGTTATTAATTGGCTAAAATTGTTAAATTGTTAAAAAGTTTAAAAACCTCCTATTCACCCCCCTCTAGTCGGTTATCCTTGATCCTACAGAGTCTCCCACCGCGAGGGCCTCGCCCCGGCGGGAGACATTTCAAACCACTCAAACGCGCACCCCTCTTCGCTCGGAGGCCCCGCCTCAGCGACTAGGGAGTCTCCCGCCGCAAGGTCCTCGCCCCGGCGGGAGACATCTCAAACCGCGCTCACACGCGCACCCCTCGTCGCTCCGAGGCCCCGCCTCGGCGACTACGGAGTCTCCCACCGCGACGGCCTCGCCCCGGCGGGCGACATGTCAAACCGCGCTCAAGCGCGCATCCCTAGTCGTTCCGGATGAATCGCCTCGACGACTAGGGAGCCTCCCGCCTCGAGTGACTCACCTCGGTGGGGGGACTGCGCACATTCGCGCCCGCTCGCGAAGAGACCTAGTCATTCCCAACAAAAGGGCCACCATACGTGGCCTTCGGCCTCGCAGCAGGCAGGAAGCATCCGCAGGCATGATTGCCTCGACGAAGATGCCGCGGGAAAATAACCCTGGCACAGCATGGCCCCAAGACCAAAACATACCAAGGGGGGACGGCGATCGGCTTCGCCTCCCCCTCGCTAGCCTCTGGGCTCTCAAACGAGCCCAAGCATAGAAGGTTGTCCGGAGGCTTTTACAAATATTACGTACCTCGCAGTGCTTTGCCCGGCTCTTTTCAGTGTATGCTCGAAGCCACCGCGCATGGCCCTTGGCCCCGGTGCACACCGGCGCCCTTTAAGGGCGCGAGTGTATAAACGAAGCCACTGCGCAGGGCCGGGGGCCCCGGTGTAAACCGTCGCCCACCGCAGGCATAAGAGCATGGACTAGAGCCATACCAGTGCACATAGCGAACACAACAAGCATAACGCAACCCAGCCTGGCGAGGTCCTACGTTCAACCCAGGCCGTGGGGACGGCGCGAGCCGCCTCCACCTGCAATAACATAGCGTTAGGGCTCCCGGAGCCCTATGTAAAGTGTGGGGGCGGCGCGAGGCCGCCTCCACCTCATAACATAGCGTTAGGGCTCCCCGGAGCCCTATCTAAAAAGTGTGGGGACGGCGCGAGGCTTCGCCTCCCCCTCGCAACATAGCGTTAGGGCTCCCCGGAGCCCTATCTAAAAAGGTGTGGGGACGGCGCGAGGCTTCGCCTCCCCCTCGCAACATAGCGTTAGGGCTCCCCGGAGCCCTATCTAAAAAGTATGGGGGCGGCACGAGGCTTCCCTCCCTCATAACATAGCGTTAGGGCTCCCGGAGCCCTATCTAAGGTGTGGGGGCGGCAGGCTTCGCCTCCCGCTCAAACATAGCGTTAGGGCTCCCCGGAGCCCTACCTAAAAAGGTGTGGGGACGGCGCGAGGCTTCGCCTCCCCCTCGCAACATAGCGTTAGGGCTCCCCGGAGCCCTATCTAAAAAAGTGTGGGGGACGGCGCGAGGCTTCGCCTCCCCCTCGTAACATAACGTTAGGGCTCCCCGGAGCCCTATCTGAAAAAAAAGTCTGGGGGACGGCGCGCGAGGCTTCGCCTCCCCCTCGCCGGCCTCGTCGAGCTCGAGCGGGCCCAGCGGTAACCCCTCGGGCAATCGGGCAAAGACCCTTCGCACCCCTCCAAGTCACGAGGACGCTTGACCAGGAGCGGACAAAGGGGGGCAGTCTTGGGCCCCAGCAGAGCATCCCAAGCGGCTACACCAGAGAAATAATCGAAATTTGAATACATCGATGGCGCCATGGCGCTGCGCTCGCTACTACACCGCCCCACCTCGAGGCCAATGCCTCGGTGGGCGGCTCCGCTTCGACTTCGCCCACCACCCACCTCGAGGCCAATGCCTCGGTGGGGCGGCTCGCTCGCCGCCGGCCGCGCGCCTCCGAGGCTATAGCCTCGGTGGGCGGCTCGCTCGGCCGCTCGCCCGTCGCCTCGAGCTACGGCCTCGGTAAAGCGGCCCGACGTCGCCCGCCTCGAGGCCGTGTCTCGGTGGGCGATCAGCGTCGGCTTCTCGAGGTATCCAGACTCCCCAAGGGCGAGGCGTCTGATTCGTCCGCTCGCCCTCGGGATCAGGATCTGTCCTCGCGACCTCGGACCACGCAGCGAGGAGTTGTCGTGCGAGAGGCACCAAGGGTGCCCCACGCCCTCGGATCGTCGGGAATACCGGTGTGGCGTCGGGGATCTTTGTTCATCGTAAATCCAGTCTGTATAGTGTATGTTAAGACAAGTGTACCTAAAATGCCCTTTCTCTCTCTCGCTCGGGGCAAGAAGGTAAATGTCCTTCTTGCCTCCTATAAATAAACCCCATGGGCTTGTAATAAGGGATCTTTTCTCATTTTTACATACAAGCAATACACACATTCATACATGTCTTTGGCTTCTCTCTATCTCTGTCCTCACTTTGAGACAAAAGTGCGGAGGGTCTCCATTGTCTGGAGGTCCCGTACCCATCTGTCTAGCCTTTTAGCTACGACAATACCAGTTAGCGTCATGTGTAATATGAGTCATGCCAAAAATTAACAACCTACATTCTTACACTCAAATATCTAACTGTGCAAGTCGCATGACTTTTGTGGATATAGTTTGTACACCTACTATTTTTCTTGTTGTTTTGCCGTATGATGTCTTCGCTACTCTGATCCGCACATATTTTACTTAGATGGATACCTAGACTTTTAATTTGTTCCCGACTCGTCTTGGTGCATTTTGAATAAACAGGTGGATTTAAGAGGTAAAAATTAGAGTAATTAATCATCAAAGCATTTTGATTAGGGTGAATGCAACTAATAATATTTACCACTAGATTTAGTGAGCACAATGTGCTTGATCCACCAAACCTGTGTTCTTTTAGTAGTAATATAGATTTGCGGTCAAATGATGATTAATAACTAATTATAATGAGTGATTATATACATGTATATATATATATATATATATATATATATATATATATATATATATATATATATATATATATATATATATATATATATATATATAACGTCCGTTTAGTACTCACAGGAGTATGTACTCCTACTTCCAATATACTACTTAAACACACATATTATGCTTCTTTATCATTTTCATTATACTTAAATACCAATTATAAGATACTCCAACGCGACTTGATTGAAAATTTTTCATTGGAGCCCTTTGTTTTTTGCTATATACCCTTGTTCATATATAAAAGAAGTATATACACAAATTTGCTATAAAAGTGAAATTTAATGAAATTTTTCATGGAACTCACTTTGAGGTATCTTATAATCATTATTGGAGTATCTTAAATAGATAAAGAGATATCATCATCATTTACGATATAGAGTGGTATATGAGAGGTATATATATATATATATATATATATATATATATATATCATATATTTAAGTGGTATATGATAGGTGGGATATATATATATATATATATATATATATATATATATATATATATATATATATATATATATATATATATATATATATGTATGTATGTATGTGTGTGTGTGTGTGTGTGTTGGATCGAAACGATTTACTAGGGGGTGAATAGGAGCACTATCTCTTTTTCACTATGACTAGATTCAACACGATTTCACTCCAATAGCTATGAGAGCTATGAAGATCAATATACAAGCATAGCGGAAGACTTGTATTGAATCCACTCCAAATCCCCAAGCACAACAACAAAAAACGCAAAGATGCGAGTACTAATGAACAATACCGATCGTACCGGTGAACAGTAGCGATACTACCAGAAATCGGTACTACCAGATGAACAGTACAATCAGTCGATGAATAGGAAAATCAGCCTGAAAACGAAAACCAAAATTGGCATAACTTTTGATGCACAACTCCAAACTTCACAAAACTTAAAACATACCTTCTCTAGGCTATCATGGATCATGAAGATCATTAACAAAGTTTCGACCTTTTTCCGTTTGAGTGAAAGTTGCTTCAAAACCGAATTAAAACCAAAATATGATCCAAAAACTTGCTCGTGGGTAAAGGATGATCAAGATAACTTTAGATGCACTCCCGCATGTCACAGCAACCAAGATCACCACAAGAACCCAAAGAAGAACCAAGGGATCATTAAAAACCCAAAATCACCAAAGAGAGGGCAAGAACAAGAAGAGACTCATCTTGAGGAATCTTGTTTGGATCGATTTGAGATTGATGATGGTTTATAGCCACTCTATCAAGGAGGACACAAACTCAATACTTGAGCACTCAATCAATCCACCTCTCTAAAACCCTAACCTCTCCTATCCCTAAACACAAACTAGGGTTTCTTTAAAAACAAGAGTTAAGAGGTGCACAACTAGCACCCTCCCCTATTTATAGTGGAGACTAGCTTCTAGAAAGAAAACCCTAATGGGCACCCGCTAAGCCCACACACAAAATGGGTTTCACACACGCACGCTTTTCAAAGCGCCATCTTCATTCTCTCTTGACCTAAATAGCTTCTCCTTGCGCCGTCTTGCACCGTGGGCTAGCAAAAGGTCACCAAGGCAGTATTTAGGTAAGTTACCAAAATACCCCTTCTCGATCCTTCTCCGAAGACCGAGTCCAAACTTCATGAAGCAATCCCATGCTTCGCCACGTGTAGGTTGATCAACGGCTCTCTTCATGTCAGCAAGTCTCTCCCATCCGGCTCCCACCGAAACCACCATGGCACTTGCACCGATCCCCGCACCGCTTGATGCAACCCGTCGCACCGAACTTCCTGTTCGATCATCCTTGTCCATTTTGCGTTATCCTTGAGTTTTCTGACTTCACCCGACATCCTCGATCGTTCTAAACCTCAGCACTCCAAGCCTAGTCCCGATCATCCTCGCCGTTGACCGTCGTTGATCTCCGAGCTTCCTGCACAACAATAGACCAAGAAATCGATTCCGGGAACAAGTTCTTCGCAACTTGACCCACGTTAGTCAAAACATGCATCATGCAACACATATGCACTGAACCCCATGAACTTGACCTAATGAATAACCATTTCCACCAAGTTGGCCGACACTCAGAACAAAATCGGTCATACCGCACTGCGGTAGTACCACTCCATAACTGCGGTCATACCGATTACCAAAGGAGAAGAAACTCCAAAACACATGCACTCTAGAAAAATCGTACCGGCAAGTAACATCCAGTATTACCGCACTACGGTAGTACCGCCTCTCAATTGTGGTCATAACGTGCTGCGGTAGTACCGCCATATAACTTGTGGTCATACCGATAATCCCAAACTTTGCCGAAAACTCGTGTTTCGACAAACCTTCAACGCCATTGCCAATTGTATCATCATCCTAAGATCGTGAGCATATCCCCATGATATCCATAATCTCCCCCTTGGTGAACACATTGGCAATTTCTCAAAAAAAATGAAAGTTTGAGGTTTGTAAATAGAAAAACTCAAAATTTTCGCACAAAGGCACAACTTGGTCCAAGAGCAAGAGAAAGCAATGGAAATGACTTAGTTGGCTTCAGATTAGCATAGACAAGTGAGATAAGGCAAAAGAAAGCAAGAAAGTTTTAATTTCCATAGAAGAGTCAAAAATCTCACTTAAGGTCCATATGAAAGAACAATTGTTCAATTTGACCTTTGATCATTGTGGGGTTCCAAGAATTGCAATTCAAGTTCAAAAATGGCAAAAAGATCATAAGAATGCAAATTAAATGCTCCCCCTCACTATGATCACCATTTTTGAATAGATTTCATTTTTCTCCCTTTTTCTCCAAATAGCTCCCCCTTTTTACACTTTAGCTATATCTTTTCCCCTTTGACAATGGAGTCATCAAGAAATCACGCCTTCCTCTCATCTAGAGATGACAAATACAGAAATAAGGAAAAAGCATAAGAAAGAGCATGCAAGAGATGCAATGGAGTGGCTTCATTTTTTAATTTTCAATTTTTAGTACAAGAAGCTTTGGAGATTACCCAAAAGAACAAGCTAGCATTTCCACTAGTACTCAATACATATCAAGCCTGAAAGCGCTAGAAAGATCATGTTAAGACATATATATCAAAGCTAAGCTAGAAGGCTCAAGATAAAACGATAAATTGTAACAGTTTAAGCTAAGCTTCAAAATTAGCAAGTTCATCAATAAGGATCCTAAAGTGATAATGGCCATGTCAGAATGTCAATGTGAGATCAAGAAGCTAACAACGACCATCCTAGAAACAAAAAGTCCTAAATCGAATCATTTTGCTCGAAGAACCTTAATCACCCAATTTTTACAACAGTTTTCATTTGCAATGAATTAATATTGATGTGGATTAAAGGTCTATCTTAGTGAAGAAGATTCTAGACTAGGAGTTATCCACAAACTCTTCCTAAGCTTCAACCAGGGCGATAAATCTTGATTTTTATGTCAATTTTGACAAGCAGTCCCCATAAGATCGTCTAGATCATCAAACTATCTCCAAGTTTATGTCTTTGACATGCAGTCTCGTGAGAATAGTTTGGCACAATTTAACCACATAACAATCTTGAAATTGATTTTTCATTTTGCATAAGAGCAGTTTTAGATTCACAAAGGAACAAGAAGCTGAAGAAATGTTCAATCCTAGATTCAAGAGCTAACAAAGCAATTTTGATAGGGCCAATGTCACAAAAAGATCACTAATTGTGCAACTAGCTAAAAGATCCATAAATTACAATTTTTAGTTCAAGTTGTCTTAAAGTTCTAACTCATTAAGCAAAGACTAAGCTACACATGTGAAAACATGATAATTCTAGCAAGTCAAAGAACTAGACATGACATTGAGCAAGAATTGAAATACTAAAGCTCAAGAGGGTAATAAGCAAAGCTTCATCAATTTAAAAGACAAGCATTAAAGCTTATATTACAATGCATCTTTTTGTGATTTTTGTATTAATGCAATATGATACAATGAGATGCAAGAAAAACTTAAAAGCCTAAAAATATCAAAAAGATCAGCAAGTTCAGAAGAAGATTAAAGAAAGATCAAATGAACAAGGAAAGCTCAGAAAAGAACCAACTCCCCCTCAAACCAACCCATAGGGATAAATTACCCCTAACTCACTCCTCAAGGTGGCAAACCAAGTTGGGTCTAAAGGCTTGGTGAAGACATCAGCTAACTGAGCCTCAGACTCCACAAAATATAGCACAATATCACCCTTCTCTACATGGTCTCTAAGGAAATGATAGCGAATGTCTATGTGCTTGGTCCTAGAATGTTGCATAGGATTTAATTCTTAGCAATATTAATAGTAGAAGTATTATCACAGAGAAGAGGAACACTAGCAAAATTTAACCCATAGTCCTTAGGGTGCATTTGGTTGGCGGAATCCTCTAGTAATCCTACGAGATTACTTTGTTTGGTAAAACATTTAGAAATCTAAACCAGGAATCTAAGATTACCTTGGGAAATAGATTACCATCAATTCCAAGAATCTCTTTCCCGTAGAAAAGGGTGTCTATCTTAGATTACCAAGGGAAAGTAATATTTGTTATGGCGTTTTTTTATAATGTGCTTCTGATTCATCATAGTCAAATTTTAAACTTTCGAATTCAAAATACAAATTATGATTTATTTTAACATTCGAATATCTGAATTATGGAATTTAAAAATCATTTTTTAATATATGAATTTCAAAACCAAAATATCAAAATTTTGAATATTAAATTTTGGAATCTTAAATTTAGACAATTTAAATTTGAAAATTCAAAATTTCAAGGTTGGGTTTTGAAAATCTTTTTCTTTCTTTCAAATTTTCAATTCTAGATTTCAGATATTCAAATTCGAAAATTAAAATTTATAAATTCAATTTTGAAAGTTTCAATTTTGAGTTTGAATTTCAAATACTAAGAATTTAAACTCCAAAACTCAAATTTTAAAATTTAAATTTTCAAAGTCCAAAATTTGAACTTTTGAATCATAAAAATGAAATTCTAAATGTTGGAATTTTAAATTGTAAAATTCAAAATTTATAAATGTTAACCTCCATGGTTTGAAATTATGATAAAGACTAATATGTAGTTTCCTTCAAATCGACCAAACATTGGAATCTTATATTACTAGTAATGTGTTTACCATAACTTGATTGAGGGAATATTAGATTACAGAGGAATATGAGATTACACGTACCAAACGCACCCTTAAGAGTGGACACCATCCACAGAATCTGACTACAACAACTAGCGGCAGCTACATATTCAGCTTCTGCAGTGGATTGTGCAACAGAGGACTGCTTCCTAGAAGACCAAGAGACAAGAGAAGTGCCTAAGAAGTGACAAGTGCACGGTACTCTTCCTATCTAATGACTGACCAAAAATTAGAATCGAAAACCCCGAATGGATAAAGAAGAAGAGCAGGAATACCAAATGCCATATTGAAGGGTAGAGTGAAGGTACTTGAAAATGCGTTTGACGGCTTGGCGATGAGAAGTCCTCGGAGATGCCTGAAACCTCGCACAGAGGCAGACCGCGAAGTGGATATCCGGTCTTAAGGCCGTCGGGTAAAGGAGGGAGCCGATCATGCTGCGGTACTCGCGTTGATCCACAGCTTCTCCTTCCTCGTCTGAATCTAAAGCAGTCGATTTCGCCATGGGAGTGGCGATTGGCTTGCAATCACCCATCTCAAAGTACTTGAGCAGATCCTTGGTGTACTTCGTCTGATGGATGAAAATCTCTTCCTTGCATTGCTTAATTTGAAGCGCTAGAAAGTAGTTGAGCTCTCACATCATACTCATCTCAAATTCCTTGGACATGGTCTCAGAAAAACTAGAAACAAGAGCATGAAAAGAACCACCAAAGATAATATCATCTACATAAATCTAAACAAGCAGAAAGTCATTGTCATGCCTAAGAATGAATATGGTCTTGTCTACATTACCTATCTCAAAGTTATTCTTAAGCAAAAAGGTCTTAAGTCTATCATACCAGGCTCTAGGGGCTTGCTTAAGACCATACAAGGCTTTGGATAGCTTGAAGACATGATGTGGGTGCTTGGAATTCTCAAAGCTTGGGGGTTGCCTAACATACACTTTCTCCTCTATGTAACCATTCAGAAATGCACTCTTGACATCCATCTGATATAGCCTAAAACCCTTAGATGCAAGCAGAATGTGAATGGCTTCTAATCTAGCAACAGGAGCGAAGGTATCATCAAAATCTAACCCCTCAACTTGACTAAAACCCTAAGCTTCCAGTGTAGCCTTGTTTCTAACCACAGAATCATCCTCACTTTGTTTGTTTTTGAACATCCAATGGATTCCTATTACATTATGACCACTAGGGGGCTCAACTAGGTTACAGACCTTATTCCTCTCAAAGTTCTCTAACTCTTCATGCATGGCATTAACCAAGCTAGAATCAGATAAAGCATGTGATATATCGCGGGGTTCGAAAAAAGCAACAAATGCAAATTGGGAGTAGAGACTTGGATCGTGATACTTGGAACGAGTGACTCGCTCATAAAGATGACCAATCATCTGATCCGGAGGGTGATGCCTCTGAATGTGAAGTGGAGCGCCTGGGGGAGATAGCATCTCTTCGACCTCCGCAGTATCTTGCGATGATGAAGATCGTGAGGAGCCTCAAGCCCGAAGGTGAAGTAGTCGAAGCAGGCTCTTGAGCTAGGACAGGAGCATCAGCAACAGGTGGAAAAGCATCATCAACTTCATCATCATTTTCCTCTACAAAGATGCTCTCCGTCACCTGTGTGTCACCTGAAACATCTAATCTAGCTCCAGGGCTAGTCTCATCAAAGGTGACATTACATGTCTCCTGAACAACGTTAGTCTCAACATTAAAAACCCGAAAACCCCTCGAATGTGCAAGATAACCTAGAAATAAACCATCAGAAGTTCTTGACTCAAATTTATCTAGGTTTCCTGTCTTGATAATGAAACACTAAAATGAGAAACAGAGAGTTTTCTACCAAATCGAAGCTCATATGATGTTTTTCCCAAAGACGGTCTCAAGAAGATACGATTAGCAATATGGCAAGCTATAGCAATAGCTTCAGCTCAGAACCTCCTCGGAGTGCTATACTCATCTAGCATCGACCTAGCCATCTCGACTAAGGTTCTGTTCTTCCTTTCCATCACGGCATTTTTGTTAAGGGACATGTGGAGAAGAGAACTGATGTTCAATACCACGCTCAACACAGAAAGAGGCAAATGAAGCATTCTTGAACTCCGTGCCATTGTCACTGCGAATCGCTCTCAGAGCACTGGGGAGTTCAGAAGCCAAGCGAAGAACAAGATCATGAAAATGATCAAAAGCTTCATCCTTCAAAGCAAGAAAGAACACCGAAGAATATCTCGAAAAATCATCGACTATGACAAAAATATACCATTTGCCACTGACTGACCGAACCTTAGCAGGACCAACAGTATCCATGTGAAGTAACTGTCCCAGTCCATCAATCATGACCATAGTCAATGAAGGGCGCACATACAGCATCCTAGACAGCTTTGAGTTTGGGCAAACCTCTCATGAGATCAAGGCTGCTAACTCGCGTCAGATGATCAAAACCAATGTATCCCAAACGATGGTGCCAAAGCCAGAACTCAGAAGAAGATGCAATCAAACACTTGAGAAATCCAGTAAGAGATTCAGAAAAGTCAGCTCCAAAGATCCTACCAACTCTAGAAATCCCAAAAACAAGCTCACCAGCTGAATCAAGCATACGACAAGCATTTTTCTTAAATCTAGTCTCATAGGTATCATCAAGAAGCTGCGAGACAGAAAATAAGTTGTACCTTAGCTTATCCACAACAGTGACGTCCTTCAGAATAAATTTGTCGTTCACCCTAATCGATCCCGTTCCTTCAATCCGCCCTTGTGTATCATCTCCAAAGGTGATGAAGTCATCACCCGTGGACCGCGTGAAGGAGGCGAACCATCTTGAGTCTCCGGTCATGTGACGTGAACAGCCGGAGTCGACGAACCACGTGTTCTTCCCCCTTCCGCGGCGATCCCGAAAATCAAGGCACAGAAAATCGATGTGTCTCAATACTGGGGTTAGTTAAACATGATATGGGAATCCAGTACTAAAACACACGTCTGCGAGTAGTATACAAAGCAGAATTGCTATCCATGATCCTATTTGAGGTTCTATCATGAGAAATGGTTACACGAACATGAGATGCATCCTGTCTAGGAACATGATGATGATGAGCATTTGAAACAAATTCTAGTCCAGGTTTCTTCTTTTCTAGGTGATCATGTCTCATGAAAGCTCTAGGTTGATGAGATAAAATTCTAGCAAGATTTCTCTTAGCATTTTTCAACCTACGCCAACAGAACTCAAGCAAATGCCATCCTTCTTTGCAATAGGTGCAATGGTATTTGGTACCACTGGGAGAAGCACCTTTTGGCTCAAAAGATGGTTGGGCAAAACCTGCAAATTTGAAAATAGTTTTTGCAGGTTGGGTATTGAACTCAACTAAGCCATTTTTCTAAGACTTGAATGACATTTGGCTTGGACTTGTCTTGGGCAAAGTTGTATTCTAACCCTTTCTTCTTATAAGGAGTTTTGGACTTGTCAAGAATCATGTTCAATTGTTTCTCACCCTTAGAGAAATTTTCTAATGTATCCTTAAGATAAGCATTCTCTTTTCCAATGTTAATACATGATTCACAAGTTTTGGCCTTAATGGCTCTAGTATGCTTCTCCTTATGAATAGCAACTTCAAGCTTACGGGCTTCACATGAAGCACAAGGAGCAGAATTAATTTTGTCCTTAAGTTTGGCATACTTAGCTCTAACTGCTTCTATTATGGCCTTTACTTCATGTTTACGTTCTAAGCAGAAAGAGCAAAAGCTAGACTCAATCTTATCAAAAGCGACCAACTTGCTAGATTCTAAGCATTTTTTATATAGAGTAGA
Organism: Phyllostachys edulis; assembly: GCA_036346405.1. Classification (NCBI taxonomy): domain Eukaryota; kingdom Viridiplantae; phylum Streptophyta; class Magnoliopsida; order Poales; family Poaceae; genus Phyllostachys; species Phyllostachys edulis. The sequence continues at coordinate 98,368,539 of CM070546.1, forward strand.
TTTAACTTCAATTAACTCAGTCCTAACATTTTCTAGTTGGTGCAAGGTAACATCATGAGCAGTTTACAATTTAGCAAGTTCAGAGTGTAAAGCATGGTAGGATGAACATTCATCAGCAACAAGATTCTTAGCATTCACAAGTTCTAGTGTGAGATTATCAACTTGTGACTCTAAGTCCTTATTTCTAGCCATGGTGAACTCTAACGACTTATCCTGGCTAAGCAGTTGCTCAAAGATAGTATCACATCTAGCAGAGAGAACTTCATAGGATGGAGGTACCTCATCGATGTCATCATTGTTGACGGGGTCGGCCATGAAGCACATGCTGGTGAAGTCTTTTGCCTTCCCTTTCTTCTTGTCTTGAGGGAGGTCCTCCTCCTTGTCCTCCTCGCTCCCGGAGTCCACATCGCTCATGGATTGCTCTCCAAAATCGGCAAGGACCCGGTGAGCGGCCTTCATGAGCTTGGCAGCATCAAACTTGGACTTGTTCCCTTGAGGCTTCCTCCAGGCTGTCTTCTCATCCTTGTGGTTGCCCTTTCCTTTTAGCTTGGGGCAGTTCGCCCGGATATGGCAGAGCTCTCCACACTCATAGCATGTCACAGGGCCGCCTCTCTTCTTATTTCTCACATTGTTATAGGCTCGTGTGAATTTTTTTGCTAGAAGGGCTAACTCAGCCTTAGGAATACTCTCAAGTTCCTCTTCATGGATTGTAGATAAACAGGCAAGTGAAAATCCAGAGAAAGACTTAGAAGAATCATCAGAAGTTCTTTTAAGAGGGTCAGCCACCAATGTCATGTTGTCCTTCTTAGGATAACTAACTCTCTTGATCTCACGAGTCTTGAGCTTGCTATAGAGTAGCTTCAAAGAGAGATTGACATTCTCCTCAATAGCAGTAGCCTTCATCTCCCACTCCTTGGCATTGATTGCAGTCAAGAGGTGGGTGGCATTCTCAGATTGAGAATACTCGATGTCTACTACTCTCAACTGATTAATCACCTTGTTAAAGCGAGTGAATACATCATCGATGCTCTCGCCAGGACGCATCTCAAACTTGTTGTATTCTCACTTGAAGACCGTCTGGCGTACTTGCTTAATTTGAGACGAACCCTAATGGTAGGTTTCGAGGGTGTGCCAAATCTCGTGCGTGGTCTCGAGATTACAAATCCTGTCATACTCCTGTCTACCATGCCCAGCATATAGGAGATTTTTTTCCTTATGGTTGTTAGCCAAGAGGGCTGCTGAAGCCGACGTAGTAATCTCGGGCAAAACGAGCGGGGTTCGAACAACCTTTCATATGGCTTGACCTTCGCTCTGAAGGAAGACACGCATGCGATTCTTCCAATAGGCATAGTCGAGCCATCGAAGATATGCGGCTTGGTGGAGTACTTCTCCATTGCCAAGTTCAATAACCGGTTAAGATCAAGATTGAACTAACTGAGCTCTTATACCACTTGTTGAACCGAAACGGCGACCAGAGGGGGGGTGAATAGGAGCACTATCTCTTTTTAACTTTGACTAGATTCAACATGATTTCACTCCAATAGCTATGAGAGCTATGAAGATCAATATACAAATATAGCAGAAGACTTGTATTGAATCCACTTCAAATCCCCAAGCACAACAACCAAAAACGCAAAGATGCGAGTACTGATGAACAGTACCAGTCGTACCGGTGAACAGTAGCGGTGATACCGAAAATCGGTACTACCGGATGAACAGTAGCGATACTATGGATGAACAGTAAAATAAGCCTAAAAACAAAAACCAAAATTGGCATAACTTTTGATCCACAACTCCAAACTTCACGAAACTTAAAACATACATTTTCTAGGCTATTAGGAACGTATTCCTATCAAGGATCGTGAACATCATTGCCAAAGTTCTGACCTTTTTTCTGTTTGAGTGAAAGTTGCTTCAAAACCGAGTCAAAACCAAAATATGATCCAAAAACTTGCTTGTGGGTAAAAGATGATCAAGATGATCTTAGATGCACTCCCACATGTCACAGTAAGCAAGGTCACCACAAGAACCCAAAGAAGAACCAAGGGATCATCAAAAACCTAAAATCACCAAAGAGAGGGCAAGAACAAGAAGAGACTCATCTTGAGGAATCTTGTTTGGATTGATTTGAGATTGATAATGGTTTACAGCCACTCCATCAAGTAGGACGCAAGCTCAACACTTGAGCACTCAATCAATCCACCTCTCTAGAACCCTAACCTCTCCTATCCCTAAACACAAACTAGGGTTTCTTTAAAAATAAGGGTTAGGAGGTGCACAACCAGCACCCTCCCCTATTTACAGTAGAGGCTAGCTCTTAGAAAGAAAACCCTAATGGGCACCCGCTAAGCCCACACACAAAATGAGTTTCACTCACGCATGCTTTTCAAAGCGTCGTCTTCATCCTCTCTTGACCTAAACCGCTTCTCCTTGCGCTGTCTTGCGCCATGGGTTAGCAAAAGGTCACCAAGGTAGTATTTATATGAAGTTATCAAAATACCCCTTCTCGATCCTTCTTCGAAGACCGAGTCCAAACTTCATGAAGCAATCCCATGCTTCGCCACGTGTAGGTTGATTAACGCTCTCTTCATGTCGGTAAGTCTCTCCAATCCGGCTCCTACCGAAACCACCATGGCACTTGCACCGACCTCCACGCCGCTTGATACAACCCGTCGCACCGAACTTCTCGTTCGGTCATCTTTGTCCATTTTGCGTCATGCTTGAGTCTTCTGACTTCACCCGGCATCCTCGATCGTTTTGAACCTCAGCTCTCCAAGCCTAGTCCCGATCATCCTCGCTGTTGACCGTCGTTGACCTCCAAGCTTCCTACACAACAATAGACCAAGAAATCGATTCCGGGAACAAGTTCTTCACAACTTGACCCGCGTTAGTCAAAACATGCATCATGCAACACATATGCACTGAAACCCATGAACTTGACCTAATGAATAACCATTTCCACCAAGTTAGCCGACACTCAGAACAAAATCGGTCATACCGTCATGTAAGCATCGGTACGACCGCACTGCAGTAGTACCGCTCCATAAATGCGGTCATACCGATTACCAAGGGAGAAGAAACTCCAAAACATATGCACTCTGGAAAAATCGTACCATCAAGTAACATCAGGTAGTACCGCGCTACGGTAGTACTGTCTCTTAATTGCGGTCATACCGCGCTGCGGTAGTACCGCCATATGACTTGCGGTCATACCGATAATCCAGATTTTTACCGAAAATATGTGTTTCGATAAACCTTCAACACCATTGTCAATTGTATCATCATTCTAAGATCGTGAATATATCCCATAATATCCACAATATATATATCCTCATATGTAATTGAACCTCAATCTGGAAATGTCCTATCTTATTTTAAAAAGATGGTCTTCATGGAGGTCTGTCTTGTTTCAGGAATATAGTTACCGAAGTTCAATCGCGGTTGGTAGACGAGTCAGGGCCTATTGACAAGACTGCAATATAATTCACTCAGTTGTGCCATTTATAACTGAACCAACTATTTGCGAATAAGAAAAGGCAGATGAGCGGTTGTGCCAATTAAGCTGAGGACCAAAGCGGATAAATATAATTCATGCAGTGGTTATAAGAAAGTACAGTTTTGTACCAATTCTAGTATAGAATTAGATCGTTCCCAGTAGAATTCCAAGAGAGATCCTACCTGCATCCGCCGAGCAAATGCACTCGGTATATGGCAGATTATTTACGCACGAGTACAAAATACGGCAGACTTTGGCTGGATCGGTGTGAATAGCTAGCCAGTGGCACCTTTCTGCAGGCGTGCGAAAATCTCTTGTGATGCGTACCGCTACCGACTAACAAATGCATGCATCTGGTTCAGTTAAATACTACTCCATTAGGACTATAGCATAGAAGAAAATCATAAATAAATCATAGTATACTCGTGAGTCATGCATACCCGATTACCCGAATTCTGATGCACCGGTTCCGTCTCCAGTTGAAAACAGGCTAGCCGACAAAAATGCGCCATAATAGCTCAACGCCTCAACATGCCATATGTTTAATGCCTCCCAACACTACACATGCCCGATTCCCAAAAAAGTGACCGAGGAATGGACTACGGATATATGATATCCTGTGCCTGCTTTTGCAGCAACGCAAAGAGGTGACGTCATTAGCCTGACAAGAGTGTTCTTAGGACCATTGATTAGTAGCCATGGGCAATTAACTAAGCAAGTGGAAGTCAAAACAAGCATAAGTCCTCTCTCTCCCTCTTAAGGATCAATCAATGATTAGTGGTGGTATGCAGCACATGTGTGATGTGAGGGAAGCAGCTTTCCCACGCTCTGTAGCCACTCATCACCGGCACCTTTCTTTAGCAGTGGAAGCTCTTCCAAGTGTCCTCGAGCGCATGGGCGAATCCACCGTCCCTCCAACCTACACAGCTGTCCAGTTGTCTAGACTTGTCGGTGATACGCTATGGTAGTCTCGATGAAGTTCCACGACTACCACGATCAAAAAATAGCATCCTGCCCAGGCAAAAGAAGACAACCGGTATTTAGCTTACGACTTGCCTAGGCTTTGAAAAATTTATAGCTCCGCCACTGCTCGAGCGCTCTCATCATTCATCGTCGGCGACACCGACCCCCATACACACACGTACATATAATTGTGCTGGATCTGTCCTCGAGCGCATGGGTAGATCCACCGTCCCTCCAGCCTGGGCAGTTGCCTAGGCTTACCGGCGACACGTCATGGTAGCCTCGATGAAGTTCCATGGCGACCACGACAAAAAAATGGCAAAACAAGACGACCAGTATTTAGTTTGCGACTTACTCAGGCTTTAAAAAATTTATGGCTCCGCCACTACTCAAGCGCTCTCGTCATCCATCGTCAGCGACACCGACCCCTACACACACGTACACATATCTGTGCTGGATCTGCCCGCCCTGCAAAGTTGCCTTGCTTCCTTTGAACTCTCCATCTCTCTTTCTTTTTGCTTCTCTCTACTGTGGCAGCGATGCCGCTTTTGGCTTCGCAGGGAGGGTGAGTCCCAGCCACGCACCACCACTAGGACTGCAGTTGTTAGTTACATGCTCAGATGCTCTGTAGTGCAGGCTCTCATTCGTGGTCACAGATGGATCGGCCTCAGCAAGTACATGTCTGTGTCCAGTCCTTGTGCAGCTGCCAACTGCAGGGCACGGGCAGCAGCAGTGCTCCCGCTGCTCATCATTTCCTTGATTGACTTTGTCCCCTCGAATCGCCCAATCATTCATTCCTTGCATCGCAGCACCAGCACGCTAGCTAGCTTGGTACATAGCAGTTGCAGCTAAGGTGGAGTGCGAATGATCAGCAATTGGTGCATCAGTAGTTCATCTCACATGTATACCTACAGTTGATACAACAATAGCTAATTAACGCGATTGATAAAAAGGAGGTGATAAACAAGCTAACCAAATGTAACCCAGCTAGTCTGACAAGAATGATATATCTACTATAAGTATTCTAAATGTCAAGAGTTTAATTTGTTGCTGGCTAGCTTGGGATCAGAACCTAGTATTGAAAATTTGAAATACGTCAACCGACTGCGTGGATCTTGGGAGTGTTGCACCCAACAACTCCTAGCTAACTAGAGCGAGAGGAGGGGAGCATACATCCAAGGGAGGAAAATACAGCGAAGATAATAGACTACAGTGGACGGATACACATACCGTGGGCGGGTGCGAGAACCCGCTGCTGCGTTGCACATTTGCCCGTCTTATCTGCTTGTCCATTTCCATCGCCCGGCTAGGTAACCCATCGCCTCTGCCTGCTTCTTATCTCACGCAGAGGCAACGTAGAATTTTGGGAATATTGCGTGGTACTTTTAGGATCTCTATGTTTTTTATTTATAGTATCAAATATTACAGTTCGATTTTAATACGACTTAAACTCTGAACTCTTTTCTAATCTCTAATATCTCTAACACTCCCTCTCAAGATGGACATAAGATAGCAATAATGTTCATCTTGTTACATAATATAATACCATTACTAGAATCTAGTATAACCTACCATTCATCTGCTCTATAACCAATACCATCAAAAAGTTGCTAACCACCAATACTACCATGGACATCACTAAATCCATCTCCGCCATCTACCAGCCACCCTGACCTCAACCTTATCTTCCTCTACCCTCATACCCTCAGCCACCCCTGGCCTCCACCACTTTGCCCACATGCCCCTAGTCTCGGCATCCATCACCTCTACCTCTGTCACAGACCATTACGTCTGACTCCAGTCCCAATCCTTTTCTGAACATCCCCAGCAACACTCAATCCAGCACCCATACCAACAACACCGTACGACACCAATACCATCACCGCTGACCGACGTAGCCTCCACTAGAGCTACTACCAGCTCCTACTTCGTCCTCACCATCGTCGAGCTCATCACCATCATCCAATTCCACCATTAGCACAACCACCTGAACAGTTTTCTCCCCCTGTCTTCCATACCTCACCATCGTAACCTCCAATACTATCACCACCGAGCAACACAGCAGCTAGGACTCTCAGCAAACACATCATCCTCTCTCTCCTTTCCTCAACATAACACACGCAGTCGATTCCCCTCAACCACACCAGATCCTCCATCGATCTAGGTCCTTCACCCTTGAAGCACCCACAACCGATCTGATCCTCCATACCGGATCAGATCTGACACACTAGATATCCAGAGCGCACCTCTTCCACACCGATCTCCACAGCGAAAGCACCACACCAAATCACCACACCAGATCCATAGCAAAAGGAAGCACCACACCGGATCCACAGCAAAAACAAGCACCACACCTCTCCTTCAGTTCCTTCTTCTTGACCACAACAAATCAAGGCTCCTTCTTCTTGGCCACAACAAATCCCGAATGCTCTTCTTCCTCTCACCTCCCCTTCATCTCTTCTCCCCCGAGCCCTTCATCTCCTCTCCGGCCAACTCCTCATTCGAAACTCCTCCCCCGAGCCCAAGCACCAGCTCCTCCTCCGAGCGCCTGTCACCAAAACTCCTCCCCCGAGCGCCTTCCCCACACCACTCCACCCACTCTACCGAGCTCCCATCCTTCCCATCTTGCCCCACCGCTCCTACCTTCTCTCCTCTTCCACCTCGACCATGTGACGACGAGGCTCCTTGACTTCTTCGTCGCACCACCGCTCGCTGCCCAGGCGCTAGGCCACGCCTCCTCACGCCCCCGGCGGAGCCGTGCCTCCTTATGCCCCAGCGGCCCGTGTGACCCGTGCGCTCCTTCTTCCCTATCCTCCACCACCGGCCCGAACCGGATCCGGTCCCTCCTCAAGGCGCCTCCGCCGCACTGAAGCTCCTTCCTTCTTCTCCTCTCCACCGCCGCACCACCTCTGGCCGGATCCCGCCACCTCCCTTTCTCCGCCGTCACACCAGATCCCCCTTCCCCCGCTGGATCCCCTACTACTACTCCACCGCCGATCGAATCCCCTTCTCCTCAGCTCCTTCGCAAGAAGCTTCAAGCCTCCGCCACACCGTGACGTTCTCGCTCTCAGCCACCCCTGACCTCCCCATCGAGCCACCACCACCGCTCCATTGCACCACCTGGGCTACCGCCAAGCCACTGCCTGGGCTGCCGTCGTGCCGTCGTCTCCTCTCCACCTCATGCCGGTACACCTCCCTACCTCTACTCTTCTGTGTCAAACGAGGACCAGCATGCAACCCGGCTGGCCGGCGGTCCGCTCCCGTGAGACATGATCATGGAGGACCATGCACGGCAGGACAGCGGTGGCCGACTGATCATCATCACCAGATGGCGGCGACGGATCTTTAGGTATGGGGTTTGCTTACTAGGGTTATGGTTTGGGAGGTTGGCTCTGATACTACATAGAATTTCGGGAATATTGTGTGTCCCTTTGAGAATCCCCACTCTTTATTTATAGTGTTAAATATTATAGACCGACTCTGACACGACTTGCACTCTTATCTAAACTCTGGACTTTTCCTAATCTCTAATATATCCAACAGGCAACAGTGCAGCTACTGCCTCGCGCTCGCTGTTCACTTCATCGTCTCCCCCACCGAAAGCTCCCTCCCTCCTGCAGCAAGCTACAGAGGAACAAGAAGGCAGCAGGTGCAAACCGATTAGCCGTCGCATTCGGCCGGTAGCTGGTCTTTACTTGCACCTCCGTCTGTTTCACTTCTCGCCTCCGGCCGGGAGCCTGTGCATCTACCACTTGTCCCTCCCTCCCTGCCTGCCCGGAGATGTGAGCGCACCCAGCTCGGTCCTTCTCATCCAATCAAGTTGATGCTTTTGATCGGTTCTTTGTTGTGTGCAACACTGGTGCTGATGCGTGTGCCTCTTTGTGTGTGGTTGTAGGTCCGACGGCAACGAGTTTGCCGAGCTGCTGTGGGAGAACGGGCAGGCGGTGGTGCACGGCCGGAGGAAGTACCCGCAGACCGCTTTCCCGCCGTTCGGCTATGGTGATACCACCAGCAGCAGCAGAGCCCAAGAGAAGCACCCCGGTGGTGACACCGTGGCGGCGTTCACCAAGGTGGGCGGCGCGTTTGGCGCCATGGGCATGCCTCCGTCAGTCCATGACTTCTCGTCCGGCTTAGACGCTGCCCATGACAACGGGGACGATGACACCGTTCCTTGGATCCATTACCCCATCATCGATGATGACGACAACACTGCCCCTGCTCTGGCAGCCGACTACTGCTCGGAATTTTTCTCAGAGCTCCAAGCGGCGGCGGCCAACCTCGGTTCTCTGCCACCTTCTAATCACAACGCCACCAACATCAGAAGTACCCCAGTTGCCACAAGCAGCAGAGAGCCCTCCAAGGAAAGCCACGGGCTATCGGTTCCCGCCACCCGAACTTCCGAGCCACAGGCAGAGCTTGCTGCTGCCAAGCAACCTCGGCCGAGCGGCAGCGGCGAGGGTGTGATGAATTTTTCGCTCTTCTCCAGGCCAGCGGCGCTGGCAAGGGCAAACCTGCAGAGCGCGGACAAGGCGTCCAATGTCACCGCAAGCAACCGCATGGTGTCGACGGTTGTCCAGACGGCGGGTGGGCCAAGAAATGCCCCCGTGTTCGCCGATCAGAGGATGGTGTGGCCGCAGCCAAAGGAGGTGCGGACCGTGCGGTTCGCGTCCACGGCTGCTCCTCCAACGTCCACGCCTGCTCCAACGGCCACGGTTGGTAACCTGCAGCAAGAGATGGCTCGTGACAAAGTTGGCAACAATATGGTTGTGAAGAAGGACGAGGCAAGAAAGGCACCCGAGGCCACAGTGGCGACTTCGTCGGTGTGCTCCGGCAATGGTGCTGGGAACGATGAGCCCTGGCGCCAGCAGAAGCGGAAGAGCCAGGCAGAGTGTTCAGCTAGTCAAGATGAAGTAAGTGATTTTTTTTGAGAGGATGAAGTAAGTGAATTATATGAGATGCAGTGTATAGGAACTGGCCATACCTTACTTATCATAAAATTGGTTCCCTTCAGGATCTTGACGATGAGTCCGGAGTGTTGAGAAGATCTGCCACCAGAGGCACGAAACGCAGCCGCACTGCTGAGGTCCACAATTTGTCAGAAAGGGTAAGCAGGCCACATCCCCATGCTTTGATCATCGTGTGATCCTTTCCTTCAATCTCGTGCTGCAATTGTATTGACTGTATCGGAATGCAACAAACCTGCAGAGGAGAAGGGACAGGATCAATGAAAAAATGCGCGCTCTGCAGGAGCTCATTCCCAACTGCAACAAGGTACAGCTAAGCCATTCTATCATCTTGCTTTCTCTGGGGTGTCTTTATATCAAGAACATTTGGTAACATCAGGCATATTATCTTTTGTAGATTGACAAAGCCTCAATGCTGGATGAAGCTATAGAGTACCTCAAAACCCTTCAGCTTCAAGTTCAGGTACACTGAAACTGCCTCATGCCAAATGTAGCATGATTCTGCCTGGTAAATCTATACATAGATGCATTGAGAAGGTGGGGTTCTCTTGACACAGATGATGTCCATGGGAACTGGGCTATGGATTCCTCCGATGCTGCTGCCGCCAGCCATGCAGCATTTGCAAATTCCTCCAATGGCTCATTTCCCTCATCTCGGCATGGGATTGGGGTATGGGATGGGTGTCTTCGACATGAACGGCACCGGAACGATTCCCTTTCCGCCCATGCCTGGTGCTCACTTTCCTTGCCCAATGATCCCAGGTGCGACACCACAAGGTCTTGGTATCCCTGGCACAAACGCATTGCCAATGTTTGGAGGAGTCTCTGGGCAAGCAATTCCTTCGTCAGCATCTAGTGTACCACCATTTGCATCTTTGGCCGGTCTTCTGGTTAGGCTAAACCTGGCCCCTCAAGCATCAGGCGCCATGGCTAACATGGTGCAGGAGCAACAGCAAGGCATCGTTAATCAACAGCAGAAGAGTCTGAACAAGGAAGCTACACAGGGAGCAAACACAGGTGATCCGCAAATACAGATCATTATGTAGGTAGCAATTCACAAATAATATCAAATAGATAAAAGCGATTTGTTAGGTTCTTGTGTGCATTACTAATCTCCAATTTTCCTAATTCTTCCAGGGTGAGAACCAACATTTTAGGGTACCCTCTTCAACGCAAACAAAAAACAGACAAGTTTTCTATGCTAGCGACAAGGAGAAATGGGGCTGAAACATGAAAGATGGCCAGTATATGTAACTTGACTTTCATGCTAAACTTGAGAGAGATCACTGAATTTTGCACAATGTTCGTGTCCCAATAAAGTAAATGGCTGATGAATTTCAGGTACCAACTAACTAGGTCCAGATATGAAAATTAGCAACTCATCCTGAGAGAACGTACTGAGTATCAAGATCCACGAATGAGATGTATCAGCCAGGATGCTCCGAAATTTTGTGTAAAATCTAGATGGTAGATGCTACGAGGTTACAAATTGTAATTCTTGACAGCCAATGCAGTTTCCCTTAGTAGTTTTTTTGCTTTCTCCAAGCCTTCTTGGACCAATGTATCTTACTTTTCCTGAATTATAATATCGGATGCATGCAAAAAATGGTTCTGTGACTCTTCACGACTACAGCCTGGGACCGCTTGGTCTCTATGTCATTTTGCTCACCCTATTGTAACTATATAGTGCCTTTCTTAGTGAACTAACAAGAATCAGAGTTGTTTAGGCACTTGACTCATGAGTAAGTCAGGTTTAGTCAGATTATTTGCAGCCTAAGAATGAACACACTTAGAAGCACCTTCTTCTGAAAATATGAACTTAAGAGCCAAATGATCACTACCCTGAAAGTTGTGGCAATAGCAAAACTTTAGTTGAATATCATCGGAACATTAGGGAACAGATCTGAAGCAATTTAACTCCATTGTATGCATAAGTAAACTTCCTGTCTACTAGTTTGCCAAAAAGATACAATCAACATGCTGTTGGATCAGATATTCTTTCTTTTAAAAGTATGTTGTTTGGTTATAAGGACACATGCTAATGCAGGACACCCAAAAAGATCAATCATGAGTATATTTTCCGGTGCTTGATAATATGTTTACATCAGCATGTTGACTGTAAGTGTCAGCTTAGTTTGTTAGTCCATCAGGAAACCAATATTAAATTATTAGTGACAGTGTTATTGTTATATGTTGGAATGAACTCTAGATGTATTCCAATAGGACTAAAGGCCAACATATAAAAGTTACATGTGTACGAAAATATACAAAGAACATCCTATACAAGTCATATGTAACACCCCCTTAAACTCATGGTGGATCAACAACATTGAGTTTGGAAAGGTAGAAACTGTGTTAAGCTCTAATCTGTGTCTTGGTGAAGAAATCTGCTAACTAAAGCTCCGAAGACACATACTGAAGAGCAATAACTTGGTCCTGCACATGCGATCTCATGAACGAAGTATCTACTCCAATATGCTTGGTAACCTCATGCTTCACTGGATCTTGAGCAATGCTGATCACACCAGTACTGTCTGATAAGAGAGGAGTCAGTGCAGAAGCTAAAACATCGAAATCCTCAAGCAGCCACCGAAGCCATGTAATCTCAGTTGTCAACGTCGTCATGGCTCGCAATCCAGCCTCAACACTCGAACGAAAAACAACAGTCTGCTTTTGATCTTCTAGGCAATCAGAGAGGAGTCAAGGAAAACACAATAGGCATAAAGAGACTGGTGATTAGAAGTATCGCTAGCCTAGGTCGCATCAGAGTACGCCTGCAACTGCAAAGGCCTGAAACGAGAAAAGAAAAGACGACGACTGATGGTTACACGAAGATATCGCAGAACACGAAGAATGTGACTATAGTGGATCTGAGTGGGAGCAAATATGAACTGACTTAGAATGTGGACAAGGTGAGAAATGTCAGGTTGAGTGATCTCGAGGTAGACAAGGCTCCCGACAAGATGGCGACAGCGAATGGGATCCTCAAGAGGCTCCCTATCAGTGGGCTGAAGGTGAACACTAAGCTCCATAGGAGTGTCCACCGTGCACTGATCAGTGAGACAAGCACAAGGAAAGATATCCATAATATACTTCTCCTGGGAGAGGTAGTAGCCATCAGGCCTGGAAGTGACCTCAATCCCAAGGAAGTAACGAAGAGGACCCAAATCAGGCATCAAGAACTGCTCACTGTGATGCTCCTTCACAAAATCAATGTACTGAGAGTCATCCCCAGTAATGATCATATCATCTACAAAGAGAAGGAGGGGCGTCCGACCCTGAGGAGAGGTGTGTACAAAGAGAGCAGGGTCGTGATCACTGGAGGAGAAGTCGACAGAAATGACAATGCAGGAGAAGTGGTCAAACCAAGCACGAGGGGCTTGCTTGAGCACATAGAGAGAACGATGAAGGTGTTAAACCATACTAGCAGGGACAAAATACCCTAGGGGAGGCTACATGCAGAGCTCCTCATACAGCTCTCCATTGAGAAATATATTCTTGATGTCTAGCTGACAGATAGGCCACTGTCAAATAGATGCCACAGCAAGAAGAGTGCAAACAATGGTCATGTGGGCGATAGGAGCGAAGGTCTCATTGTAGTCACTACCATGCTTCTGCTAAAAACCACGCGCCACAAGATGAGTCTTGTAGTGCTCAAGAGAACCATTCGAGTAGGTCTTGATCTTGTACATCCACTTGCACGTGATGGGAGTGACACGCGCAGGTAAGGGCACAAGATCCTAAGTGCCAGTACGCTTTAAAGTAGCAATCTTCTTAGACATCGTAAGCTGCCACTTAGGGTGAGAAGCAGCCTCACACTAGGTCATAGGCTCAGAAAGATCAGCGACTGTGAAGCCGTAGTGCTCAGAGGCCTGATAGTGCGACGATCACAAAGATCGTATCTGGGAGAAGACGGGGTAGGACCCAGCAAGAACGGAGAAGGAGAGCTGGGAACATGCCTAGCAAAGACGGTAGCTCAACTGGAGAATAAGGAGTAGACCGAGGATGGTGAGAGTAGTGCAGGGGAAATGGTGGAATCCCAACAAAAGAGCTGGAAGAAAACACCGACGGAAGGGGGGAACATGTGGAGTCGGAGGAGAGGTAAGCGAAGAAGGTGGAGGCAGAAACGAAACAGAAATGAAAAGCTGAGTGTCATTAAAAGTTTAAAAGGAGATCAACTCAACAAGAGACTCTGAGTTGACAGTACAGGGACGAAGGTAGTAAGGCTGGGACTCATCGAAGGTGACGTCTCGAGAGATCCTCATCCGGCGAGCAACAAGGTCGTAGCAGCGATAACCCTTATGCTCAAGACTGTAGCTAAGAAAAACACACTCAACTAACTGAGCGGTCAGCTTGGTACGCTCACGAGGTGGAAGAAGGATGAAGCAGACACAACCGAAACAGCGAAGGTGGCTGTAGTCGAGAGCCCGACCGAAAAGACACTCGACAGGAGTAGAACGCTAAAGAGCAGTGGAATGGTGCATGTTGATGAGGAAAGCAATAGTGGAGATAGCCTCAACCCAAAAGTGAAGTAGAATAGAAAAGGCAAGTATGGGAGCGTGAGCTGTCTCAAGCAAGTAACAATGCTTATGCTCAGAGACACCGTTCAGAGCATAAGCACCAGGACAAGTGTACTGGGGAAGAATACCCTGCTCAGCGAGAAAACGACGTAAAAAAGCAAATAGGTACTCGCCAGTAGAATAAGCACAAAAAATACGAATGGCCGAATCAAACTAAGTGTGCACCATAGTGGTAAAACTCTCGTAAATAGAGAGAACCTGACTGCGAGAGGACATGAAGTAGATCCAAGTATGCCCAGAATAATCATTAATAAAAATCACACAATATCGATGACCCCCTTTCGAAACAAAGGGAGCCGGACCTCAAATGTCGGAGTGAACAAGATCAAAAGGACAAGCCAAGACAGAATCACTAGAGGGATAGAGGAGTTGCAGCTACCTGCCAAGCTTGAAACCCATATAAGGTAAAGAGGTGTCACCAGAGACATACCCAAGAAGACCACGACCTACTAGAGACGACAGTCGTGATCCACAAATATTGCCTAAACGATGGTTCCATTGAGCAACGAAAGTAGTAGAGGACACAGTAAAAATAGGGGCAGGTGTAGTGACTGACTAGTTGGTGGAGACAGCGGAAGGAAGGTGTAGTCGGTCGAGCTCCTAAAGATGTTGCGAATCACGATGCCAGGGGCTAGCATCAAGTAGAGTCCCCGTGCGGCGGTCTTGGACACAACAAGAGTCGGACTCAAGAATAACATGACAGTCGTGATAATTGATATGACCAGCTGACATAAGCTGCATAGTAAGCTTGGGAACACGAGAGATGGCAGGAACATGAAAGGAAGAAGTGAAAAGTATGGCTCGGCCTACAACTGGAAGAGAGGGACCATCTGCAGTTTAAACAATGGAAGCAAGAGTTGTGGGACTCATAGAAGTGAGGCGGGTAGAATCTGGTGTCATGTGAAAAGAAGCACCAGAGTCCAAGATCCACGGAGACAAAATACTAGACGAGGGAGGTGGCGGAGGCGAGGAGGATTGCTAAGAAGCAAGAGCCAAAAGAGCAGAGCTTGAGGCAGGGGCGGCAACGGCGGTTGCCCGAGGCAGTGGCATCGGTGGCTGTCTGAGGCAAGGGCGGTGGCGGTGGATCGAGGTAGGGGTGGTGGTGGCCCGAGGCGGCGGCATGCTCGGTGGAGTAGCTCACGGGGAGGTGAGCTCCGGTGGCCACACTCGAGGGTGGCAGCATGCTTGGTGGAGTAGCTCATAGGGAGGCGAGCTCCGACGGCCGCACTCGAGGGCGGTGGCTCGGGCCAGAGAGGCCAGGCTGGGGACCCCTGTACCCACTCATGGTCGCGGGTGGCGTAGCCCCAAATGACACCGCAGGGGAAGTAGTCGCCTACATTTTCAGCACGCCCTACTACGATGACGGTGCCGAGCTTGGTCTCAGAGTAGTAGGAGCAGCCGTGATCATGTTGCACGTCGCTCTCCAGGAGCGGAACATATTCCATGTCCGGCCCATCAGCAAATGAATCACGGGCATGGAGGCCCGCGGAGAAATCCACACACCAGAGCTTGCTACCATCGGAGACCACTCAAGCGTTCATGCTGCAGTCCCCGGATCGACTAGCGTTTGCATGGAGACCTTGGGACTCGGGGCCAAGAAGGCGGCGGCCCCGAGCAGTAGAGGAGGCGACTCCGCTAGCAGGGGAGGCGATGCTTGGGGAGTTGGGCGTTGCTTGATGGAGGCAGAGGTGGGCAGCTTGGTGGAGGACGGCAACCTCGGGGCAAAGGAGGCGGCGGCCCCGAGCAGCAGAGGACCATGGCGTCGAGGCGGCGGGATCCTGTCGGCGGCTACGTCGGGGCGGCTGGATCCGACGGCTACGAGAGCAGGGGCAGATCCGGCGGCACGTCAGAGTGGCGTGAGCAGAGGGGCGGGGGCTCGGGCACGACGGCTAGATCCGAAGCTGGCAGGAGCTCCGAGCGTCGATCCAGTGACGGGATGCGATGGCGGCGTTTGGAAGGCTCGGATCCGGGCGGGGAGGAACGGCGGTCGGCGGAGGCCGAAGGACGGCGGTGGCTCGGGACAAAACAAGGCTTCCTCTGTTTTTCCCAAAAACAGAGGATGCTGAGAGGGAGGAGGTGACGGCGGTTGGCAGGGGCGCCTTGTGTGAGGTGGCTTGATGCGGAGGTGAATAGTAGCTAGGTTTTTGGGAAGGGAGAGTCATGGCTCTGGTACCATGTTGGAATGAAATTTAGATGTATTCCAATGTGGCTAAAGACCAACATATACAAGTTACATATGTATGAAAATATATAAAAAAAACAACCTACACTAGTCATATCTAACATTATACTATACTAAAGCAATACTAAAATAAGTTCAGGAGGCAACATGTAGCCAGGTATAATGCAGGAGCGATAGGATGGGTTCCTAAATTATATCTGAAATGCTGCACATGAATCAGCAGTCTTAAAGTATACAATTTTTGCCAGTGAGGAGCAAGCACTCATCTCGTTGTACTATTAGTTTGACAGGCTACTCGAACATTTGCCCTGGCATTTTGAATTGTATGTTTTTGATTGGCCAAGAACAGCATTCTACAGTAACCTGTGTAAGATGATGAGCCAGATGTGGTATCTAGCATTATTGTATCACTTAATGGAGGAACAGGATTGCTTTCCCCCCTATCTTATTCCTGATATGACGTAGCTTTGAAGACTGGTGTGGACAGGCATCTGATAGATTCATGAATGTACGCATGTGGAGAAAGCACAAGCAAAGTGCCCTCCAATAATTCAAGTCTTATCATGAATTTTCCAGTTTTCAGGACTGCCTCCATATCGTCCATTGATGGACCTTGCTCCCTTCAAAACGAGGAAATGCTTTGCCTTGCGAGTTTATTCACCTTTGCCAGCTTATCTTATGCTTGTCTTTTTTTTTCCTCCTCTCCTTTCTTATGACCTATATTTTACTCTCTGTGAATGCGTACAGTCAGCTTGGTTCCACCCCGAGTTAGCTTTAAATCTCAGTCAGCAACTATGTGTGCCCTGATCATCTACAGTACGGAAAAATAACAGACAACGATATCTGAGAGAGGAAACCTGATGTACGTGTATTCAAGGACTGAAGTGGGTCCAGCCAAGAAAATGGAGCCAGTGAAAACATTTCATGTGGTGTTAGTTGGTCTTGAACATGCACATGATAAGAGAAGTCTATTGTCTTTATTCTAGATATTATTCGATCCAAACCCAGAGGTATACTGTGTTGGGCTCAACAATCACAATCAACTTGCACAATCGATCGAATTGATACCATGCTATTCAAGATTCTTCAAAGTTTAAACTGAACAACAGAAATCAAAGCAAGGACTATGGGTTTCAACCAACCCAGTTCAGGCTAAGCTGCACACGAATGATTTTAAGTCAATTTTGGATGATGTTCGTATGCTACAATTCCAATTAAGTATACAGTTTCACAATATTTTCTCGAACCATGGAAATAAGAACTCATAAATTGTCTGATACAATCTAAGTACTGTTATTTCTGTTATTCTAATTACTGTTATTTCTGTTATTTGGATAGGTGAATCCACTCCAGAATGTCAATATTGTTGCATATGTATATTAGCTTAGGGTGTTCTTTGTATATTGCCTACCATATACATGTTATATTGGATTTCGGCCCATTGGAATAGATCAAGGATTTATTCCAACATTGTATCAGAGCTAGGGTTAGCCTAAGCGCACCCGCTGCCTTCGTATCCTCGTGCGAAGCCGCTTTGCATACATCCCAAAGGAGACGCAATGCCATACAAAGCAGAGCAACCGCCGGCTCGTGCAGATCCGGCTGCTCCCACCCGGATCAGGCGACGCCCCTGCCGATGCCACTGCCTGGCCAGCTCTACCACTAGAGCTCTCGCTGTCTCCGGAGCTTGCATTGTCTCCCAGAGCTTCTGCTCGTGAGCGCGTCGCCTCCTGACTGCAGATCCAGCCGCCACCCCTTTGCTCCGCCGAGCCTCGGGCCAACAAATGATGCAGCTGCAGATCTCGTGGTCACCAGTGATGCACTTTTCGGTGCCGCTGGTAGGATACTCGCAAGTCGTGCGCCCGTCGCCGCACCTATTCCTGGCTAGTGCCACCGCTGCCCCCTTGCCTCAGGCTCTGCTTATCTGGCTCTTACTTCTCAGCAGTCCTCCTCGCCTCTGTCACCTCCCTCGTCTGATATCATGTCTTTGTGGATCTTGGACTCTGATGCTTCTTTTCACATGACACCAGATTCTACTCGTCTCACTTATGTGAGTCTCACATCTTTTTCTTTCACTGTTCAGACTGCAGATGGTACCTCTCTTTCTGTTGCAGGCTGATGCATCCTTTCCACTTCTTCCTTTCATGTTCCTGCCGTCTCTCATGTTCCCCAGCTTACTATGCAGCTTATGTCGGCCGGCCAGATCACTAATCACGACTAGCGTGTTATTCTTGAGTCTGACTCTTGTTGTGTCCAGGACTAGTGCTTGCCCTCGGCGCCATGATTCACATCATCTTTGGGAGCTCGACTGGCTGCGCCTTCCTTCTGCTGTTGTGAGAACACGGGATATTTAACTTGTAATACTTAACCATCAATTGGTCCTAGCATTACAAATCAAATAACCCGACTCTCGGTGCAACATGTACCTCCCAGGATAGCGGTACAAATACACCTCACAAAATCAAGCATCAATTCCATACACAAGCTATTACAATACCGAGTTCTTATAATTTACAACATGATAAACACACGAGTTCAGTTTACAGCAAAAGGGCCGACTGGCCAAATAGCATAATAAAACATTAAGTTTGCAGCGGAAGAACAAGCCATAAGATGGCAGCAAAATAAAGCCAACCGGTTTGCCCTTACCCACAAGGCAATCGACCGGAAACTCCGAGCTAGTTGTCAACGTTGTAGTCGTTCTCACACCGGCTCACCCCTTGGGGGTCAATCTCCTCTGCAGCATAAACAATGCAGCTGAGTACAAAATTGTACTCGCAAGACTTACAAGCAAAAGAAATATATAGATGCATTTATTATCAAAGGAAAGCTACTACACTAAGCAGTTTTCAGTATGAAGCATATTTTCTTTGCAATAGAGTAATAGACTGTAAAGCAATTTGTCAAGACTATTTTTATTCTTTTAAATAACAGCGAAACAACATTTATAGACATAATTAACATCCTAGAGGTGACTTCCCAACAGCCACCACAACATAGCACGAATTGCCCATTCGTACCACCCGAATTCAAGTTTTATCAAAATATTAAAGTCTAATTCTTGCGGGAAATAACCAAGCGTGTCCATAACCTAGAATGAGGCTATTCGAATAGTTTGAACCCTGCAGAGGTGTACAACTTTACGCACACGCCAGACCGCTCCTTTGCCAAGCTATATAGCACACTTCCGAAGGTATGTCGACAGAGCTAAGTCCTATGAGACGTTTTCCAATGAAATGTATTAACTAAGAGCCGCCCTATGGGTGGGACCCTTCGTGAACCGCCCTTGTGTGTGCAAAAGGGCTCCCACGGAGGACCTATACGTTGTGTCGGAGTCACCAGTCCAGCCACAGCAACTGCCGGTGCTCCTTAGGCGAGGGAACATGAAAGAACCCGACACACACATTTCCATTAACAGAACATTTTTTTCTAACATCTACAGCTTGTGGCTCAAAGTTAACACATGACAAAGTAATAAGTCAAGAGGGATTCCATATGTCCCTCATGTGGTTGCACGCAAAGGTGCTTGGATCAATGGCGCAAGTAATTCGGTCCTTGTTGACTTGGGCACCAAGCACACCATCCAACCAACGTGCCCAAGTTTAAAACATTTTATTCTTAATTTTAGTTTTTCCAAATATGATGCTTACATGAGTACCCTGACTCAAGTAATTAAAGTGGTCAAATAATGACCATCGTTAAAATGATGATCCCCATTCTACCATTCTAAGCATTGCTAAGCAGTACTAACTCGGATACAATATATTATGACCATAACTCATCCACTGAGCGCTAATCCATCAGCGGGGATATTAACCTAAGTTTAGTGGCAATGGATAGCATTTACCTACAGCTTATGTAACTACTAGGATTAACTACCTTTAATCATGAAATTAATCATCAGTTAGAACATGCATACATATCGTTGCAAAACAAGATAATTGTACTGAAAATAGTAAGATCAATATGATGGGGGGGGGGCTACTTGCCTTGTTGAGGATAGTCCAGAGGTTATTGAGGATCACTCTCGTAGACAATCGAATCTTTGTAATCTATCGAACGTACAAGAAAAATGAATAAGATCGAATAACACTAAACAAAACCAAAATTCAAAAAGTCTCCAAAAATTATGAAACTAATATAGAAGGTAGATAATGATTTTAGATAAATTAAGGAATAAAAATCATTGGATTTGGAGTTGATTTGAATTAGTTATGTAATTGTGAAGTTTAACCAATTTCATATTGTAAACAATTTATTTTGGATTTTCAACTAGGAGCATAATCTTAAAACTTTATGCTTAGACCATACTAAAGATTGTTAATCTTAATGCTTTACCACTTGGTACTATCTATCGTATTGACCTAGTGCTACTGTTGATAGCACCAGTGCCAATTGTTGGATAACCAAAGATCAGGTAGCAAGGTTGTTTTTACCTAATCTCTAATTATCTAGGTTAAACCTCTTATAAAATTTACTACTCACTAATCTATTAGCTTACTGACTTGACTGCTTTTTAAGATTAGCGTGTCCTAGTTGGACTCTAAATACCCACTTTGATCACAAAACATAAATAGGAGAATGGTTGTTCCTTTGCTGATTTCTGAACATTTAGAACCTTATTTATTTTCAAATTCAACTACTACCGTTGGATAAGTGCTCAAGGGCTAAAAGAACAAAAGCATTACTAACTACTTGACTTAGAAAAAACACAGCCTAGTGCCATTTTTACTAGCTTTAGATTATCTTCTATGCTCAAGACATCCATCAGAACTGAAAAGCTATTGACCCAACTTCCTACAAAATTCAAACTCCACTAAGATAGTTCATTTGAGTGGCTAAAACTGACATTCAACAAATCAATTAACAGAAAAAGGATTGGGTTAACATGTGGGTTTACTGACAAAACAACTTTTTCACACCACACCTTCTCTTCTCTGCTCATCTATCTAGCACAAAAACATCCCTATAACAGAAATTACCTGAGTTGAAATTTTGTTTACTAAACTTCCTTACAAGTTCAAATTTCAATTTTCGACAACTCACTGAGTGATTTAATAGTCATCCAAAAATTGTAGCATTAGACAATTGATTTTTGCAAGAGAGTTACACTAACATTCCAGTTTTCTTCTAATCCTTTCTCTTCTCTGTTTAACAGTTCAACCAAAAGACCTTAACAGTTTTGACAACTAAGATTTCCACTAATTTAATTATCCAAATGCCAAATATGGTTGAGTAATTCCATCAGTCATTCAAAATATTCATTTGCAATTAGATTAGTGCTCCTACAAGACAGAGAGTGGAAGACTCAATTACAAAGAACCGAAAACAGGGAGGCCGGCACAGGAAACTGCTCGAGCGGCTCAGTCATAGCTCACCGCCGACGGGAAGGCTCGACGGTGGCGGCCGCAAATGATGAAAACTGTGAGGACCCCTGAAATTGAATTCATTTCAATTTAAAAGATTATACCAGAGGCATAATTTTTAGCAAACAACGAACCCAATTTCAAGTTTCCGGATATGCGTCTCATGTTAGCTCCCAGGATCAGGTGCTAACATGCACATATCCATACAACATTATATCACTTGCATACAAGATTAGAATATAACAGTAAAAATTAGCAGCGGAAAACATTAAGTAAACAAGAATATAAGATCAAGTAATAAAATAATCTTTCCAATGGTGCGCCACAACCCAAGGGCAACCGACTAGGATTAAAGCCGAAGTACCAACGTTATCGCCTCAATTTGAAACATTAACTAGGACGTTCTTTACCTGCAACAAGTGGATAATTCCACTGAGTACAGAAGGTACTCGCAAGACTTACACAAACTAATAAAAGAAAGTGTTTAATAGAACCTATCCAAAGGATTAGAGATTATACATGTTAAAGGCTGTTCAAAGGAAAGGCTATATTGGCATTAGTTTTGCATAAAGCAAGAAATTTTATTCCTACACTTTCTAATTTTTGTAAATGCCGTTTTGTAAACAAGTTTGGACTAAAACAACAAGTAAAAGTGATACAATCATTAATCAAAACATATCAAAGTGGCTGTCCACTTTGACTAGCTAACATGTATGAATAACCATTCATGTCGATTCCAAGTATACCCATGTCAATTTATTTTCAAAGTCTAACTATGATGTCTATTAAAACCAAGTGTTGTCCATAACCGGGGACACGACTATTCGAATAGTTTAAACCCTATAGAGGTGTACATCTTTACCTATATGACTCGATCAGCCCGTAATCCTCCGGATAATGACACGCTTCCTTTGGTATGTCGGCCGGGTAGATTGAGATTTGGTACTTTTTAGCAAGAACATCTTATTGAGTTGAAACACCCTTGCGCGATGAATCCCGCTTAGTACAAGCTTCTGATAGAGCTTGCTAACCAGGGCACGCAAGTTGTGTTGGGAATGCCGACCCAATGAACTAAAATCTAAAACTGTGCTCACTCGCACATATTAAATTGTAATCGGATCCCTATGAACATTTGATCAAACACATATGTCCTCACACCGCCTGTGTTCCAGACCAATAAAATCCTCCCCCTACTTGACCAAACCGGCCCCAATCCAGCGTGTAGAAGTACGAGTAGTTCTTGGTATGACAGCCCAAAGTTCGGTCCTTGATGATCCGGACAAGACTACTACAATGCCCGATTCTCGTGCACGAAGCACCCTCACTATCAATCACTTGTCCAGATCTAAATCATGTTTTAATATACAAATTTTATACTCAAAACTCATGTTCATAAATTTGAACAAAATCATAAGGAATAGAATGTTCAGTGTTTCCCAAGATTGACAGGCTAACCCCATCAATCGATCTACCGTATCTACTAACCTGCATGGCTAAGCATTCACACAAATAATAAATATATCAACACATGATTCCTAACTTAAGCATAGGTGTATGGAGTAATTAAGGGAAAACCACAATGATTAGGATATAGTTAACTAGTCTCACAATTTATTGATATACAAAAATAACATGCAGGCAATTATTATTGCATTTCAAAATATTAAATTACCAAAACTGGGATCAAAATGATACAAGAGGATGCTTGCCTTGTTGGAAGTCCACTTGTTCACTCTCGTAGGCGTAAATGTTCCTTCTGTGCAACTCGGAATCTAGAGAGAAAACACGATAGCGAATAAACACCGATAAAACCGAAAAATCCAAAATGCTCGAAAATGCATGACATTTACATATTAGTGAGATTATGATTCTAGATGCAATTAGGTGTAAATTTTAGTTTAATTGGAGTTCATATGAATTTATTACGGATTTTTGAAGTTAATTCAATTCCTAGTGTGACCATAACGACGGATGATACCTAGAGCCTAGATGATATTGTTTTCCTTAACAGAACACCTAGTACTCACAAGCACTCTCTCCAAGCATTCTATATATACATCCACGATGTTCATATAGTCAAAATCAATCCTCTTATATATTCTCACGATTATTTTAGTTATAACTTCCTATTTATTGAGGAAGTTCCATGAAAGCCAGGTGAAACCTGCACCTAAGTGCGGGGCCTGCTCTGGCAGACATACGTCTCATCGACATGGGACCTAGCACATTTAATAGTTTATCTTATCGATTATATTTATCAAGGGAATTTCATGAGCATTAGCTGGAACCTCCGAGCATTGACTAGATTCTAGTGTTACTGCCTTAGGGTTAATATTACTAATGGTTGACATGGACACATTACTTGACCTAAGTAACACGATGACCTATTCGCATTATCATAAGTCAATTACACTATATTGAGTTAGCCTCAACCGAAAGTCCAAGATAATGGCTATAGGTTAATGGTATTCGGTTATTATCTAACTATTCCATTAAATGGTTGTATGTGACATTGACATATTATCATCTTTATCATTTTCCTTGTTACAGCAATAGCCTAGGGCTTACTGTTCATTGAGACAACCATATCATATAGGATCTATTACTAAATCCTTATTCTTTGAGTTTTATAGCTAAAGGCAGACCAATTAGCCCTTAATTACCGTAACTTGTTCATTAGTTGGATGTGCACTTATCAAATGAAAGGTCCACTCACTGATTAACCATGCAAATCAGTCAACTAACTTGGTTTAGTCATTAACGATAACTAGTCAACGATGTACCCTACTGCTATTGAAGTTAAATATAACTTATACTGTGATGAATTACTTAACTAATCTAGTTGTTCAATTAAACTCTAGCTATTCTTGGTTTACATCCAAGTGCTAATAATATACTAATTAACTTAACAAAATACCAGTTGATCTGTATGTTTAATTAGTAACCCCAGCAATTAGATTTAACTAATCAATTAAATGGGATGGAAGCTACTGTCATTTCAGTTTTCTTATC
Source organism: Phyllostachys edulis (assembly GCA_036346405.1). Taxonomy (NCBI): domain Eukaryota; kingdom Viridiplantae; phylum Streptophyta; class Magnoliopsida; order Poales; family Poaceae; genus Phyllostachys; species Phyllostachys edulis. The sequence continues at coordinate 98,393,102 of CM070546.1, forward strand.
TTCAGTTATCCAATAGCCATTAAAATAACTTATAAGTAAATGCATTTGGTCTTTACTCAACTTCACTGATCAATCATTGCTACAGCCAACCAACTGGATTTAGTGATCAATGAAACTAATCATTATGCAATTGTCAACTGAGATATCCAACACTAAGACTTCTAATCATCCTAATGCACTATTATCAGCATTACAACCACTAATTTTGAATTGTTACCTTCATACATAGCTACTGGGGAGACACATACACAGAGGCATCATAGAGAAACATCACAGGGCAGTGAAGGCCGACGGGAAACCAGGAGTGGCTCGGGCATGGCTTGGCACCGGTGAGGAGGGTTGACTACGGCCACCGCATACGGGCAAAGTGGAACCGGCCGCCAGACATTCATTCTATACACACAGAGAGTGAGTGAGGGCCCACCTGTAGAGAAACAAAGACATTCTCTGAGGCATTTATACAAACACACAGAGGGCAAGTAGGAGGAGACCGAAGGCGGCTCGGCCATGGCTTGTCGCCGGCGGTCGGAAGGTCGGCGGTGGCCACGGGTGTTGTGGTGAGCTCCTGAGTGCTGGAGGCGCGCCCGGGGCGGTCGGGATCGGCAGGGTGACTGCGTGCGGCGGCCACAGCGTGTAGGAGCTGAAGGCGTGGCGGCGCTGTGCAGTCGGGCGGGGAGGAGGAAGACCGAGGCGGGTTGGCGAAGGCGTTGGTGGGGGAAGTGACGGGGAGTGGGCGGTGGTGGCGATGGGCTTGGGGAGGCGCGTCAATAGTGGAGGGGCCGACGGCGCACGGGCTCAACAGCGGGGGTAGGGGAAAGTGGGGAGGTGGCCGGCGCCATGGCGGAGGAAGAGGGGGAAGGACGTGGCGAGCAAAGGGGTGGCATGGGGGAGTGGAGGCCGGGGAGGATGGGTCGGCCATGGAGCGGGAGGGGAGGCGATGGGGCTGAAGACGGGCGGGTCGAACGGCGATGGAGCTGGCTCTGCGCCTTCAGGCTTCTTTTAGTGAGAATGAGACGGGGAGGAGAATGGCTGAGAGAGGTAGACAAGGAAGCTCCCGCCGGCTCTTTTGTAGGTGGGTGAGGTGGAGAGCACCATGAGATCCGGCCGGCATGGGCGAAGGGCACCATGGCGACCATGCAAGGAAAAGCTGAGGCTACGTGGAAGCAACCGTGGAGGCAGAGTTCTGGTTTGTGGGGCTCGACAGCTCAGTGGAAGAGAAAAATATTTCAGTTTCCCTAATTTCCAAAATGGTTGAGAGTTTTAGTGGAAAGTTAAATATAGTTATCAAGCTCTAAAAATTATAAAAATTTTCAGAGAAGGTTTCTGATATATTGTAAATTTTTATGCAATTGTTTTAGGATTTTATGTTCTATGTATATTTTTCTAAAAATTCTATTCATGATTTATTCACTTGTTTAAAATTCATTTAGAGAAGATGTTTATTAATTAAGGTTGAATTTTTGGCAAGGTTAATTTGAATTCTAAAAAATTAAAAAATCATATTTAAACATGATAATTATTCAAGTATTTAAATAAATTGTTTTCCTGAGTTCTTCGTGAGCATTTACTTTAAATTTCTTTTGTGGCTTTAGTTTGAGTTAGAGGTTTACATTTGATTTAAAATTTTCAAATGCATAATTTATGCACATGCTCCAAAGATAATATGAAATGATTATGAGATGCATATAAATCCCCATTTAATAAAAATGGGGCTGTGACAAAAACGGAACCGAGTGAAGGAGGCAGCTTCAGGGGTGGAGGCGGCGCAGCTCAAAAAGGTCGGCGGCGGCGGCCATGTGGCGGAGCTAGGCGGCGGCACTGCCACCATGGTGAAGGAGCTCCGGTAAGAGAAAGATGGGGATAGGGAGAGCACCAGCATCGGCTGGGTGTGGGGAACCCAACCCGGTGACCGGTGAAGGCCGAGGGGTCGGTGGTGAGCCGGAGGCGTGAGCTTGAGCCAACTGAAAGCATCTAGGCCCCTAAAAATTGTTTTGGTAATTAATGATAACATATGAATATGGGATTAACGTGTTTATTGAGTATTTACAAGGTTAAGTCCCATTGGTGAGTTTGATGACTTGAAGATGCATGCTAAAGGACAACATGAAGATCTACATGGCTCAAAGACAAGGTACAAGTAGTCTAGAATCCCTTTTTTTTATTTTTATGTTTTACTGGTCTTAGGATAAATGGTTGGAAGACCGGATTTTAGGTTAAATGCCATACTATTAAGAGAGATCATAACTAGTAGCTTGATAGCATGTTCTTGTGCCATTTGGATCAATTTAGGATCATGCATGCATTTGAAGTTGATGTGGAAAGCCATCTGTGAAATTGATAGGACAAACGGTAGTACCGGAGAATACATGGCGGAACTACCGCTTAGCGGTATGACCGCATTTCCTTTGGTGGTACTACCGGTGGACATTCGAACCATCCGAAAGTGATCAAATTGTGCGGCTAAGACATGCGGTCCGAACGGCCAACTGAATCTGAGCCGTCCATGTAATCAGTCCGAACGTGCAAAGTTGTTCTGGGCACTCAGCGGTACGATCGGCTCGTGGTGCAGTACTACCGCAACCCGGTCGTTCCGTTTTTTAGTTGGCGGTATGAAAATTCCAGAGAGACTCCATTTCGGTTTTATTTGCAAGCCCTTGGAACGGTAGTACCACCATTATTCAAACGGTACTACCGCACTCCAGTGATTCTGAAAATTGGAGCGGTACATATTTTCCAGAGAGCACCCTTTTGGGTCGTTTTGTGAAACGGTAGTACCGCCTTGGTGAGCGGTACGACCAGCTAGTGCGGTAGTACCACATGATAGTTGGCGGTAGTACCACGCCGTGTTTGAAACAGCTATGTTAGAGCGAGTTAATGCTCCTGTTATAGCCGTTACGGAGCGGTAGGTGAAGAGCGGTAGTACCGCACCTTGATTGGCGGTAGTACCGTATTTTGCTGAAAAGTTGGAATTTCTCTCCCAACGGCTATATTTGTTTGTAGGGGGTATAAATACCCCTCCACCTACTCAAGGACAGCAAGTATGACCACATTTAACATCCTTAGAGCCTTGAACATCCTCTCAACTACTCATATACACTTGTGCATTCATTGTGAGGTAGTTGAGCACAAATTCAAGTGCATTCATTCTTAGATTGATCCTTTGCACTTGAGTGTCGTCAAGCGAAGATCATTGGTTTGTTACTCTTGGTGTTTTGCCAAACACCTAGACGACTTGGCCGAGGTTGCACGGTGATCTCTCCAAGAAGATTGTGAAGAGGTCCGGTGCCAAGATTGTGAGTGGCTTGGTGTTCGCCATCTCCAGAGCGGAGGAAGAACAACCACTAGTGATCGAGGGAAGGCTTAATTCGTGGAGCCGGCTTGATTCGTTCAAGCTTCGTCAACGTGGACTAGTGAAGACCGGCAAGTCTTCGATACCACGGGAAAAACATCGTTGTCTATTTATGGATATTTCTAGTCTTTACTTTTCGCATTTACAATTCTAGCATTTTTATTGTGTTGAATTGCTTAGCTAGAATTGTATCTAGTTTAGACTTAGTGATTGAATTGGCTTAAATTGTTAATTAGTCAAAAATTTTTAAAACCTCCTATTCACCCCCTCTAGTCGATTATCCTTGATCCTACAAGTGGTATCAGAGCTTGATCTCTCATTGATTTAGACTTAACCGTCTAAGAGAGAAAATGATGGCTAGTGAGGGAATTGCTATAGGAAAGACTCATTTGTTTGATGGCTCTAATTATGCTTATTGGAAAATTAGAATGTCAATTTATTTAAAGGCCATGAGTCGAAGCATTTGGAAAATCGTAAATGAGAGTTACGTCATGCCTCTTAATCCACTACTTCCCATAGATCAAGAGGTGCGTAATGCTCATTTAGATGCCCAAGCTATGAATGCTCTCTTTAGTGCTTTGAACGCAGATGAGTTCAATCGAGTGAGCAATTTGGAAACCGCTCACGATATTTGGACCACCCTCTCAGAAATCCATGAGGGAACATCCACGGTCAAAGAAGCCAAATTGCATATGCTTCGGATCAAATATGAGACATTCGTAATGTTGCCTCATGAAAACATCAATGAGATGTATTCAAGACTCAACAACATTGTGAATGAACTCAAAGGCCTTGGCACTAACCTTCTTGATGTTGATATTGTGTGCAAGATCCTTAGGGCTTTACCGGACAAGTATGAGACGTTGGTGACATTATTTCTCAACTCTCCCGAGTTGCCAAGAATGACGCCAACAGGACTTTTGGGCAACCTCATAGCAAATGAGTTGTTCAAGAAAGACAAGGAAGAGCTCTTGGAGTCATCTTCCTCAAAGAAGAAGATTACCGCTTTCAAGGCCAAGGCGGAGTCAAGTGATGATGAGGATGAAGAAGGAGACTCTGAAGAGGAGTTTGCATTTCTTGTGAGAAAAATGAAGAAATTCATGAGAAGACACCCACATAGAAGCTTCAAATTCGACAAGAACAAGAAATGGCAATTCTCAAGTGACAACAAGCGTTATAGCAACATCCGATGCTATAATTGTGAAGAGAAGGGGCACATTGCCTCTCATTGTCCTTTAAAGAAGGATGACAAGGGAAAGTCATTCAAGAAGAAGGAATACGATGGCAAGAAAAAGCTTTTCAAGAAGCTTCACAAGGATGGCAAGTATGAAGCCCATATTGGAGAATGAGATTCCAATGACGAATCAACCGACTCCGACTCCGACTCCGATGAGTCCCCCAAGAAGAAGGGACTCGTTGGCATCGCCATCGTGGAGGCTCCATCGCTATTCTCTACTCCCACTTACCTCATGGCAAAAGGAGATAAGGTAAAATCCATTAATGATAGTGAACCTTCTTATGATGAATTAATGGATATGCTTGAAGACTTGAATGAATATCTTGGAAAGGAAATGTCAAAATATAAAGTCTTAAAGAGAGAGCATATCTCTCTAAAATATTATTATGAGGAGCTAAAGAAAGCTCATGACTTGCTTATCCAAGAAAATTCAAGCAAGTCTTGCTTTAGTGTAGGAATTACATGTGATATTATTGATGAAATGCCTAGTGTAGAAATTGCTAAGACTAGTGCATCTACTTCATATAATGATCCTATTGCTATGCCATGTTGCTCTAGTATTAACTCTAATCATGATAATGCTAAGTCTCCTGATGCAAAGCTTGTTATTGAAAACAATGAGCTAAAAGAGCAAGTGACCAAGCTAAGAAAAAGCTTGGAACGGTGCTTCAAGGGTAAAGCTACCCTTGACAAGCTTTTAAGTAAGCAAATGTGCTCATTCAATGAGGAAGGACTTGGGTATGTGCCCAAGAAAGGTAAGAAACTGGTAAACAAGCCCACAAGATTTGTTAAGCAAAATGGTAAGTACTGCCATAAGTGCCGGAAAATAGGACATTTGCAACAAGCTTGTCCTATTCGTAAGACTCCATCTTTTGGTATATATGATTCATGTTATATGCTTAGAAAGACTAAGGATGGTAAAGTAATTGCTAGATTTGTTGGCACTTCAATTTTAGGCGCTAAAAAGAATGCTATTTAGGTGCCTAAATCCTTAGTCACTAACCTCCAAGGACCCAAACAAATTTGGGTATCTAAAAGAACTTGATTCTTATTTTGTAGGTGAACTATAAAACCGGTGGGAGACATTGGGTGCTTGATAGTGGATGCACTCAACATATGACCGGTGATAGAAAGATGTTCACCATATTATAGAATGGTAAAGGAGATGACAAGATCACATTTGGTGATGGTAGCAAAGGAAAGGTAATAGGATTGGGTAAAATTGTTATCTCAAATGACCTTTCCATTTCCAATGTATTTTTAGTAGAATCATTAAATTTCAACTTGCTATCCGTGGCTCAAATTTGTGATCTTAGATTAATTTGCTCATTCTCCAATGAAGGTGTTACAATTTCAAATGCAAAAGATAGCTCTTTAGTTTTCAAAGGTTTTAGATTTGAAAATCTTTATTTGGTTGATTTTACTTCAAATGAATCATGCTTAAAAAGTTGTTTAATTGCAAAAACCTCATTGGGTTGGCTTTGGCATAGAAGGCTAGCTTATGTTGGAATGATTCAACTTAAAAAGCTTTTTAAATATGATTTAGTTATTGGCTTGAAAGATGTGAAGTTTGAGAAAAATAGACTTTGTAGTGCTTGTCAAGCCGGTAAACAAGTCGCTAATTCTCATCCTTCCAAGAGTATCATGTCGACTTCTAGACCATTGGAACTCTTACATATAGATTTGTTTGGGCCAACAACCTATAAGAGTATCGAGGGTAATGGCTATTGTTTAGTCATTGTGGATGATTACTCTAGATATACATGTGTATTCTTCCTAGATGACAAAGGTGAAACCTCCGGCATTTTCAAAAGTTTTGCAAAAAGGGCTCAAAATAAATTTGATTTCAAAATTAAGAAAATCCGTAGTGATAATGGTTCCGAGTTCAAAACTACTAAAGTTGAAGACTTTTGTGATGAACTTGGAATAAAGCACGAACTTTCCACAACCTATACTCCGGAGCAAAATGGAGTTGTAGAAAGGAAAAATCGTACATTAATTGAAATGGTTAAGACAATGCTTGATGAGTATAATACTTCCGATAACTTTTGGGCGAAAGCCATTAACACCGCTTGTCATGCCATAAATCGTCTTTATTTGCATCGGCTTTTAAAAAAGACTTCTTAAGAGCTTCTTGTTGGAAGAAAACCAAACATTTCTTATTTTCGTTTATTTGGTTGCAAATGTTATATTTTGAAAAAGGGTGTCCGTCTTTAAAAATTTGCAATTCGTTGTGATGTTGGTTTCTTGCTTGGTTATTCTTCAAATAGCAAAGATTATCGTGTCTTTAACAAAAACTCCGGTTTAGTTGAAGAAAGACACGATATGCAATTTGATGAAACTAATGGCTCTCAAGAAGAGTATGAGAACTTGGATGATATAGGCGATGAAGCCTTAAGAAAAGCAATGGAGTATACGCAAATAGGGGATGATGTAGGCGATGAAGCCTTAAGAAAAGCAATAGAGTATACGCAAACAGGCAACATCAAGCCCGAAGACAATCCATCATCTTCCATTTAAGTTGAACCTCCTACCTCTTCCACAAATCAAATTCAAATTGATGAAGAGGACAATAAGGAAGATGATCAACCATCCAACCTACCACCAAGAATTCATAATGCTATTGCAAAAGATCATCCAATAAACCAAATATTGGGTGACGTAAGTAAGGGTGTCCAAACTCGCTCTCGTGTCGCTTCTTTTGTCTTTTCTATTGAGCCAAAGCATGTAGAAGAAGCACTTGATGATTCGGATTGGGTGAATGCAATACATGAAGAACTCAATAACTTCACCCAGAATGAAGTTTGGACATTGCTGGATCAACCCAAGAGACACAACGTTATTGGTACAAAATAAGTCTTTAGGAACAAGCAAGATGAGAATGGTATGGTTGTAAGAAACAAAGCAAGATTAGTCACTCAAGGTTACTCACAAGTCGAAGGTTTGGATTTTGGTGAAACCTTTGCTCCCGTAGCTAGGCTTGAGTCAATTCGGATATTACTTGCTTTTGCATCATGCTTTGATATTAAATTATTTCAAATGGATGTTAAAAGTGCTTTCATAAATGGTAAAATATCCGAACTTGTCTTTATTGAACAACCGCCTGGTTTTGAAGATCCTAAAAATCCAAATCATGTCTATAAACTCTCCATAGAGCTCTATGGTCTTAAACAAGCTCTTAGAGTATGGTATGAACGCCTTAGAGATTTTATAGTCTCAAAAAGATTTAAAATTGGGAAAATTGATTCAACTTTATTTACTAAAGTCTTGAATGATGATTTCTTTGTTTGTCAAATTTATGTTGATGATATTATTTTTGGGTCTACTAATCAAGATTTTTGCAAAGAATTTGGTGATATGATGTCTAAGGAATTTGAAATATCCATGATAGGAGAATTAAGCTATTTTCTTGGACTTCAAATCAAGCAACTCAAAGATGGAACCTTTGTAAGCCAAATAAAGTATGCAAAGGATTTGATCAAAAAATTTGGCATGGAGGATGCAAAATACATCAAGACTCCTATGGCAACCAACGGTCATCTCGACCTAAATGAGGGAGGTAAATCGGTAGATTTAAAGCTTTATAGGTCTATGATTGGTAGCTTCCTTTATCTTACCGTATCTAGGTCCGATATTATGTTTAGTGTTTACATGTATGCACACTTTCAAGCAACTCCAAAAGAGTGTCATTTAATGGCCATAAAAAGAATACTAAGATATTTAAAGTATTCCTCTAGCATTGGCCTTTGGTTCCCCAAAGGTGCTAAATTTGATTTAATTGGATATTCGGATTCCGATTATGCGGGTTGTAAAGTGGATAGAAAAAACACATCGGGTAGTTTTCAATTCTTAGGAAGATCTTTAGTATCATGATCATCCAAGAAACAAAATTTCGTAGTTTTATCCACCGCCGAAGCCGAATATGTTTCCGCGGAAAGTTGTTGTGCTCAATTGCTATGGATGAGGCAAACTTTGATGGATTATGGAATTAAATTTGATAAAATGCCTCTTTTGTGTGATAATGATAGTGCGGTGAAAATAGCCAATAATCCTGTCCAACACTCAAGAACCAAGCATATAGATATTTGCCACCATTTCTTGAGAGATCATGTGAGCAAGGGAGATATTGAAATTAGCCACATCCAGATCGAAGACCAATTAGCGGATATTTTCACCAAACCATTAGATGAAGGCCGCTTTTGCAAATTGAGGAATGAATTAAATGTCATAGACTATTCAAATGTTGGTTGAACTCTTGCCTCATGCATTTTACTTCACTTGGTGTTATTTGAAGTCTTTTATGAAAGTATTTTCAAAATATTTATTAAAGATTACTATGTTCTTAAAAATTATGTTCCTAGATAGACATTAGTCTATTCAATGCATAATGATCCTAAATGGTATTTATTTGAGTGCAAAACTAAGGATCATTTGCAGATCTTTCAAAATCCAAAGTCTTCCCTGAAAGTTCCAGGATAATCGGAACTACCGGCGGGTTAAGCGTGGTACGACCGTAGTGCAGTACTACTGGCGCTATAACCACGGTACTACCGGCGGTATCATGGCAGAACTACCGCGTCGGTTGGTAAATGGGCATTAGCTGTCGTGTGGTTTCTGTAACTCTTCACCTTTTACCACCGAACGATTCGACCGTATCGCTCTCACCATTTCACTTTCTCTCAGCTTCTCTCTCTCTCTCACCGAAGAACCAAATCCACTCTCAAATCCTCAAAGTTCTTCGGCCATTTGTCGATTCCTGTTAATTCCTTGCATCTTTAGGGTTTTTCTCCTTCAATCCTCAAGGTAAAAACCCTTTTCTTCTTCTTCGTTTTACCCGGATTTGGAACCCTAGGTCACATTTAGGGTTAATCTTGAAATGTGGATGATTTGGTTAGTTCTACTTGGGCAAATAAACAAAATTGATGTGTTATGATGATTATACATCTACTCTATGGATTCACTCCATAAGAAACATAAAAACTCTCAGTCAAATCCTTGCCCTAGAACTCAGTTTGGAAAAGTGGTACCACCGCTCCTTGAGTGTGGTACTACCGCGATGCGGTCATACCAGCCATAGAACGGCGGTATTACCGATTTTCCTGACAGAAATAGAAATATCATTCCTTTCAAAATTAATTCTATTTCGATTGATCATTTGAACTCCTTGTGATCTATCCTCTCTATGTGAAGATGCCAAGAACAAGAATTCCAACTCGCAAGTCGCATGGACCACCTAGAGGGCAATCTTCCTCTCAACCTCCTACAGCTCCAATTCGAGAAGTTCACCAAAAGGTCGCGCATAGCAAAGGCAAAGGGCCAGCAGCGGATGATTCTGAATTTGAGGAAAGCTCATCCCAAGATGAGTCAGGTTCTGAGTCTGACACTGAGACAGAGACAGAAGTGCAAGCACAGTGAGATGAGGAGATGGAAGAGCCAAAAGTGCCTTCGGTTGATTTGAGGCTTATTTCAGCTGATGAGTTTGCCATCAAGCGACACATAAATTAGTACCTCTTCCCTTCAAACTCTATCAATCCAAGATTCCACACAAAATTTTAAGAGCAAGTCTATGAGCAGCTGTATGGACATCACAGAAATTTTGCAGATCATAAGTGGATAAAGTGGTAGCACATCAACTCTTTGGACAAGTATAATGGTGTGTACCGGATGTTTCAACAAGTCGGTCTTCATGATCTCGTAGCTCTAAGGAATGACTACGATGAGGAGATCATAAGATAGTTCTATGCCATTGTGCATGTTTCTTCAGATCTTTCAACGATGAAATGAGTGACAGTGACCAGATATGTGGAGTGCACTAAAGCGGATTTTGAGCGTGTTTTGAGGACACCATCTGGCACATGGGAGAAGGTCTATAATAGTCCTGCATTACTTGCTCCTGCTTGGACTGACTTTTATGATCCAACTGTCAGGTATACCCCAGGGAAAATACATGGTCTTCAGCCCATTCCTAGTCTGATTAATAGAATTATCAATCATACATTTCTTCCCAAGAGTGGGAACTTTGATGCAGTGAGAAGGCATGCTTGGAACATTATTGACAACATTATGCGTGCGAGAAAATTTGATGTGGTGGATGTCATTATTAGGGGCATAGCTAATTCAAAGAATGATAGGGTCAAAAGTATTTACTATGCTCCCTACATCATGACTTTGATACTTAGCAAGATTGAGTATCAGGGAGGTTTGGGATCACCTCATAAGGCATACAAGCCACGAGAAGGCCCTCCAATTCGGCGAGGTCAGCAAGATCAGCAAAGAGAGGATCCTCTAGAGGAGGTAGCTGCATAAGGTTCACTTGCACAGATTCTCCAAAATCAATAGATGATTCTCAACACCTTGCAAGAGCTCAGGGAGACTCAGCAAGAGATGAAGACAACGCAGATAGAATTTTAGAATGAGACTCACAACAGGCTAGCTGCCCTGTCATAAAGTGTTGAGTCTATGGAGTAGATTTTGACTACTCCTCAGTGCTACACTCGTCGTCGTCCTCCATCTCCAGGGGCTTCTACTTCCTCTGCTCTAGCTATTCCTCCTTTGGCCCCAGCTACAACTCCTTTGGCCCCAGCTCCAGTTCCTTAGGATCTAGCACCTGTGCCACCTCAGGCCTCAGCTACTCAGGCTCCAGCTCCTCAGGACCCAGCTACTCTTCCTCCTCAGGACCCAGCTGTTTGATATGCTTTTTGGTACTTTGATGCCAAAGGGGGAGAAGCAAGAAGAGAAGCATAGGAGAAAGATTTAGGGGGAGCAAGGCTTTTGTTATATTATCATACTCTATGTACTTATGTGTTATTATTATTGATGAACTTATGTGCTTGTAATAGTTTATCTATGTTGCTTATCTTTTTGAACTTGTTGGTTATTGTTATGCTTATGATATTATCTTGAAATGCAATCTCTCTTATAGTCATTTTACAATATTGCTTTTTCCTCAAGTTCCAACAAGCAAAAGAAACTGTGCCAAAATTTCAAAATTTTCTACATGTGCTTGCTAAAATATTCTCTCTTTTATATGCACATGTTTAGGGGGAGCTTTCTTTAAATTGGCTTTAACAAGAAAATAATTCTCAAAACTCATTCGAGCACATTACAAGAATTACTTTGTTGTTAAGTCATCAATAGAATATACACTCGTTTCACAACAAGTGGTATATTCAAATCAATCTTTCTCACATATTAGTTGGGTTGTCATCAATTACCAAAAAGGGGGAGATTGAAAGCATCTAGACCCCTAAAAATTATTTTGGTAATTAATGATAATATATGAATATGAGATTAACGTGTTTAATGCGTATTTACAAGGTTAAGTCTCATTGGTGAGTTTGATGACTTGAAGATGCATGCTAAATGACAACATGAAGATCTACATAGCTCAAAGACAAGGTACAAGTAGTCTAGGATCCTTTTTTTATATGTTTTACCAGTCCTAGGAGAAATGGTTGGAAGACCGGATTTTAGGTTAAATATCGAACTATTAAGAGGGATCATGACTAGTAGCTTGATAGTATGTTCTTGTGCCATTTGGATCAATTTAGGATCATGCATGCATTTGAAGTTGATGTGGAAAGCCATATGTGAAATTGACAGGACAAACGGTAGTACTGGAGAATACATGGCAGAACTACCGCTTAGCGGTATGACCACATTTCCTTTGGCGGTACTACCGGTGGACATTCAGACCGTCCGAAAGTGATCGAATCGTGCGGTTAAGACATGTCTGAATGGCCAAATGAATCTGAGTCGTCCACGAATCGATGCGAGCGTGCAAAGTTGTTACGGGTGCTCGATGGTACGGCCAAGATCGTGGTCTTGATACTACTGCAACCCGGTCGTTCCTTTTTTAGTTGGCGGTATGAAAATTCTAGAGAGACTCCATTTCGGTTTTATTTGCAAACCCTTGGAACGGTAGTACCACCGTTGTTCAAACGGTACTACCGCACTCCGGTGATTCCAAAAATTGGAGTGGTACGTATTTTCCAGAGAGCACATTTTTGGGTCGTTTTGTGAAATGGTAATACCACCTTGGTGAGTGGTACGACTGGCCAGTGCGGCAGTACCGCATGATAGTTGGTGGTAGTACCACACCGCGTTTAAAACGACTATGTCGGAGGGAGTTAATGCTCCTATTATAGCCGTTACGGAGCAGTAGGTGAAGAGTGGTGGTACCGCACCTTGGTTGACGGTAGTACCGCATTTCGCTAAAAAGTTGGGATTTCTCTCCCAACGGTTATATTTGTTTGTGGGGGGGTATAAATACCCCTCCACCTGCTCAAGTACAGTAAGTAAGACCACATTTAACATCCTTAGAGCCTTGAGCATCCTCTCAACTACTCATATACACTTGTGCATTCATTGTGAGGTAGTTGAGCCCAAATTCAAGTGCATTCATTCTTAGATTGATCCTTTGCACTTGAGTGCCGTCAAGAGAAGATCATTGGTTTGTTACTCTTGGTGCTTTGCCAAACACCTAGATGACTTGGCGGAGGTTGCACGGTGATCTCTTCAAGAAGATTGTGAAGAGGCCCGGTGCCAAGATTGTGAGAGGCTTGATGTTCACCATCTCCGGAGCGGAGGAAGAACAACCACTAGTGATCGAGGGAAGGCTTAATTCGTGGAGCCGGCTTGATTCGTTCAAGCTTCCTCAACGTGGACTAGTGAAGATCGGCAAGTCTTCGATACCTCGGGAAAAACATCGTTGTCTATTTGCGGTTATTTCTAGTCTTTACTTTCTATATTTACAATTCTAGCATTTTTATTGTGTTGAATTGCTTAGCTAGAATTGTATCTAGTTTAGACTTAGTGATTGAATTGGCTTAAATTGTTAATTAGTCAAAAAGTTTTAAAACCTCCTATTCACCCCCCCTCTAGTCGGTTATCCTTGATCCTACACTAGCGTGGTGGGTCTGCTGTGGCGGAAATGCTACGACACGGGAAGGTCAGAGTGGAAGGTTGGGGATGAACGGGGAGGGCAAGAGGTCGCTCCGCCTGAGAGGAATGGATCGGTGACTTAACGGTGAAGCAACGATGGCGCTAGGGGTGGAGTTGGCCAGGGAGGGAGAAGATGGGGTCGGCGCAATGCTCCAGTGGCGCAAACCTTAGATTGGCGAAGGGGAAAAGCTCGCTTGGTGGTGAGACATGGTGTGACGTGGATGGCCGACGGCGGAGTTTGCCGGAGTACCCGGAATGGCGGAGTGGCGCTCGGCGATCGGCGCGGCTCATGTAGAGCTCGCAGTCGCACTTGCTTCACTATGGAAGAGGAGAGGGGGAGGTAGAAGAGGGCCAGGAGGGGGCTTTCGGCTACGGCTAAATAGGGGGGTGATGGAGGGAGTGATGGTGGAGGCGGCATGGGCGACAGGGAGGCGTGGCGTGTGTTCGACCAGTGTGGCACACATGCAAGGGAAAAGGGCAGGGGCACATGGAAGGGAAGGGTTGGGCTATGGGCCCGGCTAGTCCGTCGTAGAGGAAAAGGGGTGAGTCAAGTCTGGTCCGATTGGGCCAAGGGTTGAGCCAGACCGAGTCAACCAAGCGTTGACTGATGCTAAAACAAAAGGCTGAAGGTTTAGGGATTTTTAGAGATAGATGATTAGCTCCAAAAATCATGAAATTTTTAAGGGAAGATCATGAACTAGAATTGATCCTTAAGTAGTTTTTCTAGTATTTTTCACGCCTTACATTTTCCTCTAAAAATCTTTCAAATTTCAGCTTGCATGTATTTTATTATTTGAGTTGAGTGAAATTTCAAAACATGCTTGAGTTAAAATCTCATTCTAAAATTTAGTACAAATGATAAGTTTGTAGTTTTAAATACCAACTTTCATTTCACTTTGTTTTATTACCATTAGGTTTAGGTTTACGCCAAGCAATGCTTTAGGTTTTAAAATCACCAAACTTTGGAATGCAAAACCAGAAAATGCAAAAGACAACAAGATGCAACAAAAGTTTTAAAAATATCATATTTTATACATTTTAAACACAAACCATACTTGGGGATGAGATTTGGGATGTTACAGCTATCTCCACCAACTAGTCAATCACTACACCTGCCTCTATTTTTGCTGCGTCCTCTACTGCTTTCTTTGCTCAGTCTCACCATCGTTTGGGTCATCTCTGTAGAGTGTGATTGTCGTCTCTAGTAGGTCATGGTGTTCTTGGGTCTGTTTCTTGTGACACCTCTTTACCTTGTATGGGTTGCAAGCTTGGCACACAGTTGCAGCCCCCTATCTCTCTAGTGATTTTGTCTCGGCTCGTCCTTTTGATCTCGTTCACTTCAACGTTTGGGGTCCGGCTCCCTTCATTTCGAAAGGGGGTCATCGATACTATGTGATCTTTATTGATGATTATTCTCGTCATACTTGGATCTACTTCATGTCCTCTCGCAGTCAGGTTCTCTCTATTTACCAGAGTTTTACCACCATGGTTCAAACCCAGTTTGATTCCATCATTTGTGTTTTTCATGCTGATTCTACTGGCGATTACCTATCTGCTGCTTTGAGTCGCTTTCTCTCTGAACAGGGTACTCTCCTCTAGTACTCTTGCCCTGGAGCTCATGCTCAGAACAGTGTCTTTGAGTATAAGCATCGTCACTTGCTTGAAACATCTCATGCCACTACTACAGGAAGCCTCATCACAGAAGGTTCGGAGCTGTCATCACGAGCGGTTTACGAACCGTCTATATTTGTTGATGCGTGATAACAGCGATTATCACAGATGGTTCAAAACCGTTTGTGATCGCACTATCACGAGCGGTTTTTGTTGAAAATATGCGTGAAGGCTATTATCGAGATGGTTTCCACTAAAACCGTCGTGATCGAAGAATATCACGAGCGGTTCTTAAATAGAATATGCGTGATACGTAGAAATATCACCGCAGTTTAATTTACAAACCGTCGTGATATTTCTCGTATCCTGAGCGGTTCTTAAACGTAACCGCTCGTGATATTCTTGGATCACGATGGTTTTAGTGGAAACCGCTCGAGATAATAGCCTTCATGAGCGGTTTCAACAAAAACCGTCTCGTGATAGTTCGTAATCTAACTACATTTTTGCTATTTTTTGGCTAGCCTCAGGATTGCTAGCCATGCCCTCTGAAAACAAGCATGCACAAAAACAGATACATCACAGATATTCAATTGTTGACAACTCAAATGGATCATTACTCAAAATAAATTACAAAAGATCGAATTTGTTCAAGTATTGTCGCTATAGTTACAATTGGATTACAATTGAGTCAATTGTTTGCAAGTGGGTGAAACTTTGGGTCGACGACGGAGTGAAAGTCTCCGTTGTCGGAAATGATATCTGAAATGATAAAGCTGTAGAGCTTCCCTCGAACGTCCGCGATCTCTTGCTCAATGAGTCCATCTAATTCTATATGCAACCCCTGTCGCTAGCAATAGTAAAGTGGTAAGCATATATATTTAAATTTATAATTAGGAAATAATTATTTCAAGATTGACAAACCTCGGGATCCTTCTTCCTAGCTATAAGGATTTGCTGCATATGATAGCAAACGTAGATTGCACATAACTCATCATTTTTTTTGCTAGCGGCACTACAAAAAAAAATACATATATAGGTATAGTCAGTTCGAGACGTGTTATTATGAAGTTTGATATAGGATTATCGTGTTGTAGCGTCTGCACTAATTTAAATCTGTGTGTTAGTCGGCGCTCTTTCCATTGTATAATTCTTTGTTGGCAACATAGGCGATGAACGACCTACATGATTCCAAAAAGTTATCCTCGGCCATTTCAAGCGAATGAAGACTACAATAGAGTTATGTATGGAGGAAATGAGTATACCTCTCGAGTATTCCTTCGAATCTGAATTTGTGGTCGTTATGGATTAGGGAATCAAGGTATATCACATGGTTCCTCTTTGGTATAATGACTAAAAGGACCCAGTGGTACCTACTCATGTATGTCACTATAGTCATTAAACCTAAGTTCGTGCTGCGTATAAAGTACAAATGAAATTTGTATAGAAAGTAGTGACACTTACCCCTCGTTGTAGGGCACCACTATGTACTTCTTGTCTATCTGACGAAGCAATGCCGCTGCTATGTATTTCTCGACGAAGGATGGGTCTGCTTCGATGGTTTGCAAAGATACCACGTGTGGGTCGAGAAAACCCACCGGTTCTTTCCATTCCTGGACATTTTTCCACATGTATCTATACACAAGCAATGAGTTGTGATAATTATCGGTATTACGTGAATGCAGAACTTGATTGTACGCACTTACAGTGTCCAACATCGTAGAAGCGAGGCGTTGAGGCCAACGAGGTTGAATAGGTCATATAAGTCGTTGAAACCCACGACGAAGTTGCCCACCCCGTTGAAGAAATGCTTATCCTTGTATGCGACGGTGATTCCAGTATCGCACCCCTCCTTTTTGGTCTTCTGCATGTACCAAGCATGCAAAGCCTGACAAGCATATCCAGCGTGGAGTAATACTGTGTCGGAGCACAACGGTTTCCCAATGGAGTAATTCCCGGACGTCCCGGGCTTCCCGGACTTGGGAGGCGCCTTAATGTTTATCGATTTTGATTTGGTCTTAACGATTGACAGCGTCTTCCCATGAGCGACTCGAACCGTCTGGCAAAGACACTTTTGTTGTTCCTTTGGCGTTTTCTTCATGGGAACCGATGAGGTGGCCTTCTAAGGCGAAACATGAGGTGGAGTCATCGAGGGTCCCGTTGGAGAGGAATGGTCGTGTTCAGATCGCGGCACTGCTGGGTCCAGGGCGATATCCTTCTTAGGCCACTGGATAAAAGTGTGCACGGTATCCCCTAGTGTTCTGATTTCTTCGTTTGGGAAAATCTTTAGCGGGACGGCCACAAAATTGCCATGTACCATATCCACCTCGACCTTGGTGTAACCCTGCGCTAGCTGGGCACCATGCTGCACTGCCTCTTCCTAGTATGGATACACCATCCCCCGCGTAGCCTCAATAGAAAGGGACCCATCCATCCTCACTTGGAGCTTGCAGGGCATCGTCCCCTACAAAACGATACGCAATTAGCTAAGGCGTCCTATAGGTCTATCTTTGGTGCATTCCATAGATGTACATTACCTTGATGTCGTCTATCGGTAATTGGACATCGTCATGTTCAAAATTATGCGTGGATGCGACGCTACTCCGATGTCGAGCAGGACTGGCTCCCAAATTATCAGGGGCGGTTTGCGACTGGCTCAGAAGTTGATTCATTTGATCCTACAATGCTTCTAGCTTTCCTTCAAATTTTTCAGTAATCATCTGTACCAACCGGTCCTCGTGCTCGGCCTTGGATCTCTTCCTACTCCTATACGTGCAGTAGTCGTCTGCGAATCCATGACTCCAAGGCACGTTAACCCCAAGGCCTCACGTGCGACTTGGGTGCTCCTTGTTTCCCAGGGCCGTAGATAGTATATCCTTCTCCCTGTCTGCTTGGAAGGAGCCTTCGGAAGCTTGGGTAGTCAATTCACGCTGCAAGAGGTCATCATGTTATTATAGACACTATGAAGTTATGGACTTATTAACAACTAGGTACTTCGACATATTTACCACACGTTGGGACACTTCCTGGTCTGCCAGGTTTGTGAAAGAGATGCTGCCCGAAGACGAGACTTTTGCCCTCGCTTTTAACTAGCTTAGGGAACGCGGGTCTGTGACATCAGGAAACGCGTTCTCCTCCTCCGCCGCCCATTCCTCGTATTTACCCGCGTACCCAGCGGTGTCGAGTCTGTGCGGGTGAGTGTTTCGTGTCTGGAGAGCTTTGTGCGCCGCACTTTTCTCCTTAAATTCTGCCGTCGTCGTCATAGCCACAAAGGCGTCCTATGCTTCCCGCATCAAGAATCCATACTTCGCGAAGGGCGTCTGACCCATGTTCACGTACTTCGTGACAAGAATGCTCTTGAAGGTCCTCCGCGATTTATCCATCGTGAGCATCGCCGTCCGTTGCACGCGTGCCATGTCTGCTTCTGGGATAGTGAACTTGCTTGAAAGTTCTGTCCACAGCGCGCCTCTCGCTTCTTTTGTCAGATCCTTCCACCTTGGTGTGGTGATGGAGACCCGTTTCCTTGCAATTATCCCGCAGATGGTCTGGAATCTCGCCGCTAATCTCTTGGGACTCAGAGGGACCCTAAAGTCACTGACCTCCATGATGACCAGTCGGCCCACAGGCATTTGCGATTTTCCTCTGCCATCTCGCTTCCGTGTCATTATCGTCGACAGCAAAGATGACATAGCGCGTTAAGCGGCGTCGGTGGCGGCGCTCGTCGATCTTGCGACAAAGACGGTGTCTCTGCCATCTGCGGCGTCGGTGACGGCGGCGAAGACGGTGCCTCTGCCATCTCGCTTACTCGCTATCTATATAAGTTACATATGCAATAAAATGGATTGCAAGTGTCCTAAATTAACATATACATATGAAGTATCTCCATGTCATTTAAACTGAATAATATGCTCAACATGTGCAATATTAGCAAATAATCATAATTAATTCTAGCATAAATATGAAACAATAAAGCATTAATCCAACGACATTTAAATGACCAAATTAACATAATCAAATGTAAATCATTCAAGTCATTTAAATTGATTGAAATGCTAAACATATACCACATGTATATGAATGAAATTGCATAATTAATTCCAGACAAGGCACGAGGGAGGACCAAATTAACATAATCAAATGTAAATCATTCAAGTCATTTAAATTGATTGAAATGCAAAACATGTACCACATGTATATGAATAAATTGGATAAGAACACTAAAATTCAGATTTTGAGCTCTATCCAAAGCTTAACAATCACATGTATAACAATCTCTTGTGATACTTGTATAGATAGAAACTAGTGATACAAATCTTTTGCCCGAGCCTATCTTTGGCCGAGCCTACTTCATCGAGCCTGACACACTGGAGTGTACTATTTGCTTCATGCCGTGGAGGATTGGCATGAAGCAAAGGTACACTCAAGTGTGTCAGGATCGATGAACTAGGCTGTGTTTCACCTGAACGTTTATGATGAACGCCCAAGGAGCGAGCTAGCTAGCTGAATTCAGGCATTGAGTTAGCTCCTATTCTAACACTCCTAACACTCCTTAATCCACCAGCTTCTCTAAGGAAATGCTAAGCAAAGGTTTAATGCTTCATGTACAGAAGACTAGCCTTTAATGAAGACATAGAAATAAAATAGAATCAAGTAAAACTTTCTTTCTGGATTGTTGTAAAAAATGTAGTTTTAGCAAGATTTCAGAATTAATCCCAACAAAATTAATTAGCATTAAAGCATAATTCCTAAAGAATTTAAATGACCAAAATAACATGTACTCATGTAATTCTCCCAATTCATCTAAAGAGAATAAAATGGTTAACACAAACATCATGAGAACATCAAAAATCAACATAGAGCTCAGATTTTTAATTTGTTCGATTGTTCTCATTAGGCTAGTTGCAAAAGACGTAGTCTTTGCCATCTCAACCATTATGCCAAAATTCTTCACCAATTGAATATGATAACTCCAAATCAGACTTTGAGCTCAAAAACGAATGCTTCACTAATATGTCAAATTTTATCTCAATACCGTAGATTAAACTCTCAGTCAATAAAACGTCTAGAGATTAACAGTGCACAGACACTATTCCAACATACTGAAATTTTCGGCTAACACAGAATTGAACATCTGACATATCACAGGAAACAAATATGCATGCAGTTCATACAAACCGAAAATAGAGCAGAAGCAATATTTCAGTGCACAACAGAAATACACCAATAGACAAAGAGACTGAGAAAGGAGCTAATCTGACAGTAATAAAAATAACAAAAGTAAGCAATTTTAAATAAGCTCAAGTCTAACTCTAGTTAACTATTCAATCTCATAATATGGCAACAATCATCATTGAGTTATTAACAGAACCCACCACTTTGCAATTTCTCTCTCTGTACTAAAGATTAACAATCATAGAATGAAAAATTCTCTAGCACAGCACAAATGCAAAGGGACAAAGTGAGATAAGCAACAATACTCATAGAGCAAGGGAGGGAGCGGGATAGAGCGAGTAGAGTGGTATACCACAGGAGGCACGAGGGAGTACCGGAGGAGGCGCAGGAGCCGGCACGAGGAGGGAGCCGGTGACAGGCTGGAGAGGAGGATGGTGATGTGTAGTGGAGTCGGGCTGGAGTCGAAGGAGGGAGGCGGCCGCTCGTCGGGCTGGATTCGGAGGAGGGAGGTGACTGGTCGTCGGGCTGGAGTCGAAGGAGGCCACGCGTCGGAGGAGGGAGGCGGCCGGTCGTCGGGCTGGAGCCAGAGCAGGGAGGCGGCCGGTTGTCGGGCTGGAGTCGGAGCAGGGAGGCAGCGAGCCCTAGAGGTGGCGAACGAGCGCGCGAGAGCTTAAGGTGCGCGAGAGTAGTGGAAGTGACGAGCAAGAGCAAAAACCCTAGCAGTTCTCTCCTTATAAAAAGGCTATCACAGACGGTTCTGTTATAGAACCGTCTGTGATCCTGCTATCCTAACAAAACCTGGTGACAAGTGATTGTCATATGAACCTGGTGACAAGTTCATAACACATTTGACTTGAAAAATTCATAACCTGGTGACAAGTGATTGTCATATGAACCTGGTGACAAGTTCATAACACATTTGACTTCAAAAATTCATATCTAATTCAACTCAATTCCAAATCAAGTGAAACCAATTTTGATACTCCAAGATTGCAATGAACGTCCACATTGACATCAATATCAAAGATGACAAGTCCATAACACATTAACACATGACAATTTCACGTTAACATCAAAATATATGAGAGATTACAAGTCCATAACACATGATGTTATGGAATAAATTAATTACAATGGAGTACATTGTTAATTAAAATATAGCCCTTCATGATGATCGATGCGTATATAGCTAGCTTCCTCACTGGGTTCTTCCTCGAGCCTGATGCCGTTTCCGAAAGGAGGCAACTTGTCAAATTGATTGTATTCTTCCTCGTCCACTACATTCTCAACTCCGACAATCCTCCTTTTTCCATGAAGAACAACGTGGCGCTTCTTATTTGCCGGGTCGGTTACATAGAAGACTTGAACAACTTGGTTAGCCAGTACGAATGGTTCGTCTTTGTATCCGACACGTTCAAGGTCCACGGTAGTGACGCCGTACTTGTCGACCTTCACCTGTGGGAGATGGACCCAACGGCACCGAAATAGGGGGATCTTGAAAAGCACGTAGTCGAGCTCCCATATCTCCTCTATTTGCCCATAGTAGGAGCTCCTCACCCCATCGGTCTTGAATGCATCTATGCGGACACCATCGCTCGGGTCAGCTCTTCCTATCCTGAGTGCCAGATAAAATGTGTACCCATTTATGTCGATCCTTGCCATGTGACAATTGTAAATTGTGGCCCTTGTGCCAACCATAGCAGCGTATCATCACTTGATGACCTCCCAGTGATTCGCACCTTTAACCATTTGTTGAATCGACGATTGTGCTCTCTCGTGATGCAAACCTCCGACCGGTCTGGATTCTATTGGCGTACCATGTCTTTGTGCTCGTCGATGTACGGGGACACTTGGGTCATGTGTTACAAGACCATGAAATGGGCTTGAGCGTACGTATCCAGATCGGGAGTGATTGATTTCCTTCCGATGGTCCCGATACCATCTAGTCTCCCCTCATGGCGAGATAGAGGCACACCTATTGGTTCCACCTGAGCCATGTAGTCGACGCAAAACTCAATGACCTCTTCGGTTGCATAACCTTCGATGATGCCGCCTTCCTACGAGATCGATTCGTCGTAGGACTTGAGAATTCCCATGTACCTCTCGAACGGGTACATATGACGAGGAACACGTGGTCGCATATCTTTATCTCTTTCACAAGGTGAACAATGAGATAGACCATGATATCAAAAAATGACGGAGGGAAATACATCTCAAGATGACATAGAGTCGTCACCACCTCGGCCTGCAGAGCATCTAGTCCTTGGGGATCGATGACCTTTTGAGCAATTGAGTTGAAGAAATAATACAGCCTCAAGATTGTCACTCGAATCTTGTTCGGCAAGATACTCCTAATTGCAATAGGAAGCATTTGTGTCATCAGCACATGACAATCATGAGACTTCATACCAATTAATTTCAAATCTTGTATAGAAACAAGTTTCTTAATGTTAGCGGAGTAACCAGACGGGACTTTCACACTATGCAAGCTCTGGCACAGTTCATTTCTCTCGGCCTTGGATAGAGTGTAGCAAGCTGGGGGAAGGTACGTTCGTCCTGTATCGGTCTCTTTCGGTGCTAACTCGGTCCTTATGTTCATATCAACCAAGTCATGCCGTGTGTTAACACCATCCTTTGTTTTGCCACTAATGTTCAGTAAGAGACCAATCAAGCTATCACATACATTCTTCTCTACGTGCATGACGTCGATGTAGTGGTGAACTTCTAAGTGCTCCCAATAAGGCAAGCCCCAAAAAATTGACCGCTTCTTCCAGATGTTCTTCTGACGGGTTCTTAATTTACGTCCCTTCCCAAGCACAACATCGATATCCTTAACTATATCATAGACCTCTTTCCCTCTAAAAGCCCTTGAAGCTGAACTGTTCTCCTTATTTTTGTCGAAATTGTTTCTTCATCTTGCGGCATGGGTGACTCTTGGGAAGGAACCTACGGTGACGCATATACACAGTTTTGCACGAGTTGTTCAGCCATACACCCTCTGTAGCATCTAAACAGTGCGGACAGGCTTTGGCTCTTTTTGTACTGAAGCCCGATAGGTTACCAAGGGTTGGAAAATCATTGATGGTGCAGAACAACATGGCGTGTAAAGTGAAGTTCTCTCGTTTGTACGCATCCCGTACCTGTACTTCTTCGTTCCACAGTGTCACAAGATCTTCCAGCAATGGTGCTAGGTACACATCAATATCATTCCCAGGTTGATTCGTCCCTTGGATAAGTAGTGACATCAAATTGTACTTCCGCTTCATACACAGCCAAGGAGGAAGGTTGTACATACATAGATTCACGGGCCAGGTGCTATTTCTGCTGCTCATGTTACCGAAAGGATTCATTCCATCCGTACTCAACCCTAACCTTATGTTCCTTGGTTCCGCATGTTGGGCCACGGGGTGGCTACGATAGCTATAAATCAAAAATTTCTACCACGCAAACCAGGAAGCCAAGCAAGTAGATGATCACAGATCGTTACCACCAGACGCACAGAGCAGCGGAAGAAGGGTTGGAGCAGCCTGGTCCAACGTAGAGCGCGTCGATGTAGTGGTCGTAGTCAATCGTCTAGCGTCCTCACGAGTCGATCGTCTCCTCCAGCAACGTCTGTAGTTCCTTGTGAAGATCGCGGATCGTCCTCAAGCGCCTTGATCGCGATGGCGCCTCTACGGTATCCAGACATCCAGGGAAGGAACAACCATGCGCAGGTGTGCTAGCACCAAGTCGCACGGTAGAGCTCTCAGGAAGATGGCGGCTAGGGTTTCAGTGGTGATTCACGCGTACCTTCCAACAGCCTCATGCATCTCCTTATATAGTGTTCGTGACGGATCCTATCTGAACACGTTTGTCGAATCGTATTCGTACTGGTTTATTCCAACCTATTAAGTGTGTGACCCTATAGGTTCATGCGTAATCGGTTGTGACTCGGAAACCCTTTCCGATCACGAGTCGTAGCGGCTCCTAGCAGAACATAACGATTCCCGAAAACACACAAATTATATTGGACAAACCTTAATGCAACATGATCTACGACCAGGTCCTCATCACTTACGATCAGGTCCTATCTCTATACGACCAGTTAATATTTGGTCACGACCAGTTCGTAATTCCTTACGACTAGGTTACGACCACCCTATGACTACGTTCGACCAGTCTACGACCAGCTCGTATCTCCATACGACCAGTCCGTAACTATTCGAACTAAGCGACCTACTCGTGTATACTCCCTTTACCTCACGATGTCTAGTTGAACTCCAGGTGAGATGTTGTGTCATCCATGGACTGTTCAATACTTTCTCGATCGAGTGTTTGATTACTTCACGTGGTCGAACACTACGACTACTAGTGGCATGGCCATGCACTTTCTTTATTCAACCACAACGAGGGGCCCAGAGACATCTCTCCTGTTATGTTAGGAGGAGCAAATCTCATATCCGACCAGTCACATTCCTCTACATGTTTCATAGCATACCCAAAAGCTACCTTTATAACTACCCAGTTATGGTGTAGCGTTTGGCAACCCCTAAGAGTGCTATTACATATGTAGGAAACCATACTGATCTCAGGTCTAAGGATTATACATCAACATTGCTTGAGACCAACTAACGACACATAGAATCATAACAATCTCAATAGTGTCTCAAGGTGGGTCTAATCCAACATCATGTTCTCTAACATGTGTCCATATTATTGGTTTGATATCTCCATATCCATGACCCGTGAAACATAGTCATCAACCAATACATATGCTAGTCTATTCATATGTGTCCTCATATGTTTCCGACCAGGGATCGTATAAGAATAATTATCACAGAAATATAGAGTTTCACAATCAAGTCACATACTTGATAATCAATATTGACAATATTATTCTTGGAACAAGATAACATTTTATCCAATATTATGAACATAAGGAAATATAATCATCTCTATGATTGCCTCTAGGGCATATTTTCAACAGTCTCCCACTTGCACTAGAGTCAATCATTTAGGTATCTAATGCCGATATCTCTTGTGTGTGCCTCATGCTTTGGCTGTGTGAGAGGCTTTGTCAACGGATTAGCAACATTCAAATCCGTATGAACTTTGCATATCTTAGCATCTCCTCTATCCACCAATTCATGAATAAGATGATAACGCCTGAGTATATGCTTGGACTTCTGATGGGATCTAGGCTCCTTAGCCTGCATAATGGCTCCATTGTTGTCACAACAGAGATCCATTAGGCTCGAGGCACTCGGAACCACACCCAACTCAGCAATGAAATTTCTTATCCAAACACCCTCTTTCGCAGCTTCAGAAGCCGCAATGTACTCGACCTCCGTTGTGGAATCAGCAACCGTCTCTTGCTTGGAACTTTTCCAGCTCACTGCTCCTCCATTCAAAATGAATACAAAACCAGATTGCGAACGATAATCATCTTTGTCGGTTTGAAAGCTTGCATCGGTGTAACCATTTACAACGAGCTCTTCATCACCACCATAAAATAGGAACACATCCTTAGTCCTTCTTAAGTACTTCAGAATATTTTTCACAGCTATCTAGTGACCTTCACCGGGATCTGCTTGGTATCTACTTGTAACACTTAGAGCATATGATACATCTGATCGTGTACATAGCATGGCGTACATGATAGATCCAATGGCCGAAGCATATGGAATATCACTCATTTTGTCACGCTCATCAGTGGTCGTAGGACACTGATTCTTACTAAGATTAATGGCATGTGCCATGGGCAAAAATCCTCTCTTGGAATCTTGCATGTTGAACCGATTCAACACTTTATCTATGTACTTATCCTGGCTTAATCCAATTAGCCTCTTAGATCTATTTCTATAGATCATTATTCCCAAGATATATGCTTCCTCCCCTAGGTCCTTCATGGAAAAACTATTTTTCAATGATGACTTAATGGATTCTAGCATAGGAATGTCATTTCCGACCAGTAGTATGTCATCTACATACAAGATCAGAATAGTAAGCGCGCTCCCACTAACCTTCATGTAAACACAAGGTTCTTCTTTGTTCTTGACAAAACCAAACCTTTTGATCTCCTCATCAAAACGTAAATTTCGACTCCGAGATGCTTGCTTCAACCCATAAATGGACTTTTGAAGTTTGCATACTTTACTAGCATTCTTTGGATCGACAAAACCTCCAGGTTGTGTCATGTACACATTCTCGTCTAGGTTTCCATTAAGGAAAGCCGTTTTGACATCTATTTGCCATATCTCATAGTTGAAATATGCAGCAATTGCTAGAATGATCGAATAGATTTAAGCATCGCTACCGGTGAGAAAGTCTCATCGTAGTCAATTCCTTGAACTTGTCGAAACCCTTTTGCGACTAGTCGAGCCTTATGAATGTGAACATTTCCATCTATATCAATCTTTTTCTTATAGATACATTTGCACTCAATGGTTTTAACACCATCAAGTGGATCGACCAGGTTCCAAACCTGATTTTCTCTTATGGAGTCTATCTCGGATTTCATGGCTCCAAGCCATTTCTCAGAGTCTGGGTCCGTCATCGCTTCCTCATAAGTCTTAGGCTCATCATTATTCAATAATAATACGTCATGCCCATACCTTGTAGGCAATTGACGCGGCCTTTTAGATCTACGTGGGGCTGGTGCCTCATCTATAGGTTCAACAATATTTTGTTCATCCAGTAGAGGTTCAGTAGGAGTTGAAACACTTTCAGATGTTTCCCAAATTTCTTCGAGTTGCACCTTTCTCCTACTGACTCCTTTTGAAAGAAACTCTTTCTCCAAAAAGACACCATTTCAAGCAACAAAAACTTTGCCTTCTTCCTCGTTGTAGGAATAATATCCTTTGGTTTCCCTAAGATATCCTATAAAAAAGCATTTATCTGATTTGGGTGTGATTTTATCAGACGTCAAACGTTTAACATAGACATCACATCCCCAAACTCTTAGAAAAGACAAACTAGGACTCTTCCCAGTCCGCATCTCATATGGTGTCTTATCTACTGATTTAGATGGTACCTTATTTAAAATGAAAGCGGCAGTTTCTAGAGTGTAACCCCAAAAATACAATGGCAGATCTGATTGGCTCATCATTGATCGAACCATATCCAACAAGGTCCTATTACGGACACACCATTCCATTGTGGAGTGCCCGGTGGTGTAAGCTGTGGAACAATTCCACATTGTTTCAAATGATTAGCAAACTCATGGCTCAAAAATTCACCTCCACGATCAGATCGTAAAGATTTGATTGTCTTGCCAAGTTGATTCTGTACCTCATTCTGGAACTCCTTGAACTTTTCAAAGGATTCCGACTTGTGCCTCATTAAGTAGATATATCCATATCTACTATAGTCATCGGTAAAAGTAATGAAGTACTGAAAACCACCTCTTGCTGTCATGCTCATTGGTCCACACACATCAGTATGTATGAGTGCCAACTGGTCGGACGCCCTTTCACTCCGACCAGTGAAAGGTGTCTTGGTCATCTTTCCGACCAGGCAAGACTCGCATGTTTCAAATGATTCCAAATCAAATGAGTTTAGAGTTCCATCATTATAGAGCTTTTTCATGCGTGTCTCACTTATGTGACCCAAACGACAATACCAAATGAAAGTGGAATTCATTTCATTAGGCCGAAGCCTTTTCGCATTAATATTATATACGGATGCATCAACAAGATTTAAAATAAACAACCCATTCAAAACAGGTGCATAGCCATAAAACACTTCATTCAAAAATATAGAACAACCATTGCTCTCAATAATGAATTTATAACCCTCTGCCATCAAACATGAGGCAGAGATAATGTTTCTATTAATGGCTGGAACGTAATAACAATTATTCAATTCTATAATAAATCCTGAAGGCAAAAGTAATGGTAAAGTCCCGACGGCTAATGCAGCAACTCTTGCTTTATTTCCGACGCGAAGATCCATCTCGCCCTTTGTAATTCTCCTACTCTTTGTTAGACTCTGCATCGAATTATAGATGTGAGTAACTGATCCGGTATCAAATACCCATGAGTTAACAGAAGAGTCAACAAGAAAAACATCTATAACATTAATACCTGTAGTGGAAGTTTTAATCCCACCATTCATTTTCTGATCAGCCAGGTATTTCTTGTAGTTCCTCTTCCAATGGCCTAGCTCTTTGCAGTAAAAGCATTCATTCTCTTGAGTCGGGTCGGACTTAGTCTTGGGCTTAGGTTTGTTAGTTTGGATCTCATCTGAAACTTTAGCCTTGCCCTTTTTCTTGACCCAAGTCTTAGCCTTCTTCTTGAAGCTTGTACTCTTTTGCACCATCATCACATGACTGTTGCTTTTCTTAATGCTACCCTCTGCTGTCTTAAGCATCATATGCAATTCGGTGAGATTCTTGTCTAAGCCATTCATATGGAAGTTCAAAATGAACTGGCCATAGCTTGTAGGAAGCGAAGCAAGAATCAAATATGTAGCCAACTCTTGACTAAGTGGAAAACCCAGTTTTTCCAAGCTCTGTGTGTAACCAACCATTTTGATCACATGAGGGCTTACCGGACTACCCTCAGCTAGCCTACATCCAAACAAGTTCTTTGAGATCTCATATCTCTCAGTTCTTGCTTGTGTCTCAAACATGCCTTTGAGCGCCATGATCATATCGTAGGCCTCAATGTTCTCAGACTGCTTCTGAAGGTCTGAGTTCATCGCAGCAAGCATGAGACAGCTAACATCAAGGGATTCATCACATGCCTTTTTATAGGCGGTTTTAAGAGTAGCAGCATCATTCTCTGTAGGCACATCTGGAATTGGTTCCTCTAGAACATGTTCCTTTTTATCTTGTTTAAGAACAATTCTTTGGTTGTGGAACCAATCCGCAAAATTTGTTCCATTCAGTTTTTCCTTTTCAAGTATCGAACGTAAAGCAAAACTGGATGTAGGTACAGTAGTAGGTGCCATGATCTACAACATAAATTATACAAAACTAAGACATATGTTCAATCAAAGTAACTTCTATTAAACAATTTAACAAAGATACCCCCACTAAATACCATATCCCTCTTATGACATTTAATGATTCAAGATCCATAATCATTTAATCTACAAGTGAGCTTTGGCATCACTGCTAGAAGACTAGTGAAAATGGTAAGCAACCCTTTGCTAATCATATCTCCATATGATGAAACACGGTGGCCCGATCTTCCGATAGGTTCGATTGATTTCGTCGTGAGGACGTTGATGCTTTGAGGCTTCCGACCCGCAGATCATCACCTCGCAATTCGCTATACCCGCACGACTGTCGTTATCAACCACGCTTGCACGCGATTGACCTTACCACGAGGGTTATGATTCATGCAAGCAATCGAAGCAACTCACAAGAATAGGGTATATGCAATCTGAATTATATTGCGAATATAGATGAAGTTCACAAGTGGGGTTCCTCAAACCGAACAAGCGGCGAAACTGCAAAGTGGCAGAATAATCTAAGAAAAACCCAACCCTAAACTATGGCGACTACTGCAATATATAGGGGGGAAGAACATGAGGAGTTGACCTAGGGTTGTGCTGCCATGTGGAGAGGCGTACACATCTTGGGCTTTGACCTCGCCACGCTTACAAGGCCTTATTAGGCCCAAAACGGTGATGCAGCACCTTATTTCAATGTCTCTGACCAACACCCAACGTGGTCGCCATCGTCGTGGGCCCGGTCGTGGACTGGTCGTGAGCTTGAGACACAGTCATAGATCTGGCACTGTCGTGGGATGGTCATAGAGCTTAAGACACAGTCGTGATCTGGCAGATCTGGTCGTGAGAGCGGGTACACTGTCGAGACGGTTTGGATCCTCCCATTATTCCTAAGTAATGAAGATCACAATTTTTAGGTAGCATACCATTCTGCATAGATAAATTATTAGCACCTAGAAACGAGCTCACCTCATAATTTAAGTGACGTGCACGAGCTCTTGTCATAGGACCTTGTAGTTTAGCAACCGGATCTGGAGGATGTTGTGTAGTGCGTGTATCCGAAGGAGTGATGTCCTCATCATCCTCCCCCTCTTGAATTGGAGTCATCCTTGACTCAAGATCATCTTCTTCTCCCACGTATGGCTTCAAATCTGAAATGTTAAATGTAGGGCTAATCCCAAAATCTGCAGGTAGTTTCAATTGATATGCATTGTCATTTATCTTTGCAATTATCTTAAATGGTCCATCAGCTTTAGGCATCAACTTTGATTTTCTTAATTCCGGAAACCTATCCTTTCTCAAATGCACCCAAACTAAATCATCTGGTTCAAATTTTATTTCTTTTCTACCTTTACTTCCAGCAACTCTATACTTTTTAGTCATACGCTCTATATTCTCTTTAGTTGTTTCATTCAACTTAAGAACAAATTCAGCACGCTTCTTAGCATCTAAATTAACTCTTTCAGAGGTAGGCACAGGTAGTAAATCAATAGGAGCACGGGGGTTAAAACCATACACTACCTGAAACGGACTTATCTTGGTGGTGGAGTGTACCGACCTATTGTAAGCAAACTCAATATGAGGTAAACATTCTTCCCACATCTTCAAATTCTTCTTTAAAACAGCCCGCAACATGGTGGATAACGTGCGGTTGACAACCTCCGTTTGTCCATTAGTTTGGGGATGGCACGTAGTAGAAAATAGCAGCTTTGTCCCCAATTTGTTCCAAAGTGATCTCCAAAAGTGGCTCAAAAACTTCGCATCACGATCCGAGACAATAGTATTGGGCACTCCATGTAAGCGAATGATTTCCCTGAAAACCAAATCAGCTATGTTTGTGGCATCATCGCTCTTGTGACAAGGTATAAAATGTGCTATTTTAGAAAACCGATCCACTACTACAAATATACAGTCCCTCCCCCTCTTTGTCCTAGGCAATCCTAAAACAAAATCCATAGAAATATCCTCCCAAGGAGCGCTAGGAATAGGAAGAGGCATATAGAGTCCATGTAGATTGAGACGGGACTTAGCTTTGTTGCATGTAGAGCAGCGAGCCACGTAGCGCTTGACATCGCACCTCATCTTTGGCCAAAATAAGTGGGCGGTCAACACATCTTCAGTCTTCTTTGCTCCAAAATGCGCCATCAAACCTCCTCCATGCGCCTCCTGCAACAACAAAAGACGAACAGAGCTAGCCGGACGCATAGCTTGTTAGCACGATAGACCAAACCATCAATCGGCACATATTTATTCCATGTTTTCCTCCTTTACAATGTTCAAGCACTTCTTTAAAGTCCAAATCAAGAGCATATAAATCTTTAATGGTCTCCAAGCTAAAAATCTTATGATCAAGTTGAGATAACATGGTATAACGTCTAGAAAGCGCATCGGCAATCACATTGTCCTTACCTTTCTTATGCTTTATGACATATGGAAACGACTCAATAAATTCTACCCAATTAGCATGTCGTTTATTCAGTTTAGCTTGACTTCTAATATGTTTTAGCGATTCATGATCGGAATGTATAACAAATTCTTTGGGTCATAGATAATGTTGCCAAGTTTGAAGCACACGAACTAAAGCATATAATTCTTTATCATAGGTAGAATAATTCAGACTAGGCCCATTTAATTTCTCACTGAAATATGCAACCGGCTTATCTTCTTGAATCAATACACCACCTATCCCAATCCCGCTAGCGTCACATTCAATCTCAAAAGTCTTACCAAAATCAGGGAGTTGGAGTAGGGGTGCCATGGTGAGCTTTTCCTTTAATAAATTGAATGCCTTTTCTTGCGCAGGTCCCCATTGGTAAGGCACTCCTTTCTTTGTCAATTCATTCAAAGGTGCGGCAATGGTGCTGAAATCCCGCACAAAACGTCGATAGAATCCAGCAAGACCGTGGAAGCTCCGCACCTGTGACACAGTGGTAGGTGTCGGCCAGCTTTGGATGGCTGTAATCTTTGCCTCATCCACCTCAATTCCCTGTGGTGTCACAACATAACCAAGAAACGCAACTCGATCGGTGCAAAAGGTGCACTTCTCGAGGTTACCAAACAAACGTGCATCTCTCAAAGCATTAAAAACAGCAAGTATATGATTCAAGTGTAGCTCATGTGACTTGGTATAAATCAAGATATCATCAAAATATACCACCACAAATTTTCCAATGAAAGAACGTAAAACCTCGTTCATCAATCGCATAAAAGTACTAGGTGCGTTAGTTAGACCAAAAGGCATTACTAACCACTCATATAGTCCGAACTTAGTTTTAAAAGCAGTCTTCCATTCATCTCCCAATTTCATTCTAATCTGGTGGTAACCACTCCGCAAGTCAATCTTTGTGAAAATAATAGAACCACTCAACTCATCAAGCATGTCATCTAGCCTAGGAATAGGATGACGATACCTTATGGTAATATTATTAATGGCTCTACAATCAACACACATCGCCAACTACCGTCTTTCTTAGGAACCAAAAGAACAGAACGACATAAGGACTAAGGCTTTCAGACGCACCCACGGTCCAACAGATCTTGGACTGTCATGAATTTTCTTAGTCTCCTCCGGATTGGTCCTATATGCGCACGGTTTGGCAAAGTTGCTCCCGGAATCAAATCAATTTGATGCTCTATCCCTCGAATAGGTGGTAATCCCGGGGGTATCTCAGCTGGAAATACATCCACATACTCCTGCAAAAGGTTAGCAACAGCAGGAGGCAAAGAGCTAGATATATCCTCAAGTGAAAATAAAGCATCTTTGCATAACAAAGCATAGCATGGCAGCTCATTGTCACAAATTTCAACAAGTTCAGATTTAGTAGCAAGCATAACACACCCCTTCAATTTATTCCCCTCGTACTTAGCACTAGGCACCATTTTCTCCCCTTTAGGTGGGAAAACACGTTTTGCTACTTGTTGATTTTCAGAATCATATTCATTGGTGTTTCTTTCATTTTTAGCACGCTCTACTTCATCTTTCACAATTTCAGCTGGTGTCAAAGGCAACAACTTAATCTTCTTACCCCTATGTGAGAATGAGTAGGTATTAGCTCTACCATAGTGCAAAACATCATTATCATATATCCAAGGCCTACCGAGCAACAAAGAGCATGCTTGCATAGGTACTACATCAAAGTCGGTACTATCTTTGTAATTACCAGCAGAAAATTGCACTCTCACAACTTGGTTTACCTTTAACTTACCACACGAATTGAACCATTGGATGTAGTAGGGACGTGGGTGTGGCTGTGTGGCCAAGCCAAGCTTTTTGACCATCTCAGAACTTGCAAGGTTATTGCAGCTCCCCCCCCAATCAATAATTACTCTACAGGCTCTCTCCTTCACGAGGAATCTGGTTTGAAACAAGTTGTGCCGTTGATTTTGCTCCGCTCTCTCCACTTGTGCGCTCAGCACTCGTTGCGCAACAAGGCTCATATGATTTCCGGTGTCAACAGCAGCTACTTGTTCCTCTACATCATCAGCATCACCGTCTGTCTCGTCTCCTCCACCTGTAATGTTAGCTGCAAGTACATATTCTTCATCAATATCACTAGCACTTACATGACCTTCGTCCGCAGTGGCAAGGTATGCTCGCTGACTTGGGCAGTCCCTCATGACGTGGCCCATTCCCTTGCAATGGTGGCAAATAATCCCAGTCGTACGGCCCGTGGAAGCAACCGAAGAAGAACTCTTGGCTGGGGCATGCACACTAGTAGATTTGCTTACCTCGGGTGCATGTGATGGTGTCGGAGGTGCTGCTGAATGCGCCCTACTTGAGGAGGGGATAGCAGACCGTGTAACCGAAGGTGGGACTGTTTTAACTTGCCCCGGCGTTGTTGTTGGTGTAGATGTGCTTCCAAAATTGTTCCTTGGCCTCTGCTGTCATCCCTGCAATTCCTTTTCTGCCAAACATGCAAGTTGAAACAATCTAGGGACACTATCATATTCTTTGTAATCAACTATGTCCTGAATTTCACGTGTTAATCCTCCATAAAGACGTGCCATCGCAGCCTCTTCATCCTCAATAATATCACAACGCAACATACTAATTTGTAGCTCCTGATAATATTCTTCTACGGATCTATTGCCTTGGTTTAAGCGCTGCAATTTCTTAAGCAAGTCACGTTTAAAAGAAGGTGGAACAAATCTGTTACGCATAGCAACCTTTAAAGCATCCCAAGTAGTAGGTGCTAATCCATCATTGCATACCCTATTCCACCAAATGATGGCAAAGTTTTTAAATTCACTCGTGGCTTGTCTAATTCTATGCACTTCAGGAACTAAGTGAGCATTAAATTTCTGTTCTACCGTCAACTCCTAATCTAGATATGTTTCAGTATCATAAGCACCCACAAAAGATGGTATAGTAAACTTGACTTTAGCATATGGATCATCATTAACACGTGTATTATGTTGCTGAGCGTCATTACCTCTCATACCTTGACGGTTAAAGTTCAACCGGTTCCGTTGTCGTGCATCAAAGGTGTCGTGGTTGTGCATCTCATTTTCATTGTCAAACTCACGGTCATGGGCTGCACCATGAGGATCCACACGCCCATTGTTTGGTGGTTGATTGGCCAAACCATCAATGCGTGTGTTGAGCATTGCGATACTATCATTGAGTTGCTTCAGTGTAGCATTTGTTTCTGCAAACTTCCTATCAATGTCGTCATTAATAGCATGGCGGTGCTCATCCAACACCCTCATGAGCTCTTCCCTCAAAACACACTCTTGCGCCTCCAATTCCTCACCTGCCATGGTTAGTAGAAGACAAAAGACAACACAAAGATATTATCCCTATCAACTACTAGGTGGTGGGAGGTGGGATCACACACTCTCAAGCGTCTTACCAAGCTCTTATGAATTTCTTACCAATTGCAGCAGGTGGTATGATCGGAGAAGGTGGGATGTACGACCATGGCGGATGGCGAATGCGAGGATCCAAATCTGAGGGCCGAAAGTATGTGGAGCTCGGACAGGCAAAATTTTGTAGCAAGGAATAGCAGTAATGAAAACAGATTAGCAAAGTTGAATCAAAGTCCACGGTACTCGTCACAGTTGCTGGCCCAAACGCGTTCCTAAAACTAGCTCAAGCAAGCCGAAAAATTGGGTAGGTACAAGCACAATGGAAGAAAATTCGCAAAGCAACTAATTTCTTCTTCTTCTTCCTTCTTCTTTTTTTTTGAATTCCTCTTTTTTTTTTGAATTCCCTTTTTTTTGCACTCTTTGCTCCTTGCTTTCTTTTCTTTTCCTCTTTTTTTTTCCAAATGTGACACAAGCTCAAAACTCTTCTGCTACCTTTTCTGGGTCCAAAGAGGTGAGTGGGTCACAAAC
Organism: Phyllostachys edulis; assembly: GCA_036346405.1. Classification (NCBI taxonomy): domain Eukaryota; kingdom Viridiplantae; phylum Streptophyta; class Magnoliopsida; order Poales; family Poaceae; genus Phyllostachys; species Phyllostachys edulis. The sequence continues at coordinate 98,428,684 of CM070546.1, forward strand.
TGTTTCCGGAGAGCAGGGGTATAAAGATAATAAAAATATACTCTCTCTCTCTCTCTCTCTCTCTCTCTCTCTCTGAACTTTGGCTAGGTGGTCGGATCCGAGCAGGTGGTCAAAAGGGGAGGTTGTCGAATCCGAGCAGGTGGTCGAAACCGACTAGGTGGTTGAACCCGAGGAGGTGGTTGTATCCGACTAGGTGGTCGAACACGAGGAGGTGGTTGTATGGGGAGGGGGTTACGATCTCGGCTATACCAGACAATCAAAGGATGTAACTAAGGGCAGGCCGAGATACACAAGGTCCAAAACAGCGAAGACTCGACGCTAGAAACTAGATCACAACGACTAGACCAGCAACAAAGACAACGATGATGGACTCGAATTCAACAACACGAAAACTGAAAACACAACTGCGAAAGGCACAAAGTGGTTTGGACAGCGGAAGAACTAAGATCTAAAATTTTTTGTGGGGCAATTTTCTGGACTCTAGGTGATGGAAAACAACTAACAAAAGGGGATAAATGAGATTACCTAACGGGCAACCTGGTGCTCTGATACCACTTGATGAAACACGGTGGCCCGATCTTCCGATAGGTTCGATTGATTTCGTCGTGAGGACGTTGACGCTTTGAGGCTTTCGACCCGCAGATCGTCACCTCGCAATTCGCTACACCCGCACGATTGTCGTTATCAACCACACTTGCACACGATTGACCTTACCACGAGGGTTATGATTCATGCAAGCAATCGAAGCAACTCACAAGAACAGGGTAGATGCAATTTGAATTATATTGCGAATATAGATGAAGTTCACAAGTGGGGTTCCTCAAACCGAACAAGCGGCGAAACTGCAAAGTGGCAGAATAATCTAAGAAAAACCCAACCCTAAACTGTGGTGGCTGCTGCAATATATAGGGGGGAAGAACATGAGGAGTTGACCTAGGGTTGTGCTGCCATGTGGAGAGGCTTACACATCCTGGGCTTTGACCTCGCCACGCTTACAAGGCCTTATTAGGCCCAAAACGGTGACGCAGCACCTTATTTCAATGTCTCTGACCAACACCCAACGTGGTCGTCACTGGTCGTGGGCCTAGTCGTAGGACTGGTCGTAGAGCTTGAGACCTGGTCATAGATCTGGTAGCCTGGTCGTAGGACTGGTTGTAGGACTGGTCGTAGAGCTTAAGACCTGGTCGTAGATCTGGCAGATCTGGTCGTAGAGCGGGTACACCTGGTCGTAGACGGTTGGATCCTCCCCATTATTCCTAAGTAATAGAAGATCACAATTTTTAGGTAGCATACCATTCTGCATAGATAAATTATTAGCACCTAGAAACGAGCTCACCTCATAATTTAAGTGACGTGCACGAGCTCTTGTCATAGGACCTTGTAGTTTAGCAACCGGATCTGGAGGATGTTGTGTAGTGCGTGTATCCGAAGGAGTGATGTCCTCATCACCATATGACTCTTGTTGTTGGGCAGCATCTCTATGCTTCAGCACCCAACCTTTATGCCCCAAGGTCCACAACTATTATGATAACCTTGTTAAGTTAAACCAATGCCAGCGTGTAAGTGTCTGGCACAAACCCATCTAGTCAACTAGAGTCAATGGCACTCTGCTTTGGCAAGACCTACCATTAAAATACATGACTTTGGATGGTGCAGCATATTTGGGAGGGCATCAATTTAACTTAATATTATGTGAGGGAATTTTACTTCTACCATGTCAAAAGCATTTAAAGCAAAAAAACATGTATAGAAATAAATGAACTGGAATATAAAGGCATTCACAAACAATCAAATTGCATTGTGATATAGTATGACCCTTCTCCATGGTGATCCCCATCGCCATGCATCCTATTCACCATGTCTCCGAGTGGTCGACTCCTCCAAGCACTCCCACTAAGCCATTACTCCTAATAGCGCTAGTAATGAATTACAAGGAGTAAAGAAGCATCACAAGTCGACACGCAAGTCGTTATACAAAAATATAGACAGCCTTGGGCTGCAATAAGCATGACACGCAGGTCATAAAAATTACATACATAATGCATCTCGTACATGAACCATTATGGGTCATACTATTCACATCAATCCCTGCAAAAACAAGTTATGCACAGAATCCAATTCTATCGGACGACATGAGCACATACCACCTAAAGCATATGGTACGAATAGCCAGCACGGCGGTCTGAGCAGCGCTCTCGAAAACTTTTTCCGGAACACAAATCTTATTCACGTATCCGAGCCTTGGAAATCATCGGATTAATCATATTGAACCTATTCCAAACCATCCGATCATTGCCTTGATTCGACAACACACTACGGCATACTCCGATGGCGGAATTCCGACCGGTAGGAGTGTTATGCAGAGTGGTCGTGAACAAGCGCAATAAACCATCTGGTCCTTTTAGCTCATACCTCCTCGTAGACCCATCTACTATACCACCGAGAACTGATCGATCTTATCGACCAGGGTCTAAATCATTTCATCTATATGAATCGATCTAGGCTATCAGACCCGACCAGTAATAGATCCAATATACTACTACCACATATCAAGTATATGCGATCGATCCAGATCAAAAACTACGCAGGATGGCTCTGATACCACTGTTGTAGGCCACGGGGTAGGCTACGATAGCTACAAATCAAAAATTTCTACCACGCAAACTAGGAAGCCAAGCAAGTAGATGATCATAAATCGTTACCACCAGACGCGCAGAGCAGCGGAAGAAGGGTTGGAGCAGCCTGGTCCAACGTAGAGCGCATCGATGTAGTAGTCGTAGTCGATCGTCTAGCGTCCTCACGAGTTGATCGTCTCCTCCAGCAACGTCTGTAGTTCCTTGTGAAGATCGCAGATCGTCCTCAAGCGCAATAGTCGCAGTAGTGCCTCTACGGTATCCACACGTCCAGGGAAGGAACAACCATGTGCAGGTGTGCTAGCACCAAGTCACATGATAGAGTTCTCAGGAAGATGGCGGCTAGGGTTTCGCTGGTGATTCACGCGTACCTTCCAACAGCCTCATGCATCTCCTTATATAGTTCTCGTGACGGATCCTATCCGAACACGTTTGTCGAATCATATTCGTACTGGTTTGTTCCAACCCGTTAAGTGTGTGATCCTATAGGTTCATGTGTAATCGGTTGTGACTCGAAAACCCTTTCCGATCACGAGTCGTAGCGGCTCCTAGCAGAACATAACGATTGCTGAATACACACAAATTATATCGGATGAACCTTAATGCAATATGATCTCGACCAGGTCCTCATCACGTCACGACCAGTCCTATCTCTATACGACCAGCTCAGTATTTGGTCACGACCATTCGTAATTCCTTACGACCGATTACGACCACCACATGACTACGTTCGACCGATCTCGACCAGCTCGTATCTCCATACGACCATCCAGAATCGTCGAACTAAGTGACCTACTCTGTATACTCCCTTTGCCTCATGATGTCTGGTTGAACTCCAGGTGAGATGTTGTGTCATCCATGGACTGTTCAATACTTTCTCGATCGAGTGTCGGGTTACTTCACGTGGTCGAACACTTCGATTACTAGTGGCATGGCCATGCACTTTATTTATCCAACCACAACGAGAGCCCTAGGGACATCTCTCCTGTTATGTTAGGAGGGCAAATCCCATATCCGACCAGTCACATTCCTCTGCATGTTTCATAGCATACCCGAAAGCTACCTTTATAACTACCCAGTTACGGTGTAGCATTTGGCAACCCCTAAGAGTGCTATTACATATGTAGGAAACCATGCTGATCTCAGGTCTAAGGATTATACATCAACATTGCTTGAGACCAACTAACGACACATAGAATCATAACAATCTCAATAGTGTCTCAAGGTGGGTCTAATCCAACATCATGTTCTCTAACATGTGTCCATATTATTGGTTTGATATCTCCATATCCATGACCTGTGAAACATATTCATCAACCAATACATATGCTAGTCTATTCATATGTGTCCGCATATGTTTCCGACTAGGGATCGTATAAGAATAATTATCACAGAAATATAGAGTTTCACAATCAAGTCACATACTTGATAATCAATATTAACAATATTATTCTTGGAACAAGATAACATTTTATCCAATATTATGAACATAAGGAAATATAATCATCTCTATGATTGCCTCTAGGGCATATTTCCAACACCGCACCGAACTCTTCGAAGCTCTGATCGAAGTTTCTCCACTGGGCAGAATCAGCAGGGTGTCTTAGCTTTCCATCTCTCTTACGCTCCTCCAAGTGCCAACACAGCAATCTTGCCTCCTTTGGGTTCGCAAATAAACGCTTCAAATGTGGGATCACAAGCAGATACCACAACATCTTAGCAAGAGGTCCTTTCTTCACCTTAGCAGTATTCTGACGCTTGTATCAGGATGCTTTGCACACGGGACATACATGTATGTCTGCATACTCTTTACGGTAGAGGATACAATCATTCGGACATGCATGTATTCTTTCTACTTCCATGCCCAATGGACAAATAACCTTCTTTGCTTGGTAGGTGGTGTTGGACAACACGTTTTCCTCCGGAAGGATGTACGCTAGGAGACCTAACAACACCGTGAAACTCTTATCGGACCAACCATTGCTTGCCTTCAATTTAAGCAGTTCAAGCACGGTTGACAACCTTGTGTATTCCGACTTGCAGCCGGAGAACAAAGGTCTCACCGAGTCCTCCCTTAAGCCCTCGAATTTACTAAACTCTCTCTCACTGTAGTTCTCTTCTGTATCGCGTAGCATCTGATCCAGATTGTCATCGTGCGACCTATCCTCATCAAAAGCACAGTCCACATCCGGCAAATCGTTGACTTCCTCGGCGATGTCGTCATTATTAACTTCTAGTATAATCTGCTCTTCACCGCGATTGGTCCAACATGTATACCCTTTTTTGAAACCCCTTCGAATCAAGTGCGCTTCGATCTGCGCCGCGTTGTTAAACATCTTCAGATTACCACAATCAATGCATGGACAGTACATAAAATTTATCCCCTTCTTCAACATATCCTACTCGGCAGCTCTTCTAAAAGCAACCACATCATTAACGTACTCTTGACTCACACGGTTCACACCGTACATCCAGTTTCGGTCCATCTACGCTACGCATGTAACAAATTAGTGTCAAATTAGATTAATAAACCGCAAGTATTTACTCTTCCTATTTACCAAACATACTTAAATTGATTAGCGATTAATTTATAGCAAACATAAAGGGTTATAGATCGTTGCCCTCCGAGCTCACGAAGAAAATACCAAATATCTCTCGAGAATCCTCTCCTTCTCCTCCCTTCCCTCTTTGTCGACGGTGCAATGGGCTTCCTATTTACCAAACATACTTAAATCGATTAGCAATTAATTTATAGCAAACATAAAGGGTTATAGATCGTTACCCTCGGAGCTCACGATGAAAATACCTACTATCTCTTGACAATCCTCACCTTCTCCTCCCTTCCCTCTCTGTCGGCGGCGCAATGGGCTTCCTATTTGCCAAACATACTTAAATTGATTAGTGATTAATTTATAGCAACATAAGAGCATCTCCAGTGTATTGAACCGATACCGATTCAAAGAGATGTCACGTAAGCATTCAAAGAACTAGTCATTTTCCCCCCAATGTATTGATCTGATTCTTACTCTTAAGTGGGACCGACATCTTATTAAAAAAATAAGAAAAGAAATAAAATCTCTCTCAACCGCTCTCTCTCTCTCTCTCTCTCTCTCCATTTCCTTCCCCCAAATAGAACTTAATGCATATGCTAACCACCCAATGAAAAATATTATTCTATTCACTTACATCCGGATGCAAAGTTTGCATCGGTTCCTAGAGTTTTGCTTCAGAATTGGCAGCTTCTAACGTGTGGAATTGGTTCCTAGCATTAAATCTAGCCATTTGAACTGGCTAAGCACGTACATTGCAGATGCTCTAAAGGGTTTTAGATTGTTACCCTCAGAGCTCACGACGAAAAAAACAAATATCGCTCGAGAATCCTCTCCTTCTCCTCCCTTTCTCCTCTCCTTCTCCTCCCTTCACTCTCCGTCGGCGGCTAAGCCTCGGGCGTTTACCTGGTGGCGGCTCGAATGGGCAGGGGTCTGGTCCATGTATTTATAGGGCGAGGATATCACAGACGGTTCTTATAATCAACCGTCTGTGACAGATGCCTATCATAGATGGTTTTTAAATAGAACCGTCGGTGATAGTTCATAGACGGTCTTTGTTTACAACCGTCTGTGATACTGGAGATTATCACAGATAGTTGATTAATAAAACCGTCTGTGATACTAGAGATTATCACAGACGGTTCATCAAAAGAACCGTTTGTGATATATCATAGACGATTCTTTTCATGAACCATCTGTGATAGATGCCTATCACAGACGGTTATTAATAAAATCGTCTGTGATAGGCCAGTAGTGCCGATGCCTCATCCCGACAGGCCCAACACAGACGGTTCCTATGGAACCGTCTGTGATAGGGCGTCTACTATAGCCTGTTTTGTAGTACTGCGTTCTCATGCTTGCCTCTTCTGTCCCACCTCACTTCTGGGCTAAGGCTGTCTCCACTGTTGCTTTCCTCATCAACATACAGCCTTCCACTGCTCTTCAAGGTCCTACTCTTGTTGAGTTTCTGTATGGTTGGGCTCCCGAGTACAGCCACCTCCTCTGTTTTGGCTATGTATGCTTCGTCCTTCTTCCACCTTGTGAACACACCAAGGTAACTGCTTAGTTGGTTGAGTGTATTTTTCTTGGCTACAGTCTTCATCATAAGGGTTATCACTGCTATAACCCTATTGCTCGTTAGATGAGGATCTCTCCGGACGTCACCTTCGATGATTCCCGGCCTTACTACCCGCCTCCTACTGTCAGCTCAGATTCTCTTGTTGAGTCGATCTCTTTTCTGACTTTTCCTGATACTCAGCTTTCCACTTCTGTTTCATTTCCTCCTCCACCTTCTTCGCTTCCCTCTCCTTTGGCTACACCCGTTCCCTCTCATCCGGAGTTTCCTTCCATCTCTTTTGTTAAGGTTCCACCCTTTCCCCTGCACTACTCTCATCATCCTCGACCTACTCCTTCTTCTCCAATTAATCCTCCATCTTTGCTGGGCTCTATTCCCAGTTCTTCTTCTCCATCCTTGTTGGGTCCTGCTCTACCTTCTCCTCCCAGATACGATCTTCGTGATCATCGTATTGTCAGGCCTCCTAAGCATTACAGCTTCACAACTGCTGCTCTTTTTGAGCCTATGACCTAGCGTGATGCTGCTACTCACCGTGAGTGGTAGCTCATGATGTCTAAGGAGATTGCTACTTTGGAGCATACTAGCACTAGGAACCTTGTGCTCTTATCTACACGTGTCTCTCCTATCATGTGAAATTGAGTGTACAAGATCAAGACCCGCTCGGATGGTTTTCTTGACAAATACAAGGCTCGACTTATGGTGCATGGTTTTTAGTAGGAGGATGGTCATAACTGTGATGAGATATTCACTCCTTTCACTGATATTACCACTGTTTGCACTCTCTTTGTTGTGGCCTCTGTTCGACAGTGGCTCATCTCTCAGCTGGACGTCAAGAATGCATTTCTCAATGGCGAGCTATGTAAGGAGGTCTACATGCATCCACCCCTTGGGTATTGTCCCTGATGGTATGGTTCGTCACCTTCGTCGCTCTCTCTATGGGCTCCAACAAGCCCATCATGCTTGGTTAGACCGCTTCTCCTCTGTTGTCAATACTACTGTCTTCTCCGCTAGTGATCACAACCCTGCCCTCTTTGTACACACCTCTCCTTAGGGTTGGATGCTCCTTCTTCTATATGTGGATGATATGATCATTACTGGAGATGACTCTCCGTACATTGCCTTTGTGAAGGAGCATCTCAGTGAGCAGTTCTTGATGTCTAATTTGGGTCCTCTTCGTTACTTCCTTTGGATTTAGTTCACTTCTATGCTTGAGGGCTACTACCTCTCCTAGGAGAAGTACATTATGGATATCATTGCTCGCGCTTGTCTCACTGATCAGTGCACGGTGGACGCTCCTATGGAGCTTAGTGTTCACCTTCGGTCCACTGATGGGGAGCCTCTTGAGGATCCCATTCGCTGCCGCCATCTTGTCGGGAGCCTTGTCTACCTTAGGATCACTTGACCTGATATTTCTCACCCAGTTCACATCCTGAGTCAGTTCGTCTCTGCTCCCACTCAGCTCTACTACAGCCACCTTCTTCGTGTTCTGCGATATCTTCGCGGGACCATCACTCGTTGCCTTTTCTTTCCTCGCTCCAGTTCTCTACAGCTTCAAGCGTACACTGAAGCAACCTGGGATAGCGATCATTTTGATCACCGATCTCTTTTCTGCCTATTGTGTTTTCTTTGGTTCCTCTCTTATTGTTTGAAAGACCAAGAAGCATACTATTATTTCCCATTCGAGTGCTAAAGCTAAGTTGAGAGCCATGGCGACGTTGACAGCTGAGATCACCTGGCTTCGATGGCTACTTGAGGATTTTGGTGTTTCCGTTTCTGCACTGACTACTCTCTTATCAGATGGTACTAATGTGATCAACATTACTCGAGATCCAGTGAAGCATGAGCTCACTAAACACATTAGAGTAAGTGCTTCATACATGAGATCTCATGTGCAAGACCAAGTTATTGCTCTCAGTATGTGCCCTCGGAGCTTTAGTTAGCAAATTTGTTCACTAAGGCACAGACTAGAGCTCAGCACAGTTTCTACCTCTCCAAACTCAGTGTTGTTGATCCACTATGAGTTTGAGGGAGTGTTACATATGTATATTAGCTTATGGTGTTCTTTGCATATTGCCTACCATGCACATGTTATATTGGTCTTTGGCCCTTTGGAATAGATCTAGGGTTCATTCCAACAAATATGTCAGGGCGGATACACATTTCAAACTCCTGTGTTTGACATTTGACTAGGACATGTTTTGACTTGAACTAACAGAACTATTTGTCTAAATGAATGTTATAATTGCATTTCAATAGATATAGATAATTAAAATCACATTCAATATAATATTTTTAAATTTTCTTTATTTTATGTAATATTTAAAAACTATGTAGCAAGCTATGTTCTCTTTATCTGTGTTCGACAAGTTGAACACTCATTTCAATTGGGTATTAGAATTTGCATCCAAGTCCATGCAACACCAATGGAAATTTGCCTCTTTCAAACAAAGCATAATCTCAGTAAGGTAACTGCCTAGAAGCTTGCATTGATGGCAGTTTTATATTCCTAAACTGTTTTAGAAACCCTACTATTGCCTTATCCTTACTTTCTGATGTGATATTAGGTTAAGAGAAGTACAGGTTGTTGTGTTTTAGTCAGCTAATCTAATTAGTAGGAGAAGCTATGGCCTAGCTGTTAGATTTGCGAGAGAAGAGAGGAACGAGGGCTGAATTCTTAGATCTATTGTAAGAGCCCAAGGGGCAATATATAGTGTACAAGAGAGAAACCCTAGACTAGAAATCATAGACTACACTATAATTCCATAACTACCCCTAACACTTACATAACTATTATGATAGCCTCATCACCATCGGATCTGGTCGGCGGAGGCCCACTTGGCCACTCATCACCATCGGATCTGGTCGGCGGAGGCCCACTTGGCCACTCATCACCATCGGATCTGGTCGGCGAGAGGCTCCACCTCGCACGATCGCCGAAGGGCCGTCGGGTCCACCTCGCCACGTGAGGGCACGGTGAGGTGGAGCTGGCGGCCAGGTAGGCCTCCGGGAGTGGAGATTGCTCCTCCCAGGGGCGGGAGCGGTGGAAGAAGATGGATGCTAGAGTTTAGATCTAGGCTCGTATACCATGTTGGATTTGTGAGACAAGAGAGAAATTGGGGCTAAATTCTTAGATTTATTGCAAGAGCCAAATGGGCAATATATAGTGTGCAAGAGAGAAACCCTAGATTATACTACAACTATCCTTAACACCCCCACTCAAACTCAATGCGTATGTAATAACATTGAGTTTGAAGAGGACAATACTAAAATAAAAGATAAATCCGATGTCTGAGTTTGAAGATGTCATTGAACCATGCAACTCTTGAAACCGACAGGAATGGAGAGATATCAAATCAAGCCGATGAAGATAGAGAGAGAGAGAGAGAGAGAGAGAAGAGACGAAGACGAAGACGCAAACCTGGTCCGCCCACCCAAGAAGTGAGGTGACGGTGTCGAATCTGGTGTTCGACGGAAGCAAAGATGACGGACCAAATCCGCCCACCCAACATGTGAGGTGACGGTGTCGAATCTAGAGCCCAATGAAAACAAAGACGAAGAGACAATCGATGACGACGACAAAGAAGACCATTGGTCAAGAGTCGCAATGATGCGAAGATGTGTAGCAAGATGGCTACAAGAGAGGACCAAGGGGGCAAAGTCACATCAATAATGATGATGATGGGGGTGACTGCACTCAATCTAATGGATGGACCACGGCAACCCAAAAAGGAAGAAGCAACCGGCTGATCAACAAAGGATATGATGGACTAACAACGCTTTGACTAACTAAAAGAGAGATGCAGCGGGCTTGGATGGATTCGATGGAAATCAAAGGAAAACAGACTAAGGATACTAGCAGCAGCAGCGATCACACCTCTCCTCCAAACCGCAAGTAGCAACCTACAGCAGCTCAACACCAAAGACCAAAGAAAGAACACCACACTCCACCAAACTGAAACAACCCATAGCTCAGTCTAGATCGCAGCAACAAACAACTCAAATCACAGTGCAATATCAAACCAGATCTGCAAGAAGAAGATGATTTCCGTAGTGGGCTAGCGGTGGCAAAGGATATCCACGAGCTCGGATCTGAGCCGGTGGCGAAAAAGACCAAGCATGGCGGCAGGGGTTTTGGTAAAGATGAGCCACCGATGACGACCACCAGAGGCTCGATCCAAGCCAATGGTGATGAGGCAATAGCCATGAGCCATCGGCGACGACCACTACAGGTTCAATCCAAAACAATGGTGATGAGGTAGTAGCCATGAGGCAATAGCTGATGACAATGATGGAGCTCAATTTTGGCGAGGTTGAATCCTAGCCAGTGGTGATGAGGCAGTAGCTGGCGAGGATGATGGAGCTCGATTTTGGCAAGGTTGAGGTTGCCACTATCAGTGAGGAAGGCCACGGTGGCAAAGAGGCGCTCGACGGTGACAAAGATGGCCAGATCCCACCGGATCTGGCGACAGAAAAGTAGAGCAGCTCAAGGAAGATGGCAAAGCACGATGTAGAGCATCTCGGGACGGCCGCGAAGGATGAAGACCCCAGGGCTGCCTTCTCCATGGAGCACGTCCGAGGCGATGGTACCGCCGCAAAGGAGGGGGCTGAGGCCCCTATGATGGGACACGACGCCATGGAGGCAGAGATCGAGCACCCCTTCCATGGTGAGGACTTGGGTAGGGCAGTGAATGGCAGCGTGTCGGGCTTCAGCATGGAGGGGCAGCTCGGGGCAGCACCGATCTGAAGAAAAGGAGGGAGACGGGGGCGAGGAGTGCGTTGAAGACCAGATCTGATGCCCTCCTGATGAGGTTGGTGGCGATGCAAACCCCAACGCGTCCGGACGCCATGAACGCCTCTCCTTGCTCGCCCTGATACCAAGGGTGGAAGATGTGGTTGGTGATGACAGGCGAGCCGGTGAGCGCTTAGTGGATCTCCATGGACGCGTAGCCGGGGTAGGCGAAGACACCGCTGACGCCTCAACGCTCGAGGGCCGTCCACACCCTTACGTGACTCGAAGGGGCCCCACGGCGGGAGCAGGGTTGCAAAAAGGGTGGACAAGAGCACGTCGGGTGACACCGCGGAGATCCTGATGGGTGCACCCACCACCAAGCGCCGAGTGGAATGGAGTTGACGCGAGATGGGTGGGAAGCCTGAGGACGACGATGCCAAAAAGTGAGGACGTTCGGATCTGGCTCGGCGGATCCAACTGGGATCGAGCTCAGGCAGCCAGATCAGTTTGGATCTGGTCGGGGAACTATCGGCGATAGCAGATATTGAAGATGTAGATCTTGTACGTCACCAGAGGCAGGAGCGGTGTCACATCCACCTGGCAGACGGAGAAGGAGGAGGCGCAGGAGCTGCTACTGCTTGATAAAGAAGAGATGCTGTTGCTAGGAGTTACTACTGCTGCTACTTAATATTAAAAAACAACTGAAGATAAAAACAAAATTGGATGTTACCCCCGGGAGTGGAGATTGCTACCCCCGGGGCTGCAGCGGTGGAAGAAGATGGAGATTAGAGTTTGGATCTAGGCTCTGATACAATGTTAGATTTGTGAGAGAAGAGAGGAACGAGAGCTGAATTCTTAGATCTATTGCAAGAGCCTAAGAGGCAATATATAGTATACAAGAGAAACCTTAGACTACACTACAATTCCATAACTACTCCTAATACTTACATGACTATTACATTTTTACCATACATTACACTACTACCCTTAGCACCGACATCATTGTTTATGGGAACATTCTAATTTGTATTAATAATCCTCTCATTAATCAGCATAGCAAAAAAGAACTCAAAAAAGCATGAATCAGTTTCAGGGTATATGTTCATGTTGTGAATCTGTGACAAACTTGTTGTAGGTGTAAAAACCAAACACGAGTGAGGGGGTGGACATCGGCCGTCTAACGGGCCATCGTCCACGAGAGTAAAAAATGACACGAGGATTTATACAGGTTCGGGGGCCCGAGAGGACCGCCCTACTCCTGTCAGTGAGCCAACGGGGGGTTACCTCCGGGGAGGGAGCCCCCCAAGGGCTCACTAGTTTTAATATGCTTCTTTATTGCTCAAGAGATCCCTCCCCCAAATGAGAGATATATGGGATATTTATAGGCTCCCAAGCCTATACAAATGACGGGAATACCCCTTGAGAGGTAGCTAGCCTATGAGTACAAATGAGGGGGTATTATAGTCTTTTATAAGCAATTACATTTTTAGATCCGTTAAGCAAGTATTAACTTAGTGGGGTGGGTCCTACTGGTTAGGGGATAAAATATTCTTCCAACAGTAGCCCCCTACCCCTTGGCATTTCGAGGGAAACACCAAAAGGGGCAGTCATGAATTGTGCCTTTCATGCAGAGGTTGATACTTATGAAAAGTTCTGGTATATTTGAATGTTGGCCGCATCCGAAAATGTGCAACGAAAACGCCACACTATGCCCAACTGGATTGCCAGCTTCAAACTTGGCACTTTGGAATTTTTCTTGTCCTTACTTGGTCTGTGCACTAGTTCTAGACAAACCGAGAAGCGCTTGGCTTTGGCCAAGAAAAATTCCAACACCAGATGCTATGCCACAGGGCGCTTGGACGGGCAACCGCATGGCGTGTGCGAGCTGGGCGCCGTGAGCAGGGCGCTACGAGCGGGGCGGCCGCAGGGCGCAGAGCGTGTGAGGGCGGAAGGAGCACGGGCGCGTAAGGGCGCGGGTCACGCGGGAGCGCGCGAGGGTGCAGACGAGCAGGAGAGTGGGGCACGCGAGGGCACGGGCGCGAGGCCGCCACGGGGGCACGACGCCACGAGGAAACGAGGCCCCAAGGCCTCGAGGGCGCAACGCCACGAGAGCGCAAGGGCTCGACACTACAAAGACGCGAGGGCTCAATGCTGTGAGGGCGCGAGGGCACGAGGCCCCGAGGCATGAGGGCTTGACGCCATGAGGGCACGAGGGCATCACAAGGGCACGAGGGTGCGACGCTGCGAGGGTGGCGCGAGGCGGCGGACGCTCCGAAGGCGCAAGGTGGCCGGCAAGGGGTCCCACGGGACCACGCGAAGCAGTGGAGACACCGAGTGGGCTGCACGAGGAGGCGGATGCTCTGGAGGTGCGGGGAGAACTCTGGAGGTGCGAGGGCGCAACGCCGTGAGGAAGGAAGGGCGCGACACCGCGGGGCTGCCGTGAGGATGTGAGGGCTCGATGACGCGAGGGCGCGGGGGCTCGACGCCGTAAGGGCACGAGGGCATGAGGGCTCGAGGCACGAGGGCGCGAGGGTGCGAGGCCCTGAGGAGTGAGGGCTCGACGCCGTGAGGGCGCGAGGCCCCGAGACGTGAGGGCTCGACGCCATAAGGGTGCGAGGCCATGAGGCTACGAGGACACTGTAAGGGCATGAGGGTGCCACGCCGCGAGGGTGGCACGGGGCGGCGGACGCTCTGGAGGCGTGAGGTGGCCGGCGAGGGGTCGCGTGGGGCCACACGAAGCGATGGAGACGCCGAGTGGGCTGCACGAGGAGGCGGATGCTCCGGAGGTACGGGGAGAACTCCGGAGGCACAAGGGCGGCTGCAAGGGCACGACGCCATAAGGGTATGAGGGCGTCGTGAAGGCACAACGCCGCGAGGCCGCCGTGAGGGCGTGAGGCCGCGAGGGCCTCTCCATGAGTATCTTTTGTGCCAGCTCTCTCTGTCTCGTCCGGTTGCGGCTTCTCCATGAGCATGCCCTTGAGTTCGCCGTAGGTGTCTCTGAACAGTCTGCTCCTGGTGCCGGCCACCAGCATCTCCGGGTTGACGAACAGTAGGTATGCCATGTAGTTGGCCATGACCTTGCAGTGACGGGCGGTTCCGTTGTCAGAAGACGCGCCCGTGTGGTAGAAGCAGAAATCCGTGGTGAGGTGCCAGAGGAGGACGCTCTCGTCGAACGGCCTCCTCAGGCTCCACTTCAGGTCCATGCGCCTCTCCCTCTCGAGAGTCAGCTGGCCCTAGCTGTCGTTGAACTTCCTGTAAGTGCCGGTGTTTTTTTGACGTAATCCTTCCACCTTTGTTTGGCATGACCATGGACAAGCTCGGTGATGTCGCTGGACGAGTAGCAGGGTTCCATGGTCCAGATCTGGTCGAGGTTGTCCTTGCAACCTAGAAAGTCCGCTAGTTTCCAGAACCAGGCGTGCTTCTTGTTGCGGGCTAAGTACCCTACGAGGTTGTACTAGGCGGCTTGCTCAGGCCATGACCACTCATCAGGATCTTCCTCTGTAGAACCGAATACAAGGAACTGCAGAGCAGCAGTACAGGATAGCAAGGTGTACGTGATCTTGACATCGGTGTCGTTGTAAACTTCCCTGTGGCTATTGTGGAAGAGCCCGATGGCCGCGAATGTCAGGAATACGGGCGCTTGCCGTACTATCCAACCGCACATGGCTTTCTTAGTCATGTCCGTCTCGTTCTTCCTGTAGACCATCTGTTCCTTGGTCTAGAGCCAATTGAACGCCCTACAGAGCCCGGATCTCACCAGCCGATGCGCTTCGTCTTGCTTGCAGCGCACCGTGTGACCTAGGTTCTTGAGCCGCGAGGGCGTGCGCCGGGGCTGAGGGAGCCGGACGGCCGGAAGCGGCGGTGCCATGGAGGGCCGAGGGAGCCAGACAGCTGGAAGCGGCGGTGCCATGGAGGGCCGAGGGAGCCGGACAGCACCGGGCGAGCGTCGGGGCCGAAGGAGCCGAACGGTCGGAAGCGGCGGCACCATGAAGGGCCGAGGGAGCCAGACAGCACTGGGCAAGCACCGGGGCCGAGGGAGCCAGACGGCCGGAAGTGGCGGCGCCATGGAGGGCCGAGGGAGCCGAGCGGCTGGAAGCGACGGTGCCATGGAGGGCCGAGGGAGCCAGACGACACTGGGCGAGCGCTAGGGCCGAGGGAGCCGGACGGCCGGAAGCAGTGGCGCCATGGAGGGCCGAGGGAGCCGAGCGGCAGGGCCGAGCCGGAGCCAGGAGAGGTGGCGTCATGGAGCCACCATTCGGCCAAGAGAGCTCCAATGGAGAAGAAATAGAATGGGGAGAAGAAAGAGACGAGGGGAGATGCTGTTGAGGAGTACTTGCTGTTGAGAACGTGGTGGGACTCATTGTTTTTCCAAGGGAAAGCATCACATGAAGAAAACTTCAAGAGATGGGACGTCATTGACAAAGTTTAACGAGCAGTAGCGCTTTTGCAGCCATATCACATGAAGAGAGGTGCTGCTCAGTGCTTTGGTTTTGGTTTCGCCGTGGCTTTTCTCTAGCACAAAAGGAGGGGCACAGCTTTGCTACTTGCATTTGCTTTTTCCACGTGAGGCTACAACTTTTCTTCACGTGATGTTTGGCCAGCAGTTTCTTTAAAGCAACGCCATGCCTCGGTTGTTCACTTCTCAAGGAAACTCCGGCTGGTGAGGCTCCTCCGAACTTTGGCAGGGCGCCGATGCATAGGCGCGCGAGTGCAAGGGCGCTGCTTTGGCAGGGGGCACGAGTGCAAGGGCATCACGAGCACGCAGGCGCCTGAGCGCCTGGCCTTCGAGTCTTAGTCTTGTGAGGCACGGGTGCACCCCACGGAGCGCTGGTTGAAGCTGTTACAGTCCATGCGACTCAGAAGTATTTTGTGACCGCTTCCAAGGATAATACATGGTGTTTCTATGTTATTTCAACAGGGTCTTGCCTCACACAGGTCCACTCCATTCTCCTCAGTTCTCACACACATGCATGCCTCCTCGGGCATAAGGAACCAGCCTTTGTCACCATGAAATGAACATGCTGCATGTTGAATCTATTCACATGGTGTTATATTCCATATAATTTATGTTTCCATTGGTATTCACAGGTCGATCAGCATCACGACGCCGTAAGGCCGCCACGAGGGTGCGATGCCGTGAGGCCTCCGCGAGGGTGCGAGGCTGCCGCGAGGGCACGAGGCCGTTGTGAGGGCACTATGAGGGCGCGGGGCTGCCTGGTCATGAACTCGGGGAGCTTGGAGCGATGTAGTGTCGGGGCGTGGGCCTTGGAGTGGCGATGGGGAGCTGCTTCTCACGAAGCACGGTGCTGCCGGGGAGCCTTTGTCACCATGAAATGAACATGCTGCATGTTGAATCTATTCACATGGTGTTATATTCCATATAATTTATGTTTCCATTGGTATTCACAGGTCGATCAGCATCACGACGCCGTAAGGCCGCCACGAGGGTGCGATGCCGTGAGGCCTCCGCGAGGGTGCGAGGCTGCCGCGAGGGCACGAGGCCGTTGTGAGGGCACTATGAGGGCGCGGGGCTGCCTGGTCATGAACTCGGGGAGCTTGGAGCGATGTAGTGTCGGGGCGTGGGCCTTGGAGTGGCGATGGGGAGCTGCTTCTCGGCACAGTCTTTGCTTGGGCGCCCGCCGAGGCACGAGTGCAAAGGCGAGACATCCACGCAACATGAGCGTGTAGCATGCAAGTATCTAGCATGCCTCGAACCCCTTCCAGTTGGGCTGGTAGCCGAGTGCCCGAGGCAAGGGGCTCACGTACGCCCCTTATGCAAACTTGTCAAAGTATAGAGCATTTTAGACGGGAGGTAGTAGGTTTCCTCAACACTAGCCCTCCTGTCCCTTAGGCACCTGCAAGGGTGCCCAAGGGGCAAAGAAGAGTGCTGAGGTCTTGTATCCGGTTGACGAATATGCTTGCTGCGGTATGTTGGCAATATTTTTGACATGCACTTAGCAAGGCAATTTTTCAGGGTGCCAAAGACCTGGCCAAATTTCGGCTTGATGGGAATGCAGACATTCGAGATTTAGCCAAATTCTGACTCAATGCAGCGCGAGGCACGAGGGCTGAGGAATATGCACAAGGGCACCTACGACTTGGCCAATTTTGGCTTGATAGGCACGCGGGCACCCAAAGACTTAGACTTATTTTGTGCTTCATATCGCGTGAGTGCTCTACGTGAGGGCGGGTACCAAATTGCCGCTTCTCGTTGGCCCTTTGTGTGAGGTGGTTTTTGTTGTTCCATTCCTAGAGACGTGCATCCGAGCAAAGCCTGTGCAGGCGAAGTCATGGACACGCGGCCGCCCCACTGAGGCACAACCTTCAAGGCGAGCGGCGCGTTGACGCGAAACCTTTGTAGGCGAAGCCGTTGATGTGGGGCTGCTGAGCTGAGGCATAGCCTCCGAGGCGGGCGGGCGGCGCGTTGGAGCAAAGCACGTGTAGGCGAAGTCGTGGATGCGGGGCTACCATGCTGAGGCATAGCCTTCGAGACGGGTGGTGCGTTGGAGAGAAGCCTGTGTACACGAAGTCGTGGACGCGGGGCTGCCCTGCCGAGGCATAGCCCCCAAGGCGGGTGGCGCATTGGAACGAAGCCTATGGAGGTGAAATCATGGACGCGGGTCCGTCCTACCGAGGCATAGCCTTCAAGACGGACGGTGCGTCGGAGCGAAGCCTGTGAAGGCGAAGTCATGGACGCGGGGTCACCCTGCCGAGGCATAGCCCTCGTGGCAGGCAGCATATCGGAGCGAAGCCTGTGGAGGTGAAGTCGTGGACGCGGGACCGTCCTGCCAAGGCATAGCCTTCAAGGTGCAGGCGGTGCATCAGAGCGAAGCCTGTGAAGGCGAAGTCGTGCACATGCCGCTGCCCCACCGAGGCATAGCCTTCGAGGCGGGCAGCGCGTTGGTGTAACATTCCAAAGTTCTGTTACTATTTTAAAATAATAAAATTATTATTTTATTGATTTCTCTGAGTTGTAAAAAGAGTTTCCTTGATTTTCCCGCTACGTTTAAAAAGAGTTTTATTAATTATCTTGAATTTCCTAAACTTTAAAAGTCAAAAATAGAATTTACTCGAGTTTTTGAGTTTTTAAAGGATTCAAAAGTTAAAAAGCAAAACTTAATTAATTCCTTGAATCTTCTCGTATTTTAAAAATGTTTTTCTGTCTTTCAAAAATTAAAAATAGTTATGTGCAAAAATAAAAGCCAACTTTAAGTTGGAAGTAATTTTTATTATTTCAAAGCTAATCTATTTGATTTTCGTGCCTTTTGAAGTTTTCAACATAAAAATCACCATTTGATTTTTTCCCGATTTGTTAAAGCTTAATTTGAAATTTCGAAATAAAAATAATTTAAACATGATTAAAATAAACTCCAATTAAATACAAATTATTTTATTATATTTTCAAAGCCTTTTTGAAGCTTTAAAAATAAAAGAAACTATTTGAATATTATTCGATTTAATTAAAAGCTTAAATTGAATTTACGAAGGAAAAAAATTAAATGGATAAAATAAATTCAAAAAAAATCCAAAACTATTTTATTTGATCTATTCAGGTTCCAAAGTATTTTATATAATTTTCTTGGATTTTCGGATTTATTTTATTTTCCGAAATTTTCTTTATTCCCTTTTTCTTTTTCTCTCTCCTCCCTTTCTTTTCCTATTCTTCTTCTTCCCGTTGCTTTCTTGTATCTTCTTCCCGTTGCCACCGAACGCCATGCCCATTCCCTGTAACACCCTGGTTTTCGGAGTCTTTTTGAATTTTCAAAATAAAAAGAACCATTTGGTTTTGATGAGAATTCAAAGCTTAACCTGAGATTTTAAAGAGAGAGCTTTAAAGGACTAAATCAAACTTCAACTAAATCAGTTCGGTTTCTATTCGAGTTTGTTGGAGTTCTTCCTTTTCTTTGATCGCTCAGTGCTCTCCTTCAGCCCCATTCTCTCTTCCTTCTTTGGACCACCTCCCTTCGTCTGGATCTAAGGGTCCAGACCTCCCTTGTGGATCGGACCTCCCTCCTTGTCCAAACCACCCTTCGGGTTGACCTCCCCTTGGGACACGTCCACCCCCGAGGCGTTCTAGCTCGAGTTTGTGTTTCAAATGTTCTTGATTTCGAAATTCTTATTTTGGGTTGAATTCCACCCTTCAATTGGACCTCGTGTCCATCTGAACCTCCTTTGAACTTCCCTCTGGTCCGCTCGGCTTCTGCTCCTCCGCGCCTCTTCCTCTCTGTCGCTCCTCTCCTTTGGTTCCATCTTTACTGTTGAGACCTCTCCCGTGTTGGTCTTGACCGTTGAGATCTCCTTTGCTTCCATCTTGACCGTTGAGACCTCCTCCGTGTTGGTCTTAACTGTTGAGATCTCCCTTTGCTTCCATCTTGAACATTGAGACCTCCCCGTGTTGGTCTTGACCGTCGAGATCTCCTTTGGTTCCATCTTGACCGACAAGACCACCCTCGGGTTCATCTTGATCGTCGAGACCTCCCTTTGTTCTCATCTTGGCCGTTAGGACCACCCTCGGGGTCATCCTGGCCGTCCAGACCTCCTTTGCTTCCATCTTGTCTGTCGGGACCTCCCTCGGATTCATCCTAGCCGCCAAGATTTCCTTTTAACTCGTTTGAACCATTCAGGACCTCCTTTGAGTCCATCTTGGCCGTTGAGACTTCCTTTGATCTCATCTTAACCATCAAGACCTTCCCTTGTTCTATCTCCTCCGTTGGATCCTCCTCTTTGTTGGGTCTCCCTTTTCCTTCGCATGGTCCGATCCAGCGCCACGCCTTTACCCTCTCGCGGGATCAGACGGCTCTACTTTGTCACGTATTTTTCCTTCTCCTTTGGACCTTCTCGTCCTCTGGACCTCCGCGTGGTCCTTTTTGCAAAGACCACCATTCGTGGTCTTTTTATAAAGACCACCCGCTGAGGGTCTTTTCACTAAGACCACCCTTTTGGATCGCGGCCTCCCCTTGAGGTCGCGACATCCCCTCTTTTGTTGTTTAACCGCGACCTCCCCTCTTTTGTTGTTTAGCCGCGACCTCCTCTTGAGGCCGCAACCTCCCCTCGTTGTCATTTAGCTGCGACCTCCCCTTAAAGCCGCGACCTCTTCTCTCTTGTCCTTTAGCCGCGACCTCCCTCTTGGAGTCGCGACCTCCCCCTTTTGTCGTTTTGTCGTGACCACCTCTTCTTGGCCCGCGATCTCCTCTCTTCTGTTGCGACCTCCCGTGGTCAAAACCTCCTCTTTTGTCATGACCTTCTCGTTGGTCATGACCTCCCCTTGGTTTGACCACCTATCCCTAGTGTTGACCAGTCCCACCGGACAGCCTCACTCACCTCCTTTTTCCCCTGAATCGCGGTGCTGCTCTCGCTAAAGTCCCCGATGATGCCCTCACCGGAGTCTTCGTGCATTAAATGTGTTGTATCACATTAAATGTTGCCTCACCGTTTTGCTCCCTCCCCGCTTGTCCCGCCGCATCTCTGGTCAGCTACCTGCGCACGCCTGAGTGTGCCCTGCCTTATTACTCACCTACCTTGTACTCGCTCGTGCTCCTCCGAAGTTTCTCGGCAGCTCTCCCAGTCTCTTTCTCTGGCTATATAAGCTTGAGCGGCCCTTCATCTTTACCTTTTTCCTCATTTCCAGTTCTCTTGCCCTTCCGACCAGCTCTTGGACCTCCTCCCAAGCTGTTGGTTCTTCTCGAGCAGCCCCTTGGACCTCCTCCAAACCGTTGAAGCTTCTCTGTTGGCTTTTTTTTGTGTGTTTCTTTGGAGTTCTTTTGGATGTTACATGAGCTTTATTTGAGTTACTCCGTTCTCTCCCTTGTAGATTGCGAAGGCACCGAAGAGCCCGAGTTCTTTGAGGAAGAAGAAGATACTCAAGCCTTTGAGAAAGGCAAGTTACACCCTTGACCATGTTGCACCCATTACTTCAAATTACTTATGTCAGTTTCAAATGTTATTGCATGCTTATTTTTACTCAAATATTTCAATACCTGTCTTTAAATTCATAGCTATGCCTAAATCCTTTGTACGGCCCATATCGACATTAATTCAAATCTGTTGTCATCCTAGATAAAACCTGGTTGATGCAATAGTGTGAGCCAGGATCTCTCGAGAAATATATAATTAGACCAATGTTATCTAAATGTTTTAAAAGTTGATCCATGGCATTGGATTGTCATGGAGGTTTAAAAAGGATTTTGTAAAGCATTAGAAAATGGTTTGGACTTGGGCGAATTTGGTTGTTTGGTTGGTGCATGTCCATGCACGGGGGTTGTGTGATCCGATGCCCCTGGGGTTGAGGTTGTCACCCAAGTCAGTTAACGACCGGTCTACGAGCAATAACTTGCTATGCCTCACCGTGCAACCACATGTCCAGGATGGGGTGGACCTGGCTGACTAATTTGCAGAGTTCCATCGCAGTTGATCCTGTTGAGCAGTGGGTAGTCTTTTATGGCTTGTCATGTTATGACCAATGTTAGTCCCACTTGGCGCAAGAGGGGGCCTGAACCCTACGGATGGGTAATCTAAAGGGGGCGAAACCTTAGCGAGGGTGGACTACGGTGGAATGATGCATCGTAAAGGCCTTGTCACGCGCTCTAGGCCTCTCACCTTCGGAAGTGAGCGGTGGCATCGACGGTTGCCAAACAATCTAGAGATGTCGTATCATGTGGGTAAAGTGTGCAACCTCTGCAGAGTGTAAAACTATTCGAATAGCCGTGTTCGCGGTTATGGACGTGCTGGCAAGCCTCTCAAAGTTAGATCTTGGTTTTGTTTTCAAAAGAGCTTTATTAAAATGGTTTTGGATCTCTATCCAATTGGGGTTTTTGCAGGGAGCCTTGTGCAGGAGGGTATCCTTCACCACTTTGTTGTTGAATGTTATCCAACTGTAAAATGAAGACTTGAAAATGAATTTTAATTATGGTTACATGCTTTGGAACTTATTACCTGTAATTGAAAATAAACATGGCTTTATGCAAAGACAACCTTATAAGCCTTCCTTTGAGATATCCATGTATGCATTTCATTCTGTTATTTGACGGCTGTAACTTGCAAGCACAGTTGTTGTACTCATTCTTGCTTGATTTGATAATTGAGCAGGAGAAGACTTCTTTGATGAAGATGAGGACCAGATCAATTAGGCAGCGCCCTCCAGCCGTTTGCCTGTGGTGAAACGAGTGGACTTGTCATTTTACTTCCGCTGTATATTTTGCTTTCGCCGGCTTGTAAGCTACCTTTGTAATCAACCCTTTTGTTGTATATAAAAACTGCGTTGATGAATGTTACCACTTTTGTTTGCTGTGTGAGCTAGCCATTGATCCTTGGGACTAGTTCGGAACACAGAGGACTTGGGGCTTTTCCAAGTCTCACGACCTCCTCGGGTTTGGTCTCTTGACCACCCTCGAGTTGGGTCTTGGCACTTGGGGACATCCCAGGTCCTAAGACCTCCTCGGGTCCGTTCTCCGGACCTCTAGGTGGTCTTGCTGGACCTCCTGGGAGATCCTGGAGAACTGTCCGAGAGATCCTGCTGGACCTCTTGGGACGTCCTAGTGGACTTCCCGAGTGGTCTTGGAGGACCTCTCAGGTGGCCCCAGGTCGGGTCGTTACATTCCCTCACCAGCTCCCCCTACCACCTCCACTCCTTCCCCATGCCCTGGCAGCACCACGCCTCCCCCACCCCATCCCTCTGCCGTGCCTCACCCATCGCCGCCTCTGTCAGCATGGCATCCACGCCTGCCCTCTTCTTGTTGATAGCACACACAGTTCCCCTTGCTCCCTCCTCCCCATCTCCTTCTATTTAAACCGAGCAGTAGCTCCCTCTCTACCCCTTCCCCTCCTTTTCCTCCTCCAGCTCTCTCTTCTTCTCCCCTCCCAATCAAACTGAAGCACCGACAGCTAGCTCCTTCTTCTTTCTTCTCCATTGCAGGCCTCATGCTCCTCCTCTTTCTCTGCTCCCTCCCTTCTTTAAAACCAGCACGGGCAGCCTTCCCCTCCTCCCCTCCTCCATTCCCTCCCCTGGCTGAGCTCCCCCAGCAGCCCCCTCTCCCCCATCTTCTCCATTGCCGGCTAGCCACCACCACCTCCACTCGCCATCTCCGGCCATCCTCCGGCGCCGCCACTGCCACCATTGCGATCCCCATCCTCGGGGGATCCCATTTCACCCCTTTCCGACCACCGCCACCCCTTCACTCGCCGGCGTCGCCCCATGAACCGAGCCACTGAAGATCTTGTGCCTGCTGCCTTCTTCTTCCTTTCATCTTTCTTACCTTGAGCCACTTCCATGTGGGACCACCATGTCATCCTCTCTCTTTTCTTCCTCCCTTGCTCTCTCTAGCAAGTGGGCCCCTTGGTCATTCTCCCATTTCCTTTGATCTGTAAAGAAAATCAAACATGTTTCATTTGATTTTCTCTCTCTTCTTTTGATTTCTACCATTTCATGTGATTTCCGAACTTTCAGATATTCGTTCTCCTTCATATGAAGTCCGATTCCGCCGATTCTTGTTCCTAAATTCATCTTAAGGTGGTATAATCCTTTTGGTATTTATTTTATTATTTTCAGATTTTATTTGGATTTGTTATATTTATTTGGCTCGTTTCGCTTATAGATTACGACAACCGTGGAGAACCAGATTTCGACACTTCTCCGCATTTCGACGTCGTTTAAGAATAACAACTAACTAAGCAAGGCAAGTTACATCCTTTGATCATATTTGAATCCCAGTATTTTAAATTATTTAAATTCTTTATTAAATTATTATTGCATGCTTATTTAAATTCAAGTACTTTAAATTCTTGTTTTAAGCTTTATAGTTATTCCTAATTCCAATATATAGCCATTTGTTGTCAATATAGGCGATATGAAGAATCTTTTGAATGTGATGTATTTAGGGGTTAGAAATTGAAAGGATTGGATTATAAGAATACATTCTTGTTGGATGTTTGATTATGAGAATACCTAATTATCGGATTATAGCATTATACAATGGATGGAAATTTCATTGTAGGAATACATGATTCTTGGATATTTATTATCGAATTCTACAATTATTGATATTTGGATTATAGGTTTGAATAATTGTTGGGGATTGAATCGTAGAAATGCAATATTGACGGATGTAGATTATAGAAATAAATGATTGATGAATGTTGGACTTTAGGAATAAATCTTGGTGGGATTGTAGAAATATATTTTGAATGGATTATAGAAATATATCTTGATTGGATTATACATGTATATTTTGCTGGATTATTAAAATATAACATTGTTAAGATTAGATTAGTGATATCAGATTATAGAAATGGATTAAGATTGGATGTTGGATTGTTAGAGATATATGCTCATTGGATATGGGATTGTAGAAATACATTATTGTTGAATATTGGATTATGGGACCACATTAATGTTGGATATTGGATTATAGGACCACATTAATGTCGGATATTGGATTGGACAAATACATTGTCATTGGACATTGGATTTGAAATACATGATTATTGGATGTCGGATTCTAGAAGTATCTTATTGTTAGATATCGAATTGTTGGATATCAGATTCTTGAAGTAGATAATTGTTGATATTGAACTATCGAAGATTGGATTATAGAAATAGATGATTATTAGATATCAAATTATCAGAAATTAGATTATAGGGTTACATAATCATCGGATTGATGGATGTTGAATTATTAGAAATAATTTATAAAGGAATAATGGATTGATCGATATCGGATTGTAGAATTATAGTATAGTTGAATGTTGGATCGATGGAAGTCGGATCATAGAAATAGACTGATATTGTGTATACTGGACTAATTGATATTGGAGTATAGGATTATACAATTGCTGGAGATTGGATTATGATTACAATACTGATGGTTTACATACTGATCTCGTACTTGACAATTCTTAGACATTGAATTCCTCACACCTTGTCACCCTAAATAAAACTCTAGTTAATACGTTAGTATGACTAGAACATGTTGGAAAATTATGCTTAGTCAAAACTTAGACAAAAAATCTTTATTTGGGGAATTTACAGCCAAAAGATCAAATATTGTCTAAAGATTTTAACCATGACATTGGTTTGTCATGGAAGTTTACAAATGTTTTGAAAGACTGAAATAAAATGAAAAGTGGTTTGGACTTGGGCGAAATGGATGTTTGGATGGGTGCATGTTCATGCACGAGATCGATTCATTTCTATGATTGAGGCCCAGGGTTCTTTTGGAAAGTCGCCCAAGTCAGTTAATGACTGGTCTTCAAGCGCATTTTGCTAAGCCCTTCCGTACTATCACATGTCCTGAATGGGTAGGACCTGACTAACTAATTTGCAATGTTTCACCGTAGTCGTGCCATCCGGTTGCGTTGGTGTCTTTTATGACCTACTTTTATGTATTCCCACCTGATGCAAGAGGGGGCCTGAACTCAGTGGGTTTCTATCCAAAGGGGGCGAAACCTTAGCGAGGCAGGACTACAGTGGGATGGCACATTGAAAAGGCCTTGTCACGTGCTCTAGACTGCTCACCTAAGGTAGTGAGTGGTGGTATCTGTAATACCCTAGATGGATTCGAAAGAGTATTCGAGAGAGAATATTTAAATTGGGGAGAAGGATTAAATAAAAAAGAGTTTAGCAGAAGGAAAAGAGGGGGGTTTTATGCATATCCTCGGCAACCTGGGCCTTGGGCCTTGGGCCAGGAGGCCCATGAGGGGCCGGCCACCAATAAAAGGAGGGGAAAACCCTAGCCACTACTGTAGCACATGTAGCTATAGTACCCCCGATGTCGCTACAGTGCCATGCTACAGTATACACCCCCCCTTGCACTCCATTGCAATTCCCCTCCTTCTTGGTGGTGCTCTCCCATTGCTGTCGGCCAAGAAGAAGGAAGGGGAACAAGGGAGGGGAGAGGGATTGCGTGGTGTTCATCGCGTTCGACAGCGGGTTCTTCAAGGGTAATCCCAATTCCCCTTTCGATTAGTTGATTAATTGATTATTAAGCAATGTCGGTATTTAGATCTGTTAGAGCAGATAGGATTGGCCGACGTTTTGAGAAGTTTAATGGCAGAATCTGTCCTGGACGCCTCCTAGAGAATTGTAGGCGACGTCGATACCTTTCCATAAAGTACTATATCACATCGTTTGGACGAGCGGTTCAAAAGTTATGGATTGTTTAGCGCTGCTGTTCTGCAATTCTGTAGTATTCCTGACAGTTAATGGTAATTGAACTGTAGCGAATAGTTAATGGAATATTTAGGAGATCTCACTATAACAAAAGATGTATATAATTAGCTTAGCTTTCCATAAATCTAAAGATCATGAGATTTTAATAAATATACTGAAAGTTATGATGGTTTGAAGGTCGCTGTCCAGAAACCCTGTCGTGAAATAGTTGCTCTATTAATCGGTTTGGTAAGGGTATTAGATGGCCGAATCTGGAAGGCTCACAAAATAGGTTTAGGTAAGCTTTCCAGAAAGTCTGAGAACACGTCATTTGGATCTCGGATCAAAAGGTTATGGATTTTAGAATGTGATAGCCTGTTAAGGGAATAGACGGCAGTTTAAGATTTTGGGAGTTGGGTTTGCGCTAAAGAACGTAGCGATTTCGTAATTGCTTCTAGATTTGTTTTGTCTAGTATTGTTTTCTTAGCGTGCTTTAAATAAATTCAGGTGGGGGATTGGTCCCGAGGGCAGCGCCCTCTTCACGTCCTTCGTTCTCGCACAGTTGAGGCAAGTACTTTGATTGTTAGATGTATTATGAGTGAATTGATCTTGTTTGCTAGTATTGTGAGTATATATGATGTTCATGGATGCTAGACTATTATGAATGTCAATGATCATGTTTATTAGTATTCTAAAAATTTGTGCTATTCATGGATGCTAGAATATTATGAATGTCTATGATCATGAATGCTAGAAGTATGAGTAAGTTTATTCATACGTGATGTTGATGCGAATGCATGCTTATGATGGTTAAGGTTTTTTTCATATGCATCATGCTGACATATTGAAGACTTGGTCACATGGTGACCAATCATTTATTGAGGTCCCCGTCATGAATATGACGGGCTTATTGTCCCCACACTCGTGGAGTGTGGGCTTAGGTCCCCATACTTGTAGAGTATGTACAATGATCCCTGTGCTAGATAGCACAGGTATGGGTATGCATCGACGAATGCATGCTCTGCATTACCGGTAAAATGCAAAAGAGAAAGAGAAAAGAAAGTGCATTTGAGCATCTTGCATAGCATGAACATATAACATGTTTGTTATAGTGATTTGTGGATGGTTGTTAATGAATACAGTTGTTTATGCTATTGTTGCCATTTATTGTAATTGTTGAGTCTTTGGACTCACACTTGTTGTTGTTGTGTTTTTAGGTACCCTTTACAAGAACGGTATGCATGGGAGGAAATAAAGATTAGAGTGGTTGCACAATGGCACGAACTACTCACAGTTGAATTGATGGAATGATAATTTAGTGGTTGAGTAATTTGCTTAAAGTATTCTTTATGATTACTCTCTTTGCTTGGAATAAATTGTAATAGAGTTGATTAGAGGATTATGGATGCTCTTTGGATTATACTTTAGTTATTTAGCATGCTATGGATGTTATAGTGATGATTAGCATAATTTTGGACGTCTTTTGATTATGCTGGATGTTGGATTATTTAGTTATGTTATAATTTCTTGTTGGGACCTCCGGTATAGTTAACTATACAAATGAAGTTCTGCCGAAATTTAGTAAGATATCTTAGTTTAATTTGGTTACAATGTTAGTTTAGTAGCATTCTAGGCCTTTGTCGGGCTAGGGTGTTACAGTATCGACGGATGCTAAACAAACTAGAGAATTCGTGTCATGTGGGTAAAGCTGTACACCTCTACAGAGTGTAAAACTATTCGAATAGCCGTGTCCGCGGTCATGGACATGCTAGCATTAGAAAATGAATTTTAGTTATAGAATATCTGCTTTGGAACTTAGTGCAAGTATTTGGAAAGAAACATTGCTTTATGCAAAACAGCCATATAAGTCTTCTTTTGATATATCCATACATGCATTATAATACTATTATTGGGTGTAACTTGCGGAGTACATTCATTTGTACTCACTCTTGCTTAATAAAATATTATTCAGAGGAGAAGGACTTTGCACCTACTGAAGATCTTGATGACTAGGCCGCTACCCAAATCGATTGCCTATGGCAGATTAGCTGGGCTCTACTACTTCTTGTTTCGTCTTCTGCTGTGTTCTGTATTGTTGGCTCGTAAGCCTTTTTGCCAATCAACTCTGATATTTATTAATAAAGTTTTGCGATTATGGTTGTGGTACCATGTTTGTTTACTGTGTGAGCTTGCCACTGATCATGGGACTATTTTAGAAATGCACAGAGAATTTAGGGTGTTAATCCTGGGTCCTTACAAAGTGGTATCAGAACTGTGTCGACTGTAGGTCATGACCTAGTTAGAACGGCCGTTAGTTGAAAACTTCAAAACTTATTTTTGTATAACAAGAAAAATAAATTGTTCTCTCCTCATCTTTGGTCATCTTTCTATTCTTACCTTCTTCATGGTATTCTTTCTTACCTTGTTCTCTGTTCACCATTTTATAATATTAAATGGATCATCTTTCCCTTAAAATTTTCTATAGATGGTCACACATTTCTAACCATTACGTCAAGGCCACAAGACATGAAGCTGTCAAGAAAGTTTCGTCATCTCCACCATTCAAGAGCAACATGCAAGATTCATCGAAGACCATGAACCCAAGATCACTTTTGTTATATCCCGAATATGCATTAGAGAGAACAATGTTTGGGAGAGGAAAATTAATTAAAATTTAGAAAAGGGAGGATTTGAGCCTTGGGCTCCCGGCCCAAGGTAGGATGGGCCTTGTAAGCCAGCCTTAAGTGGGCCAAGAGGGGGGCGCCCAACCCTCAAACCCTAGCCGCCCCTCCCCCTTACCCCTTTGGCCGACCCCCTCCTCCCCTCCACCCCTTTGGCTGCCACTCCCTGCCCTCTCTCCTTGGCGCCTCCATCTCCTTCACCCAGGACCGAGCCCTCCTAGCTACCAACTCCTGGTGTTTCCCCTGCAGTTGGCCGGCCATAAGGGAAGAGGAAGGAGAGGGAAGAAGAGAGGAGAGGGGAGAGGAAGAGGTAGAAGGTGGGGGTGGTCTTCGCGAAGGCTTCAGCAGCGTCTAGCACTATCCTTGTGGGTAATTTCACGTTCTCCTTTAGTTGCGGTAGATCGTTCATATGCGAGTTGTCTCCAATAGTTATTTTGTAACTGCTGCTATAGATCGGTTGTTTCTGCTGTTTTGTGGATGCACGAATTTGAGTTAGTTTCAAGCGGATTCAGTGTTTAGTGTCTCCTAGACTTATGTGGGGTTTCACGTGGGCTTTCCATAAAGTATTGATTTGTAATTTTTGGTTGGGTAATGAATTAGTTATGATTTTTGCAAGTCGGGATGCTTATTCAGTCTCAGGATTCGGACAGCGAACGTAGTTCTGTGAATTAAGGTTTGTAGATGGACGAATTTGGTCAGTTGAACTCCATGAGTTTGTAGATATCTTTATGATGATTCCAGTAAGATAAATTTCATAATTTTTGGACATTTAGAACAAAAGATATGAATTTTTGAATTTAATGCTGTAGTCTGTCCTTCTGTTGTGGACAGTAGAGAAAGACTTGGTTGTTTGCAACCTTTGTTGCATAGTAGGGATAATTGTCATAAATTTATTGAGAAAGCTGGTTTTCTGAATCTTCCATGGAATCTTAGAACCGTGGGTTTGGACGTACCAAATAAAAGTTACGAAATTCACAAGTTAGTAGTACCGAAGATGACAAAATGGTCTTCGGGGTTAAAATCAAAGGCTTAGATGGGATAATTTGATCTTTCGGTCACCTGAGAAGTTCTAGCTATGCTTGTGTAGATTCAAGGAAATTTAGATTCATGACTTTTAGAGTTTTAACTCAAAATTTATGCGATATTTCATTCATGTTAATTGCCATGGTTTACATATGAAGTTTTATGTTTTTATAATATCGCTGAACATTATACTTTCATGATGGATTGAGAATGTGAGTTTCAATTTGCATCATGGCATTCATTTCTGAACCTTGGACTACGTGGTAGCCAAGGATTGTTTCTGTTGAGGTCCCCGTCATGCATTGGACGGGCATTAGATCTCCGTCATGCATTGGACAGGCTTTGGTCCCCACACTCGTGGAGTGTGGGCTTGAGGTCCCTGTGCCTGAGGGCACAGGCTTGAGTATGCATCGATGGATGCACTACTCCGTATTACCGGTAATTTTAAAGAAGAAGAAAGAGCATTCTTAACATATGCATTGCATACAAGCATAAGAGATTTATTTGTGATTCATTGTTGATGTTCATAAGAAGATTTGATATCTTCATTGGCTAGTCGTGAAGTTATGTTTATTATCACTGTTGTACTTTGCTGAGTCGTTGACTCACTCTTATTGTGTTATACTTTCTAGGTACCTCTCGAGGCAGCGACATACATGGGAAGGGGTAGACTTGATGCACATCACACTTACTCTATCAATGGCAAATAAATTAGTTCATTTAACTAAACTTAAAGTTCATGATAATTCCTTTAGATTCAAACTGTGTCCATCCTTCGTGGTGGTTGGTTCGCTTGTATTCGTGGTTGATCTGTTTATGCTTTTAAAACTCATTTATTGGTTCATTTAATTCCATTCGATTGAATGACTAGATGAATTGGGCTAGACTTACTTCCTCGTATTACTGATGAATCTTGATGCTTTAGATTTATTTGTTAAATACTTGCTTCCATTATGTAGCATAGACGGTTGATTTGGATTTGGATGTTAAAGAGAAAGATCTATGCTTAGATTAATTATCTATGATAGATGTCATTCTTTATATTGGTTATTTGGAATTGGTGCTAGATCTTGATGTTTAGTAATATATCTTTCGGTTGAATGTTTTGCTGAAAGTTTGTTAAGAAGTTGGAATAAATTGGTTCAGTAGAGTAGTTTAGTAGCATCTAGGCTCTATGTTGGGCTGGGGTATTATAGTTGGTATCAAAGCGGGCTTTAGGTCCGTGGTAATTGAAATATTAAATTGACACACTTTGCACAGTAGGTGGGATTTGGGTAATCCATTGCATCTGCGTTTTTGATAGTATGTTTCATTATGTTGAACTACTATTAGATTGATTCTGTGCTACTGTTATTATTGTTCTTTAGCTAAATGGTTAGCTATATCTTTGGTATTCAAAAATGGCGAGAGGTAGAGGCTGTGGTCTTGAAGCGGGCCGTGGCCGTGGTCGTGGATGCGGTCCGGCTGCGTCTTCATCCCTGGCTAAGGAGGCCACTGGTGAGGCGGCTGAGGAGGTTTACTCAGCTGCTGATGCTCAGGCCGCGTCGGCTGTCTTACTTTAGGACCTTCAGAGAGGTTCAACAGCTTCGTCAGCAGGTGCAGGTAGCCCCTTCTGCTGCAGTTACACCTGTTATGGTTTCGGGTGCTGCTCTGGCTCCACCTGAATCCATGATGAGCCTTTGAGAGTGGATGTCTCTCTGGCTTGAATCTTTTGATGGAGCAAGCACCCCCATTCAGGCCGCTGATTGGCTACGTTATATGGAGAGACAATTTGGAGCATTGGAGATGACCTCGATCGGCACAGAAGGCGCGCTTCATGGCCTTCCAACTAAAGGGCCAAGCAGATATTTGGTGGGAAGGGGTTCTATCAGCTAGGACCCCAGTTTAGGGACCAGTCACCTGGGAGGTTTTCTTGGAGCAATTCAGAGCTAAGTTTTATCCTGATTCCTTCCTCGAGAGGATGGAACATTCCTTGACGATCTTTGTTCAGGGGAAGCTGTCTGTAGCGGACTATGAGGCTGGATTCAACAATTTGGTCCGTTTTGTGCTAGCTGTGGCTGGTAATGACCGAGAGAAGGCAAAGAGGTTCCGTAGGGGACTTAACCATGAGTATCGCCATGTCTTATGGGCGACCAGTTTGCTTGACTTCAACTCTGTGGTCGATCTGGCCAAGGGTATGGAGTTGGAGAGAGAGCTCACTAGGGAGAGGTAGTCTTCTAGTGGCTTTACACCTTCTGGTGGTTCTGGCAGTGGTCAGAAGAGGAGTTTCAATAGTGGGGGTGGGTCTTCTTAGTGACACCTTACAACACCACTGCTGTTTGCTCCACATTACATTCAGGGCCCTGCAATAGCACTTTTCATGGCTACTCCAGTTTTCATGACCCGGCAACAACAACAACACCGACAACCAGCAGCAAAGAAACAACAATCATGCTGCCAAAATCACCTATTATAACTGTTAGCAATTAGGACATTACACCAGCAATTGTCCCCAGAAGCAAGGCCCAACTCCGGTTAGATTCAACATGGGAACTACCCCGACCAGAACCCCTGTGCCAAGAGTAGGACGTGGAGCACCTCAAACTCCAACTGTACCAGCCAAGAACCCTCAACCTTTTGGGAGAGACCGTGTTAATCATGTCATGGTGGAGGAAGCCCAGACCGCCCCGGACGTCGTGCTGGGTAAGTTCCTAGTAAATTCAGCACCTGCTACTGTTTTGTTTGATTCTGAAGCTACGCATTCGTTTGTTTCTCAGATTTTTGCTGCAAAGCATCAATTAGAGGTTTCAACTCTTAAAACTGCTTTATTGGTTCAATATCTCGGTTCAGAGTTAAGTACGAACCAAGGTTGCCCAAAAGTAAAAATAACCATATAAGGGGTGGAATTTCTAGCCGACCTCATAATCATCGACACCGAGTCCCTAGATGTGATCTTGGATATGGATTGGCTTACTAATCACCAAGCCATTTTAGATTGTGGTGGTAGAAGCATCACTTTGGTCAATCCAGTTGGAACTAAGGTAAAATTTGAAGCCTCCACAGAAAAGCATGAGGGAGCATTAGTCTGCAGTGTTAGTGCTACATCTATGGAAGAAGTGCTAGTAGTCAGAGAATTTCCAGATATCTTCCCTGATGACCTACCTAGAATGCCACCGGACAGGGATCTAGAGTTTGTCATCAATCTAGTTCTGGGAACCGCACCTATTTCCAAGAGGCCCTACTGTTTACCGGTTGATGACTTAGTCGAGCTGAAGAAGCAGATAGAGGATTTGTCCGACCAAGTTCTTCACCTTAAGGAGCCCCAGTGATCTTTGTGGCAAAGAAAGATGGCACCCAGCGGATGTGTGTGGATTACCGCTCATTCAATGAAGTCACCATCAAGAACAAGTACCCTCTGCTCAGGATTGATGATTGGTTTGACCAGTTAAAGGGAGCCGGAGTGTTCTCCAAGATAGATTTGAGGTTAGGATACCATCAGTTGAAGATTCACCAAGAGGATATACCCAAGACAACTTTCTCAACCCGATATGGACTATATGAGTACACGGTCATATCTTTTGGATTGACCAATGCCCTGGCTTACTTTATGAACTTGATGAATAAAGTATTCATAGAGTATTTGGATAAGTTTGTCATTGTCTTTATCGACGATATTCTAGTATACTCTAAAAGTGAAGGAGAGCATGAAGAACACCTTCGCTTGGTCTTGAATAAGCTTAGAGATCATCAACTCTATGCAAAATTTCACAAGTGTGAGTTTTGGATGAAGGAAGTTACCTTCTTGGGGCACGTCATGTCTACAGAAGTAGTCGCCGTCAACCCTAACAAAGTCAAGGATGTGCTCAACTGGGAGTCACCCAAATTTGTGCCTCGGGTTAGAAGTTTCCTTGGTATGACAGGATACTACCGCCGGTTTATAGAAGGTTTATCGAAAATCGCAAGGCCCCTCACTCAGTTGCTGAAGAAGGAAAAGAAATTTGTTTGGATGCCACTAGTAGAGTTTTCAAGAATTAAAGAAGCGTTTAACCACCGTCCTAGTGTTGATTCTGCCTGATGTTCAGAAGGATTTCGAGATTTTCTGTGATGCATTGCGACAAGGTCTTGTTTGTGTCCTGATGCAAGAAAGGAAGGTAGTAGCATATGCTTCACGTCAGTTAAAGCCGCACGAAGCAAATTACCCCACTCATGACTTAGAATTGGCTGTCGTAGTGTATGCTTTGAAGATATGGAGTCATTATCTCATCGATAATAGCTATTAAGTTTACACTGACCATAAGAGCTTGAAGTACATTTTCACTCAAGCTGATCTTAATATGAGGCAAAGAAAATGGTTGGAATTGATCAAAGATTACAACATGGGAATCCACTACCATCCAGGCAATGCTAATGTCGTAGCGGACGCGCGGATGCTTTAAGTAGAAAGGTCTACTGCAGTACTCTGATGATCAAGGAAAGTCAGCTAGCCCTGCACAAATAATTTCAGAAGCTCAAGCTTGAGTTAGTTGAAGAAGGTTAATTAGCTATTCTAGAGGTGTAACCGACTCTACAAGATCAAATCAAGAAAACTCAGGAAGAAGATGTAGATATCAAGGAGATCAAGAGAAACATGAAGAGGGGTAAATCCCTAAAATTTTCAGAAGATGAGTAAGGCGTCATGTGGTTTGATAAACAAATTTATGTACTAGACTAGAAGGAATTTAAGCAGTTAATACTCAAGGAAGCTCATGAAACCTTGTATTTCATTCACCCCGGAAGCGCTAAGATGTATCAAGACCTCAAGGAGTTTTATTGATGGCCTAGCATGAAACGTGAGATTGCTGAGTATGCAGCACAATGTGACATTTGCCAACAAGTTAAAGCCGAGCATTAGAGGCCTGCTAGACTCTTGCAACCTTTGAACGTGCCTGAATGGAAATGGGAAGAAATATGCATGGACTTTATCACCGGTCTACCAAGAACTAGAGCTGGCTATGATTCTATCTGGGTAATTGTAGATTGCTTAACAAAAGTTGCTCACTTCATATCAGTCAAGACCACCTACTCAGGAGACAGACTTGTAGAATTGTACATGGCAAAGATAGTATGTTAGCATGGGGTACCAAAGAAGATCGTGTCGAATCGAGGATCCCAATTCACCTCAATTCTAGTAGAAGCTGCACAGTGTTTTGGGCACTAATTTGAATTTCAGTACAGCCTACCATCCTCAGACATATGGTCAAACAGAAAGAGTAAATCAAATCCTAGAAGATATGTTGAGAGCATACGCTCTAGAGAACCAGACCAGTTGGGATCAAATGCTGCCCTACGCAAAGTTTTCGTACAACAACAGTTATCAATCAAGTTTACATATGTCCCCGTTCGAAGCTCTTTCCGAAAGAAAGTGCCAAAAACCTTTGTATTGGACTGAATCAGGTGAAGGACAAATGCTTGGGCCAGATATTCTGAAGAAGGCCGAAGATCAAGTTTGGTCAATTAGAGAAAAACTAAGAATAGCACAGACCCGATAGAAAAGTTATGCTGATAACCGTCGCCGGGACTTAGCTTTTGCACCTGGAGATCATGTGTACCTGAAGGTTTCACCTCTCAAAGGAATGTGTTGCTTCAGAGTAAGTGGGAAACTCGCACCTCGATACATCGGACCCTTTCCAATTCTAGTTAGGAGAGGAGAAGTTGCTTACAAATTAGAGCTCCCGCCCCAGTTATCCGATGTGCACGACGTCTTTCATGTGTCTCAATTGAAGAAGTGCCTACGTGTGCCAGAAGAGCAGATGCCATTAGAAGCCGTTGACCTGCAAGAAGATCTCACCTACATGGAGCGCAACCCATCAAGATTTTGGAAGTGGCAGAGCGAGTGAGAAGAAGTAAGATCATCTGTTTTTGCAAAGTTCAGTGGAGTAATCACACTGAAGAGGAAGCCACCTAGGAGCATGAAGAGGATCTAAAGGCCAAGTTTCCGCACCTATTCTATAGTCAGCCTGAATCTCGGGGTTGAGATTCCCTTTAAGAGGTATAGGTTTGTAACGTCCCCATTTTTTGGGCTTTTTGAAAATTTTAAAAAGTTAAAAGTAACCATTTGGTTTTTATCGAATTTCTAAAGCTTAACTTAAAATTTTAAAATTTTAAAACAATTTAATTTGAATTAATCAAACTTCAATTAATTCAAGTTGGTTTATTTAAGTTTTCTGGTTTTTATTTGGATTTAAAGTCAAAAATATTATTTAAGTATTTTATTGGATTTTAAAAAGGGGTTTTTTCCTTTGGTCCCAAGGTTAAAAATAATCTATTTGCAAAATCAAAAGCTAAAGTTAAGCTAAAAGTATGTTTACTAAGGCCCAAATAATTTAAAGAATTTCTGTGCATTTGTCTATAATTTTTGGGCTTTATTAGCTATTTTCTAAAAACATTTTTGCCTTTCTAGATTTTATTTTATTCAAAAATGCATTTTAAACCCTCCTATTCACTTTGGGCCGAATTTCTCTAGCCCATTCTTCCCTGTTCACCCGCGTGGCCTCATAATCCTTAGCCTTCTAGCTGTGAGGGTGCCTTGAATTGCTCGCCCTTGGTTGGGCCTCGCATCGACCCACACAAGGGAGGAGGATGCGCGTGGGAGCCCCAGGGCATGTAGGACGTTGTCCATCCTGGGGTGGATGGCCCTAATCTCCGACGAGGGTACTCGGCTAGGGCTCCTTCAAAGAGCGGATGGGTCATCCACGAGATCATTGCCCTCCGGAGCCGGAGGATGCTTCGCGGACTTAGAGTATTTTTTGATAGGAGACATAGCCTTTCATCAATTAGCTACGTCCCCATGGTTGGCGCCAATGTTATAGGTGTAAAAACCAAACACGAGTAAGGGGGTGGACGTCGGCCGTCTGACGGGCCATCGTCCATGAGAGTAAAAAATAACACGAGGATTTATACAGGTTCGGGGGCCCAAGAGTACCGTCCTACTCCTGTCGGTGAGCCAATGGGGGGTTACCTCTAGGGAGGGAGCCCCCAAGGGCTCACTAGTTTTAATATGCTTCTTTATTGCTCGAGAGAGCCCTCCCCGAAATGAGAGATACATGGGGTATTTATAGACTCCCAAACCTGTACAAATGATGAGAATACCCCTTGAGAGGGTAACTAGCCTATGAGTACAAGTGAGGAGTATTATAGTCTTTTCTAAGCAATTACATTTCTAGATCTGTTAAGCAGGTGTTAACTTAGTGGGGTAAGTCCTACTGGTAAGGGGATAAAATATTCTTTCAACAAAACTCTTAGCATTGGCATCACATATAAGCAGTAGCTATACAGAGAAACAAGTTTTCTAAAAGCTTAAAGAAGACTTAGGGCCTGTTTGGTATGGCTCTACTCCAAGTTTTTGCAGCTCCAACTCCAGCTTCACTCTTGGATCCACTCCTATGAGAAGTTGGAGCGGTCTGAGAGGATGTTTGGTTAGAAAGTTAGCTCCAACTACAAAAATGAGAATGATCTTTGTAAAAAGACCGCACTACCCTTGTTTTGTGACTTTAATCTTTTTTTTGTATTACTTAACTTATAACAGTTTAATAAATTGATTTCAGTTATCCGTGCTTTTTTTTGGTCATGTTAATCCATGTTGTGCCATCTTTTCACCCACGTTCGAAATGTTTACTCCAAACTAATTAAATAAAACATACATCAACACCATGGCGATCAGGGAAGCGGTAGGACACTCCTCACTGTGACAAGCAGAGGATGACTACAAAGACAGATTGAATCTATTAAGCATTTTAGCACAGCTTAGCCGGAGTGCACTGCAAATGGAGCTCAGAAACTGAACAAGCATAGCCTTATAAGGTTCATATATGACATGTCAAAGCACAAGATAAAAAATCTCATATTGCCATACCATGCAAGGGTCAGACTTCAGGTGACTGCTCATTTCCCAATTTCCAATTAGCACACTACAAGATGAATAAGACCTCCAAAACCTTTTGTAGTATGAAACGAACTATCCTACATTGCAGTGACCTGCTAACAATTGCTATACTCGAGATTGTAGGATGGTAATCATACATTGCCACGGTCAAAATCATTACCGATAGCAAGATGGTTAACAATATCGAATCCTGAAGCAAACAGAAGGGAAAATAGAATTTCTGATATAGGACAAGTCTACTACAGGTGAACCAATCCAAAACTACTACTATTCGAAATATTTCACTCGTCCTCCTAGCTGTGAAGCCTGGCAAGCTTGTTGGTGACCACAATGTCAAGCTGTGAAGCATGCTCC
The DNA here is from genome assembly GCA_036346405.1 of Phyllostachys edulis. Lineage (NCBI taxonomy): Eukaryota > Viridiplantae > Streptophyta > Magnoliopsida > Poales > Poaceae > Phyllostachys > Phyllostachys edulis. Next base: position 98,467,271 of record CM070546.1, read on the forward strand.
ACTATCTCCTTGGGCTTCTTTGTGGACACGTTATCTGCGATTTCAGCACAGTAGGTCCTGTTTGCAGAAAGATACAGTATTAGAAAATACTTGACAGAACACTGAACGCGGGAGAGAGCAGCAGCTCACAAAATCAATCAGCTTGATGAAGATCAAAATGCATACCTGTTGTGCATCATGAGCAACTCTTGGAACAGTTCCAAACTCAAAAGGCATGCAAACTGCAAAAATAGAAGCAAATATTCCATATAGGTAGATTAGCATAAACTTACTCATGGTCAGTTAGTACAACATCTGTTGAATTAATTCTCCACTCAAGTGTCCAGTATATGCAATCCTTTCTGCAAAGAGATATTCAGATGTAAAGCAACTTTTTTGCGATAGAATGACTAAGAAGAATGGAATACATTGAAAGAATTTTTGCAGCAGATATAGATAGTGACACATTACAATCTTTACTATTGAGTTCATTTGGTTGTGAATGTTAGGGCCGGTTAGTTCATTCAGGGGGATTTGTGCAGATGCATAGCAAATAGACAGATTACTGACATAGAGAAACACAGTATTGATTCTTAAGATGATGTAGTATGTGTGTTGACATTGTTGTGGTGTCGCCTAATATTGTCTCATCATATGTCAGTAACTCAAATTGAACACCTAATCGCTAATCATATCACAAGATCAACCCAAGCATGGAGCCAATAGAGGAAAACTAATGAAACAAGCAATCAGACATGTGGTTGTGTCACGAACGATTCTGCTCTCTCCTGGTCATGCCCCTGGGAAGGAAGTCGAGCTTGATACCATGCTGCTGCGCCGCCTTGTGGAGGAAAAACAACCACTTTGGCAGTTGGAAGCCTCCGAAGTTCTGCAAAAAGCCACCAATCGACTGTGAGCCGACTCACGACACCTTAGCCTCCTCCAAAAAGTTGTAATCTTTACACACGTAAACAAAGCGACAAGAAGAAAAGGAATCGGTATGGCTAAACCCAGAGAAGAGGCGGGGAGAGGGATGGACCAGAGAGGAGCCGGTTGTCGTCGAATTGAGAGCGTGGGGCGGGTCGGTGTAGGGGCGCTTCTTTGGTGCAGGCGGTCACGGTGCTTGTGGGATCGCACGCAGGGAGGCTACAGTGAGGCGAGAGCAGTGGGCACCCAGTACTTCCACTTGGCTGCTCCCGCTCCTCAAGACGGAGACCCCCTCGTTGCGATCGGGGGAGGCTACTGCCATACTGGACGTGAAAGATCGAGGAGGCCGACTAGAGGGGGGGTGAATAGTCGATTCTAAAAATTCTCTAAGGCTAAAACCGATTTCTGATGCGGAAGCTAATATCAATACGGTTTTGCACAATTAAAGCCTAAATCAACTAGGTCCAACTAAGTGCACCAACAATATAAGTCTATTGAAGAATATAGTAATTAAGCAAGACTTATAAGCAATTCAATTCAAGCAATGTAAATTGCACAAGGTAAAGCTAGCATTCATACACAATGAATGTAAATGCAATAGTAAGGCACAAGAATGCAAACCACAATTCACACGTCGATGTTTTACCGTGGTGTTCAGAGACTTGTCGGTCCCCCCTAATCCACATCGAGGCAAGCCCAAAACCAATTGGACCGGCTCCACAAATTGAGCACCAGCCTCCGAGGTAAGTCCAACCACTTGGACCGGTTCCAAACCGAATCAACACCTCACTCCACTAGGGTTGCTCTTTCCTCCACTCTAGAGATAGCGAGCACCACACCACTCACAAACCGCTCGGGTCTTCTCACAAACTTCTTTGAGAAGATCACTGACGCACGACGCCTCCACGCCATCTAGGTGTCGACAAACACCAAGAGTAACAAGTCTAGAACTCTCACTTGAACTAATCAAGTGTCTAAACTCAAGTGGATACTCAATCCACTACCTAATGCAACACATGCAATAGGATTTGCCTCTCAAGCTCACTAAGTGCAACACATGCACAAATGAGAGTAGAGGGATTGCTCTTAGCTCAATGGAATGTCTAGAGGCACCAGCAACCTCCCCTCACACGGCCAAGGTGGGTATTTATAGCCCACACACAAAAACTAGCCGTTAGGGAGAAGAGTCCAGAAAAATCAGCCATGGCCGGTCTGACCGCAAGCATAAGCCCGGTTAGACTGCACCCCTCCTAACGGTTAGAAAAGTAGCCGTTGGAGAGCCCCCGGTCTGACCGCCAACCAATGGCTGGTCAGACCGGCCAGCCCGGTCTAACCGCATGACACACGCCGGTCAGACCGTGCGGCCGAAAACCAGAAAAGCCGCTTCTCTGGAAAAGCTTGACCGCACCTTTGGTCCGGGAGGCCGGTCAGACCGCGCTCACAATGCTGGTAAGACCGCACCAGAGATCAACTCAGGATTTTGCATTTCTTTTTCAATTCAAACTTGCAAAACACATTTGGAAAAGATATGAAATGCAAACAAGGCAAGTAGGCATGATTCTCAACAAGTTGCAAAACACATTTGCCAACATTTAGAATCATACCACAAATTGCACTCCGCTCAAACTCAATTTGCAAAACACATTTGACAAATTGACGCACGGTGCAAACAAGGATTCAAGTGAGATTCTCAACAAGTTGTAAAACGCATTTGCCAACTTATAGAATCACACTATAAGGAATAAGGTACATGTACTTACACCATTTCCAAACTTAAGTCACATGCTAGAAGAATTATCCACGAGCCACAACTATTTGCAAAACATATTTGCAAATATTGACAACATGTTAAGATAAGCTAGAGTAAACACGATGAACTATCAACACATGACAAACTCAAGCTACTAATCAAGACCCCTCTTAATAGTACGGCAACCTACACTAGCAATCCATTCTCCCAACCAAACACCGAGACCGGTAAAAGACTAGGAACACATCCTTAGCCTTAGCTAGTCATACCTTTACCTTGCGTAACCACTTGAAGCTTGATGACGCACATCCTCACTTCAAGTCCGGGTTCTTGACTTGAATGCTCATCAACACATGATGAGTTCTTCACTTGACCTTCATCAACACATGATGACGCTTCTCTTGACTCGATGATCAACACATGATCATCTCCTCTTGTTGAACATCATTGACACACGATGATTTCCTTTTCTTCAAGACTTCATCAGCACATGATGAACTTCTTCTTATGATCAACTCATGATCATCTCTTCATCTAGAACATCATCAACACATGATGATTTCCTCTTGACTTGACTTCCACCAACACATGATGGAACTCCTCTTGACTTGATGACCATCAACACATGATGTCATCCCAAGTCTTCATCATCATAGAACCTAACCTATTCATCCAACTCATGAAAAATGTTAGTTCTACAATATGATTATCATTAATTACCACAACATACCATTAACTTATAATGGTGGGACAAGATATCACAATCTTTCCCTCTTTGGTAATTGATGATAATCACTTCAATATCCAATAATTGAATGTAGATAGAGAATGAGTATATATTAACTACATAAGTTATATATACTCAACATGAGTGTATACAAACTACACAAGTCGTATATACTCAAGGATATGTGAGTGCACATGAACTACACAAGTTATGTTATACTCACATATAAGTATATATAGACTACACAAGTCTTATATACTCATATGAATATATTAACTACGCAAGTTAAATATATTCAAAGGATACGTTTCAAAGTAAAGATCTCAAATATATGTGGACAAAGGAAAATGGATCAATACTAATGAAACCTCAAAATATAGAATGAACTCCACCTAAATATGTGCATACACGAATGTGTAATAGAAACATATGCACATATTCAAGTTAACCTTTTGGTGGAGTCCAACCTATATTTTGGATCCGAGGAATGCAACAATATATAAGAATACAAAGTAGAATGCATACCTCTTTTGTTCTTTATATCCAAACCGAGACTAAGCATGGTGAAACAATAAGAGTGTTAGTCTCACAAATAGATTTATCGTTATGTATGCATACCTGTTTGGATTTTTCCTTTTGTTTATCCAATGAATTAGATTTGTCATTAATCACTTGCATGCCTTTATGGTTTTCACCTTTATATCCAAATATGACTACACAATATGTATATTAATAGAAGTGTTAGTCTCACAATTAAATTTGTCATTAATCATCAAAACTCCATTAACACATAATGGTAGGTCTAGATTCTTCAGGACGCCGCCGTCCTCTAAGTTTCTCTCAGTTGTGGCCTGTGGGACTTGGGAATCGGGAGGTGAAATGAAACGAGGGCGAGCCTGCGAGGGGAAGGTCCAGTGGCATATTGCGGGTATTTAACCCTAACTTTTACTGGCATTTTGCTTTTTTGCCTGTATTTCCTCATTTAGAGCGAAGTTTCACCCACTTTAGAAAACTACACTATGGATTGCTCCGCTTCCGATTGCTATAACTGCAAAAATTTTGTAGAGTTACCCCGTTTAACAGAACTCCACTCACTTTAACCACGAAACTAGAAGTTAAAGCCATACCAAACAGACACTTAAACCCGACGGACTCACCTGTCAAATAGATTCGTCAGTACCTCTGCATTTAGTACCGCTGGCCTTTCTCTTATGGAGCAAAGCTGATCCTCAAAATGTCGTCATCATGGAGGGAGAACAGTTTTCTGACCAATCAATTCCATTATCCAGAAATAAGATCCATCCATGCTTCTCTGCCACCCTTCAGGTAGCATCGATGATCAGAACTCAGAAGTGCTCACAATTAAAAAAAAAAATGGTTATGTTATTATAATAATTTAACTTTATGAAATATCACTTACAACTTTAAGTGTTGTTCAACTTTTAGGATAGGTACAGTACGAAATGCGAACCGCATGTTTTTGGGCTTCATTGTACAGAACACAAGTAATTCCATAGACATCCTCTCGGTAAGTTGAAAAATAGTACAGTAAAATAAAATGCCCTGGGAAAACTTCAATGATAAAGAGGAGCCATATGCCTCAATCGGTATACAGTCACTGAGGTACAACATGAGGTAAAATGTTGAGGTTCAAAAAATATATAAAAAGACATCAAGAATAATGGCTCTCTTATCACGAATATTTCTGCAATGGAACTGCCTTTTTTTATAAGAGTATCATCATAAGGAACACAATACATACTAATGGGGCAATAGATTTGACTAGACACTATGTACAATACAAGGCACATTTAATAAGTGGAAAAAGGAGTTTCTAGATGGCCTCAAGTTTAATGTTTGGCAGGTTATTGCTGAATGATTCAACAACTTCATCAGGCGATTCTTCATTGGCATGTGAAACTGGTTCCCCAACTTGCATATGAGGGATCTCATCCTGCAATTCTGCTTCTAGCTTCCTGAATTCTTCCTCTATATCTTCTTCACCATCCAACGACTGGAGTGGTGCTGATTCTGCAAAAGAATCGGATCAGAGTCTTACAAAAAAAAAAAACTACAGATAAACATCCATTAATCCTGTTTATAAACTGAGGGAAACAAATTGATGTTGTTGTTTTAGACCAAAAGGCCTATATATAGAGAGCCGGGACACAGAAGCCTAAACCAAAGACAATATGGGATAATGGGACTAAACCTACACTAATACAATTACATCCTTAACAAATCCAATTACGTCTAAATTTTTACACCGGAAGCAAGACTAGGACAACACTGTTCAGTGTTCGCACTGGCTACAAGCGAGAACATGATCATTTAGACAGAAATGGTTAGCAGTGAGGCTGCGAAACACTTTCTACCTCTTCTCTAGAACTGAGTGCATGTGGAACTCAAATATGTCATGTGACACATCATAAGATCAATAAACAGCAGCATGATTGACGAGGTTGCACCAATCACACCATTGAAACAATACCAACTCTAAGAAGAAATTAGTTTTCAAAACATAAAAAGTCCCAAAGTAGGTTCAATAGCCATTCAGATGGGTTGAGCTTGGTGCAGAGTGCAGACTTAGAGTTCAGTTGGGCTTGGTGCAGAGTGCAGACTTAAGAGTTCAGTTGGGCTTGGTGCAGAGTGCAGACTTAGAGTTCAGTTGGGCTTGGTGCAGAGTGCAGACTTAGAGTTCAGTTGGGCTTGGGATGACCCAAGGCTAAGTTGTATTTGGGAACTTGGGTTGGATCGGGATTGTGCTAGGTTGAGTTTAGAATGGGCAGACGTGGGCCAGACCCGGCAAAATTTAGCTTAGACTGGTTGGAGATTAACAACAAAATTATCAGTATTGTGCTCCATACAGCGTGCAACCCTTGTTCTAGTATATAACTCTGGACTCTATCACAAAGTGTATTTTTTTCCATACATAAAAACTTAAAAAGAACATTGCATGCAAATAACACTACCTTAGGTCTGTAAGATAAACTTCCTCAATTCGAAGCTGGAATTCCTAGTAAAAGAACCACAGATAATAAATTACCTAAGGCAGCATCAATTTTTCTTTGTGTGGCAACAAGGTCATCAACCTCCTTTAGGTGGATGTTAACCTCCTCTATGCTGACATTATGCTCCTTCATTGCCTGAATACCGATTTGGATTGCCTCATAAACCTAGTAGAAGATGTCCACATGTAAAGAGTTAGTTATTTACACAACATGTCCACTGTTTCTAATATGTCTACACAATTGATTAAACATAGCATCTTTTTGCAAAAATAAGATACCTTCTTAGTTGATTCAGCACTAGCAATTAGGCTTATAACTTCTTCAACCCTCTCTAATAGTGGTGTGCATCTGTTCCTGTTTTCTGAGAACAATTTGGACTGCCTGACGTATCGATAAGCTGCTTGTTTGTCCCCAGACTTGAAGGATACCAACGCCATTCTCCTTGAACTATCATTAGATCACATTTATTAAAGAGCAACATAATTCTAGCATTTAGAGAAAGATCTACACATTGATTTTGGTGGGTCCGGATTAGAACGGTGCAGATTAATCACATATGTACGAGAGCTGTTACATTTGTATAACGAATACAACTATATTTCCATCATAAACATTATAGTTGTCTAAACAGTACAACTTTATATTTTTGATATACACACACACAATGTAATATCTAACCGCGCAATTGTGAGAGAAATTCGGCTAGCTCTTCATTTAGTCTAGACCTCCCTAATGCTCTATTATCAACATTCTCTGTGGTTAATTGGTAATGATGTAATTTCCAACAATATGAGCAAAGAATTCATCTAGCATCAACCATAGTAACATAACACCCTAGAATGGAATGTATAGATGCCAATATCTTAAATCACAAACAAAACAAGCAGAAGGCAAGCAGCAATATCACAAAGGATGTAGCAAAATACAGAGAACCTGATAGCTGAAACTTGAGTATTTCCAATTTTCTAGCGGTAAGGACTAGCTTTACAATATGGAAATCGTAGAAGACACATCCTAGCAAATCTCCAAAATACAAATAACTATTTCTATGGTTCATTATTTTCTTGAAATAGATTGATCATGTTTTGCAACTAGCAAGATGTAATTTTGCGTACACTACTGCAATCCCAAGTGTGAACTGTCCTAAGCAATAGCATCTTTCGAAACGTGTAGCCTTTGGGTCTCAGCAATCTACAAACAGAAAACCTAAATATGGAAAGACATCCTTTTATAACACACAAGTGTTACATGCAAATTGTAGATAGCAAGCTGAGAAGTAGACTAACATTTCCCATCGGTGATCAAGCACATCAAGTTGCTGCTGCAACTTCTCTTCTGCCCAAACTAAATGCAAGGTGTCATAGTCAAGCTTTGAGACGGCAGGAGCTTGTGAAGCCACAAGTGGAAACTTGACACCCTGAAGGTAGCCACCCAATTAAGTAAAACACAGTAGGGCAATTGCTGCAACAAAACCACACTTAATGGTCAAACAAAAATCGCAAACCTCAACAGGGTCTTGCTTCCTAGCCACAAAATACCGTGCTTTTCCGCACTGTGTCAAGTAACATAACGCGGCATGAGCATCCTCCTGTCCATCGAAGAAGCTATTGAATTTGCTAATAGTAATTACACATGTCGACGTCCAATGAGAGTCACTCAACTGCCTAACAATATCCGCAACCCGTTCCTGCAATCGACTAGCAGGGCACCAAATTAGCATACTAGCACTCTACCATCAAAGCACGGAAAACAGAATTTGCATATACCTCAACCAATGATTTGAACACGAGGATATCGCCCTGCATAATCGGCCGCCTTGAGACGACAGCCATCTGGCTCACCCTCCTGACCAGCTGATACAGGCTCCCTGAGGTCGGATCAATTAGTTCGGATTTCAGCAGTATCTCCCCATCGGCACGCATCTCTTCCTGAAATGTCGAGAAATTTTGGCTGCTAGCTCACTGCAATAACACCAATATAGTGAGGTTGTCGTGGAAACCGACCAGAACTTGCGGCAAGCAGAGCGGCGTGAGGCCTCCGGGGCGGGCGAACCAAACACTCATCACCTGCGGTTGTGGCCATCGTCGTATCAGAAGAGAGAGCAAGAAAACGCGGGCAGGTGGGAGGAGGTGGTGGGGCGCTTACGAGGTGGGCGGGGGCGGAGCAGAGGCGGAGGCGGCGAGCGACACGGAGGAGGAGGTCCTTCCAGAAGAGGAGCTTGGTCTGGGACCAGTCGCGGCGCTGCCCCGTGAAGGCCTTGAACCTGGCGCGGAGGTCGGCGCCGTCGGGGTCGTCCCACCAGGCGGCGCCCACCTCCGACCGCACCGCCGCCTCCCACCCTTCTCCCCCGCCGTCCTCGCCGGAATCCATAAACAAACACGGGCGCCTCGGCGGCACCGGCACGCACGAGACGTCGTTGCGGCGGTGGACTCGCCGGGAGGCGGTTATAGTGATCTGTTTCGTAGTGGAGAAAACAATCTCCAAACGATCCGCCTTACAAAAGAGAACACGGAGCTCCAAGGCTGATCTTGTAACCATGGCCCAAGTCATGGCCCGACTGAAGCAGGTAGGGCCCAATAACGGCCTATACCACAGGGCGCGCACAGCATCTATGAGCCGGTTGCAAAGCCCGGCCCGACCTGGCCCAGGCAAAGCTTTTCCGGGCTGACACTAGCTCACAGCTCGTTTATTAACTTTCTTTTTTAGAGGAGTGGGGGCAATTTGAGTAGAGGTAGAGGACACGTCTCACTTCGAGAGAGAGAGAGAAGTGACACGTCTCACTTCGAGAGAGAGACAGAGAAAAATAAGAAGTGACACGTCTTGGATGCATCATCGATAAGCATGTCACTAATTGCGGTCTTGAGGATGCTGCAGTAGTGCAGCCTTAAGTTGTTCGCTGTCCCTCTCTCACTGTGTATTTGTCCAGCATCTTGTAGACGGCACTGAAGTGGCCAGCCCTCTCATCTTTGTATTAGCTGATACCTGTTCAACAGTGAATGCCCAGCTACTCGCCCATTACGTCCGTAGCTTTGTCGATGTATACTACTGTACCTAACGAAAATATGTAGCGCTATATATATCAAGTCTCTCTTGGTCCGTGATGCAAATGCCGGGTGTTTGATTTTGTCAATATATACCTGAGCTAGCTGTCTGTGTTTTCTGCTTTTTACATTCTTGGATTAGTGCGTTCCAAATAACTAGGCTCCTTAAAAGTCGAGCCTTTATTATTTTTAAATCCTTTTTTAAAAAATATTTTAGAGATAGCATCTTCTTAACTTTATTTCTAATTCTGACCCCTTTGGTCACACCATGCTCCGTGGCGTGATCAAATCGCTACTACTATACGTCATGACCTCTTTGGACGCCGTCTATTTTTGAAATTTAAGTCTGTTTACGCCAAGAAGAGTGGCGTGACAGAACAATTTGGTGATACCACAGTCGGTGGCGTGACGGGCCATGGCGTGACCAAAGGGGTTAGAATTGGAAATAAAGTTAAAAAGATGTTATCTTTAAAATAACTTTAAAAAAAGGACTAAATAATAAAAAGAATTCTTAAAAGTCCCTTTGGTACATATAGGATTTCTGCAAGGAAACTAATTATATGGTTCCCCCTAAAGTTCCACAAAATTCCTGCACGAATGGAGAGCTAGCAAGACACATAGGGTACGTATGAACCCAAAGAATCACCCAGACAAGTAGGTTTATTGCTGATCATTTCTTGCTTGTGTAAAGGGTTTGCAAGAGAATTTAGGTACGCAAGTGACCTCTCGAGTAACGAAACCTTATCTGGATTAGATAGCACCTTTGTGACCTTTGCCGGACAAGCTAGCACATGCATGCCGTTTCAATGCGCCGCCAGACCGCCGGAACAATTGCTCGATCCATATGATCGATCAACCGGCGCCCGACGTACCTGATATGCCTCCTCCTTTACCCTAAATCTGACGACCTTTTCTCACATGCACGAATCTTTGGCCGTTTGATGACGACGGCTATTAGAATACTACTTTTTTTTGGCGAATTATTAGCATACTACGTTAGCAACTGTTGTAGTTTCCTGCGTAATCTCATGTATCACCGATCGATCAGGTGATGGCTTTGAACAATGAATGAGTGAGTAGGTGAGCTGGAAAGGTCTCCCATACTCTCATGGAGTAGTAGACTAGAAGTACATGCCTAGCTAACAGGTCAGTACCACCGCTACGACCAACATGAAGCGAAAGGAGCTTCCGATCTTGCTGCCTGCGTACGGCTCTCTGCTTCTCAGGTTGCTAAGCTACTGTAGTCTACAATTGCCAGTACTGCTTGTCTGCTTCATCTCTGAATTAATGTTCGTGTAGGGCCTGCAAAACGATGGAGTTCTTGCTTGTCAGGGCTTCTTTGGATTTCAGGCACTCAACGGAACTATTATGGCGATAGGACTCCACTGGTTGATCATCAGATGCCGCAAGGACCGTTCCCGTTTGCAGTTGTATCATTGCCTGCATTATCGGCACCTGTCTGTCTGGTTGTCCTGCATATATTGTAATACTAGCTAGCGAGCGAGAGCATATTATGTCGTGGTTTAAGACATATATAATCACTGTCTTGCTTTTTAGACTCGCCTGTCAATCAGTTGATGTCATGGGATTTTGTGAAAGGAAGAATTAAGGAATTTGTTTTTACGTGTAGTACGTAGTGTTCAAATCGTAATCATGGAGTGATAGCTGGTATGTTGCAAATTGTATACTACTAGAAAACAAGCTATACTGGATACCTTGTCACGGGCGATTTTTGAAAACCGTCAATGTTGTAATTATTATAGACGGTTTTACAAACGTGACCTTCTATGTTACTAGTCCTAGCTAGAACCGTCTGTAATATTGCAATTATTACAGACAGTTCTTGTTAAGAACCGTCTGTGATACTTCACAGACGATTATAATTACGAACTGTATGTGAAGTATCACAGACGGTTCTTAACACGAATTGTCTGTGATATTATGGTCATCACAGATGGTTTTTGTTTGAAGCCGTCTGTGATTCGCAGCGCGGGATGGTGGAAATTTTTCAACGCGTGCGCAGGAGGAGAAATATTTTAGCGCTGTCCTTATATATTTTAGCCACCCCTGCCTTGTCTTCCATCAGTCTCTCCCTCTCCTCTACCCTCGATTTCCCGGCGCGGTTCGGTGGGGAGACGCAGCTGACGACAAGGAGGAGGAGGGACGCGTAGGCCCGATCAAAGCGGCGTACCGTCCCCCTGACGACGCCGACTACCGCCGTGAGCGCCTCCGCCTCCGGTTATGACGCCACGGTTCACTGCACAAGGCACTCTTGTCGTAAGAGTGTCTTATGCAATGTCATCGTCGTGACACAACGGTGATGCTACCGCCGCCTCTCCTTCATTGCCGGTGATATCCCCTATCCGATCCCCTCCCCTCTCTTCCTTGTTGATATCCGTCATGCCAGTAAGTGATCAATCGTTTGTCGCCTCCCCCTGCCTTGTTGCTTTTGGTGGCTCTTAGTGGTGACCTTGGTTTTCTTGTGAATGAATAGATCAAGATAAGATTATGGATTTTGAGATGAAGCTCATAGACATCGACGGCAAGCACCTCAGCATCCCTGACTCCGAGTTCTAGGCCATCGTCCATCTCTTCGTCTCGGACTCGTTTTCCTCCTCGACCACAAATCCGAACCCAAACACATTTCGGTTCCGCGCACTGTATGGTAAAACAACCATAACTTTTGCATACGAACTTGAATTACGACGTTCTTTGGCTCGTTGGGAAGCTAACGAAAAGTTCAATCCGAAAATCCATAAGTTAAGGTTAGATTCTCTTTGCGAGGCCCCAAAAAAGTGAAAACCCCAAAAATGGTCGTTTAGGGCCTCAAAACAGCCTCCGAAGTTTCAACACCCGTTTTCGTAGTTCGTTCGCCATCCAATTTGAGTTTTCTTTCATTCAAGATTGTGTAATCAACCATATGCAGATACTCAGGTCCAACTGTCCAGCAATTGATTGGTTTGGCAAAAAATTCGAAATTGTTTTGCAATAGAACAAACTATCACAGATGGTTCTAAACAATAACCGTCTGCGAACAAACTATCACAGACGGTTACGAACAATAACCGTTTGTGACGGTTATTGTTGTAACCGTCTGTGATAGTTTTTTCACAAACAGTTCAAAAATCGTTTGTGATGACCTCATATCATCACAGACATATAAAGAGAGACAGTTCAAAAAACCATCTGTGATGATGATTTTGAACCATCTGTGATGACCTTTTCTTTAGTAGTGGTAATCATAGAATAGTGGTGTGTGTATGTCACCTAGGAGTTCATGTTGTTAATCAATTCCCAAGATGCGTTACTATATGTATTAATTGTAATATTCCTTTTTTCCCTTCCATCTCCAACCAATAATAAGATACTCCCTCCAGTCACACTACATATCGTTTTGGATGTTGACACGGTTCCCAAAATGAAACCTTGATCACTAATATATATATATATATATATATATATATATATATATATATATATATAAAATTCTGGTACTCTCATTGTCATAAAGCTACCGGTGAAAACCGTTCGTGAATCAGAGCTTCCAATAAAAAGTTATGGCTATAATAAGAAAAGAAACATTCTAGTACTAACAACGAACCCATGTTTATTAGTTGGTTGGCTACGTGTTTGTACTAGTTGGCTAAGTTGACAGTAAATTCCTAAAAAAAATCGCACTAAATCTCTTGTAGTGCTATAGTAAAAGCACGAGGTTATAGGAAATATGTTGTACATGTTTATTAAATACACAATGAGGTCGCGGTAAATCTTTGTAAGGTGTAGTAAACACATATGGATGTTGCAGTAAATCTCTTTTAGCAATGCAGTAAATCTATTTTAGTAAAGGCACATAGAGGTTTTATTGGCGACACTTATATCATTGGGAGATCTGATTATTTGTCACTGTCAAAGATATGTAATTCAGGATTTGCCACTTATGTGTCTATGACATGTGGTCCTGGGACCCAGATGTTATTCACACATGGAGTGGAAAATCCTGAAATCCACATCTTTTTAGTGGCAAATAATTGATTATTCCTATATCATTCTGTTACTCTGGTCATCACCAAGCTACTTGTCAAAACCGTTCGTGGATCAGAGTTGACAATCAAACATTATGGCTAAAACAAGACAAGAAACATTCTAGTACTAACAAGGAACCCATATTTTTTTAGTTGGCTTGGTCCCCGTACGAAGCGGGTGCACACTGAGGTTGCAGTAAATATCTTGTAGTGTTGCAAGAAAAGTTGCGTAGAACACGTGCGGTTTCTGATCGGTTTAAATAGGGCGCTAGGGTTATGCCCGGAGCGTGGAATAAGCTATTCTACACTCAGGCGCTGAATAGCACTACCCCCCCCCCAACACACACAGACACAGACACAGATATATATATATATATATATATATATATATAGACACACACACACATACTATTCTGTAGCTACGCACCAGCCAGCGCATCGCACGTGCTAGGGCAGACGAACACGCGCGAGCGCAAACCTCCTCGAGGGCGACCCAATAAGAACAGTATGGCCCAGAAACACCCCCATCCACACACGCAATGCATATCGGTAGTAATAAGTAGAGCATACGACAGTAAATATAATACCAGTTTTGCTACCGGGCTATCGCATGGTGTAATGCTTTGGTTGGGGGGGGCACGGTCCCATGATCCGCACACACCGCAACAATAATTCGCAACAGCGAGCAAAGTAATTGAGTTATCTTTTTTTTTAACACCGGTTCATGTATAAGTGTTTTTTTTATCGAGCCACGAACCCAGGACCCCCTCCTCGCCACTTTAGGTCACATCCGGTAGTAATTTGCAATGCATGTGTCAGTAAAATTATGATGAAAATATTCTATCGCCTCATCATGTCATAGTGAACTTTTGTTTCTTGGGCCAAGGACCCACGATTTTTCCCACGTGAGGCATCACATCTGGCATTAACAATTTGTAACACACGCGAAGTAAGTGTATGTGGTATTAAGGTTGCTCGCAGTGCTCCACCCTAGCTAGTATCTTATGCCTGCCATGTAGGCAAAATGGTGATGTGGCATCATAGTTAATAAAGAAAGAGAGTAGATTAGTATCTAATTTGGATACCAGCTTGGACTCAAAATCCAACGCAAATTTTTTTTTATTGTGCGATCCATTTGCAATCCTGTGCGGCGCAGCCCGTTCCCATCTCCATTTTCTATCCCAGCTTCTCCTTTCTCCTCTCCTGCCCCTTTTCTCCTCTCCGCCAGTGACTGCCCCTTTTGTCCTCTCCTGCCCCTTTTCTCCTCTCCATGGCGATCCCTTTTCTCCTCTCATGGGGTGCCTCCTTTCTCCTCTCTCTTGCTCCCCATCTCGTTCCCATCACCGCCACCCGCCCCATCTCCTACCCATCGTCGGTGTCTCCGATCAAATGTGGCGAGATCGTGTGCGTGACAATAAATCCACCAAAGCCCGCCGCTTCGACGGAGAGTCTTGAGTGCTTATTCTTGGATCTTTTCGGTGGTTTTGGTGAGTTGTTGGAGAATTGGAGCTGGCATTTCAGGTCCCAGAGCTTGGATTGGGCTGCTCTTCTTTTCTTTTCCTTTTTGTTAAGCTTTTTGGCTTGCTTCCCTCGATCAGGTGGAGTTGAGGAATCGCTTCTTCTTTTTTGGTGATATTTTTCGAGTGGTTTTGGTGTGTTCTTGGTGTTGGTACTTACTTTCTCTTGGGGAGGGGGGGAATGGATTTTTGGTTGCTTGGATTGGATGAAGAGTCCTGTGCACCGTCATTTGGGGATCATTTTGCTCTCGTTGAATATTTGGTGTGCTTATGGAGTTGGCATTTGGGATTCAATTAATAAATTACCGGGGTAGTTTGATTAGGAGTTGGTAGCATTTGGAGTTGCGGCTAATTTTTCTCCCCTTCTCTTGAATTTTGATGTGCTCCTGAGGCTGACATTTCGGTTCAAAGCTCCATTCTTTTTCAATTCAAAACAGTTTAGACTTGTCGGCAAGTTCTGTCGCTAAGTGCTATTGCATCCGTAATTTTGGATCACTTGTATTTTCTTAAGTTTTCTTTCATGGGAGCTCACGTTCCCCACACACCACACACACACAAAAATATATTTCTTGGAGCACGGATTAAGAAATCCCCAATTTGGGATTTCTTCGGGTTCGTTTGATCTTGGAGATAGAGTTCGAGTCAGTGCCGATCGAGAGCAGATACGGACGCGAAAAGATTGGAGATCGAGTTTGACAAAGAAATCGGGAAGGTTTTAGTTAGGAAAGTCCTGGTGTCATACGGGCCTTGAAGCTCTTCAATGGCGGCAGCGGCGGCAACTCGGCGATGACGAAACCGAGTCAGAGACGACGAAGATGCGGGGCCCACCTGGCAGCGAAGCTGAGCGATACGAGCGAACGGAGACGTTCGGAACACTTGATCTGACCGTCCGATTTTGATCAGACGGTCCAAACCACTGGTGACGTTCGGACCGCCCAAACCACCCATCAGATCTAACTGTCCATCCTTGATCAGACGGCTCAAACTGAGTGTGATGTTCGGACCGTTCGAACAACCAAATCTCATCGGACCATTCAAAGACGATCGGATGGCTCGGACTGATTTGAGCACACACGAAGAAAGAAATGGAGAGGCTGACATGCGGGACCCACATGTCACTGGAGGCAGGCGCACGTGCGAGAGCACTGGGCCGCACAGGAGCTGGGCTGAAAGGAAAAGGGTTTGGGTTTAGGCCCAAAGAGATTTTCGAGATTTTAATTAGGTTTACTATTTTATAAAATACCAGAAATTCCAAATGGCAAAAGGAAACAGCAAATGAACTTGGAAATAATTCTAGAAAAATCTAGAAAATATATCCAAGCACATAGAATCCAAATAAAATAGTTTTGACCATTGTTGATGTCGACTTTAATCATTTTAAATTGTTTTGATGCACAAAGTCTAATATTAAGCTTTTGAATTAAATTTAAATAAATCCAAATGGTGAGTTTTCTTCCTACTAACTATTTAAAAGATTTTTAAAGCTCAGAAAATTGGGATGTTACAGACCCACTGGCATAGAGACGGTGTATGTGGACTAGGTCTATGGATGATTTGATTCGGTTTGGGAAGCTAGGCTGCCACTTGGCCTTGATTGGGATGCCACACAAGCAAATGGCCTAGGTGGGCACTGATGTGGAGGGTGTTGTGGAGGGCCACGTCGGCAAAAAGAAGTCAAAGAGGAGAAGCTCCAAGGGAAGCCATGGTCGGCGAGAAGAGCTTCGGCTCTTGGTGAAATCAGCAATTGGATGGCGCCCAAGGAAATCCAAGGGAAGCACTGGAACGGCGAAGGCACGGGGAACTCAGAGAGCATCTTGGGGTGGCCAGAGAATGAGTGAAGCGGCAGCAAGAAGGGCTTGGCCGACAACAAAGAAGAACCGGGTGACAGTGTCTCGGTGAGGGAAGGAGCACAAGGAGATGATAAATTGTATGAGAAGAGGTCGGGGCACGACATGACGCACACAAAACGGCATAGGGCTCACCGGAGGATTACATCAGAACGAAGGGTCAGCGGCCGAATTTGAGGAGATGATGAAGTTGGCGGTGCTGGAGTTCTCCAGAGAATATAGTGTGAGCACGGCGAAGAACTCGTTGAGGCGATCCCAAATATGAAGACGATGTGGCCTGAGGTGGTCCGATGGCGAAGAACTTCCACGACGAAGAGCTTCAATGGCGGCTCGGTCTTTGGCGAAATCTGAAGCAACAAGAGTAGAAACAGTGGGGAGGATTTAGGGTTTCGGTGGAGATGAGCGACGCAAAGAAATTGACGCGGATTGCTCTCCTTATAAAGGACCGAAGAGGGGGATGTCCACAAGGAGGCCGGCGGCGCTGCTCGGGTTGGATGCGGACACAGCAAAGAAGTCCAGGTTGAAGACGACAGCATGTGGCAAGGGAGGGAAAGGCTGACAGCCTAGGACCACAAGGCAGGGAGAGCAAGGGAACACAAGAGTTGGCTTCGAGGCTGACTTGGGTTGGCTTCACGTGTGCACAAAGATGACATGGGTTGGCCAAAGGAAAAATGGGCCGGATAGAAAGGAGGATGGGCTAAGCCAACGAGAATAGGATCGGGTTGAGAAGAAGATTTGGCCTGAGACAACTATGAGATTTCTAAATAGTTTTTCTTTTTAGGAAATAGCAGAAATTCCAAATGGCAATAGAAAATAGCAAATGAACTTGGAAAAATTCTAGAAAAATCTAGAAAATATATCCAAGCACATAGAATCCAAATAAAATAGTTTTGACAATGGTTGATGTCGACTTTAACCATATTAAATTATTTTGATATCTAAAGTCCATGTTTAAGCTTTTAAATTAAACTCAAATAAATCCAAATGGTGAATTTTCTCCCTACTAACTATTCAAAAGATTTTTAAAGCTCAGAAAATTGGGAAGTTACACTACCGGAACCTTTGTCAGTAAGCACCTTGAAATCATGCTGTGACCCAGCGAACTCTGTGGACTGCTTCCAGTGAGACATGAGATATAGAACATCTCGGTGAGGGTCATCCCTAATGCGGAAGGCTGTACTCGAGAAGTACGTTTCTTTGTACTCCTTGGACACCGCAAGGGTGTACACCTGCTCAACTGCTCTTCAAATGGGAACAGAGTGACCCTCACCAGTTTGTTGTGTGAGGAAGCAAGACCGGTCATGACATGCAGTAGATATATAAACAACAGGAAGTAATGTTCGATATGTGTTGCAGTAAACGCGAATCAAGATTGCTACGTACTGATAACGACAGTCTTAGAAGTAAACCATATACTAAAGTGAAGTAGATGATTATCTAAAGTCCTGTAAATTCTTTACTTATAGTGGAGCAGTGCGTCTCCTGAGCTAGATTTGGAGTGCTTCCGCTTCTGCAGCACCTGGTGGATCTTCCGCACGAATTGTTGGAGAGAAGTCATGTTATCCACGAAGTTTTGTTTGAACATCTTGTTCATACTCTCGCTTCTCTGTGAAGATGTCATCCTGTCGCATTACACGACTGGCCGGACAAATAAAACAATGAGTATCAGAAGTAGCAAGTTAAACAGCGAAGGCATAATATATAAAGTCAAAAAGTCCAACGGCATGCCCATCCAAACCCTCAGGCAACCGACAAGAACAAGTCCTAGCAAGACCCATCACCGAACCCTCTGGTACCGGGTGCAAATAACGCGTCGTTTGGCATAGGCTAATCCTCAAACTCTGAACAACAATTTAAGCAAGATTGATTACATTGCATACTCAGCAAGAATTGTAGTGTATTACAAAATTTACATATGCATGACTAACAGAGGATAAGGCTCTATGCTACAAGTTGCTTTCAACATTAAGCAAATTTTATTTGCAATATTAATACATAGTATTTTGTAACGGAAAATTAAAGAGTAGTTAAGTAGATAAAGAACAACAAGTAAGTAACTTGATAAATAACAAATCACAACCCTCCTCGGCTGCGATCAACATCTTACTTCCAGCCATAGACATAGCACTCAACTTAAATATCAACAAAAACATCCATCCCAACTTTTCCAACAAAACCGTTTTTGTGAAGATAGAGACTATACTCGATGCAGTGCACTAAGCACGCTCATGACCGAGAGCACGGTTATTTAAATAGGTTTGCACTTTGAAGAGGTGTGCAACTTTACCCACATTATATGAATTCTCTAGTTTATCCGACATTCATTGATACCACCGCTCACAATCTTTTAGTAAGCGGTCTAGAGCACGTAACGAAGCCTTTACATCACCTAGTCCAAGCCTTGCACTAGCCCAACAATGAAAACCCTCACTTCGATCTCAGGCACCTCCCGTCAAAGTGAGGAATTAACCGTTGTATCGGAAGGTTTTGGTCCCAACACCTCAGTGAAGGGAGCTCCTTCAAGCAAGCCTACTTGGTCATGCCTGTACTACTATGGCCTACCAATATGCAAGGCTACTTTTCGATGACTTAATTACCTAAGGCCGTCCCATATCGACACATGTGATTGTACGCATAGGCTTAGATTGTTCGCACTAGCGTTCTGTCCTTAATTGACTCGGGTGAGGATCTCCCCCTATCTACATGCGAGAAGCCCTCTCACATTTATCAGTTCATAATATAACTCGCTCGCGTCACAGTCTAAGTTTTTCATTTTTGTTTTTTTATATCAAATTAACAGAGGTAACCCTTCTGGGCCAACATTTGAAAATCTCCCAATTCGATAATAAAATTTCATCAATGATCAAACTTAGTAAAAACTAGTGCCCGACTAAGCATCTATTCGATATTTTCAATCGGAATACCCAAATTGACATCATCTACTACCTAAACCATATCCTAAAGGCTACAATAGTGAGAGTATCAATATTTCAAGGAGGATCATGCACTGAATAGGAATATAACTACCGTTATCCCCAAATATAGCAATTTTAAGCAAACATACACGCATGCATAATAGATTTTGCAAAAAGAAGTACAATCATTGAAATAATAGGATCAACATAGTCAAAGGGGGTGCTTTCCTTGCTCTAGTATCTTAGAGTATGAGGATGGAGGATCGTTGTAAATTTCGTTCGATGTATCGATGTCTATTCAAAAAGAGCCGATAGCAAATTAATTATAGAAAAATAATTTCAATAGAAAAATCCAAATATTTTTGTATATCCATACATATCATGATTTTCGATAAACTTAGAAAAAATATTCATTTGATTTGGAGTTCGTATGCAAAAGTTATAGCCATTTGAATTTAGTTCGGTTGTTAAATCCTGAAAATAAATAAAGGTGGCGCCAAAAGCGTATTTTCTGAAATTTACACTTTCCAAAAAAGAAAGCACATTTCCTTTGAACTTAAAATGGATTTTACTATTTCATGAATTATTCTTTTTGTTGGAAGCGATTAGCGGTGTACGATAGATGAAATTGACTTGCATTCGATTTGTTGTTGAATTGTTACTGCTTTGTTGAGAGTACCTTACCATGACTTGCCTAGTTTATTTAAATAATTTCTTTTGTTATTATTTTCTATTTATCGAGGAAGTTCCATGATTTAGGTGTGTCCTATGAGTATCATCTAGATACAAGGCTTACGATTTAGACAACAACTTTTATGCGTCTGAGTTTCATCATTGCATTAATATGTTGTTTTCATAGTTATTATCGTGATCAAGCTTACGCTAAGCTACACCTATTGCACTAGGTTAACCTTTAACTAAAATACGTACCAAGGACTATTTTTAGTTGAGTAACTAATTACTTATTTCATTTCTTGAAGCTTAAGTGTTATTGACTATTAATTCTTACCTAGCAAATATTCATCTAGTTGATTGAATATCAATTCTCCTAACAAAATGCCATTTATAGGAATAGCTATATGGCTATCTTTTATTTCAACCGAGCAGGACTAATTGGAGGAACCCATATGGCAAGAACTCATAGTTTAGCTTCTATTTTCAATTTAGACTTAATTATGTGTGTGTGGCATATGTATCATATTATGTCCTAGTTAAGTTAAACTTGTTGGAAGGATAATCCCTCAATCTTGTCAACTATTAATGGCCTGAGGTTCGGTGATAACATAGACATGTTATACATTCATGACTACATTGTAACATGGTATAAGATTTTACGGTTAACATAATTTCTAGTTAACTTCTATTTTAATCTAAACATTAGTGTCACACTAACTAGTCTTCAATTAACGTCCACCACTATTTTCATTTTGACTGGTAATTAAATAGATTAACCCTATATTTAAGAGTTTTATGGCTTGTTATCATTTCATGTTACGCTAGTTTTTCCCAAGTTAACATACGACGCTAGGTTTTCAGATAATCATTTATTTAGGTGGGTTCTAGGTGTACTGTAACTATCTTGTCAATTTAATTACGGCTAACTTAGTCAGACCCATAGTGCTTAACTAGTTGATACCATTACTAGCCATTATCTAGTTTCATTTGGCATTATTGGTGTCGTTAATCTAATAATAGAATTTGTGTGGAACATACCCTTTTATACTATCATTTCATCATTATGGCGAATTCTTATTTACTTGCATCATCACTACTGACCTTAGCCTAGAGCCTACTACCATTACTAAGACATAAGCAATTTTACTTGATTTTCAATTTGGAGCATCATCTTATGAATTTGCTTCTAAGTGCATACTGATAATTATTATTATCCAATTATTTTACCAATTTTGATTAACCATCTCATTGACCTACTGCTACTATTGACATCATCATAACTATGACATAGGGTTTACTATTATTTACACAATTACATTTCAACCTTGACTCCTACTTAGTTTTGCTCTTTTAGATTAAACGCTAGTGGCTAACTAGTTAAACATAATTTCCTATGTGCATTTGAAATGGTATTAGCCTTATGCCCTATTCCAATTTCCCCCTAAATTTTCTTATTTGATCATACATTATTAAGAAATTACTTAATTGAAATGTTATTAATGGCTACTAAGTACTTTCAATTAATCTTACATTAGCCATCATTAAATGGTTTTGCAAATTTGAAACTTCCATTAGTTGACAAATTCTTGTTACTGTTCTTTAGCTGAGCATCTCATTTGGACTAGGTGCACTGTCGGTGGCTTGCTACAGAGAGGGAGACACACACAGAGAAAGATAGCAGAGAGGGCAGAACAGAGGAGGTCTAGGGTGGCTCGGGGTAGCATATATCGCCAGTGAGGGGAGCTACGGTGGCTGCTATTATTGGCAAAAATGGAACCGGGAGGAGTCGACCTCGGGGTGGCGGCGTCATGCCCAGATGGCCTGTATGGCGGCAATGGAGGCACGCCTGGCTGATCGATCGTGAGGGTGAAACAGGGACGGTGGTGTAGGATGGGATAGGGGCAAAAACAAGGGGGATCATGAGCTTGAGGGAGGCAAGGGGATCTCACCAGAGCACTCGGTGGAGACGGAGAGGATTTGAGGCAGCCCGACGATGAGTGCCCATGGCGGCACGATGATGTCGTCGTGGCGGCGATGCTGCGGAGAGAAGGAGCGAAAGTGAGTGGTGGGGGAAGCTATAGGATGGCATGGAGATGCTCTAGGAGAGAGTAATTGGCATGAAGCTAACCCGAGAGGAAATGGCGGCGGCGGCAGTTTTGGACGAATTTAGGTAAGACAAAGGAGGCACAGTGCTCCTGTCGATGATAGACCAAATCAAGTGAGGGAAACGAATCCTTAGAGGCTAGAACACATAGTGACGCGGTCCATTAGGGAAGGGTCTCACCTGGTCGTCCGAAACAACAAGTGGAAGCGGCGGCCACAAACCGAACGTCGCCGTATGCGAGGAAGGAGCGACGCGTTCCCGGAGATTTGGTTGCCTAGAGAGACGAATAAGGTAAGGGATGGAAAGAGGATGTTGGGGAGGTCTAGAGGGACATGAAGAACTAGTCCGGAGTCCGTCGGTGTGGCCGAGAAGCTTGGCGAGCGACGACATCCATGGCCAGCACTGAACAATGGTTTCGAGTTTGACTTGAGCTCGGGGAGGGAAAGAAATGGAGAAAGGAGGTGGGGGAAATGGAGAGTGCGAACCGGCTCAATCATTGCTCAGGTTGTATGGCAAAGGGGGAAGGGACCCGTGAGAAACCACGAGAAGCCGGCGGCACTTGCTACTGAAGATGACGCGTGACAAGGTGCAACGCAGAGCAGGGCGTGGGCGTGCGATTGGGGCAGAGCATGGGCGCGGCGCAAGGTATGGGGACGAAGGCGAAACTAGGGGCGGCTGGCTGAGTCGGTGGGCGCTGGCTGGCACTGAGGTAGGTGCTGCGCCGCTTGGGAGACGAAGACCGATACGCGGGTCCAGTTGGTTAGTGACAGAAAGAAAATAGAATCATGTTCCCAGAATTTGTGAAAATGCTGACGGGTTTAGGGAATTTTTAGATATAGAAATATAGCTCCAAAAATTATGAATTTTTTTGGGGAGGATCATGAAAAATGTAGTTTATTGTGTAATTTTTATATTATATTATTTGTTCTATATTTTTCTCTGAAATTCTTTTAAGCTTCTGTTTGTATGCATTTGTATTATTTGATTTGAGAAAAGTTTCAAAACATGCTTTAAATATTTCTCGATTTTATTAACAGTACAATGACACCAAGTTTGGATTTTTTAATTATCATCTTTCATTTCAATTTGTTTTAATTCTCAATTACGTTCGTATTTCCAAAATTTAATTCTTATATTTCTCAATTAGACAAAAAGTCTTGCATAAAAATCTAGAAAAACAAATGTCGATAAAATGTATCAAAAAGTTTTTAAAAGTTCATATTTTCAAACAATTGAAAATGAACTAGAATTTTGGGATGTTACACAGCCACTCAAAAAATGTTGCCTTCTCGCCCCGGTGCAGCGTGACGCCAAATATGGTGGTTGGAGCCAACAAACATAGCCAGAGCCATCTCGTAACTGTTGGTTCTATACATCGTGTCAAATGTGACGATGTCTTCGATGTCAGCGCACCCGCACGGTAGCTCGTGTGGCTCCAGAAGATGTTTTTCACAATGTCTTTCTCATGCACCTATGTGTCGTAGTAGAACTTATCGTTATGTGCCTGGCACTCCTTGAAGAAAGCCATCAGCTTGTTTACATTGTCGACAGGATTAGCGTGTGTATTCATAGTCTTCCTCAGATAGTAAGTAAAATAGACTAGTCATTACAATAAATCTACGTAAGCATGTAGTAAAATGTGTTGCTAAGTAACAACAAAGTAATCGCTCAGGGACTTAAAAGTAAAGACAGTAAGGGGAACACACTAAATACCTGTTCTTGAGGTCACAAGCAGTGAACAATATGTTATGTTGCCCTCTATGCATCTCAGACAAAACTTTCATCATGGTGTTGTGAGGAACCCTATCGATTTGCATAGTGTCAAAAAGCTGCATCAAGGATGGATCAAAGTTCTTGTGCGAGTGCATGAACGCGACCAATGATGGCATCCTAGCGAAGGGATGGTTGTGTTCCAACACAAACCTTTCAGTGTAGGCGAAGGCATCCTTAAGGCTTTTCTTCAGTTTCACAAAGGCCCTCACCCAATCCTCTTCGAGGTTTTGCAACGCTCACGCTCCTTTTCAGGCTTGTAGTAGTCGTGTTTCCCCTCCCGATTGCAACAAAACTCTTTGACCGTCTTCTTCCTCCTGCTCTTCCTGACTCCAAACCTAGCATGATGCGCGTACCAGTAGTAGAATTGGTAAGCCTCGGCCAACTTTTCGAACCACATGTAGATCTGCCACACCATGTAGTCCGGGACTTCTGTGTCATGATAACAGTAAATGACTGTAACACCCCAGTCCTACAAGGGCCTGGAATGCTACTAAACTAACCTGTTGACACAACTAAAGCGGAATATAAAAATTCTAAATTTCAGCAGAACCTCCCCTGTATAGATAGCTATACCGGTGGTTCCACCAGACATATAAAGCAAGTCAATAAAGGAATCACTAAGTAACATGATCATCACAGGAATATAATCAGAAACCAAGCATTTAAACCAAAACGATGATCGACGATCAGCCGCAGTACTCAAACAATCATAACGGGGAGAAGTTATCAACCCAACTTTATTTATTACAGTTCATTAATTATCGAATGAATGGTAGAATCAATCTCTATTATTGAATTTGGAGTATGGTGAACGAATGTGAGTGTCTACTCCCTCCCAATGGGCCATCGTCAAAGATCACCTAAAAAAAACAAACCACGCAAGAGTGAGTCCGAGACTCAGCAAGTACAGTAAATAAAGAATACGTATAACAACCTTGATCATGATAACATCATTGAAGATTATGAAATAAGCATAGTACGAATATTTGAATGAATGGAATGAATGATTTGGATGAAATGAAGGGACTACACACATGCATATACCGGTATTGCTGGTGACACACCCGTCGGTGTTCACCTAAGCCCGCATTTAACAAAATGCGGGGATCCAAGCCCCGTATGAAGAACATTTCATACGGGTGTCCCAAACTGTCCACATTGGAATGGTGGGTCTTACGTGCCCATACTGGAATTAATGGGTCTTATAAATTGATCCACTCCCGTGGAAGAAACATGAATTGTGGATGCATGGAATGACATATGAATATTGAAAAGACATGCTCTCTAATCATGGGGGTAACACATATGGATTGAATACGAACATTTAAATATTAACATGGTTCTTAGAAACACAATACCAACAATAGGCATTCAACATTTTATAAGTATAGGAACATTAAGGTACTTGCCTTCCACGATGCGACGCGTTAGGAGGCAGTGGCGGTGCTCCTAAACCTGAAGCCTCTCCGCCTACACAACATATACTCGAAATAAGAACAACATACAATAGGACGCTTCCATTAACGTTCTACAACGCGTTCCCGAACACCCAAGAGTTAACTAATAGACTTAGTCTAAAACGGACAACACCAACGCATAAGTGAATCTGGACAGCGGCACGGAAACGACCATAACTATTAACCTGGGACTCGGAACGAGGTGAGCCCAGTTCCTAGAGAAACTTAACAAGCATATCTACGAAAACCTAGTTGGGAAGATAACCCAAATCAGCCAAGGAAATATACTAACAGGCAGCTGAATATGAAAGACAGATTCTGTCCCGACAAAACGTACAGCAGAAAAGAAAATAGCGTAACTCTTGATCTACAACTCCAATTGGGGCGTTCTTTGTCATTCTGGAAAGGTTACTAAGTTTGCTAAAACAAATTAGTTGGGTGGAAATCCTGAATTTGCTTCTAACACCAACATAACTCAAAAGACAGATTAATAGTTCCAACTCGTCAGAATTCTGGGCAGCAAGATTGAAACTACCATAACTTTTGATCCGTATGTCGGAATTAGGTGTTCTTGGCGGCCACAGAAAGCTAAAAATATTATATAACTATCACTAAGAGATGGGAAACTCGAATTCTGCCTCTAAGGACTCGAAATTAACCACGCAATCTCCTGAACAGAATAGAACTGCAGCAGAAATAATCTGACCCAATCAATTCTGATCCAACTCGCATTTACCAACAAACCAACAGCTAAAAACGACAACCGTTACCCTTGAAGAACCCAGGAAGATGATGAATGAACTCCCGAAGAACCTCCCCTTCCACCTTCTTCCCTTCTTCTCTTGGGCGGCCACCAAGGACAGCTCAAGAGGGAACTCTACCGGAGGAGAGGGCAGAAGAGGCAGCTTAGGGAAGACCTTGGAGGCAGCACAAGCAGGTAGAGGCGCCAGGGAGGGAGAGATGGGGGCGCAGGACTTGGAGGAGGCGTCCTCAAGACCTGGAGGGGGCGGCAGCTCCAAATCCTGGAGGGGGCGGTGGCTTCAAGTCAGAGGCGCCAAGGGAGTTGGGGATAATGGCTGCCTAGGGTTAAAGGGATGGGGCACATGGGCTTTAGGCCCATGGCGCCTCCCCTCTTGGCTGCTAGGCCCGCCACAAGGTCCAAGTATCCTGGGCCAGAGGCCCACCTCTTTAAAACACATGATACAACATAGTAGGGAATATGTCAGTATGATAAGACCGTTAGACCATAGTAAAAGAGCGCATATAAAACCGTAAAACACAACATACATGAGTGAATGACTGCTCTTTGTCGCAGGGGGGGGGCGGTGGCGTCAGAACCGATGTGTGGAGTAGCAGAGGATCACTGTTGTGTGTGTGGGGGGGGGGGGCTTACTGCCAGAGGCACAATGTTTTGTCACCGGATTAGCCACGTGCGGGGAGGATCTCGGTGTGTCCACCGTCCTGCTGCACACGGCGGCAAACAACGAGAGGGAATCTACTTGCAGTGGAGGTAGATCTGCCCGACACGGGCGATATTGACTAATTACCGTTGACCAGGGTGCCCCGCGCCCTCACAGGGGATGGCCTGGAGACATTCTTACTACCGATTCGTCTGAAGAGGGGGTGTCGAGAGGGGATGGAGGGCAGAAATGGGGTGGTTGATCAATGTATGGGAATGCACGGTTCTTGTATGCACGTCGGATTTGCAAGTGGGGAAACCGTGTTTTTTTATGGTCGATTACGTGGGGCAAGCATTGGTGGGAGAACATGGATCACGTTCTTTTTATTGTGGGGCCGCGGGAGGACATACCTTTTTTCTCTTAGTTGGGGCCGCCAGGGTGATCTCATGCTTTATGTAGTAAAAGGCCTATTGAATGACAATGTCTTATGTAGTAAAGGATATTCTGCAGTAAGTGTCTTTGGCTTGTGGAATGATATTACCAAAATACTTTCCAAATTACAGTAAAACATTAGGGGTATTTAGGTCAATGACATCGCGTTAGAGCGTAATCGGAGAATGACACTCTGTTCTCCTCGGGTTGGAAAATAACATCGCGAACATTGAAAAATTAGACAAATGACATCCTGGCCAGTTACCTCCGTTTCTAGAATTTTTTAAATATAGAAATTGAGCTCAAAAAATTATCAATTTATTTGTGGAGTCTCCCGACACAGTTTAATTACTTGTGTATTTTTTTCAAAACTTTATACATTCTGATTTTGTCTCTAAAATTCTTTTAATCATACTGTTTGTAGGAATTTTCTAATCTAGAAAATGAGGTCCAAATATTATGAATTTTTTTCAGGCTCCTTACATAATGGACTTGATTATGTAATTTTTCTAAAATTTTACAAAATTAAGTAATGCTATTTTATAATGTCCACGTGTGAGAAGTCTAATATTTCATAATGTAAGGACATTATGAAAATGTATTAATTAATTTTGTAAAAATTCTAGAAAAATAACACAATAATATTTGGACCTCATTTTCTATATTAGAAAATTTTTACAAACAGTATATTTTGTTGTCGATACTTATCTAAGGGCCAAGCAACACGGAATGATATTGATGTGTACCTAGCACTATTGATGGAAGATCTAAAAATACTTGTGGATTGAAGAATGCAATATGGGATGCGTACAAATGAGAGAACTTCACTTTACGTTCCTTGTTGTTCTCGCACCATAAATGATTATCCCGCCTCGCTAACTGTCAGCCGCGAGTACAAAAGGGCCAAAGCACATACTCACCGCTTAGATGATACCGGAGTGTGTGGTCAATCACTCACGTAAAACCGTATATATCGTCATCGTAGGTTCCTTCTGAGGGCTCACCCATATACAAAGGGCCAAAGCCAGACTCACCGCTTAGATGATACCGGGTGTGTGTGTGAATCACTCACGCAAAACCGTATATATCGTCATCGTAGGTTCCTTCGAGGGCTCACCCATACCGCAGATGAAGAAACAATTCGACGGAGAGAAGGAGGACAGTTCAGCTCCAAGGCATTTAAGCGGAAAAGAGGTTTATGATATGGTTAAGGATTTAGATGTTGTGCTCGGAAAGGGATGTAAATCGAGGACCCGTAAGAAGAACATGTGGAAGAAGAGATCAATATGTTGGAACTTACCTTATTGGGAGCACCTAGAAGTTCGCCACTGCATTGACGTCATACACGTAGAGAAGAATGTATGTGACAAATTTGATTGGTCTCTTCTTCAACATTCGTGACAAAACAAAGGATGGTGTCAACGCATCGGCTTGACTTGGTTGATATGGACATCGGACCGAGTTAGCACCAACAAAGACCGATAAAGACGAACGTACCTTCCCCCTGCTTGTTACACTCTATCCAAGGCCGAGAGAACTGAATCGCGCGATGCTTGCATGGTGTGAAAGTTCCGCCCCGATTACTCTGCCAACATGAAGAAACTTGTTTCGATGGAAGATTTGAAGTTAATTGGCATGAAGTCTCATGATTGTCATGTGTTGATGACATAAATGCTCCCTACTGTAATTAGAAGTATTTTGCCGATCAACGTCCGAGAGACAATCATGAGGCTGTGTTATTTCTTTAACACAATTGCTCGTAAGGTCATCGATCCCGGGACTAGATGCTCTGCAGACGAGGTGGTGACGACTCTATGTGATCTTGAGATGTATTTCCCTCCATCGCTTTTTCGATATCATGGTCCATCTCATTGTTCATATTGTGAGGAGATAAAGATGTGCGAGCCCGTGTTCCTCGTAGCATGTACCCGCTCGAGAGGTTCATGGGAATTATCAAGTCCTATGTACGCAATCGATCTCGGCCGAGGGCAAGATCGCCGAAGGTTATGCAACCAAGAGGTCATTAAGTTCTGCGTCGATTACATGGCTCAGTCGAACCGATAGGTGTGCCTCGATCTCGCCATGAGGGAGGCTCGAGGGTATCGGGACCATCTAAGGATAGCAATCACTCGAGATATGGATGCGTATGCTCACGCCCATTTCACGGTCTTGCAACACATGATCAAGTATCCTCAGATATCGACTCAAAGACAAGGATGTGCTTCGCAATGTAATCCGGTGCGACTAGATGTTTGGATCACGAGACAACACAATAGATGGTTCAACCAATGGTTGAAGGAGCGACTCGCTAGGAGCTCGTCAAGTGATATGCTGACATGGTTAGCAAAAGGGCCAAGATTTACAGTTGTGACATGGTGAGGATACGACATAAATGGGTACACATTCTATACACAGGCTCAGGATATAAAGAGCACTAACCAAAACAATGTGTCCGTGATAGATGCATTCAAGATCGATGATGGACGAGCTCCTACTATGGGCAAATAGAGGAGATATGGGAGCTCGACTACGTGCTTTTCAAGATCCCCCTATTTCGGTGCCGTTGGGTCCATCTCCCACAGGTGAAGGTCGATAAGTACGGCGTCACTACCGTGGACCTCGAACGTGTCGGATACAAAGACGAACCATTCGTACTGGCTAACCAAGTTGTTCAAGTCTTCTATGTTACTGACCCGGCAAATAAGAAGTGCCACGTAGTTCTTCATGGAAAAAGGAGGATTGTCGGAGTTGAGAATGTAGTGGACGAGGAAGAATACAATCAATTTGACGAGTTGCCGCCTTTTGGAAATGACATAAGGGTCGAGGAAGAAGAACGTGACAAAACTAGCTACATACGCGTCGATCATCATGAAGGGCTAATTTTGAAAGATTAATTGAACAATGTGTGTATATGTACGTTCTGATGAATGGTTAATTTTAGTTCATTTGAGTTAATTGATTTATACTGTCACTACTACAGGAAGCCTCATCACGACGGTTCGAATCGTCATCACGCATTTGCTTTCGAACCGCCTATATTTGTTGGTCTGCGTGATAACAGTAGTTATCCTGCACGGTTCAAAACCGCTGCGGATATCGCGCTATCACGCAGCGGTTTTTGTTGAAACCGCTCAGGAAGGCTATTATCACGCAGCGGTTTTCATTAAAACCGCTCGGATCGAGAATATCACCGACGGTTTAATTTACAAACCGTCTGTGATGATTTTCCTGAGCGGTTCTTGTTCGTAACCGCTGCAGCGATGAATTACCTGACGGTTCTTGTTTAGAACCGCTCTGTGATAGCCTTTTTCGTGGCAAAAAAATCGAAAACGGCCGCTAAAACTTCGGATGCCGTTTAGAGGCCCTAAACGACCTTTTTTGGGGTTTTCACTTTTTCGTTAGCTTTCCAATGAGCCAAAGAACGTCGCAATCGGAGTTCGTATGCAAAAGTTATGATGATTTTACCGAACGGTGCGCGATCTACTATCTATATTTTTGCCCAAACCAAATAACTCAACATGAACTACACACATCACAGTAGCATCACCCACATCACAGTAGTATCACCCGCATCACAGTAGCATCAACTCAAGAATCCACATCACAAAGCAAAGGGGGAGTAGAGAGAGAGGTTGTGGGAGGCCGGGCGGCAAGTGGAGGAGGCCAAGGCGACGAGGTTGTGGGAGGCAAGGATGACGAGGTCGGGCGAGGTGGAGGAGGCCGGGTGATGGTTCGGATGAGGCCGGTGGCGATGAGGCCGGACGAGTTGGAGGAGGCCGCCCGGCGACAAGCTCAAGTGAGGCCGAGGCGCAAGGTGTGAGGAGGAGAAATGGCAGAGGAGGAGATGGAGGTATGAGTGTGAGGAGGAGAGACCACAGAGGAGGAGATGGAGGTTATATAAGCGAGTTTGGCCACCGCCCATTATGTTTAAATTTTCGCTTCTGCCCAACAATCGAGAGACAGCTCTTGTTAAGAACCGCTCAGTGATAGCACCTATCATGAGCGGTTTTTAATAGAACTGTCAGGATCATTCACGATGGTTCTATTAAAGAACCGCTCAGGACACGAGCCTCCAGAGCGCAAAGGCGGAGGCAGCGGTAGTCTTGGCGAGAGGATAGCAGATATCACAAACGGTTCTTACTAGAACCGCTCGTGATAACTAATTATCCGAGCGGTTCTTATTCGTAACTGCTCGGTATTATCCTGAGCGGTTCTTATTGAGAACTGCTCGTGATTGGTCTGATTATCGCGAGCGGTTTGTGAATAGAACCGCTCGCGTGATAATTCCTGCACAGTTCTATTAATGAACCGCTCAGGATAGATGACTATCACTGCGGTTCTAAAAATACCGCTCGTGATAGTCGGCTCGCGCCACCCATGTTCGGCGATTTAACACGCGGTTCCAAAGGAACCGTCTGTGATGGGGCGTTTACTATAGCCTGTTTTGTAGTAGTGTGTGAAATGGATGTGATTGTTTCTAAAATGAATGTGAATTGGATGTATATACATGTACTTGTTGTCTTTTCTGCTTGTTTCAGAGGGCATGGCTAGTATTTCCTAAGGCTAGCTAATATATCATGCATGCTTGTTGATTGGAACCGCTCGTGATACATCACATATCACGCATTTGGTTGTTGATTGGAACCGTCTGTGATACATCACATATCACAGACGGTTCTACTTTGGAACCATCTATGATACTATGTATCACAGACGGTTCTAATTTAGAACCATCTGTGATGTCCATCCTTATTTATATTCGGACTCTAGGGTTTGTCCGCGCCCGCCACTCAAACGATTAAGTTTCTCAACTTCGCCCTCCTCCCCGAGCCCGCCGCCGCCGTCTGGATGCCGCCTCGAGCCCAGCGGACTCCTCCCGATCCTGCGACGCCGCCTCCTCCTCCCACTGGCGCGCCTCCCCTGAGCCGCCCGCCTCCTCCCTCCCCGAGCCCAAAGATGCCTCCCCTTCGACGCCTTGTCGCTTTGCCCGGTATTACTCCCTACTCGCCCTTCTCCTCGACACCCAAAGGTAACCAATGCCGAAGTTGTCAACCCCGCGCCTTTCCCTAACTATTTCTATCAATAATCATCATGGTCCTCATGATAATTGTACTTGTTTTAGGAATTTGTATTTGTTCTAGTCAATTATTCATATGGTATTTGTTTTAAAACTGCTACTGGAATATATTGCAATTTTGTGTGATGGGCTTGAGATGAGTGCTCTGTGATGATACTTGTCTTGTACTGAAATTGTTTTGATAATCGGGTTTGTACTTGAGCTCTAATTGGAATGCTTACTCTACATCTGATAGCAATATCAAAATGTTAAATCTTAGCTTTATGCTGATTTCATTTGTTCACATGATGTTCTATTTCTTGTGAAGATGTCTTCCGCTCATTCTTCGTCATCGCCGCTTCATGTGTCTGATGATGCACCATCCTCTGGAATATCCAACCGCGGTAGAAGAAGAGGAATATCGAAAAGGCCCGCGGGCCGATTTACCATCACGGAGGTCAATCAGTCTGGGACCCCTATCAATCCTCGCTGAGCAGCGTCCACATTCCGGAGAATGGTCGGAATAGTTGCACGGGAACGGGTCAGCGTCACCTACGATTCGTGGAAGGAGTTGCCTAAACAACTGAAAGCTATGCTGCTGACGGATATTCTCACATCGTTTGAGATCCCAGAACAACACCTGGACTCCGTGCGACGACACGCGTTGCTACAGGCGTGCAAAGCGTGGAAGAACTTCAAGAGCACGCTTGTCAAGAACTACGTGGAGAAGGATCTCGTGCCCTTCCACAAGTATCCATTCTGGAAGAGTCTGGCCGAGTTTGTGGTGAAGAAGACGACAGATGAATTTAGGAGTGAAAGTCTGGCGCTACACGGCCCTCGCACAAAAAAACAAGCACCCCACGGACTCGGCACGGCTGGGTATGCGGGTAAAATCCCGATATGGAGGATCGGGACCAGCAGCAAGCTGCTCAATGTCTCCCGTCATTTCTCGAGATCACTAATGTGCGTTCCCGACAGTGGTTATTTGGGAGGTTACGTACTGGGCCTACAGGGGAAGTCTACTTTCCAAACCCCGTAGACTAGGAAGTGTCCCAGTGCCTGGTAAGATATCGAACTACCTAGTTTGTAATTACTCCATAACTTCATAGGAAGTGAAATGACATATCGGGCTATTGCAGGTAACGTTGAGTGTACAATCTTCTCAAGGCTCATTCCAGGCAGACAGGGAGAAAGATATACTCTCCACGGCCCTAGGAAACAGTGAGCATCCGGGTCGCATGAGAGGCACTGGTGTTTATGTTACATGGGCAAAATGGTTCCAAGCGGACTCCGAATTGTATTGGAGTAGGAAGAGAGCCAAAGCTGAGCACGATGTAAAGCTATGAGAGGAGATTCATGAATCCCTTAGAGATGAGCTCACTGAATCCTTCAGAGATGAGATCAGAGCTGTGATACAATGGCAGTTGGAGACCTTTGAGCAAAGGATTAGGGAATTGCAAATCCCAAATCAGTTGGAAGCCCCTGCCCCTACTGTGCTAGCCAGCCCCCCAAACTTTCGAGTAGCTGTGCGTCCAACCCTACCCTAATAGGTGACGGCAGATTTCCTATCGATGACATCCAGGTAATAATTATTATCTCTGGAATGCTCGATCCATTGATAGGCCTGTTGGAGTAGCTAATTTTGTATCATTATGTAGGTGGCTATGAAGTGCAAGCTCCAAGTGAGATATACCTCTGTTGCCCTAGATGCTGCTTGGGGCCAAGTGTATCCATCCGGTGTTAGGTCTTTGGTGCACGGTGCAACACTTACTCCTAGTTTCGCAAAAGTGAATGTGGACGGTGTTTGTGCCAATTTCAGGGCCGTCCCACTGCATATTCCCCCAAACGACGAGGTCATGACTCTAGAGCAAGCCATTGGAACATTCATCCAGAGGCCCAAGGGGACATCTCGCTGAGCTACCGCCCGGTGTCAAGTCCACAGAGCCGATCGCCGACCGGTTACCTACACCGGTTACCTACACCGATGCGGCAAGGGCACGGTGCATCGATGCATCTACATCTCGTGCTCAATCGACTCTTGTGAAGTCGACCTATACAAAGCGAGGCAGCAAGGGCAAATCGAAGACGGTCGACTTCTGTTCTGATATCTCCTTCTTGCCGTTGGCCCAAAATTCGTGCTAGGCAAGCCGTTGGTCGAGAGGTTAGACAACCCTACCCTAGGACCGGCTTGCACGACATTGCATACATGGTACATGGAACAGTCCAACAAGCCGGTTGAACAACGACGCTCGGGTGTCACCGTCAAGTTCAAGGAGGATAATTTTAACCACGAGCATCATGACTGTGTCTTCACGGTGACCTTCGAGGACTTGTTCTGTCTCTTCAACCTCGACGAGCTCGACGTCTCAATCATACGATATTGGACACTATAAGTGTGTACAATCACGGTCAATGTTTGTGTAATACCGATAAATGTTATATATAACCCCTTGCTTTTGTATATAGATACATGATGTCTGAAGCCGAAAGAAGGAATTCACCAGTAGGTTTCCTCGACCCACACGTGGTCTCCGAGCAAATCATCAAGGAGAATGCAACATTCGTCGAGAATTATGTTATAGATTTTTTCCTGGCTCGCCGCAACAAGGAATACATACTTTTGCCCTACAACGAGGAGTAAGTGTTGCACTACTGGCTATACTTATTGATTTGTACTTTATAAGCAACACGAACTTAGGTTTAATAACCATGCTGACATACCTGTGTAGCTTCCACTGGATTCTAATTGTAATTATACCAAAACAGAAATGAGTAATATACCTAGATTCCCTAAAGAGGTCCACTCACAACTTCACAGTTATCTGGAATTTAATCAACAGGTAAATACATTTTCTCCATAAAAACTATATTGTAGTCTTTCCTTCCTTTGCAATGGCTAAGGCTAACTTCTTGGAGCCACGTAGGGTGTTCGACGTGTTATATGCTAGAGGATGGAATTGTAAGGGAAGGTTGCTGCAACACGATCTAACTTTCCCGGTACTCACTAGCTAGCTAGCACACATTAATCCTATATAACACTTCATAGTAATGCCTCTCAAACTAACCAATTCTATTTTTGCAATATACCAAAAGAAATTACGGTCGCAACGCCTCAGGATACTATGTTTGCCACAACATGGAACTACTCATCGGTTCGCGATCACCAATGATCCTCGTGTTTGTCAATCTTGTAACAATTATTTCATATATACTTACCAATTTATATAACCACAAATTTAATCTTCCTATCGACAGGTTGTGACCATCACTGAAACTGCGAAACAGAGCGAGCTCATAAAAGTTCGATCACACCTTGCGTCATTCCCTAACAATCGGGTCATAAATCCGGATGGGAGTTTCCACAAGGTAGATTGAACTTGATTGGGATAGATTGAACTTAATGGTACATGTGTGTAAATTAATGTACATTAATGATTAATTTTAGTTAATTGATTTGTGAATTGGATGTGCTTGTTTTTTAAATGAATGCGAATTAGATGTGCTTGCTTCTGAAATGAATGCGAATTGGATGTGCTTGTTTCAGAGGGCATGGCTAGCATTTCCTAAGGCTAGCCAATAAAAAGAAATAGATTTAGCAATGCAAAAGAATATCACAGACGGCTTGTAGATGAAACCGTCTGTGATAGTAGAAAATAACAGACGGTTTCATCTACAAACTGTTTGTGATACTCTACTATCACAGATGGTTTCATCTACAAACCGTCTGTGATAGTCGAGTATCACAGATGGTTTCATCTACAAACCGTCTGTGATAGTTGAGTATCATAGACGGTTTTATCTACAAACCGTCTGTGATTTTCTACTATCATAGACGGTTTTGAGTTTATAACCGTCTGTGATATTATGTATTACAGACGGTTCGAAAACCGTATGTGATGACCTCATGTCATTACTGACCCATAAACTCAGACGGCTCACGAAACCGTCTGTGATGGCGTTTTTGAACCATCTGTGAAGGCCTTTTCTGTAGTAGTGTGACTTAGATCACAGTGTATGGACCTTCCTATTTGGGAGAAAGTTTGTTGCGATTTGTTTATGTCTGAATTTTTCTGAGAACCAAAGCACCTATAGCTAGGCTGCGAGGTTGCACCATCCGACTGTGGTACCTTCGCATGGCTTGTTGGTAAACCACCGATCATATAAGGGCTTGGTTTCATCGTTCTTCAAGAAAATTGATGTCGTCGAGTCTTCGTTCTACCTGATCGTTCTCATTGAAACAATCAGTTTGAGCAGAGCCAATTTTCATTCACGGAGGATGCATGGCTTCAGCATCGTAAACCAGAAAAAATGGTGTTTCACCAGTCGTACAACTAGTCATGGTTCGAATGGCTCATAATACAGAAGTGAGTTCTTAAATCCAGGCTCCTGACCGTTTCATTAACTGGTTGAACACTCGGCGTTTCATTCCTTGCATTATGGTACCATTTGCTTGCTTGACTGCTCCGTTGCTTTGCGGATGAGCGGCAGAATCGAAATGTATCTTGATACCTAGATCCTCGTAGAATTCTTGAAAATTTCTGCTAGAGAACTGAGTACCATTATCTGTTATTATACGACAGGGTATACCAAATCGTGTGATCACATTTTTGGTAAGGAACCTCTTAGCGGCTTCAATTATTGTTTTAACAACTGGCTTGTCTTCTATCCATTTTGTAAACATGTCAATCATAATGAAAAGGAACTCGAAACCCCTAGGTGCTCTTGGGAAAGGTCCCAGAATGCCTAGTCCCCAGGTTGCAATAGGCCATGAAAGAGGTACTATTTACAAAGCTTGTGCCGGCTGGTGTACTTGTTGACTATGAAATTGACATTATACGCCTTCGTCACGAGCTCTTTTGCATCATGAAGGGCGGTTGGCCAGTAGTTTCCTTGCCTGAAGGCTTTACTGACCAGTATTATGTAGGAATGATGTGCTCCACAGACTCCTCCATGAATATCAGATAGCAACTTAATGCCATCCGTTTGAGATATGCATATCATCAACACTCCGTGAGATCCTCGTTTATAAAGGGTACTTTCGATCAGAGTGTATGATTTGGCTTTTCGAGCTCTACAATCAGCCTCTACATCATCTTCAAGAATAAATGCCATGCTGAAGATAATTGTAGATCGACGTCATCCAATTACTACTAGGGTCGAGCTTTGCGACCTCCAGAGGAGCATCTAAGTCCTTGGAATGCTCGACCACCGAGGGTGAAACGAGTTGCTCAAGAAAAACTTCGAGCGGGACAGATGACCTTGTGGAGGCCATCCGCACCAATTGATCTACCAGAAAGTTTTCCTTTCTAGGAATATGTTGGATCTGGAAACCAAAGAAGTGCTTTTTGAGTTTTTGTACTTCTGCCAAATAAGATGATATCTTGGTACTTGAGCATTGATACTCTTTTCCGACTTGATTCGCTACTAGTTGAGAATCTCATTTCACTAGTAATCTACAAATCCCGAACGCTCGGGCTGCTCGGAGTCCTACCAGTACACCTTCGTATTATGCCATATTGTTTGCAGGTGGAAAGTTTAACTGAATGGCGTATTTGACGTGTTCTCCAGTAGGCAATATCAAGATGACTCCAGCCCCGAACCTTTGAGCATCAAGAAACCGTCAAAGTACATTGTCCACTCATCGTGGTGTTCATACTCGGGCCTTTGGGTGGGTTCCGGGTTCCTCCATTCGGCAATGAATTATGCTAAAACCTGGGACTTGATTGTTGTTTG
Organism: Phyllostachys edulis; assembly: GCA_036346405.1. NCBI lineage: Eukaryota > Viridiplantae > Streptophyta > Magnoliopsida > Poales > Poaceae > Phyllostachys > Phyllostachys edulis. The sequence continues at coordinate 98,505,637 of CM070546.1, forward strand.
TGAGATGAAATAGAGGTCGAACGCCCCAAGCTCGACCGCCCATTTTGCTATTCGTCCTGATGATTCCCAATTTTTGAGAACTTGATCGAGGGTATATCCGATAGGTACGACCACTCTGTGGGCCTGAAAGTAATGAGTTAGTTTCCTTGAAGCCATAATGAGACCATATAGCAACTTTTATACCTGTGGGTATCGTTCATTTGGTCCATGTAAGACTTTGCTTACATAGTATACTGATCATTGGATATTGTCACGCTCAATGACCAGTACAGCACTGACCGCTTGTGGCATTGCAGCCATGTTTATCGGCAATGTTTCTCTCGATCTTGGAGATTCTAAGATCGAGGCACTCATAAGGTACTTCTTAAGCTCTTTAAAGGCATAATTTGCCTCTTTAGTCCACTCGAAACTTCCATGTTTTCAAAGAAGTTTGAAGAAAGGTAGTCCTTTTTCACCTAACCGTGCTATGAAATGACTTAGCGCTACCATATAGCTGGTTGGTTTTTGGACTTCCTTCTTTATGGTCGGAGGGCGCATTTGGTCGATGGCTGATATCTTTGGTGGGTTTGTTTCAATTCCTCTAACCGAAACAAGGAACCCAAGAAGCATTCTAGAAGAAACTCTGAACACACACTTATCTGGATTTAACTTAAGGTTATGCCTTCTTAAGTTATTAAAAGTCTTGTGTAGGTCAGAAATGTGGTCACCAACGTTGATGCTCTTCACAACCAAGTCATCAACGTAAGCTTCTAGATTTCGATCTATATGAGGATTAAAGGTTTTTTGCATTAACCTTTGAAAAGTTGCACCAGCGTTTTTGAGACCAAAGGGCATCTTGACGTAGCAGTAAGTGCCATATGGTGTGATGAAGGAAGTTATCTCTTCATCATCTTTGCTCATATTAATCTGGTGGTACCCTGAATACGCATCCAAAAAACGTAACATCTCACACCCAAAAATAGAGTCTACAAGTTGATCAACGCGTGGAAGGGGAAAGTCATCCTTCATACAAGCTTTATTAAGATTTGTGAAGTCAATATACATTCGCCACTTCCCATTGTTTTTTCTAACCATTACAGGATTGGTGAGCCACTTTGGGTGATCGACTTCACGAATAAATCCAGCATTAAGAAGCTTGTCGATCGCCGACTGAATTTCCTTCTTCTGATCAGGTGCGAAGTGCCTTAGCTTCTGCTTGACTGGTTTTTTATCAAGCTGGAGGACTAACCTATGCTCGATCACCTCCCTAGGGACTGCGGGCATGTCTGACGCTTACCAGGAAAATACGTCCAGGTTTGCTCGGAGGAAGGAGACGAGCAACTCTTCCTATTTGTGGTCGAGTCCTGCCCTGACCAATACCTTTTGGGTAGATGCGTTAGCATTTCCCGACCTAGACAACATTTTGGCACTTTCTAGAGAAGCACCTTTGCCGAGTGGAACCTCATTGGTCTGGTCGGAAGGCTTTTGGGGCCATCTTTGGTCTCGAGTGCTTGACCTGCATGGAAGACATATTAGTTTCTCTGGTCGAAAGTTCGTCGACCAGTTCTAGGGATTTTCGATCTCATGCATATGCCATTTTTCTGTCTCCTCGGACCGTGATGACTCCTTTTGGTCCTGACATCTTTAGACTCTAATAGCCATAATGCGTAGCTATCTGGAACTTAGCTAATGTCGAACGACCAAGGATTCCATTGCATATGGTTTCAAAATCTACTATGTCAAATGGAATCTTTTCCGTTCAAAAGTTGTCAGGTCTTCCAAACGTAATCGGCAGAGATAGTTGCCCTATCGGTTTAGCGGTAGAACCAGAAACTATGCCACGGAAGGCATGTTTTACAAGTTTTACCTTCGACCTGGGAATTTGTATTTCTTCCAATGCTCCTATAAATAAAATATTTAAAGAGCTACCTCCATCTATTAAGACTCGATTAACTTTGTAATTATTATTTGTAGGTTCAACAACAATAGGGAACCTACCTGGTCGAGTTGGGACAGAGCAGTCTTCTTTGCTGAAGGAGATAACTATTTCTGACCTCCTGGAAGGCTTGATAATGATCGAAGACTTGGCAAGGTTGATTTCCTGCTCTACGGCCTTCAAATGACGTCTTGACTCGTACGAGGAGGATGCATCGAAGATCATATCGACTGTGTGCTATGGCTCCTGGTACTCCATTTATTCGTCACCATCTTTTTCCTTTTTGGATCTTAGTTCTCCACGTTCTGTTACGGAGGGGAAGGGACCTTTACTAGAGTAGTAATCCTCTAGTTTATTTTGCTAGGCTCGGTAGGTGCGCAGATCATGCCCTGCCACCTGGTGAAGTAGACACCACTTCTTGTTCTTCTTGTAGTCGTCGATCGGAGCCTTAGCCTTATTCCAATTGGAAAAGTCTTTCTTGCCCTTGGTAATTTTTTTTTGGAATCGCAAGGACTTCCTTGTTGTCGGGCTTATGATTCTTCTTACCCTTGAGAGACTTCTTGCTTTTCTTCTCTTATTTCTTCAAGCCAGGTTGAGGAATTTTGTCTTTTCGATCAATAGCTTCACACCATTCAACCGCTTTGCTAGCGGCTGCATATTTGTCAGCCATGTCGAAAAGTTCGATGGTTGTTCGTGGAGGATTCATTGCAATATCCTCCATAAACCGCCGATTCCTCAGCTCTGCTTTAAAAGCCTGGATAACATAAGATTCTACGACTTCTGGAATAGAGTTTTGAACCTAGCTAAACCTCTTGATATATTGTCGAAGAGTTTTATTGGTCTTTTGTCTGATCCAATGAAGATCATCCTCTTTTCCAGTGCGGTCGTACGTACCCTGGAAGTTTGCGATCAGTAAATCATAGAGCTGCTCCCAAGTGTAGATAGATCCGATCGGCAGGTTGAGCAACCATGACCAGACAGATCCTTTGATCAGTAAATCACAGGATTGCTCCCAAGTGTAGATAGATCCGATCGGCAGGTTGAACAACCATGACCGGACAGATCCTTCAAGGACCATGGGCAAGTAATTTGCCATCACGTTGTCATTACCACTAGCGGCTTTGATGGCGGTGGTATAGATTTGAAGAAATTCTAGTGGGCTCTGAGTCCCATTGAACTTCTCTATGTCAGCTAGTCGGAACCCATCCGGCTAAGAACAGCTCGGAGCCCTGCCGAGAATGCCCGATAGCTCGTAATGGAGTCGTGGCGCCTTCTGTGAAAAGGGGCTGGATTATAGTCGGTTGGGGACCGGTTCTTTAGATTTTGCATATCTAGTATCCGGCATCCCAATCCGGTTGTGGACCACTTTGCCTGGTTTAGATGATGTCAAAGATCATCAAAACCAAGTGGTCATTCCTTTTGACGAGGAGGAGGAGTAGCTACTGGGAAGAGTCGTCTTCCCTCATGATTCCCTAGTCGAAATCTACGAGGGGGTCTTGGTATCGATCGGTCCTCTGTCCGACCATGATGTGCTCTGCCGAGGGAGGTGTTGGGGTACGGGTAGGCTACGATAGCAACAAATCAAAATTTTCTACCACGTAATCCAGGAAGCCAAGCAAGTAGATGATCACAGATCGTTACCACCAGACGCGCAGAGCAACGGAAGAAGAGTTGGAGCAGCCTCGTCCAATGTAGGGTGTGTCGATGTAGTGGTCGTAGTCGATCATCCAGCGTCGAGCACGTCGTTGCGGTGGTCGATCGTCTCTTCCAGCGACCTCTGTAGTTCCTTGTGAAGATCGTGGATCGTCCTCAAGCGCAACAGCAATCACAGTAGCGCCTCTACGGTATCCACACGTCCAGGGAAGGAACAACCATGCGCCGGTGTGCTAGCACCAAGTCGCACGGCAGAGCTCTCAGGGAGATGGCGGCTAGGGTATCGGTGGAACAACTCAACTCACGACTTTCGTGTGTCTCATCTGTTATGTTCACCCGTCCCCTTCAATAGCCTCATGCATCTCCTTATATAGTGCTTGTGACGGATCCTATCTGAACACCTTTGGTGAATCGTATCCATACTGGTTTGTTCCAACCTGTTAAGTATGTGACCCGTTAGGTTCATGCGTAATCAGTTGTGACTCGGAAACCCTTTCCGATCTCGAGTCTTTAGCGGTTCCTAGCAGGACATAACGATTCCCGAATACACATAAATTATATTGGACGAACCTTAGTGCAATATGATCTATGACGAGGTCCCCATCACTTACGACCAGGTCCTATCTCTATACTGATCAGCTCATATTTGGTCACGACCACCAGAACTCCTCACGACCGTGTTTCACCACTGCGTGATTACGTTCACCGGTCTCCACCAGCTTGTATCTCCATACCACTCGTAGAATTGTTCAACTAAGTGACCTACTTGTGTATACTCCCTTTGCCTTACGATGTCCGGTTGAACTCTAGGTGAGATGTTGTGTTATCCATGGATCTGCTCAATACTTTCGATCATGTGTCTGGATAACTCACGTGGTCGAACACTTCGACCATCGGTGGCATGGCCATGCACTTTCTTTATCCGATCACAACGAGGGCCCAGACATCTCTCTCGTTATGTTAGGAGGGCAAATCCATATCCGACTAGTCACATTCGTCCGCATGTTTCATAGCAAACCCGAAAGCTACCTTTATAACTACCCAGTTACGAGTAGCGATTGGCAACCCCCTAAGAGTGCTATTACACATGTAGGAAACCATGTTGATCTCAGGTCTAAGGATTATACATTACCATTGCTTGAGACCAACTAACGACACATAGATTCATAACAATCTCAATAGTGTCTCAAGGTGGGTCAATCCAACCCCATGTTCTCTAACATGTGTCCACATTATTGATTCGGTATCCCTATACCTATGACCGGTGAAACATGGTCATCAATCAGTACAATGTGCTGGTCGATAGAGTCAATAGTATTCTGACCATTGACATCCGACCAGGGATACATTTAGAACGACATCATATAAGTTAAGAGTTTCACCAACAAGTCACATACTTGTTAATCTTCATAACCAATGATTCATTCAAGGAACAGGATAACATATTATCCAATATTATGAACATAATGAAAAACAATCATCTCTATGATTGCCTCTAGGGCATATTTCCAATAGGAGGAGCACTACGATGAAGTCATAGTGTGACTTTGCGAATTCCTTTGCTCCCGGTACATTTATGTACGCTGCATGGTTTGTTGGAGGATCTCCGACACCTGCTCGAAGGTCTTGGAGGATTCTGACTAGCGGTGGGTGTTAGATGAGTCGAATGTCCTTCCGACCTTCCGTCTTGCTATGAGGTAGGAACAGACAAATTAACTGATCGACGTCCATCAGTTCGTTCACCTTTGGCAGGTGGTGCTTGAGTGTTCGTACCATTTCCACCAACAAGTGGTGGCGGGCCAAGCCATGGAGGACTGTGCACGACATCTTGATCAGTATCTTCGATTGCATTAACCTCGTGGCGCCAACAGCAATCCTCCGACGAGCTCCCGTCGTAACTAAGGGAGAGACTTCCATTGCTTCTGGAAGGAGCCTCCACGATGGGGAGCGGTTGGAGATTAACACTTTCGATGGGCTTTGTGGTGGACTCAACCTAATCCGGTGGATTGCTGACCGTATGCTGAGTTTGACTATACCCACTTGGCCTACGATTGGTGATAACTTCATTGATACCTTTACCAGATGTCGGTTGGCCCTCTGAATACGTAGGAGCCGTTGGCGAATACTGGTCGCCCATGACAATATCGAGAGTACATGGACTCTCTGATTGCATCATTGTGCTTTTGTTAGCAGTATTGTCAGTAAGATGGACTGGGCTTATAGAGGCATTCAGACATTCCGAACTGGTCAGAACGACCCATCCCTCTGGGAGCGCCACGGATGGTGGAGGTGCATCCTCATCCATTTGGTCGATTTCGTTAATCTCAACGAATGGCGAGTTGATGGAGGAGGAGGATGACGACATCTGGTTTTCTTCCATGGCACGGATGCATGCGTCCATGTTGAGGTTGGAGTAGTCTGCCAAGTTGAACCAGTTTTTCTCATCCCAAGTCTCTACCATATCCACATAAGCGATGTTTGAGAAAAGGGAGTGGATGAGGAATGCTTGAGCGAAGTAATCTTCAAGAACTCAACGCCTTCTTCCCCACGGACGGCGCCAGCTATCGACGATTGATTCACCGATCTTATGAAATAAATAGAGGAAAATGACAAAAGTGTTCTTGGGAGAGAATGTGATTGCTCTTTATTACAGTGAACTGGATTTTTACAAGGGGTTCCCTCGACAAGGCAGTGGACTAGCCTTAATTAGACTTGGTGTACTAATTGCTATGCTAATGCTTTTGATGAAATCCAATCGGCTGTTGATCTTCCGAATTGGATTGCCTTCTGCCATTTGTGTTCTCCTTTAAGTAGTTGATGAAGTGGTGGTAGTTACTTCTAGAAGAAGTGCCTGTTGAAAGTGTCGCGACTGGTCGAAGGGAGGCGGCAGTTGGTGAAGTATCAATCGTTCGGCGGTTGATATCAAAAGGTGATAATAACCATATAGTGGTTACTGTCCGTGTCTTAAGGCTATAAATGTCGCGTGGTTTTGAGTAAATAAGACATGTGCTCTATTCATCACACGGGAGGAATATGCTTAGAATCAGATCCAAGCACCAAGTCATTGCTTCTACGAGCAGTCATCTAGTCGGGGATTGGGTACAGGACCCCACCCGACTAGGGTACCCATAATGTAACCTCTGGAATCCTTACGACCACGGGGGTCGTTAGCCTTAGGGGTTACGACCACGGAGGTCGTGTGGTCTTTAATTAAATAAAGTAATATTTAGAGATTTTAATCCTCATCACTCGTGTGCATGCTAGATAGCCAAGGGCGACACTGAGATCGTAGTTGTCTTGTAGCCGTTGCTGCACCGCCGCTCAACGCCATCGTACCACCGCTACCAGCCACCCAGCCTTCACCGCCAGCGCCATAAGTTGCGCAAGCTCGAGGGGAGCCCATTTTGGGCTTTCCCTAGCACCACCGTGCGCCTCCGCGCTGGCGACGAGCATGGCCGCGAGTGCCCCAGTGTTGCTCTGTGCTGTCCGAAATGGACGTGCACTGTAGCTATGCAATTAGGAACAAAATCATGGTCGTTAGGACAAATCAGTGTTTAAATGATTGGTTAGTAAATGACAGAGTCACTGACATGTGGGACCGAGCCAAAAGATTAAAGAAAATCTAATTCGAAACGTTATTACTAAATGAGTCACTAACACGTGGGTCCCACCACTTAAGTGCACAATGAACGCCTCAGTGAACCCGTGCGTTGTGCTCGTAGACCCTTGGTTCACACACTATTCCGTGAATCAAGTCATTGACAAACGGACCCCACATGTTGGATTAATAAAAATCACAAGAAAAATGTAAAGTATGCTTTTAGTTTTGAGGAAATATGCTTTCTCTATTTGGAAAGCGTAAACCTCAGTGAATCTAGAGGATAATACGCTTTCCTTACTAGAAAGCGTAAACCTCTATATAAGTATGAGGGAATACACTTTCTCTACTGGAAAGCATAAATCTCAGAAATACGCTTTCGACGTCATTTTTCTTTTTTTTTCCAGGATTTTTCAAACCGAACCAAATTGAGACTTGAATAACTATTGCATAAAAACTCCAAATTGAATGTTTTTTGCTTCTAAATTCATATAAAATCATGCTCTACTAGAATATGTAAAAAATATTTGGATTTGGTTACTATTGAATTTATTTTGTATTATTTAATTCGTTTCTAGCTCTTTTTGAATTAGATGTTGATTGCTCGAGCGATTATTTTGACAACCAACCATCCACATATTCAGAACAACAAGAGCAAGGCAAGCACCTCCTTTGATCATGTCGATCCCACTATTTTACTTACTGTACTTTGTTTTGAAAAATCTAATATGCAAGCATATATGTTTGGTATGAAAATGCTATGTTTGGGAAGTCGGTAGTTGTAAATCCTATTTGATGCATATATCTCCTTGAAATATTGATCCCCTTACTATTGTAGCCATTAGGATATGGGTTATACAACAAATAATGTCTTTTGGGAAATTTTCAAGTGCGATTATCGCACAACTGCTTGTTAGAGCAATAGATTTTCCTGAAAAGTTATAAAAGGACAATACGATAAACATGAATTTGGGAGATTTTTGAAAAATGTCCAGAGGGGTGTACCTATGTTAGTTTGTATAAAAATAAAAATACAAAACCTAGTTTTGGACGCGGAAGAGCTATAATATATTTTGAGAAGAGTGAGGTATGTACCTCACTAGTAGATAGGGGGAGATTCTCGCCCGGGTCAATTAAGGATCAGACGCCAGCAACTCTAATATAAGACCTAATGTGCAACCATATGTGTTGGTATGGGACTGCCTTAGTTAATTAAGTCATTGAAAACTAGCCGTGCACGTAGGTAGGCCATAGAGTGTAGACATGACCAATGTAGGCATGTTCACCAAGATGTAGGGCATAAAACTTGTCGACACAACTGCGAATGACTCACCGAGACGGTGGTGTCCCCGGGTGAGGTGAGGAACAACATTCGCAGGGATAGTGCAAGGTTAGGACTAGATGATGTAATACTTCGACGCATGCTCTAGACTGCTTACCTACGGTAGTGAGCGGTGGCATCAACGGATGCCGAATAAACTAGAGAATTTGTGTACTATGGGTAAAGTTGTACACCTTTACATAGTATACATCTATTTAAATAGCTGTGCTCACGGTCATGAGTGTGCTTAGTGCCGACGGTATAGGTTTAGTTTTTATTTTTCAAAAACTATTTTATTGGAAAAACTTGGGCAATGACTTGTGGGTTTTTATTTGATTTAACTGCCATGTTATGGCTGAAAATAAAATGTGGCTCGCAACCGAGGAGGGTTGCGAGTTGTTGTTAAAGTGAAATGTTGCTCGCAGTCGAGGAGGGTTGCGAGCTGTTGTTGTTGGTATTATTGTTGTTAATTCAATTACTTACTTACTGTCCTGTATCTATTTAACTGCTCTTTCAAATTCCGTTGCAAAGTACTACTTACGAATATTGCAAATAAAAATGTCTTTAAAAAAATAACTTGTAGAGTAGAGCGTCATCCTTTGATAGCCTTATATTTATATAAATTTTGCGATACACTACAAGTCTTGCTGAGTACGCATTGTACTCAATCTTGCTTATATTGTTGTTCAAAGTTCAAAGATCAGCCAACGCCCGACGATACATTCTTCGCACCCGGAACTGGAGGGTTCGATGATGGGTCTATCTAGGCCTTATTTCCTGTCAGTTGCCTGAGGGTCAAATGGGCATGCCACTGGAATTTCTCTACTTTTATTACTTCTTCCGTTGTTACTTTTATTCTGTTGATATGTTGGACCTAGGAGTAACACCCCTAAATCCTCTGAGTATTTCTGAACTAGTCCCATGATCAGTAGCTAGTTCACACAGTAACACAGATATGGTAACATCCATAAATCGCACAACTTTATTAATAATCAACAGAGTTTATTACAAGAAAGGCTTACAAGGCAACAATAAACAAACACAGTGGAAGACGAAGAAGAAGTAGTAGAGTCTAGTTGATCTACCACAAGCAACCGACTGGGGTAGCAGCCTAGTCATAGCAATCCACACTGATAGCGACGTCCTTCTCCTCTGAAATTTATTTGAATTAAGCAAGGGTGAGCACAACTTCCGTGCTCGCAAGTTACACCTAATAACATATTATAATGCATGTAAGGATATATCAAAGGAAGGCTTATTGGTTGAATTTGCATAAAGCAATATTTTCTTTAAATATTTGTACTAGGTTCCAAAGCAGTTATTATATAACTAAAATTCATTTTATAAATTCTCAAGTTTTATAGTAGGATAACCTCCATATGAAAAATGGTGATGGATACCCTCCTATCACATGGCTAACCGCCTAATTTTCCAAATGGATAAACTATCCAAAATCATTTATCAAAATCTTTTGAAATCAAAACCAAAGTCTAACTTTGAGTGACTTTGCTCAGCATGTCCATGACCGTGGGCACGGCTATTTGAATAGTTTTACACTCTGCGGAGGTTGTACAACAAGTAATCATCTTATAATGTCCGTCTAACACACTTCCGTAGGTGTGCAACTAAGTGATTATCACGAGGCCTTTACAATACGTCATTCCAAAGCAGTCATGCCCGCTAAGGTTTCACTTCCTTTAGACTAACCATCCACCAGAAGCCCCCACTTGCGCCAAGTGGGAATACTGTCTAACCGACACCCGCACATCAAAATGGCATAACTAACAATGGAACGTTGCAAATTATTTAGCCTAGTATGTCCCATTCCAGACTTGTCGTAGTACGGTGGGGTGTAGCAAAATACGCTCGAAGACCGGTTCTTAACTGACTTGGGCGACTTCCAAAAATAACCCCTGGGCCTCAACCCAACCCGGATTGAGCCTATGCACAAACCTACACCCACCAACCATCCATTTCGCCCAAGTACAAACCAACTTTTCCTTTTTTTCTTTTCAAAATCATTTGCAAAATCTTCCATGACAAACCAATGCCAGACTTTTAAACAACATTTGATTTTTGGCTGTAAATTCCCAAATCAAATATTCTTGATCTAAGCATGGCTAGGCATAATATTTTCAAATGGTCCTAGTTCATACTATTGTATCATCTAGATTTTATCTAGGGTGACAATATATTCGATTCAAATATCAACATTGGCCATACAAAGGATTTGGGCATAACTATAATTTAAAGGTAGGTATTTAAATTACATTGAATAGAAATACGCATGCAATGATAATTTAAAATAGAATTTAAATAATTTGAAATAATAGGATCAAATATGTAACTTGCCTTGCTTGATTAATCGTTGTTCTTAAACGGCGTCGAAATTCGGTTCTCCGAAGTCGTCGAAATCTATACATGTAAACAAGCCAAATTCAAAAAAAATTCAAATAAAATCCAAATAAACTCCAAATTAAATAATTTTGGTTTAGATAGCTATAATTTGATTTTATATGAATTTAGGAACAAGAATCGGTGGAATCAAAGTTCGTATGAAGGAGAACGAACATCTAGAAGGTTGATTATCACATGAAAAGATGAAATTCAGAAATTCAGAATTTAAGGAATTATTTCTCTGAAGGAAATCCCTTTATTGTGTTAGCATGATGTCTCATGCAAAGGGAAAATGAATTTTTGGCCTAAGTTATTTTGTAAAGGAAAAGGGTTGGACTCAAAGACATGTGGGCCTGTGTCTTGTGGACCGGTTCGTGAAAATGGGTTTGGTCCACTGGACCGACCAAATTTATGGAATAGTGCCACCACGTTAGCGCATTAATGTGGGCGCCACGGGGTTTGGGCAGAAGGTGGCCATGACATGGTAGTGACAAATTATTGCGAAATTCAAAATTTTGTTTGAATAGAAAGGTAGATAATATTGAAAGGAACATGTAGGTAAAAGGGCTCGAGCAATTACCCAACGGATGAAGAGATCGGGCTCGATGGAGTTCTCGCCGAACTTGAGGAAGAATATGTGGCTGGTGGTGAAAAATTAAGTAAATCAAAATTCCACTTGAATAGAAATGTGGAGAATCGCAATAGGAACTCATTGGTCAAATTTGGTGCACAACGGAGCAACAGATAAGGAGATCGGGCTCATTGAAGTTCTTGTCGGAGTTTGAGAAAAAGATCGTCGGTGCTTTTGTGGCCGAGGTGAACCAATAGATCAATCAAAATTCGGCTTTGATATAAATGTAGAGAATTTCAAGAGGAACTCATCGGTAAAATTTGGTGAATAACGGAGCTATGAATGAGGAGATCGGGCTCACCGGAGTTGTTGCCGGAGTTGGAGAAGAAGGGCTAGCAGAGGGAGCTCCGGGAGGCTTTTGGCAAATTTGAGCGAGAGGGGTGTGGGGAATCGGGTGGAGGGGCTACGGTTCAATTTATAGGGGCAAAGGAGTAACGATTTTGTGGGAATTGCTCGCCAGAGTTATGGCCGGATTTTTGGCTGTAATTACTGTTCGGCCAGTAATGTAGCTGCCAGAATATTCCGAGGAATCTTCCTTTCGAAAAATTGCAAAGACACTAATTAATTTCGGAAAAATAGCAAATAAATTCTAAAAAATCCGAAAAAAAAACACAGATACTAAACACAATATTTTCAGTTCAAATAAAATATTAATTTTAAAATAATAATTTTATTATTACACAAGAATTATTTTTATAATGTCAAAAATTATTTTTAAACTTGAAATTTTATTTATAGGTCTAAAATTCTATAAATTTTCAGAGTAGTTAAATAGGGTATTTTCAGCTTAAATAAAATATTTTCAACACAAATTTCATTTTTATTTGCTAACGTAAATTCATTTTAGTTGCTAGAAATTAAAAGAAATTAAAAGGGAATTTTGGAAAATAGCAAATAGAGTTCAAAAATTCTAAACAAATTCACATAAATGATGAAAATGGATTTTTAGAATTTTTGGAATTATTTTTCTATAGGAAAATAGGATTACTGCATCACGATGATGTTAGCAAATGATAATTGTATTTTTAGTTGAAATCGAGGTGTCATGACGCGGGAATTGAATGCCTTTAATTGCGTAAAAAATCAAAAGGGAAGGAATGGAGGGGATTGAGAACCTTGCTTTGTGTGTTAATGGCGTGCATGCTGGATGTACTGGACAAGAGCAGAACGTGGGGACAAAGAAAGACAAGAAAAGGAAACAAGACAAGAAAAGGAAACATGGAAAAAGAAGGAAAGAAAGAAAGAAAAGGGAAAGAAGGAAAAGGAAAAGGGGGAGAAAGGAAAGAAGAAAAAGGAAAGAGAATAAATTTTGGCCAGGAATTGTAATGAGATTCTAAAGTTTTCATTTCACAGAAAATTCAAATATAAATTTGAATTTTCAAATTCGGTTAGGATTTGAATTTGAGATGAATTCAAAACAAGAATTTGAATCCAGAATTGGCCGCAAAGATATTTGATTTTAGAACAAGGATTTGAATTGAGACTCAAAATTTGGATTTTGATTTCAGATTCGGAATTTTGGATTTTCGAGTTTTAGAAAAGCAATAAATCAAATAGACTTTTAGAAAATAGCAAATAGAGTTTACAAATTCTAGAAAAATTCACAGAAATTCTTTGAATTATTTTGAACTTATTAAAAATAATTCCAAGTTAAAGTTGGCTTTTATTTTTGTACAAGAATTATTTATATTTTTGGAAAAATAGGAAAACCTTTTAAGTACCAAAAATTTTACTTTTCACTTTAAATCCAATAAAGTCCTTGAAAAATCAATAAATTTTATTTTTGATTTTAAAAGCCAAGAAATTTAATAATTGATTTTTTTTCTTTTAACAAAGAAAATCTTTGATAGCTAGAAAATTCAATAAAATAATATCTTTACTAATTTCTATTTTGGTAATATAACTTTGGGATGTTACATGATACCTGTTTTTATTTGGCCGGTCAGCCATTGATGTAATAACTTGTAATCGCTTAAGTACCATTTTGTTTTACTTTGTATATGTGAATGTATGGATGTGAATGCCAAATGTTGTGAATGTATGTACTAGCCACTGATCATGAGACTAGTACGATACACACATAGGATCTTTAGGTATTTCACGCCCAGAGGTCCAACAAAATCAAACCAAACCCTTGTTTTTTCCAAAAACAAATCATATAATGCCGCTCGGGCTACCCGATACGTCGCTTCGTATCCCCCACTACAACTTATAAGGATGTTCTAAGCAGTAAAACATATTATAACTTTACTGTCTTACTGTTGCGTTTTTACTATCAAATACATACATGCTCAAATAAAAATCGTAGGCCACACAAAAGGTAGTAAAAACAAATAACAACTTTGATGTCTTATCTGTTATGTTTCATAATCAAACAAACGAGCTCGAAAAAAATCACATACTGTCAAAATCGAATCCCCCCATGGTGCCGGTAGCTGACCACCGATCGCATGGTGAAATCGCCTAGGCGTAGAATAACTATTCTACGCTCGTGTAACACCCTGGCTATTCGGAAGCCAAGATGTCACCTAAATCCTGTAACATACAACCATAATGCGGAAGAATTAGAACACCATGTCATGAATATAGTCTGAATCTAAGCAATAACTATAGAAGGAAATCAAGGATCACAAGTACTACTGAGTCAACCATGACATAGTAATAGGTATCATTCACCATCTCAATTTATTTATTACAGTTCATCATTAACGAATGAAAAATAGAACTAAAACGTAATCTTGGACTTGATTAAGGTGAAGTGAATGAGTAGTGCATGTCTACTCCCTCCCAATAGAGCCAACATCAATGATCACCTAAAATAAACAAATAACGCAAGAGTGAGTCCGAGACTCACCAAGTACCATAAATAAATGGAACATACAACAAACATGATCATGACAACATCATTGAAGAATATGAATAAATCACAAAACGAATATTTGAATGAATGGAATGAATGAATTGAATGAAATGAAGGGACTACACACATGCATATACCGATATAGCTAGTGACACACCCGTCGGAGTTCACCTAAGCCCGCATTTAACAAAATACGGGGATCCAAGTCCCGTATGAAGAACGTTTCATACGGGTGTCCCAAACTGCCCACATTGGAATGGCGGGTCTTACATGCCCATACTGGAATTGATGGGTCTTTTTAATCCACTCCCGTGGATGAAACATGAATAATGGATGCATGGAATGAAATATGAATATTGAAAGACAACATCTCTAATCATGGAGATAACACATATGGAAAGAACATGAACATTAACTATTCTCATGGATCACAGAAAACACAATAATAACATCGAGCATACAACATTTTCTAATCATAAAAACATCAAAGTACTTACCTTCCACGATGCGACGCGTTAGTAGGCAATGACGGTGCTCCTAAACCTGAAGCCTCTCCGCCTACATAATATATACTCGAAATAAGAACAACAAAGAACAGGACACTTCCATTAATGTTCTACTACACCTTCCCGACAATCCACAATTAACTATTTAGATCTAATCTGAAAACAGACAACACGAACATGGAACTGATTCTGGACAGCAGCACGGAATCACTCATATCTAATGATCTGGGACTCGGAACGAGGTGAGTCCAGATCCTATAGAAACTTAACAAATATATCTACGAAATCCTAGTTGGTGAGATAACCCAAATCGGCCAAAATAAATATACTACAGGCAGATGAACTTGAAAGACAGAATCTGTCCAGACGAAACGGACAGCAGTAAAGAAAATAACACAACTTTTGATCTACAACTCCGATTAAGGCGTTCTTTAACATTCTAGAAATTTTATGAAATTTTATAAAATAATATAGTTGGGTGGAAACCCTGAATTTTCCTCTAACATGAACATATTATAAAAGACAAATCGACAGACTAATCTAGTCAGAATTCTGGACAGCAAGAATGAAACTAACATAACTTTTGATCCGTATGTCGGAATTGGGTGATCGTAGCGGCTATGGAAATCTAAGACATTAAACTACAATTCTCATAACATGGAGGAATCCTTATTCGGACCTTAAGCACATTCAACTAGCTACACAAAGTGACTGTTGAGAATTAATCGAGGTTCTGGACAGTAGTACACAAATGGTCGTATCATTCAAACCACAACTCGGATTCAGGTGAACTCAGAGGCTACGGAAACCTGATGAAAACATCTACAACTCTCTAAGAGATGACAAATCCTAATTCGGCCTTGATCTAAACGAATATCAACATACAACAGAGAACAACAATCTATTTCTAAATACAGCACTAACGACGAATCAATAAAGGACATCTACTAATAACAAATTGAATTAAACAGCGGGTAAGATTGAACAAATACCCTAGAAGACCCACAAAGCGCTGAGAGTTTTCGAAGATCTCATCTCCTCTCCTTCGACAAAGAACACACGCTTCTCTCCTTTGCTTTGACCGCAAAGACAAGGAAGAAGAGAAGGCTACCAAGGAGATGAGGGGTAGAGGCGCAAGGAGTGGAAGGGCGATCGCTAGGAGGTGAGGGGTGGAGTATCAGAGCACGCTATCATCAGAGGTCGGCGGCCATCAGAGCAAGGAGTGGCTAGGGTTTGGTCCTCCTCCCTTGCCTTCTAATGGGTCACAAATTTCACCGATGGGCCTTGGGCCACTATGGCCAGCTCTCTCCTCTCTAATATGGGTTACGCCCATTCCTCTCCTAAAATTCTGAATTTTGAACTTAATTCCATCTCTAAACTTTGTTACAATCGATATTGAATAAATTTCCTCTCTCGAATAATATTTTCTCCAATTGATATTTGGGGTATTACAAATCGGCTAAAAATAGTGTGTGTGTGTGTCTACATACACACACACACATATATATATATATATATATATATATATATATATATATATATATATATATATATATATATATATATATATATATGAGAAAGTCTAAATTACCTCAAATTTGGGGTGCGTCTAATCTGCCCCCTAAACTACAAAAACGTCTAAATAGCCCCTGAACTATGAAAAATGTCTAAATAACTTCCTAAGGCGGTTTCAAAGGGCATGTTGCCACCATGGCAGATGATGTGGTCGATAGAGTGGCGATGACTTTGCAAGTTATGTAAATAAAATTATTTTAGACCATTGGACCATATGTTAGTACAATACCCTTCTTCAACCTCTTCCTTCTCTTGTTTCTCCATCCACCATAGAGGACAACACATCGTGCCTATGTCCTCTCTAACCCTGTCCACCTCTAAGGTCAAGGAGGCCAACTAGACGGGGTGAATAGGTGGTTTTAAAATTCTCTTTGACCAAAACCGAGTCTATATGCAGAAACATAAATGATATCGATTTTGAACGATTAAGGCCTAACTCAACTAGCCTCACCAAGTGCACCAAGAATGTAACATCCCAAATCTTAGTTTTGTATTTCAAATGTATAAGAATGAGGAGAATTTAAAACTTTTGAACATGCATTGGTTTTTATGGAGTTTTTACATAATTTGTTGCTTTTGAAATTGTTGAAATCAAAGAAAACATTCAACTCAAATTGAAGTTCCAAAAGAAAATAGGAACAAAAACTTGTGATAATCCTCTGGAAATAATTTATTCAAATACTGCAATAATTATCATGAATTGATAAAAAAATTTCCAAATTTTTGGAACCTAATTCAACCCCCAGAAAATTCAAACACAAATCAAAGACCTATTCTAAGTTGAATTTAAATTATACAAGTTAAATCTTGAACAGTAGGGTTTAAAATTTTATTTGAGTACTAGGATGTCCCAGGAACCCCTCTAATTAATTTCAGAATCTTAGGAATTTTATTCCTATTTTTATAGCAACGGTCAAACCTTTTGATTCTTGGTCAAGGTGATTTTAAACTTCGGACTCAGCATTGTTGCTCCGACTTGAACCCGGACTAGAGTTAGACCCGCACCGCACCCACTCGTCTTGACTCGACCAACTCAAAATTGAGCCGTCCGATTCGCAATCAACAGTCCAGATCAGTGCGTCGTTCGGACTGTCTGGACTCACCGCGAGATCTGACCATCCATTCCTGATCGTACGACCCTAATCGACTGAGTCCACTAGCTGCACCTGCGCCGAGCCGCTTCAATTTGTGTCGCCACAACCCGGCCCACGCGTCGCTGTCGCTTTCTACCGCTTACTGCTACAGAGTGCGGCGCTTATGCGCCCACGCCGCTTCATCACGCCTCCGTTTTCGCCAGTCACGCCACACGCACCGCCCTCTGCGACCAACCCAGGAGCATCTCCACTTCACACCGTGTCTATCTCCGTCTTCGGACTCACACAAAACTAGCGTTACCCCTTCTTCTCCCCTCACTTCTCTCTTCGGCCATGAGAGAGAAGGAGGCCTTGAGCTCTCCTCCGTCCCGGTAAGCACAGCCGTGACCGTTCCCTTTTCTTTCTTCTTCAACGCCATTCCCATTTTCTCTAACATGAGCTTCTCTCTCGCCTTGTAGCTCCCGGTCGTCACCCTCGGCTCTAGAGCACACCCAGAGCACGCACCGAGTGACACTGCCATGCAAATCTCATCTACGGTGAGTGACTCTCTATTTTATGCGTGTCACCATGCATGCTTTAACCTACTAAGCATTTCCCCTCGGTCAATTTGTCCATCCATCAGCAGGAGCTCGGGGATTTTGGAATTCTTTCTATTTCAGCCGAAAAGCTCCCTTTTGTCTCCATCTCCGGCACGGTGATCCCTTGTCAAATTCCACCCTCGTACACCATCTCGAGACCTCTCTGATGCTTCCTCTACCACCCATTTCCTCCCTCCGTCCTCAGGTGGTTCCCTCCTCATGGAAGCGCCGCCGCCTTTGCTCAATCTGTGATAAGCCAACTCCGACTAGTCGGACCTCCTTGGCACCCGTGCGCTTCGACCTTGTAGTTGCTTATGCGCGCGAGAAGTAGCTCTTTTAGCCACCAGGTTGCGCCGTGCATGGTTGCCGTAGTAGCATCGCCGCCCCTCTCCGACACGCTGCCGCTTCCGGCCGCCGTTGAAGTCGACACCACCACCCAGATGTGCGTAGCACTATTGCGCACCCGCCCTTGCCTTTGGATCGCGCTACCATGGTCGGGAACGCCGGCGGGCCGCCGGCAAAGCTCGCAGTCAAGCGCTTCCCCGCGTTGTCGGATTTCCGACCGTAGCAGTAGGTCATTAACAATCCAAATCTCGTTTCTTTTAGCGCTAATGATTGCTTAGGGAATTATGGTTGTCTTAAGGGAGATAGTGAGTCTATTACATATGGGACCAGGCATAGTAAACAAGATGGGAATGACAGTTTGTGTGAGTGTTTGACATGTGGGCCCTGGAACTTAAGTGCACCGTGTAGACCCATGGACCAGTTCATGGACCCTCGGTCCAAACATTGTTTCATGCACCGGGTCTATGACAAGTGGGTCCCACCCGTCAGAGTTAACCGAGAATTAATTGGAAAATGAAAAATGATACTATACACTAGACCCCACCTGTCATAGATTATGTCTAGGTAAAAGTACTAAATGAGTATAGAAATTCCGAAATGAATTATTTGTACACTGAAAATTTGTATTAACTTCAAAAATGCATAACTAAATCATTTTAACTCCAAGCACAATGGAACTAATTTTGATAATTTTCATTTTAAGTGAAATTTATTTTAAAATAGGTTTCAATATTTTCACTGTCACAGAAAATATAGTTTGTGGAAAGTGATCCAAAAATGAATTATTTTTACACTATAAATTGTTGTTAACTTTGAAAATTCATAACTAAATCATAAAACTCCAAATGAGATAAACTCAGTTATTTTAGTCTTATTATATTATTCCCTATTTACCTATGTAATCCTTATATCCACCACTACTCTACAAAATTTCACCAAATATTTAATTTCGGTGAATAGTAATAGAGGAGAATTAAATTGATTTTTCTGGAATCTGAGTTTCAAACTACTGTAACTCTCACATACTAAATCCAAATGGAAAAATTCTTTCACCTAAATTCATCTAAAATCATGATCTACCCACTATGAATTTTTCATGATTTTTTTGGAGAAATTTGAATTTTTTGTTATATTTGGTGTTACATGTTCTTATTGGCTTTTCGTATTCGAACGTTAGATTACGAAGATCTGAACGAACTCAATTGTGATCCTCCACTGCAGCAAGAAGGTTATCTTCAACCAGGCAAGCAGCCCACCCCCCTGATCATATTGATCATATTACTTTCATTACAAAATATCTTGTTTTCAACTTGTATGTATGCATGTTCTACTTGAATGATTATTTTTCATTAGAGGTAGTTATTCCTAGTAGATGCATGAGCTGTAGCAAATGTTTATCCCTTGCCACTAACCCTAAGTTATTATTCCCGTTGATGTTAGTGCTCGGTGGATGTTATAGAGTCTATACATGTGTATGCGAAATGATGCTTAGTCATGCTTAGCTTTCAATAGAATTGGGCGGTTATCGACTTAGTCGATAACTTTGATCACACAAATTATTTTATTACACTATGTCCAGCACCTTGTGCTATATTACTTTGAAAACTAAAAGAGTAAATGAAATGATTTAGACTTGGGCAAGTGGTTGGATGGTGTGATATCGGGTGTGTGAATATCTTGCCTAGGTCAACAAGGACCGAATATCTTGTTTCACCAAAACCAAGCATAATTGCGTGCTAACCACATGAGAGGCATATGGAACCTCTCTTGACTTAGTACTTTGGTGTGTGTTAACTCCGGGTCGCAGGAGGTTGTGTATGTTGTGTTGAAAAAGGATTTATTCCATGTGTGTGTTGGGCGTGACGGGATGGGTTTTGGTATTAAGTCCAAGTTCCCTACCCCGAGGAGCATCGGTAAGTTCTCTCTCTGCCGATGACTCCATCACAACGTATGGGGGTTTCCATTCCCATATGGGCGACTCGTAGTTAATACACAATAATGGAAACGTCTCGTAGGACTTAGCCTTGCCGGCATACCTATGGAAGTGTGCTTTATCCGGTGGCAAAAGAGGCGGTCTGGCATGTGGGTACATTGGTACACCCCTGCAGGGTATAAACAGTTCGAATAGCCTCGTCCTAGGTTATGGACACACTTGGGATTGGATTTGCAGGAGTTAGACTCAACATTTTGGAATTTTAATGTAAAAACTTGTCCAGGTGGTATTGAGAATGGTCTCATGCTATGTTTGTGAGCTGCGGGGCAGCCACCTTATGTTGTTTAGATGTTGTCTAATAATGTTTATCCGCTGTTATTTAAAGTTATTAAAAATGTTTGCTTACTTGCCATTTCAATCTATTACTTGTACTTTAAATCAAATGTTGCTTTATGCTGAAAATTGCCTAGTGTAGCATCCTTCCTTTGATACATGAATGCATCTAAATATTCTTTTGCTTGTAAGACTTGCGATTACAATTGTACTCAACCCGCTTGCTGCAATTTCAGAGGAGGTTGATCCCCAAGGGATCAACTATTGCGAGACCGGCTTCATTCAGGACGACAGCTAGCTTGGAGTTTTCGGTCAGGTTGCCTTGTGGGTAAGGGCACACCGGTCGGTTTTTCTTTTGGTGCCATCTTATGGCTATGTTTCCGCTGCACTCTTAGTACTTTTATTTATGCTATTTGGCCGGTCGGCCGTATGTATGAAACTGGAGATGTTATGACTTAATTGTAATCTTTTGTGACTTTGGTAATGATCTATTGTTGTATGGAATTGATATTGATATTATTTTGTGAAGGGTGTGTGTTTACCGCTCCTGGGAGGTATACAATACATCGAGGGCGGGATATTTGGTTTGTAATGCTAGGACCCATGGGTGGTTAAGTATTACAAGTTAAATACCCCGGGTCCTCACAAAGAACCTAATTCTAGATCAAGGTTTACAATCCTAGGGTGACAAGCTATCAATTTAATTCTAGGAATGTAAATTTGCAACAATGTAAATAAGCACAAGAGAATAAACCACAATGACACAGTGGCATTTTTACCGTGGTGTTCGGAGACTAGCTTGTTGATCTCTCCTAATCTACGTTGAGGTAAGCCCAAATGAATTGGACCGGCTCCATGAATTAAAAGCCAAACACCTCGAATCAACTAGTGGTAGCTCTTTCCCCTTTGAGTAGGTGAGCTCCAACCTTCAGAACCACACCGGGCCTCCTCACAAGCTTCTTGAAGAGATCACCGGGCACGACTCCTCCAATAGAATGCACTTTAAACTTTCCTCCAAACCTCACAAGATGCAGGACATGCACTTGAATCTTGCCTAAAACTCTCACTAGATGCAACACATGCACTCAGGGACAGAGCTAGAAATTTTTTATCCAGGGGGCCATATGATGATAACTAAATATCGAGGGGTGCCAAGTATAAATATTTTGTTATTCTACATGAGAAAACTAAGAGCTATATAGAGGACTTCACCAATCAGGGGGAGGTCTCCCACTAGTCCCACCTGTCTCTGTCCCTGCATGCACTATAATCTTGCCTCAAACTCTCACTAGATGCAACACATGCACTAGAATCTTACCTCTAAACCTCACTAGGTGCAACCCATGAATAAGAGAGTGGAGAGGATTTTCACTAGCTCAAGGACGTTGCAATGGAGTGCTAAGAGTCTTAAAATGCTAGCCTAGGTCAACCTAATATAGCCTTCTAAGTAAAACTGGTTGTTACTGCACACAGAGCACTGTTTGGACATGTCCACGCTCAGGGAAGTGTTATGGCTAAACATGCCCACCAGACTTTCTAAGGGCATCTCCAATAGTGCCGTCTCTAATTTTGCTATATCAACTCCACGTCACCGAAAGACAGATTTAGAGACAACTCCTCCAATAAGCTGTCTCTAGCAAGTTGTCTCTAACATTAATGCCAAACTTATAATATTCTCACTCCTTCACCCCTCTCTCACATGCACTGGTTGCTTTGTCTTGGTTCGTGTGTAGATATGGTTGTTTGAGGAAGAGACGGCTTCCCTTCTCTCTCATGCTTCTCTCTCTTCCACCTAGGATTTTGCTGACATGGAATGGCTAACCGACGGTTGACATGGTACTATTGGAGATGCCCTAATGGCTAGTTATTAAATGTGAGAATATGACCATTGGTTGTTGACTTATACTCGACTTGCCGCCTCCTCTGTTGGAAAACGATTCTAGTCACTTGCTGGACATTTGGTTGGACATGTCTAGCACTATCTCTGTCCCAAATTATAAATCAACCAAGCACAAGGGTGGACAAGAGCTAAAGGACATGCATGATACACCTATACACAAGTCAAACCACATGCATACTATGGACATCTAGTTGGGTCTAGTTAAGATCATGACCTAAACTATTTTTCTTAGACTCCAACTAACCACAAACTAGTTGCACATGTTTAGAGCAATACGAATTATGCATTTGAGATTGAGCAATCGACACATGAGGAAAATCAAGCTAATAGCCATCGACCCTCTTAATAGTATAGCAAAAATAATCTAGCAATCTGGTCTAACTCCAAACACCGAGGCCAGTAAAATGACAAAGAAACATATCCTTAGTATTGATTATTTACTTTTGCCTTGAGCTAATCCAACTTGGGGCGATGTCTTGATGTCCATCAACACATGATGCCATCCAATAAACTGGGATCTTGACTTGACGATCATCAACACATGATGCCATCCATGGCTTTCCATCAACTAGGACTAAACCGTCGAGATTTCTATCTTTCCATCCAAATGAGACTAAACGATATCATGCTCAACAAGTGTGTTAGTATCATATTTAGATTTGTCATTAATCACCAAAATCAAATGAATGGAGGTTTAACTTCCACATGTGGACCCCGTGGTTTCAGAAATTTAATAAATAAATCAGATTTGCTTACTCATTTCCATGTGTCGGCCAATGTTGGGTCATCGCAATGCTGCCAGCCACATCATCTGCCACGGTGGCAAAATCACCTTTGAAACCGCCTTAGGGTGTTATTTAAACGGTTTTACGTAGTTCAAGGGCTATTTAGACGGTTTTGTAGTTCAGGGGGCAAATTAACCACACCCCAAAAATTCAAGGGGTAATCTAGACTTATCCCTATAGTTATAAGGAAAAAAAGTCCATTTGACACCCATAAACTCTTTCAAAAGTTCAGAAAACAACCCTTAACTTCTAAACCAAACACTCAACCCCCTTCAAGTTTCCAAACCAGGAAAATTACACGCCCCCCTCCCCCCGGGTCAAATCTAGCCATGTTTTTCATGTGACATGGAAGTGGTTTTGCTGATGTGGCAGCTAAGTTAGATAGGGCCCATATGCCAGGCGGTAAGCTTTTCTTCCTTCTTTCTTTGTCTCTCTCCACCTCTCTCAAGCCTGAGCCACCTAGGTTGGGCTCAGCTCACCAGCGGCTGCCACCTACCAGGCCTTGCCGCTAGCATCCTTCTCCCCTTTCCCTTGCCACCAGTAGCCAATAGGACGTATGCGCCTCACAGTGTCACTGGTGTGGGCTGTCGCAGCCGATATGCTCCCATGCGCCTCACCGTAACTGACTACCCTGTAGGAGAAGCTAGGTGGGAGACACTCGAGGGATGGTAGGCTTAGCAGGATGTTGGTGACGACATCGTCGGGAAGGGATGTGATGGTGGTTTGTGGAGCAGGAGGCGGTGGCATCGAGGTGGTGGTGAGCTTGCGCCTCTTGGTCTTCATTTTTGGGAGTCGAGAACAGAGATGCCTAAGCAACTACTTGGGATCGAGGGCTGCACGACAACGTAGTAGGAGTGGGATTGCTAGCAGGTGTGGCTTAGGGAAGAGAGAGATGAAAGAAGAGGACACCGGTGAGGACAAGAAGGGAGAGGAAGAGATGAGCTTACACCTCGTTAGCATAGGGGCCAGTTGGATCGTCCACGTACACCACATCGGCAGAAAACCAGGCTTGATTTTGGTGCGGGGTTAATTTGTTTGGTTTGTAAACTTGAAGGGGGTCGGGTGTCTGGTTTAGAAGTTCAAGGTTGTTTTCTGAACTTTCAAAAGAGTTTAGAGGTGTCAAATGAACTTTTTCCTACTTATAACACTCAATGAAATTGTAATATTATGAAAATAGTTTTCGAGACAAATCTATACATATGATTTTTATGTATCTAATCTAAATATTTAAAATGATATCGATAGCCAAAGTTTTAAAAGTTTGACTGCACATATTCCAAAATGAATTGTATTTGTGACCGGTGGGAGTATTGTTACGAACGCAACACATAAGCTCCAACCCTACATCGATCACAATTTAAGACATAATCGTTGTCATGCTTTTTCGACAGTTGATTTCATGAGACTTTGTAAATGGAAAATTAGTTTTTTTTCTTATGTATAGTAATGGAATAAGTCCATTTTACACCCCTGAACTTTGGCGAGAGTCCAAAAAACACCTTGAACTACAAAACCGTTCAGTTTACACCCTCGAATTGCCAATACCAGATCAATTTACACCCTACACTGGTTTCATTGGTGGTTTTGGATGACGTGGCAGCCACGTCACTGGTTTTGGATGACGTGGCGTCCACGTGTACCTATTTGGTTAATGTGGCATCCACGTGGCACTCGAGCCCACTTGTCAGGCGCCAAATGTAGATAAAGAGAGAGAGAGAGAGAGTGCTGGCGCTGCTCATTCCTCCCCAAATCTCTCTTCTTCTCCATGCAGCTGCTTCCCCCGCACCAGCGTGCTCGGCCGAGACGCTCACATGGACGCCACCTCGCCCTTGCCGCCCCTGTGTCCTGGCCTCACCCTCATCTCTTCCCCGACCTTCCCTCTCCATCCTCCTTCACTCTCCTGCTATCCTCTCTTCTCTAGACTCAACTCGAGTTCCAGAGTCGAATGCCATGGCTGCCATTGTCAACCATTGTCGTTGCTCCAAATTGCTCCTATTAGCTACGACTGTGGTGATCAGCATCACAACCCTACACCCCAAGGAGCAAATCCTCTACGATTTGGAGAATCCACACCGGAGCGCAGCAAGATCACCTTCTTTCTCCACCGCCTAAAACCACCGCCACCACCGCCAAGGCTTCCTCCAATGAGCCCCTACCAATTCCTCCTTCCATGAGCACCACCTAGCTTCCTCTACCTCCCCAACCTCTCACTTGGGATCTCCTCCCACAGTCGCCACCATCATGGCCTACCCCTGCCGCCTCAAGACGCAGCTAAGACGCCACCTCCTCGGGTCCGCGTGCCTCCAACCCGCCACCGTGAGCCTCTACAGTAACACCTTGGCTATTCGGAAGCCAAGATGTCACCTAAATAATCTAACATACAACTATAATGCGAAAGAATTTAAACCATATCTCATCTAATAACAAAAAGAGGTCAAATCTTAATAGTACAATGGCAGGAATATAGTTTGAATCCAAATAATTATATCAAAGGGGTGATCAATGACCACAAGCAATACTTAAACAACCACAACATGGATAAATATTTCAACCACATCTAACTTTATTTATTACAGTTCATCAATTAACGAATGAAAGACATAACCAAGTTCTATTATTGAAACTGGAGTATGGTGAAATGAATGAATAGTGCGTGTCTACTCCCTCCCAATAGAGCCATCATCAACGTTCACCTAAAATAAACAAAGCAAGAATGAGTCCGAGACTCAGCAAGTACAGTGAATAATTGGTTATACAACAAATATGAATAAGACAACATCTTTAAAGAATAAGAATATAACACCAGATCAATATATGAATGAATGGATTGAATGAAATGAAAGGATTGCACTCCTGCCTATACCGGTATAGCTAGTGACACACCCGTCGGTGTTCACTTAAGCCCGCATTTAACAAAATACGGGGATTCAAATCCCGTATGAAGAACGTTTCATACGGGTGTCCAAGTCTACCCACATTAGAATGGTGGGTCTTACGTGCCCATACTGGAATTGATGGGTCTTTATAATCCACTCCCGTGGATGAAACATGAATAATGGATGCATGGAATAAAATATGAATAATAAAAGAAATCATCTCTAGTAATGAAATAGCACATATGAAAGGAATATAAACATTGAATCTTCTCATGTATCATAGAAAAAATTAATACGAACATCAAGCATTCAGCATTCACTAATCTTAGGAGTATCAAAGTACTTGCCTTCCGCTCTGCGAAGCGTTAGTAGACAATGAAGATGCCCATAAACCCGAAGCCTTTCCGCCTACACAAGCAAGTATTCAAAAATAAGAACAACATGGTACAAGACGCTACCCGCAATGGTCTACAACATCTTTCCGACAACCCAAGAATTAACTATTTGATCTACTCTGAAACCAGACCACAAAATCACCAAAAACGAATCTGGACAGGATCCTTAAAACCTACATAACTTTCACTCCGAAAATCATAAAAATGCAAACTCAGATTTGCTGGAAATATAACGGAAATATCTAAAATAACATATTTGGTGGACATCCCGAATTCTGCATGTAAATAACTCTAATAGACAGATGAACATCTTCTGTTAGAACTAACCGACAAATCTGGACAGCAGCACGGGAACAGACATAATTTCTAATTGGCTGAACCAAACTTAGTGTTCTTTATCAACCTGGAAAGCTAAGACAATATACTACAATTTTAATAATAGGGAGAAGTCCTGATTCGGACCTTAATAACATTCAACTTGCTAAACAAAGTGACTGCTGAGAATTAACCGAGGTTCTGGACAGCAGTAAACAAATGGCCGTAACTATCAAACCACAACTCAGATTCAGGTGAACTCAAAGGATATGGAAACCTGACGAAATAACCTACAACTCTCTAAGAGATCACAGATCCTGATTCGGCCTTGATCTATACGAAAATCAACGTGCAACAAAGAACAGCAATCTGTTTCTAACCAAACCGAGGTTCTGGACAGCAGTAAACAAATGGCCGTAACTATCAAACCACAACTCAGATTCAGGTGAACTCAAAGGCTATGGAAACCTTACGAAATAACCTACAACTCTCTAAGAGATCACAGATCCTGATTTGGCTTTGATCTAAACAAAAATCAATGTACAACAGAGAATAGCAATCTGTTTCTAACCACCGCTCCCAAAGACGAATTAAAAAATAACGACATTAGCCAAGAACGAACTGAATCAAAATAGCAGGGGCGTGATTTGATACCCTAGGAGATGCATGACATGCTGATCCTTGCACAGATCTTCAATGGACGACGGCCTCCCGGCTCTTCCTCCTTGACTTGGCCGGCGGCACCAATGGAGGAGGGGGAAGATGGCTGCCACAGGGAGGTGAAGAGGTGGAGGTGCAAGAAGGTAGGCCAAGGGCGGCTGCTAGGAGGGTGGAGGGGTAGGGAATGGGAGGGGGCTAGGGTTAGAGCCGCCCCCCTTAGCCAAGTGGCCGGCCCCCTATGGGCCCAACCTGGCTGCCCTCATGGGCCTTTCGGCTACCCCCTCTTGGGCCTGTTGACCAAAGGCCCAGGCCCAAGACCTGGAAGAATAGCTAAAAATCCTGTTGTTCTTCTAAAATTCAAATTCGAATAGGTTCCTTCCTTTAAACAACAAAAATCGGGGTATTACACGGCCACCAGAAGCCTTTCCACTCAAACTCCCTCGAGGATCTGCCACCACAGCCGCCGCATTTGGGCTTCTTCACCGCCTCCGGCTGCCGCCTTCCCCAGCATTCGTCGCCACCTATGTTCCCTCTCTGGCCTCCCCGTCGAGCCCAATGGCTCCGCCTCGATGAGAGCCGCCCCATGCTCACCCTTCTTGGCCCAAGCCGCCACCGGACCCTCCTCGCCACCATCACCGAGCCACCGCCGCCGCTTTACACCACCCGTCGTCGGCGACACCCATCCACTCGGCGCCGCCACCCCGTCACCGGCTCCGCCACCTTTCCAGCTCCCCATTCCTATGCTTAGCCACCACCGCCGCGCCTAGCCCGCCAAGAACGAATCGAGCTGACACGCGCTGCAAGACTCCACCAAAGCCGCGACGCATGGCATGTTCGGACCGTCCGGAGCCCCCGTCATTAGGCATTAATGATGAAGTTTAAAACCCTAATGAATCATTAGCCTTAATGATGTCCAAATCACCCCCCTTTTGCTCTCACATCAACCAGGGCCCTATGCACGATGAATGCCCGATCCTCCCTTGCTCATCGCTTAGTGGGCCCCACGGCGCCATTGCTCCCATGGACCGGCGCCCTGTCACCCCGAGGTACACGTGGACGCCATGTCATCCAAAACTAGTGACGTGGCTGCCACGTCATCCAAAACCACCAATGAAACTAGCGTAGGGTGTAAATTGATCTAGTGTTGGCAGTTCGAGGGTGTAAACTAAACGGTTTTGTAGTTCAAGGTGTTCTTTGGACTCTTGCCAAAGTTCAGGGGTGTAAAATGGACTTATTCCTATAGCAATTAAGTAGTGTTGAAAACTTGAAACTGTAATCTGAATAATGTTCTCTGTACGTATGTTGTAAATCTCAATCAATTAGTAAATTTATGTATGTTGCTTAAGAGTCACTAACTAGTACTTTTTTTCCTCTCCATTTCCATCTTTTGATCTCACTCGTGTCACCTCAGATTTTGTTAGTGAATATTGAAATTACGCAAGGCAAAATCAGCTATACATGGAGGTAGCATCGGGGTTGTTACGACAAATGGTGTTTACACGGGATCTGGATCTGCTTCGGTTTACACGTGTTTTTTTTTAATTTGTGTGGTATGTGGAAGAAATTATTGAGGAACCGTCGCTGGCGAGTCCAGTTCGAGTGATTACCTCGTAGACAAACTCAGAATCGTTAGAACAATGCAAGAACACAAGAACAGAATAGTAGATTGAACACAGAGATATGAGGGGACTTCAGGCTTCTCTTTATTGCTCTTCTCAAAATGGTGTACAATGTTGGGGGTCAACCACTCCTATATATAGGCCACTAGATGGATGAGGAGCCCACCTGGACCAGAACTCCTGGTCTGGGCCCAGTTTCTTAACACTCCCCCTTGGGCACTCATCCATCATGTTTATGTCTCATCAAAACTCCATAAGAACCCACTGAGAAAAATTTGGAAAAAGAGTACATAAAATATGTTCTGCTGTGCTGCATGAATTGCCTCATTAAAAACTTTAGCCGAGAAACTTTAGGAAAACTCGTTAAGGGAAAAAGAGTACAATCCACCCAATTTCATTTAATCTCTAGGATTTATTCTTTGGGTACTCGATCTTCGTAATCAAGCTTTAATAAAGAGTTTGTGAAGGTTCTCCCCTGAATTCTGTACTTCTCTAAGCCTCATCATTCTAATTCCACGTACGCATCTTTTAAAGCTAGACGCTGGAAGTGACTTAGTGAATAAATTTGCTAGATTTTCACATGACTTAGTATGCAGTACTTTAATTTCGTCCATCTTTTGCAATTCATGAGCATGCAAGAACTTGGGGTTAATATGCTTAGTGAGAGGACTCTTCACATAACACATCTGCACTTGTGCAATATAAGCTGCATTATCTTCATAGATAATAGTAGGGGTTTGCGCGGTATTCAATCCACATGATTGCTGGATGTGGTGAATCATCCGCCAAAGCCAAGAACATTCTTGTGAGGCTTTCTACAGTGCTATGATTTCTGAGTGGTTCATCGAAGTTGATACAAGACTTTGCTTAGACGATTTCCATGAAATTGCGCCCACCACATAGGAATACATAGCCTGCTTATGACTTAGTCAGATATGGTCCGACAGTAATTCTGCCGATTCTGCATAGCTACCATAGTTAAGTCTTGGTTCTTTCTATAGAACAGTCCAAGATCTTTACTTCCTTGGAGGTATCGGAAGATGTCTTTTATTCCCTACCAATGCCTTTTGTTAGGTTCTGCACTATACCTTGCTAGTAGGTTCACTGCAAAAGCAATGTCTGGTCTAGTACAGTTTGCTAAATACATGAGTGCTCCTACTGCGCTCAAGTATGGGAATTTCGGTCCTAGGACTTCCTCCCCCTATTCTTTAGACCTGTACGGGTCCTTGTCTTGCTGTAAGGATCTCCCGACAATCGGCACTTTCGAAGGGTATGCCTTTTCAAATCCGAACCTTTCTAACACTTTTTGAGTGTAGGTTGACTGATGTACTACAATCTCTTCGGGGGCATGCTCAAGCTATAAGCCTAGGCAATATTTGGTTTTACCTAAATCTTTCATTTCGAACTCTGACTCCAGGTAAAAGCGTGCTTTCTTAATATCTTCTAGGGTCCCGATGATATTCAGATCATCTACATATACTGAGAATATACAAAATCCATCCTGAGATCATCGTATAAATATACATGGACAATCCTCATTGTTCGTGTAACCTTTCTTGTAGAGAAAGTCACTTAAGCGATTATACCATATTCTGCCTGATTGCTTCAGTCCATACAGTGACTTTTTGAGTTGCACACTGTACATATTTCTATTTGCTTGTCTTGGTTCAGAACAAGGATACCTTCAGGTAACTTCATATAAATATCCGAATCCAAGTTCCCACAACGGTATGTAGTTACTACATCCATCAATTTCATTTTTAAATTCAGTTTTACTACCATTGAGATTAAATATCTAAAGGTAGTTTCGCCCATGATCGGGGAATAGGTTTTTTCATAATCAAGTCCTGGTCGTTGAGTGAAACCTTGTGCAACAAGCCTTGCTTTATGTCTTACAACTTCATTGCTTTCATTTATCTTTCGAACAAATACTCACTTATGCTCTACGGGGTGCACATAGGGACGCGTGCGGTTTACAGGCCCAAACATCTCTCTTTTATTCAGAGATAATAATTCTACTTATATTGCCTTCTTTCAATCTTCCCAATCTGATCTTTTCTTACATTCAGCGAGCGATATAGGCTCTAGATCAAGATCGATGATTGTGATAATTTTCTTTGCAAAATAAATATCAACATTGGCTGTTGTTCTATTCGTAGATTCTCTAGTGGTCACATAATTTATAGCTATTTCTTCATGGGGCGATTCTTCTAATGCTTCTACTCGCTCATCGCTGCTTCCAATTGCGGGGGCAAGTCCCTTTAGTTTTTCAGCTCCGATGTGTGCGCACACATCCATGCTGATGTCTCCCTCCGTGGGATTATTCAAATCTGGTATGCCTTTTATTGAAGTTTCCATACTGGTGCTAGGTCTCAACTGGCTCCCCTTCTTATTTTGGGGAACTTCAGTGATCGGCTATGTCAAGTCCTTCTTATCCTTTTTCACCAGATGTCCCCGGTTACTTGGGATTTGAGTGGCCGGAGTTCTCATCCTTTTATTGTAAGGCCTCTAGACGGGATTAGGGATACCTTTAATTTTCTTTGGTATTTCAACCCTCTCCGGTGCATTGCATGCAGGCACATGCGACTTGGTCACGCTCTTCAAATCACTAAAGTGGTTAGGCAATTGATTTACTAATGCTTGCAAATCAATTATCTTCTGGACTTCTCTATTTGGTTCACTAGTGCGTGGGTCATGTGCATGGATTCCCGTAGCTTGCCACATTATTTCTCGATATTTTTCATCAAGAGGTTGATTTCCTCCCCCTAATGACGCGAAACTATCCTCATCAAATATGCTATCAGCGAAGTGGGCTGTATGAAAATCTCCAGTCATAGGGTCCAGGTACCTGATTATGGATGTTGTATCATAACCAACATATATCCCAGACTTTCGGAGAGGTCCCATTGCAATTCGCTATGGTGGTGGTATAGGTACATAAACCTTACAACCAAACCTGCGGAGATGAGAGATTTTCGGTGCTGACCTTTCCGCTAGTTGCCGCTACTACAGGTTACCTCATCACAGATGGTTCGGAACCGTCATCACAGACGGTTTCCGAACCGTCTATATTTGTTGGTCTGTGATAACAAGCAGTTATCACAGACGGTTTCCGAACCGTCTATGTTTGTTGGTCTGTGATAACAGGTAGTTATCACAGACGGTTCAAAACCGTCTGTGATACGCACTATCATAGACGGTTTTTTTGTTGAAACCGTCTGTGAAGGCTATTATCCCAGACGGTTTCCACTAAAAACCGTCTGTGATCCGAGAATATCATAGACAGTTCTATTTAAGAACTGTCAGGATACGTAGAAATATCCCCACGGTTTAATTTACAAACCATCTCGATATTTTTCGACGATCACGCACGGTTGCTTAAATAGAACCGTCTGTGATATTTAGATCACGACGTTTTAGTGGAAACCGCTCGTGATATTAGTTTTCATGCACGGTTTTAACAAAAACCGCCTGTGATAGTTCGTAATCCTAACTACGCTTTTGTTGTTTTTTGGCTAGCGTCGAGATTGCTAGCCATGCCCTCTGAAAACAAGCATGCACAAAAACAGATACATCACAGATATTCAATTGTTGACAACTCAAATGGATCATTACTCAAAATAAATTACAAAAGATCGAATTTTTTCAAGTATTGTCACTATAGTTACAATTGGATTACAATTGAGTCAATTGTTTGCAGGTGGGTGAAACCTTGGGTCGGCGACAGAGTGAAAGTCTCCGTTGTCGGAAATGATATCTGAAATGATAAAGCTGTAGAGTTTCCCTCGAACGTCTGCAATCTCTTGCTCAACGAGTCCATCTAATTCTATATGCAACCCCTGTCGCTAGCAATAGTAAAGTGGTAAGCATATATATTTAAATTTATAATTAGAAAATAATTATTTCGAGATTGACAAACCTCGGGATCCTTCTTCCTAGCTGTAAGGATTTGCTGCATATGATAGCAAATGTTGATTGCACATAACTCATCATTTTTTTGCTGGCGGCACTGCAAAAAAAGAATTACATATATGAAGTATGATATAGGATTATCGTGTTGTAGTGCGTACCGGAAATTTCATCCTGTGTGTTAGTCTGGCGCTCTTTCCATTGTGTAATCCTTTGTTGGCAACATAGGCGATGAAAAACCTACATGATTCCAAAAAGTTATCCTCGGCCATTTCAAACGAATGAAGACTACAATAGAGTTATGTATGGAGGAAATGAGTATACCTCTCGAGTATTCCTTTCAGAATGCTGAATTTGTGGTCGTTGCGGATTAGGGAATCAAGGTATATCACATGGTTCCTCTTTGGTATAATGACTAAAAGGACCTAGTGGTACCTACTCATATATGTTGCTATAGTCATTAAACCTAAGTTCGTGCTGCGTATAAAGTACAAATGAAATTTGTATAGCAAGTAGTGACACTTACCCCTCATTGTAGGGCACCACTATGTACTTCTTGTCTATCTGACGAAGCAATGCCGCCGCTATGTATTTCTCGACGAAGGACGGGTCTGCTTCGATGGTTTGCAAAGATACCACGTGTGGGTCGAGGAAACCCACCGGTTCTTTCCATTCCTGGACATTTTTCCACATGTATCTATACACAAGCAATGAGTTGTGATAATTATCGGTATTACATGAATGCAGAACTTGATTGTATGCACTTACAGTGTCCAACATCGTAGAAGCGAGGCGTCGAGGCCAACGAGGTTGAATATGTCATATAAGTCGTTGAAGCCCACGACGAAGTTGCCCAACCCGTTGAAGAAATGCTCATCCTTGTATGCGACGGTGATTCCAGTATCGCACCCCTTCTTTTTGGTCTTCTACATGTACCAGGCATGCAAAGCCTGACAAGCATATCCAAAGGAGTAACATCAGGTCGAGTACAACGGTTTCCCGATGGAGTAATTCCCGGACGTCCCAGGCTTCCCGGACTTGGGAGGCGCCTTAATGTTCATCGATTTCGATTTGGTCTTAACAATTGGCAGCATCTTCCCACGAGACGACTCGGGAACCGATACGGCGGCACGCTTTTGTTGTTCCTTCGGCGTCTTCTTCACGGGAACCGACAAGGTGGCCTTCTAAGGCGAAACATGAGGTGGAGTCATCGAGGGTCCCGTTGGAGAGGAATGGTCGTGTCTAGATCGCGGCACTGCTGGGTCCAGGGCGATGTCCTTCTTGGGCCATAGGATAAAAGTGTGCACGGCATCCCCTAGTGTTCTGATTTCTTCGTTCGGGCAAATCTTCAGCGGGACGGCCACGAAATTACCATGTACCATATCCACCTCGACCCTGGCGTAACCCTGCGCCAGTTGGGCATCGTGCTGCACTACCTCTTCCTGGTATGGATACACCATCCCCCGCATAGCCTCAATAGAAAGGGACCCATCCATCCTCACTTGGAGCTTGCAGGGCGTTGGCCCATACAAAACGATACGCAATTAGCTAAGGCGTCCTATAGGTCTATCTTTGGTGCATTCCATAGATGTACATTACCTTGATGTCGTCTATTGGTAATTGGACGTTGTCATGTTCAGAATGATGTGTGGACGCAATGCTACTCCGATGTCGAGTAGGACTGGTTCCCAAATTAATAGGGGCGGCTTGCGACTGGCTCAGGAGTTGATTCATTTGATCCTGCAATGCTGCTAGCTTTCCTTCAAATTTTTCAGTAATCATCTGTACCAACTGGTCCTCGTGCTCGGCTTTGGATCTCTTCCTACTCCTATACGTGCATTAGTTGTCTGCGAATCTATGACTCCAAGGTACGTTAACCCCAAGGCTCACGGCGACCGAAAGTGCTCCTTGTTTCCTGTAATATAGATAATATATCCTTCTCCCTGTCTGGTTGGAAGGAGCCTTCGGAAGCTTGGGCAGTCAATTCACACTGCAAGAGGTCATCATGTTATTATAGACACTATGAAGTTATGGACTTATTAACAACTAGGTAGTTCGACATATTTACCACACGCTGGGACACTTCCAGTCCGCCGGTTTGTGAAAGAGATATCGCTCAAGACGAGAATTTTGCCTCGCTTAACCAAATTTTAGGGAACGCGGGTCTATGACATCAGGAAATGCATTCTCCTCCTCCGCCGCCCATTCCTCGTATTTACCCGTATACCCAGCGGTGCTGAGTCTGTGCGGGTGAGTGTTTCGTGTCTGGAGAGCTTTGTGCGCCGCACTTTTCTCCTTAAATTCGGTCGTCGTCTTCATAGCCACAAAGGCATCCCATGCTTTCCGCGTCAAGAATCCATACTTCGCGAAGGGCGTCTGACCCGTGTTCACGTACTTCGTGACAAGAAGGTCTTCCACGATTTATCCATCGTGAGCATCGCCGTCCGTTGCACACGTGCCATGTTTGCTTCTGGGATAGCGGACTTGCTTGAAAATTATGTCCATAGCGTGCCTCTCGCTTCTTTCGTCAGATCCTTCCACCTTGGTGTGGTGATAGGGACCCGCTCCCTTGCAATTATCCCGCAGATGGTCCGGAATCTCGCCGCTGATCTCTTGGGACTCAGAGGGACCCCAAAGTCACTGACCTCCGTGATAACCAGTCGGCCCATAGGCATTTGCGATTTTCCTCTGCCATCTCTCTTCCGTGTCAGTATCGTTGACGAGCAGCATGACGCATTAGGCGGCATCGGTGACGGCGGCCTCGTCGGTGCCGGCGGTGAAGACGGTGCCTCTGCCATCTGCGGCGTCGGTAACGGCGGCAAAGACGGTGCCTCTACCATCTCGCTTACTCGCTATTTATATAAGTTACATATGCAATAAAATGGATTGCAAGTGTCCCAAATTAACATATACATATGAAGTATCTCCATGTCATTTAAATTGAATAATATGCTCAACATGTGCAATATTAGCAAATAATCATAATTAATTCCAGCATAAATATGAAACAATAAAGCATTAATCCAAAGGAATTTAAATGACCAAATTAACATAATCAAATGTAAATCATTCAAGTCATTTAAATTGATTGAAATGCTAAACATATACCACATGTATACGAATGAAATTGCATAATTAATTCCAGACAAAGCACGAGGCAGGACCAAATTAACATAATCAAATGTAAATCATTCAAGTCATTTAAATTGATTGAAATGCAAAACATGTACCACATGTATATGAATAAATTGGATAAGAACACTAAAATTCAGATTTTGAGCTCTATCCAAAGCTTAACTAGACTGACATAACAATCACATGTATAACAATCTCTTGTGATCTTTGTATAGATAGAAAGTAGTGATACGAATCCTTTGACCGAGCCTACTTCATCGAGCCCGACACACTGGAGTGTACCATTTGCTTCATGCCGTGGAGGATTGGCATGAAGCAAAGGTACACTCAAGTGTGTTAGGATCGACGAAGTAGGCTGTGTTTCACCTGAACGTTTAGGATGAACACCCAAGGAGCGAGCTAGCTAGCTGAATTCAGGCATCAAGTTAGCTCCTATTCTAACACTCCTAACACTCCTTAATCCACCAGCTTCTCTAAGGAAATGCTAAGCAAAGGTTTAATGCTTCATGTACAGAAGACTAGCCTTTAATGAAGACATAGAAACAAAATAGAATCAAGTAAAACTTTCTTTCTGGATTGTTGTAAAAAATGCAGTTTTAGCAAGATTTCAGAATTAATCCCAACAAAATTAATTAGCATTAAAGTATAATTCCTAAAGAATTTAAATGACCAAAATAACATGTACTCATGTAATTCTCCCAAGTCATCTAAAGAGAATAAAATGGTTAACACAAACATCATGAGAACATCAAAAATCAGCATAGAGCTCAGATTTTTACTTTGTTCGATTGCTCTCATTAGGCTAGTTGCAAAAGACATAGTCTTTGCCATCTCAACCATTATGCCAAAATTCTTCACCAATTGAATATGATAACTCCAAATCAGACTTTGAGCTCAAAAACAAATGCTTCACTAATATGTCAAATTTTATCTCAATACCGCAGATTAAACTCTCAGTCAATAAAAGGTCTAGAGATTAACAGTGCACAGACATTATTCCAACATATTGAAATTTTCGGCTAACACAGAATTGAACATCTGACATATCATAGGAAACAAATATGCTTGCAGGTCATACAAACCGAAAATAGAGCAGAAGCTATATTTCAGTGCACAACAGAAATACACCAATAGACAAAGAGACTGAGAAAGGAGCTAATCTGACAGTAATAAAATAACAAAAGTAAGCAATTCTAAATAAGGTCAAGTCTAATTCT
Source organism: Phyllostachys edulis (assembly GCA_036346405.1). NCBI lineage: Eukaryota > Viridiplantae > Streptophyta > Magnoliopsida > Poales > Poaceae > Phyllostachys > Phyllostachys edulis. Next base: position 98,543,187 of record CM070546.1, read on the forward strand.
AGTTAACTATTTAATCTCATAATATGGCAACAATCATCATTGAGCTATTAACAGAACCCACCACTTTGCAATTTCTCTCTCTGTACTAAAGATTAACAATCACAGAATGAAAAATTCTCTAGCACAAAGACAAATGCAAAGGGACAAAGTGAGATAAGCAACAATACTCACAGAGCAAGGGAGGGCGGGATAGAGCGAGTAGAGTGGTATACCACAGAGGCGCGAGGGAGTACCGAGGAGGCACTGAGCCGGGCGCGAGGAGGGAGCCGGTGATGTGCCGAGAGGAGGATGGCGATGTGTAGTGGAGTTGGGCTGGAGTCGGAGGAGGGAGGCGGCCTCTCGTCGAGCTAGAGTCGGAGGAGGGAGGCGGTCGGTCGTCAGGCTGGAGTCGGAGGAGGCCGCGCATCGGAGGAGGGAGGCAGCCGGTCGTCGGGCTGGAGTCGGAGCAGGGAGGCGGCCGGTCATCAGGCTAGAGTCGGAGCAGGGAGGTGGCGAGCCCTAGAGGAGGAGAATGAGCGCGCGAGAGCTTAAGGGGCGCGGGAGTAGTGGAAGTGACGAGCAAGAGCAAAAACCCTAGCACTTCCCTCCTTATAAAAACGCTATCACAGATGGTTCTATTAGGGAACCGTCTGTGATATGGGACGTATCACAGACGGTGCTTAATATGACAAGTCCATAACAAGTTCATAACATATTTGACTTCAAAATTTTATATCTAATTCAACTCAACTCCAAATCAAGTGAAACCAATTTTGATACTCCAAAATTGCAATGAATGTCCACACTAACATCAATATCAAAGATGACAAGTCCATAACACATTAACACATGACAATTTCACGTTGATATCAAAATATATGAGAGATTACATGTCCATAACACATGATGTTATGGAATAAATTAATTACAATGGAGTAAATTCTTAATTAAAATATAGCCCTTCATGATGATCGACATTGATGGTGCAGAACAACATGGCGCGTAAAGTGAAGTTCTCTCGTTTGAACGCATCCCATACATTGCACCCTTCGCTCCACAAAGGTCACAAGATCTTCCAAAGAATGGTGCTAGGTACACATCAATATCATTCCCAGGTTGCTTCGGCCCTTGGATAAGTAGTGATATCAAAATGTACTTCCGCTTCATACACAACCAAGGAGGAAGGTTGTACATACATAGATTCACAGGCCAGGTGCTATGTCGGCTACTCATGTTACCGAAAGGATTCATTCCATCCATACTCAACCCTAACCTTATGTTCTTCGGTTCTGCACTGAACTCTTCGAAGCTCCGATCGAAGTTTCTCCATTGGGCAGAATCAGCAGGGTATCTTAGCTTTCCATCTGCCTTACGCTCCTTCGAGTGCCAACGCAGCAATCTTGCCTCCTTTGGGTTCACAAATAAACGCTTCAAACGTGGGATCATAGGCAGATACCACAACATCTTAGCAGGAGGTCCTTGCTTCACCTTAGCAGTATTCTGACGCTTGTATCGGATGCTTTGCACACGGACATACATGCATGTCTCGCATACTCTTTACTAGAGAGGATACAATCGTTCAATATGCATGTATTCTTTCTACTTCCATGCCCAATGGACAAATAACCTTCTTTGCTTGGTAGGTGGCGTTGGGCAACACGCTTCTCCGTATGATGTCCGCTAGAGACCTAACAACGCCGTGAAACTCTTATCGGACCAACCATTGCTTGCCTTCAATTTCAGCAGTTCAAGCACGGTTGACAACCTTGTGTATTCTGACTTGCAGCCAGGGAACAAAGGTCTCACCGAATCCTCCCTTAAGCCCTCGAATTTACAAAAATCTCTCTCACTGTAGTTCTCTTTTGCATCGCATAGCATCTAATCCAGATTGTCAACATGCGACCTATCCTCATCAAAAGCACAGTCCACATCTGGCAAATCGTTGACTTCCTCGGCGATGTCGCCATGATTAACTTCGTATAATCTACTCTTCACCGTGGATCGGTCCAACATGTATACCCTTTTTTGAAACCCCTTCAATCAAGTGCGCTTCGATCAAGGCCGCGTTGTTAAACATCTTCAGATTACCGCAATCAATGCATTGACAGTACATAAAATTTATCCCCTTCTTCAACATATCCTACTCGGCGGCTCTTCTAAAAGCAACCACGCCATTGATATACTCTTGACTCACACAGTTCACACCGTACATCCAGTTTCGGTCCATCTACACCACGCATGTAACAAATTAGTGTCAAATTAGATTAATAAACCATAAGTACTTACTCTTCCTATTTACCAAACATACTTAAATTGATTAGCGATTAATTTATAGCAAACATAAAGGGTTATAGATCATTACCCTCCGAGCTCACAAAGAAAATACCAAATATCTCTTGAGAATCCACTCCTTCTCCTCCCTTCCCTCTTTGTCGGCGGCGCAATGGGCTTCCTATTTACCAAACATACTTAAATTGATTAGCGATTAATTTATAGCAAACATAAAGGGTTATAGATCGTTACCCTCAGAGCTCACGATGAAAATACCTACTATCTCTCGACAATCCTCGCCTTCTCCTCCCTTCCCTCTCTATCGACGGCGCAATGGGCTTCCTATTTACCAAACATACTTAAATGGATTAGCGATTAATTTATAGCAACATAAGAGCATATCTAGTGTATTGAACCGATACCGATTCAAAGAGGTGTCACGTAAGCATTCAAAGAACTATTCATTTTTCCCCCATTGTATTGATCCGATTCTTACTCTTAAGTGGGACCGACATCTTATTAAAAAAATAAGAAAAGAAATAAAATCTCTCTCAACCGCTCTCTCTCTCTCCATTTCCTTCCCCCAAACAGAACTTAATGCATATGCTAACCACCCAATGAAAAATATTATTCTATTCACTTGTATCCGGATGCAAAGTTTGCATCCGTTCCTAGAGTTTTGCTTCGGAATCGGCAGCTTCCAACATGTGGAATCGGTTCCTAGCATTAAATCTAGCCATTTGAACCGGCTAAACACGTACATTGCAGATGCTCTAAAGGGTTATAGATTGTTACCCTTGGAGCTCAGGACAGAAAAACCAAATATCGCTCGAGAATCCTCTCCTACTCCTCCCTTTCTCCTCTCCTTCTCCTCCCTTCACTCTCTATCGGCGGTGCTTACCCTCGGGCATTTACCTGGTGGCGGCTCAAATGGGAATGGGCAGGGGTCTGGTCCACGTATTTATAGGGCGAGGATATCACAAACGGTTCTTATAATCAACTGTTTGTGATAGATGCATATCACAGACGGTTTTTAAATAGAACTGTCGGTGATAGTTCATAGACGGTCTTTGTTTACAACCGTCTGTAATACTGGAGATTATCACAGAAGATTCATTAAAAGAACCGTATCACAGACGATTGATTAATAAAACCGTCTATGATTCTGGAGATTATCACAAATGGTTGTTTAAAAGAACTGTCTGTGATATATCACAGACGGTTCTTTTAATGAACCGTCTGTGATAAATGCCTATCACAAACGGTTATTAATAAAACTATCTGTGATAGGCCGGCAGTGCCGATGCCTCATCCCGACAGACCCAACACAGACGGTTCCATAGGAACCGTCTGTGATAGGGTATCTACTATAGCCTATTTTGTAGTAGTGTGCAAAGGTGAATCGATGTTATATGCTGACTGTCTAAAATTGATGAGAGTTGCTACATGCAGGACTGCGTGTCCTCAACACGTAGTTAGTAAATTACAATTTTGCAAAAGCAGTCGGGCAATAAATTTAATTCTTTTAATTAATGCCTCTGCTAGTCCATTTTGGGTGTGGACATGTGGTACGAAATGCCCAATGGTAATTCTCATTGCCATGCAATATCCATTGAAAGCCTTTGAAGTAAATTCTCAGGCGTTGTCCATTCTGATGGACATCACATGATGATCAGGAAAATTATTCTTAATTTTAATTATCTGTGAGATCAGCTTGGTAAAAGCGTGGATTCTCGTAGACAATAAGCATACATGCGACCATTTAGAGGAAGCATCAATGAGCACCATAAAGTACTGAAATGGCCCTGACAGGGGCTGTATAGGACCGCAAATGTCTCCCTAGATACGGTCCAGGAAAGCAGGGATTTCATCCTTCACTTTCAGAGCAGAAGGTTTAGTAATTAATTTTCTAGTGGCACATGCGGGGCACACAAAATCTTCTTGATTCGGGAAATTCTTTACATTAATATTATGTCTCTAAGAATTGGTAATTATATTTCTCATCATCCTAAGACCGGGGTGGCCTAATCTATCATGCTAGAGAAATAAAAGTTCAGAGCTTCTAAATATTGTTTTTAGAATAGTATGGGCTGCAGGTGCCTTAATATTAGTGCAGTATAGCCTAGATTTATATAAAGGAAGTCGTTCAAATACCATTTTTCCATGTTCTTCACGCTTTGTAATGAGTAGGTATTCTTTACCATACTTTTCTTCAGTCTCTACATGGAGACCGTTAGTGCGAATATCCTTAAAGCTTAAGAGAGTTATAGTTGATTCTGGGTACAACAAGGCTTCTTCAATGACCAATGTTGTACCCATCGGGAGTATAATTGTGGCTCTTCCTGAGCCTATTATACAGGTATCGCTTCTTGCGATTGTCGTAAGAATACCAACATTCTTGCTGAACGACTGAAATTTTTTTGCCTCTCTCAATATAGTATTCGTTGTGCCGCTATCCGCTAAGCACACTTCCTCTATAGGGCACCACACGTGTTCTGATATATAAAGTATTTATTAATATGGGGTAAGAAGCAATCCACACATAAATAAAATACTCCAAAACAGAACATAACTTACTGTTATTAATACGGGAAAAAGTCTTGCAGTACTCATTATAAGAACTTAATGCTTTTCGCTCCTAGAGCTTACAACCATTATTCAATAATTCAATGCTCTATTACAAACCATAAACTGCAAATGACTATAAAAATCTAAGTGCAATGCGTGCACTACATCGAATCAGTGAAGTATGAAGAAACTTCTGCCTGAATCTGCTCCATGTCCATCTTTTCTTCTTCGGCAACTACAGCTGCTGCCACTGCAATGTCCAAAGAAGGTGTTATGGGGGCTGCTTCTAGGCTGTCCACATCCATAGGTGCAACCAATGACTGTGGATCCTCTGTGCTAGCAATGGCGAGGTGTGCCTCATGCTGTCCTTTACCCTTCTTCTTAGCATTGAAAGCATCAATCACGTGATGCGGCTCATGACAAACACGTGACCAATGTCCCCAAGTGCCACATTTATAGCAACTTTGGTCCTGCTGACCATAGGGCTTCTCATCGTGCTTCTTTTCTGCGCCCTTCTTTGCTTGAGCATTCTGCTTAGTCTTGCGACCCTTACCCTTCTTGCCTCTTTCTTTTGAGTGAGGCTTCCTCACCTTGTAGCTGCTAGTGTTGACTTCATGGCCAACTTTGCTACTAGGCGGCTGTGAGATATAGTTCTTTCTTAGAACCTGTTGGACCGAAAAGGCGACTAGAGGGGGGGGTGAATAGGAGCACGATCTCTTTTTCACCTTGATCGAATTCAATACGATTTTCACTCCAATAGCTATAAAAGCTATGAAGATCAATATGCAAGCACAATAGAAGACTTGTATTGAATCCAATCAGAACCTCGAAGCAAATAGACCAAAAACATAAAAACTCAAAACCTAAATGAGTTGGGTGGTCTGACCTCCAACTAGAAATCAGTCTGACCTATGGAAATCGGTCTGACCTCTCAATACATGGCGGTCAGACCTCCAGGCTAATGAATAGTGAAATCAGCCCGAAAACCAAAACTCAAATCGATCTAACTTTTGATTCGTAAGGCCAAACCTAACCAAATTTGAGACACGCCTTCTCTAAGATATTGGGAACCTATTCCAATCAAGGATCGCATAGATCCATGCCAAAGTTCCTATCTTTTTCGGATTGAACGAAGTGTGCACCAAAACCGAGTCAAAATCGAAATATGATCTAGAGACTTGCTCATGGGTGATTGATGATCAAGATGATCCTAGATGAGTTCCCACATGTCACAGAAAGTTAGATCACGGCAAGAGAACAAGCAAAAACTCGAGGAACAAAGAAAGACCACAAATCACCAAATAGAGAGAAAGAAAGCAAATAGACTCATCTTTGAGGGAACTTTCTTTGGATTGATTTGATATGGTATTGGTTTACAGCCACTCCATCAATGGAGGACAAAGACTCAATACATGAGCACGAAATCAAATCCAACTCTCTAGAACCCTAACCTTCACTAATCCTCTCCCTAAGCAAACTAGGGTTTCAAGCACAATGAAAGGGTTGAGGGGGTGCAGCCACCTCCCTCCTCTATTTAGAGTGGAGACTTAGACCTTCTAGAAGATTGAACCCTAATAGGCTCCCGTTAAGGCACACACACAAACGGGTCACATACGCATGCATTTTAAAGCACCGTCTTCGTCTCTTGACCTAATCCGCTTCACCTTGCGCCACCTTGCGCCATGAGTTGGCAAAAGGTCACCAAGGCGGTATTTGGTAAATTACCAAAATACCCCTTCTCGATCTTTTTGCAAAGAATGTGTCCCATCTTCGTGAAGCACCTCCCATGCTTCACCATGTGTAGGTTGATCCAGCGGCTCTCTTCATGTCGGCAAGTCTCTCCCATCCGGCTCCCACCGAAACCACCATGACACTTGCACCGACCCCCACGCCGCTTGATCCAACCCGTCGCACCGAATCGCCTGTTCGGTCACCTTTTGTCCTCTTGCGCCATGCTTGACTCCATTGACCTCACCCGCATCCTCGATCGTTTCCGACCTCGGCTTCCAAGCTTAGTCCCGATCATCTCGCCATTGACCGTCATTGACCTCCAAACAACCTCGCACATCAATAGACAAAGAAATCGAATCAGAACAAGTTCTTCACAACTTGACCCACATTAGTCAAAACATGCATCATGCAACACATATGCCATGAAACCCATGAACTTGACCTAACCCAACAATCATCGCCACCAGTTGGCCGATGAAACAAACCAAAACCAACAGATCGCCACTTTGGTCGGTCTCGACCACCACCGTTAGCTTGGCCCGACCGCCACCGGGACTTAGCCAAATTTCCTTCCTAGAACCAAACCTCATCGAATTTTCAAACCAATAGAACTTTTGCCTGGAAGCCTCAAAAATTATGAGACTAAGTGTAGTAGAATCTACTCTCTTGCCTACAGCCTCTATTTTTGGCCCAACTCCAAAATCCAAAATCTCATAAAGGCCGGTCTGACCAATTTCCCAAAGCCGGTCTCGACCACCCCCCGGGCCATATACGCCACCGACCGGCAGATCGCCACTTGCTCGACAAATAGCTTGAACTTCACAAAACGCGTGAATCGACAAACCTTAAACGAAATTGCCAATTGTAACATCATCCTAAGATCTCAGGCATATCCCCATGATATCCACAGAACCTCATCTTGAGCTTTCACAACTTGCATGATGTCAATTCGTTCGGCATACTCCTTGTAGCCTTGTTGATGGTAGTTGCGTGCAGATTGCACCGCATTCAGGTGAAAGGTAGAGAGGGTTTTCTCAATCTTCTCCTCATCCGTGATGGTCTTACCACAGAGCTGAAGATTTGTACAAATTCTGTGCAAAGCAGAGTTGTACTCCCCCACAGTCTTGTAGTCAGCAAAACGTAGTTGGTTCCATTCCTGCTCTACACGAGGAAGAATGGTGTACATCAGTTTCTCGAACTACTTCTTCTGGGCGGTCCATAAAGCTAGTGCGTTCTTCTCCGCCTTATACTCATTCTTGAGCATTAGGAAGAGATGGTGTCTGAGGAAATAAAGTGCTTGATCATTCTCCTCAGCAGTTGGAGTGACATCCTTCGAGATGCTGTGAGAACCCACGTAATTAAACTAAGCTAATCAATATTAATCAGTAATTAGTGGTAATTAAAATTCTTTAATTCGTAACAAGGTATAACCTCAAATGGGACATCCAACTCCCAATTCACACATCTAACAATATGAAGCATTGTAATAACAATATAATGTCATATCAGTATATCTAAAAAAATATCAAAGTTACAACCTTGATTACATTTTAACAACTTAATTGTAAGTCGAATATAATATACTTACAAAACCGAGATTAGATACAATATTAATTCTACAACTAATGTATAACACATTTATAGAAATGAATTAAACTACAATTCACTTCTTGCATTCATCTCTTCAAAGCCCTCCTTGTCATCCCATCTAATCTTCTTCCACCTTCCCAGTTCGTGCAACCAAAACCTTAGAAAATAGTTAGCCACATAACCTTTGGGCAAATAACTCCACAGCTCACAAGAAGAGCAGCAGTAGTATAAGAGATAAGGGCATGGTAAAATGAACAGAAGTGGTAACTAGGCATTGCACAAAGCTAGGATAAGCCAAAGAAAGACAGTAATAGATAAACTCAACCAAGGCACCTCCCCACCATGCCTATCTCCCCCACAAAGGCCACTGCCTTTCACAAGCCTTACCAGACCACCCAGTCTCTTTCTTTCTCCAACCAGCCAAAAGGAAGGAGGGGCAGAGCCAAGGGCTTCCCCAAAACTTCAATCTCACTGCCATCACTAGACCATCAAGGCAGCTAGGAGGAGGAGTAGAGAATGGATTTGGGGGAGGAACGGATGCAGTGGAGTTTTGTGTGTGAAAGGGAGGTGTCGGTCGGGTAGGATTAGGGTAGGATTCGGGTAAGATTAGGGTAGAAAAGAAAATAGAAAATAGGGAAAAGGAGATAGAGGAAAGAAATAAAAAATTAAGAAAGAGGAAAATTTTGTAGAAACTTATTATAAAATTCAAAATAAGTAGATGGATTGAATTAGTAGTATAAATAAGAATTTCGTTTGAGTCACTAGTAAGTTAGGTTATTTAATCCGCGTTAGAGTATTTGGTAGTAAAACGACCGGTAGGAATTAAAGGCGAAAAATGTGTATAAATTAAATTGGAACTTCATATTTGAGTTAGTTGTCGATAGAACTCCCAAATTAAGTAAATAAGTAATTTGGGGCGTTAGAGATAATTTATTCGAGTAGATTTATTTATTTAGCACCAGCATAAAATCAAGTTAATCATTTAATTGCCCGAATAAAATTTGGTGGATTTAGTTTTACATGAATAAAATTTGTTGGACCTAGTAATATGCAATTATGTGTAGTAATTTCTTTTCATCCAATAAAACGTGAATGTCAACCATCCTAACCTTAGAGCCGATAAACTGTAGAACGACCGCACTGGGAGGGTGCTAACTTAGCGGGGTTCGAAAAACTGTTACTAAATTAAGATCTGCTAACAAAAAGAATCATTCGACTAGTATGCACATAGTCGCACATATTATTGATAAGTATTTAATTATGTATTTATTATTTCGCACCATCGTATAAATTGCGGCGGATGAACCAACAGGAATAGCTAATATCGATTTCGTCGACGACGGTCTTTCCTACAGTTCCGCAGGCAAGCTACTCCCTTGTTCATTAACATAGCTATATTAAATGTAAACAGTATATTGCTATATCTTATAGGTATTGCATCAAAATTATTTCTAAAAATCAAATCGAGTGAATGAGATTAAGATGAAAATGAGAAGAAGATAAGAAATGAGAATGAGTAGAGAAAAGAGATGAGAATTACTAGGCTGGTAAAAGGGGGCCCAGGCAGGGGAACGCGACGATGATGATGAGGTAAGAGGTGGGTCCCTTTTTACGGGTGGTTATAATATAAGGACAAACAAAACTCTTACTCGGTCGAGGTCAGACCAAGACTAACCATTTTCCCGCTTTGGGGCAAAAGGTTACCTTTACGTAATTAAATTCTCCACAATGGGTCACATTGGTGTGTTGGGCACTAAGAGAGCCGCCCAAGGTGGAGTGTTGAGCACGGATGATAGCCGCCTCAACCAACATTATCAAACTCGGTGTATGATGAGGTCAAGAACGTGATTAAATCAAGACCCATTTAAAGGTAATGGGTGGAGACTTAATCACGTAATTGGAAAACGTTCTGTATTCTAAACTTAAACCCGCATCAAAGGAAATTCAGGGGACCCGACTCATTTAGAGTTCAGAATAACTATGGGTAAAGTGGTACAAGCCTGCGCAGTGCTATCAAATCATGAATTCATGCTAGTCTCCTAGATTGGGGTCTACGGGAACCGTCGGGGGTCTATCTTCTTTCCGAGTAATCAAGTAGTCTTTTCAGAATTAAAATTGCAACCTAAGTTTTAATGACTATTTTCAGAATAAGAGATGATTTAGGAATTTGATAAGGACAAGAGATAGAGTCATCAGATGCATTGTAGCTATTAATGCTTGCTGAGTACACTATAGTACTCACTCTTGCTATCTCTCCCCTTGCTTAGATCCAAATCCGGCCGGGAGTTATCCCGAGTGGGATGAGGAGCTTGTAGGTACCAATGCAACCGTAGAAGGGGAAGGCGCTGATTATGATGACCAGGGCGAGATGGGCACCATCTTTGACATGTGGGACGATTAGGTGGCCAGTAACTCAAGGCATGCTAGAGAAGCAAAGTTGTTCCCTTTTGTATTTGTGTAATACTTGTAATAATAACCATAGTCTTGTGTGGCTATTTCTGTAATAAAGATGTACAGTTTCTATCTTATTGTTCTACTGTGTAACTCTGGTAAATGGCTTACAATTCGTTGGAGCAGTGTTCTATTGGGCAAACGAATAGTAATCCATGTGCCCAAGTGTAATTACCCTTGGGGTAATGACACGGGGCGTCGCAGGTGGTATCAGAGCAATAAAATCGGGCCACACTAATAAAATAGAAACTGTTGTAGAACTTAAGAATGATTTTCTCGCTTGCTATATGGCACTAAGTATTTTATTAATCCTTGCCTCCATATCAATTTCTATTCCAAGCCCTTTTCAAAAATATTATGTTAAAAAGCTCACCTCTTCTTAAAGTGACATTGCTGCTAACGTAGAACCATCTCTAAGCTAGTTCTTTATCCGAGAGAGTGCGGGTGAAACACGTTATTGTCTTAGGATCGGTATGGTTATTTCATATGAGTAGATGGTTAGACTTTAGCTCAACCTGGGATAGAAAATATAGGCGGTGGGTGTAATATCATGAGATTTAGACTTTAGTGCCTGGACTAGAGGCATGGAGTAGAACTCTGGCATGGACTTGCTCTTCCACTTGTTGGATAAGTATGGACCATACCCATAGCATTCCCTATCTTTTCATCCGAATCACTAAATTAAACTGTCAGCATCCTAAAAGAATGAAAGCATACTTAAAGAAAACACATAAAGGCTGACGATGTAAAAGTGTGCCTTATCCCATTTCTCAGATATCGCCACTCCGAAGGTGTAGCTCAAGCGCACTCCAGAGCGAAATCCTAGGCGTGCTCAGAATGAGCCTAAGCGCTTCCCAACACACAGCTTAGGCGGTCTCGAGAACAGGACCTCGAGCGTACCTGGGCACGTGGATCCAGGGTAGTGTAGGTTCGCACTCAGAGGCAAGCTCTGAGCGGTCCCAAACACGTGGTTTGGGCAGTCTTGAGAACGGGATCTCAAGCGTGACTGAGCACGAGAGACTCAGCTAATATAGGATTTGGATCTTGTTGCATCTCCTTGTTTCTTGGTTTTATTTGCCTCATGTGTATGGATTAATGCAAGTCACCGCAGTTAACTTCTACCAGATAAATGTAATGCCTTCTTCTCTACCACAAACTACTGCTAAAAAAGTAAGAAGTTAATATTACCATCAATAGACTCCTCAAGTTGAATATGCCACCAACATAACCACTAAGGTATCCAATTCTTGACACCTCCCCCTACAGGATGGAAGGTCAAGGGAGCGGAGGAAGTGAATTGAGATTGACATTGGAACTCATGCCACAAGATCCGTAAACAGAAAATCCAGCAGTGACCCTCAATGAGCTAGCACCTGTTCAACCCCAAGCCACTGTCATACCAGAAACTAGTCAACTACCCCCCACCGGAGCAACTGATCCCTTAGGCATAATGGCTGATGTCACTACTACAAAACAAAGTTATAGTAGACGCTTTATCACGCGGTTCCTTTGGAACCGCCTCGTGTTGGGTATGTTCGCACCAGCGGGTGGCGCGGAAGCCTATCACGACGGTATTTTTAGAACCGCTCGTGATAGTCATATATCACGACGGTTTGTAAATAGAATCGTGCAGGATTATCACGACGGTTCTATTCACAAATCGTCAGGATATCTTCAATCACGCATTTGGTTCTCAATAAGGACCGCTCGGATTGGGGATTATCACAAACGGTTCAGAGTGAGAACCGCTCGGATATTATACTGACGGTTCAACGAGAACCGCTCAGGATAATTAATTATCACGCACGGTTTTTATTAAGAACCGCTGTGATATCCCTTCCAGATAAATTGAGCGCGACACATCCTCTCGCCGCCATGTTGCGTGGTTCATCGCCACGTGCCTCACCATCGCCTCTACACAAGCACGGTTTGATAATCAACCACCCCATTGCTGGGCTCCACTTAGATCTGCTAGCTAGCTTCTCCTCCCCCAGGTGCCAGGCCACTTCACTGCCCTAGCTCCTCCCCTAATTAAACAGATGAAGTAATACTGATAATCCTTTATCCACTCTATTGATTAGTGAATTTCCCTTATTTTGCTACTCTATAAATAGACCCTAATGTTTTGTTTTCTTTGTTGTATTCCTTAATCGGAAGCCTAGGGTTTAAGTTTCAATTAATACTACTTGATGGGAAAAGGCAAAACGCATATCTAGCTCTCAATTTGATGGACCCTAATTCCGTAAAATTAAAAGCAAAACATGTAGCCTTTAATTAATCTGGTGTAATTCCTTTGTGCAATGATGAGACAAAACGAGTAAGTACGTGCAAAGAGGTGAAAGTCTTAATCAGAACTAATTTCATGAGTAGTTTTCTAGAACAGATTAAAAAGAAGAATTTATGACACACCAAGATAAGTCACATGTGCAATGATCTATTTTATATTTCCTCCATTTATATCCATGAAGAAACGTCATCACAGTGGTTTATTGTTTCAATTATATCAAAACGGATACCCGCACAATCGCGCAGACCAACTTGCTAGTTATTAGGATCTTCCTCTCGTCTTTTGTCTCGTATCTAATCAACAATCATACAGATAATCAATAATTATCCGTTGCGTCAGCTTAGAGAGGAGAAGGTTGGACCCTTGCCCCTAGCGCCTCCAACACCCGCCGCCTCCTCCCCCATTGCGCCACCTCAGAGAGGAGAAGGAAAGGAGAGGAATCGTATTTTCTTCGTGAGCTCCGAGGGTAATGATCTATAACCCTTTATGTTTGCTATAAATTAATCGCTAATCAATTTGACACTAATTTGTTACATGCGCAGTGTAGATGGATCGAAGCTAGATGTACGATGTGAACCGTGTGAGTCAAGAGTACATTAATGGCGTGGTTGCTTTTAGAAGAGCCGCTGAGCAGGATATGTTGAAGAAGGGGATAAATTTTATGTACTATCCATGCATTGATTGCAGTAATTGGAAGATGTTTAACAACGCGGCGCAAATAGAAGCGCACTTGATTCGAAGGGGTTTCAAAAAAGGGTATACATGTTGGACCAGTCACGATGAAGAGTAGATTATTACACATGAAGTTAGTAATGACGGCATCACCGAGGAAGTCAACGATATGCCTGATGTGGATCAGATCGCTTTTGATGAGGATAGGTCACACGATGACAACTGGATCGGATGCTACGCGATGCGTAAGAGAACTACAAGGAGAGAGAGTTTTGTAAATTCGAGGGCTTATGGGAGGACTCGGTGAGACCTTTGTTCCCTGGTTGCAAGCCGAATATACAAGGTTGTCAACCGTGCTTGAACCGCTGAAATTGAAGGCAAGCAATGGTTGGTCCGATAAGAGTTTCACGGCGTTGTTAGGGTCTCCTAGCGGACATCCTTCGAGGGAAACGTGTTGCCCAAAGACCACCTATCAAGCAAAGAAGGTTATTTGTCCATTGGGAATGGAAGTAGAAAGAATACATGCATGTCCGAACGATTGTATCCTCTATCAGAAAGAGTATGCAGACATGCATGTATGTCCTGTGCAAAGCATCCCGATACAAGCGCCGAATCATCGCTAAGGTGAAGCAAGGACCTCTGCTAAGATGTTGTGGTATCCGCCAGTGATCCCACGCTTGAAGCGCTTATTTGCGAACCCAAAGGAGGCAAGATTGTGCGCTGGCACTCGAGAGGAGCGTAAGAGAGATGGAAAGCTAAGACACCTGCCGATTCTCGCCTAAAGGAGAAACTTCGATCGAGTCAAGAGTTCGTGCGAACCGAGGAACATAAGGTTAGGGTTGAGTACGGATGGAATGAATCCTTTCGGTAAATATGAGCAAATGACATAGCACTTTTGCCCGTGAATCTATGTATGTACAACTTTCCTCCTTGGTCGTGTATGAAGCGAAAGTACATTTTGATGTCACTACTTATCCAAGGGCCAAGCAACCAGGAATGATATTGATGTGTACCTAGCACCATTGTCGGAAGATCTTGTGACACTGTGGAACGAAGGGGTACAGTATGGTATGCGCACAAACGAGAGAACTTCACTTTACGCGCCATGTTGTTCTCGCACCATCAATGATTTTCCGCCTTGGTAACCTCGGACTTCAAGCCAAGACAAAAGGAGCCAAAGCCCGTCCTGCACCGCTTAGATGCTACAGAGAGTGTATGGTCAACAACTCGTGCAAAATCGTATATAAGGCCACCGTAGGTTCCTTCCCGTGAGTCACCCATACCGCAAGATGAAAAAATAATTCGGCGTAAATAAGGAGAACGATTCACTCCAAGGGCTTTTAGAGGGAAAGAGGTCTATGATATGGTTAAGGATATCGATGTTGTGCTTGGGAAGGGACGAAATTAAGAACCCGTGAGAAGAACATCCGAAGAAGCGGTCAATTTTTGGGACTTGTCTTATTGGGAGCACTTAGAAGTTCGCCACTGCATCGACGTCATGCACGTAGAGAAGAATGTATGTGATAGCTTGATTGGTCTCTTGCTGAACATTAGTGGCAAAACAAAGGATGGTGTTAACGCACGGCGTGACTTGGTTGATATGAACATAAGGACTGAGTTAGCACCGGAAGAGACCGATACAGGACGAACGTACCTTCCCCCAGCTTGCTACACTCTATCCAAGGCCGAGAGAAATGAACTGTGCGAGAGCTTGCATGGAGTGAAAGTCCCATCTGGTTACTCCGCTAACATTAAGAACCTTGTTTCTATGCAATATTTAAAATTAATTGGTATGAAGTCTCATGATTGTTATGTGCTGATGACACAAATGCTTCCTGTTGCAATTAGAAGTATCTTGCCGAACAAGGTCCGAGTGGCAATCTTGAGGCTGTGTTATTTTTTCAACTCAATTTCTCAGAAGATCATTGATCCCCAAGGACTAGATGCTCTGCAGGCCGAGGTGGTGACCACTCTATGTCATCTTGAGATGTATTTCCCTTCATCATTTTTCGATATCATGGTCCATCTCATTGTTCACCTTGTGAGAGAGATAAAGATATGCGCCCTATGTTCTTCGCCATATGTACCCGCTCGAGAGGTACATGGGAATTCTCAAGTCCTACATACGGAATCGATCTCGACCGAGGGCAAGATCATCGAAGGTTATGCAACCAAGAGGTCATTGAATTCTGCGTCGACTACATGGCTCGGTGGAACCGATAGGTTTGCCTCTATCTCGCCATGAGGGGAGACCGGATGGTATCGGGACCATCGGAAGGAAATCAATAACTCCCGATCTAGATACGCACGCTCAAGCCCATTTCATGGTCTTGCAACACATGACCCAAGTGTCCCCGCAGACATCGACGAGCACAAAGACATGGTGCGCCAATGTAATCCGCACGGTTGGAGGTTTGGATCACGAGAGAGCACAACCGCTTGCTCAACGAATGGTTAAAGGTGCGAATCATCGGGAGGTCATCAAGTGATGATACGCCGCTATGGTTGTACGAGGGCCACAATTTACAATTGTCGCATGGCAAGGATATGACATAAATGGGTACACATTTTATACGGCACTCAGATAGGAAGAGCATGATCCGTATCAAATGTGTCCGTGATAGATGCATTCAAGATCGATGGGATGAGGAGCTCCTACTATGGGCAAATAGAGGAGATATGGGAGCTCGACTACGTGCTTTTCAAGATCCCCTATTTCGGTGCCGTTGGGTCCATCTCCCACAGTGAAGGTCGATAAATGCAGTGTCACTACCGTGGACCTCGAACGTGTCGGATACAAAGACGAACCATTCGCATCTTGCAACCAAGTTGTTCAAGTCTTCTATGTAACCGAATCTAAAATAAGAAGCGCCACGTAGTTCTTTATGGAAAAAGGAGGATAGTCGGAGTTGAGAATGTAGTGGACGAGGAAGAATACAATCAATTTGACGAGTTGCCTCCTTTCGAAACGGCATTAGGCTCGAGGAAGAACCCAAATGAGGAAGCTATCTATATGCGTCGATCATCACGAAGGCCTATATCTTAATTAAGAATTTACTCCAATGTAATTAATTTATTCCATAACATCATGTGTTATAGACTTGTAATCTCTCATATATTTTGATGTCAACGTGAAATTGTCATGTGTTGATGTGTTATGGACTTGTCATATTTGATATTGAAGTCAATGTGGACGTACATTGTAATGTGGAGTATCAAAATTGGTTTCACTTTATTTGGAGTTGAGTTGAATTAGATATAAAATTTTGAAGTCAAATGTGTTATGAACTTGTTATGGACTTGTCATATTTGATATTGATGTCAATGTGGATGTACATTGTAATGTGGAGTATCAAAATTGGTTTCACTTGATTTGGAGTTGAGTTGAATTAGATATGAAATTTTGAAGTCAAATGTGTTATGAACTTGTTATGGACTTGTCATATTTGATATTGATGTCAATGTGTGGACGTACATTGTAATGTGGAGTATCAAAATTGGTTTCACTTGATTTGGAGTTGAGTTGAATTAGATATGAAATTTTGAAGTCAAATGTGTTATGAACTTGTCATCATACTTGTCACCGTGTTAGAATTCATATGGACTTGTCATAATTGTCATCATACTTGTCTCACCGTGTTCACTATGTTTTGTCGATATTTATGTCTCACCGTGTTCACTATGTTTTGTCGAGATATCACAAATTGTCAAATTGTCATCGTTTTTTTCAGTTATCACGACGGTTTTGTAATACAACTGTTCAGGATAGTATATCACTGAGCGGTTCTCATCAAAACCGTCTCAGTAATATACTTTTTATAAGGCCGAAACGCTAGGGTTTTGCTCTCACTTGTCACTTCCTCTCCCGCGTTCCTTAGGCTCTCGCAAGACTCGTTCGCCTCCTCTAGGGTTTAGGGCTGCCTGAGTTCACCGCCGACCACGACCTCGGCGCCGCCCTCGACATTGGCGCCCCGACCTCGGTGCCGCCCCCAACCTCGGCGCCTTCAACCTCGGTGCCGCCGCCCCGACCTCGGTGCCCCGACCTCGGCGCCGACCAAGGTGCAGGCGCCCCGACCTCGGTGCCCCATTCACCTCCCGGCCCAGAAGCCCCGACATCGCCGCCTCCGACCTCGGCGTCGCTGTCCTCCTCCCGTGTGGGCCTCCTCCTCTCTGCACCGACCTTCTCCCAGCCGCCTCCTCCTCCCTCTGACCGGCCTTCTCCCCATGCTCCTCCTCCCGTGTCGGCCTCCTCTTTGCACCGTGAGTTCTTGTGCGGCATCCTCTCTGTGAGTATTGCTCCTCTGTGGCGCTTCGGCTTTGTTGATAAGTGGGCTTTGTTGACATGCTCGTGATGAACTCGCCTTATAATCGAGATTGAATGTGATAGTTAGTTCATACTTGAGCTCTATTGTATTACTTTGCTACTGTCAATATGATCTACTATTAATTCTTCTAGTAGTCTCAGATGAGCTCATTCAACTTTTCATTTGCCATCTTGATCTCTGTAGTCAACCTCTGCTTGATCGAAGTTTAATCTGCTTTAGCTAACAGCTTGAGATCA
This sequence comes from Phyllostachys edulis, assembly GCA_036346405.1. NCBI lineage: Eukaryota > Viridiplantae > Streptophyta > Magnoliopsida > Poales > Poaceae > Phyllostachys > Phyllostachys edulis. The sequence continues at coordinate 98,561,297 of CM070546.1, forward strand.
TTTGACGCTTAAGCAAAGTATTGTTTAGAGTTCATAGTTTGAATTTATATTATCATATTCAGTTAATGAAGAGTATAGACAATAGGATTGAGATGGCAAAGACTTGTTCTTTAGCTACTCTCCTTCCGAGAGCACATAATATCATCAATCAATATGTTGGAATAGTGTCTGCGTGCACCGTGAGTTCTTGTGCGGCATCCTCTCTGTGAGTATTGCTCCTCTGTGGCAGTTCGGTTGATCTTTGCATATATATATATATATATATATATATATGCAGTGCTAGTTGATACCTTGATCTCGTATTAGTTTTGATTTCGAATCTAATATCAAGATATTGCAAATTGATCGATGGGCTTTGTTGACATGCTCGTGATGAACTCTGCTCTTATAATTGAGATTGAATGTGATAGTTAGTTCATACTTGAGCTCTATTGTATTACTTGCTACCGTCAATATGATGTATCGTTAATTGGTTACTTTCGGTTGAAAGCTAGTTATTCGATTCTTCATGTTCAGTTCTATTGAGAGTATTCGGTTTTCGTTGGTAATCTAATGACTAGTTTGTGATTCTTATAGTAGTCTGATGAGCTCATTCAACTTTTCATTTGCCATCTTGATCTCTCGTAGTCAACCTCTGCTTGATCGAAGTTTAACTTTTGCTAATGCTTGAGATCATTTGACGATTAAGCAAAGTATTGTTTAGAGCTCATAGTTTGAATTTATATTATCATATTCATTTGCCATCTTGATCTCTCGTAGTCAACCTCTGCTTTGATCGAAGTTTAATTTGTTTTCGCTAATGCAGATATCATTTGACAGCTAAGCAAAGTATTGTTTAGAGCTCATAGTTTGAATTTATATTATCATATTCATTTAATGAAGAGTATAGACAATAGGATTGAGATGGCAAAGACTTGTTCTTTAGCTACTCTCCTTCCGAGAGCACATAATATCATCAATCCAGAAAGAAAGTTTTACTTGATTCTATTTTGTTTCTATGTCTTCATTAAAGGCTAGTCTTCTGTACATGAAGCATTAAACCTTTGCTTCGTGGATTAAGGAGTGTTAGGAGTGTTAGAATAGGAGCAGGGAGGCGGCGAGCCCTACAGGATTAAACCTTTGCTTAGCATTTCCTTCGTCGATCCTGACACACTTGAGTGTACCTTTGTTTCACGCCAGTCCTCCACGGCATGGAAAAAATGGTACACTCCAGTGTGTCGGCCTCGATGAAGTAGGCTTCCTTAGAGAAGCTGGTGGATTAAGGAATGTTAGTAGTCTGTATGAGCTCATTCAACTTTTCATTTTCCATCTTGATCTCTATAGTCAACCTCTGTACTTCTTCCTGAGATTAATTGTTTCATATTTATGCTGGAATTAATTATGATTATTTGCTAATATTGCACATGTTCAGAATATTATTAAGTTTAAATGTATATGTTAATTTGGGACACTTGCAATCCATTTTATTGCATATGTAACTTATATAGATAGCAAGTGTTTAGATGGCAGAGGCATCGTCTTCACCACCACATCGACGCCAAGAGATGGAAGAGGCGCCGACGAGGCCACCGACACCGACGCCACAGATGGAAGAGGCGCCGACGAGGCCGCCCGTCACCGCCGATTTATAATGACACTAAGCGAGATGGTAGAAGACAATCGAAAATGCCTACAGCCGATCGGTCATCACGGAGGTCGGTGACTTTGGGGTCCCTCTCGAGTCCCAAGAGATCGCCGTGAGATTCCGACCATCTGCAGGATACTTGCAAGGAACGGGTCCTCATCACCACACCAAGGTGGAAGGACTGACGAAAGAAGCGAAGGCGCTGTGGGATGTAACTTTCAGAGAAGTTCACTATTCCGTATAATATGTGGCACGCGGCGACGGACGGCGATGCTCACGATGGGTAAATCGTGGAGGACCTTCAAGAGCATTCTAGTCACGGCACGTGAACACGGGTCAAACGCCTTCGCGCAAAGATGGATTCTTGACGGGAAGCATGGGACACCTTTGTGGCTATGAAAACGAAGGTCAATTTAAGGAGCAAAGTGCGGCGCACAAAGCTCTCCAGACATCTAAACACTCACCCGCACGCACTCGGCACCACCGGGTACGCGGTAAATACGAGGAATGGGCGGCGGAGAAGGAGAACCCGCTTCTCGATGTCACGCAGACCCGTGTTCCCTAAGCCGGTTAAAAGCGAGGGCACAAGTCTCGCCTTCGGCAAAGATCTCCTTCACAAACCCGCATCAGAAATGTCCCAACGTGTGGTAAATATGTCGAACTACTAAGTTGTTAATAAGTCCATAACTTCAGAGTGCCTATAATAACGTGATGACCTCTTGCGGCGTGACTTGATCGCCCAAGCTTCCCAAGGCTCCTTCCATGCGCATAGGGAGAAGGATATACTATCTACGGCCTTGGGAAACAAGGAGCACCCGGTCGCACGCAAGGCCTTGGGGTTAACGTGCCTTGGAGTCATGGATTCGCGGACGACTCATCGCACGATAGGACTAGGAAGAGATCCAAGGTCGAGCACGACAACCGCTTGGTACAAATGATTACTAACCAATTTCAAGTACAGATGGCAAGATTGCAGAGTCAAATGGATATACTCATGAGCGGTGGTTGCAAGCCGCCTCGCTAATTCGGGAGGCGCCCTCCTCGACGTCGGAGTAGCGTCGTGTCCGCGTATAATTGTGAACATGACGACGTCCGACTACCGATAAACGACATCAAGGTAACGTACATCTATGGAATGCACCAAAGATAGACCTATAGGACACCTTAGCTAATTGCGTGATCGCTTTGTAGGAGCCGACGCCAGAAGCTCCAAGTGAGGATGGATGGATCCTTTGTATTGAGGTCAGCGCAGGGATGGTGTATCCATACGAGGAAGGGCATCGCAAAGACGGTGCCCACCGGCGCACGGTTACGCCAGGTCCGTGGATATGGTACATGTCAATTTTCGAGCCGCCCCGCCAAGATTTGCCCGAACGAAGAGATCACAACACTAGGGATGTCGCCCTCTCTTTTATCCAAAGGGCCCAAGAAGGACATCGCTCGACCCAAAGAAGGTTGCGATTTGGACACGACCATTCCTCTCCAACGGACCTCGATGACTCCATCTCATGTTTCGCCGTATAAGGCCACCTCTTCGATTCCCGTGGAGAAGACGCCGAAGGAACAAAGAAAAGCGTGCCGTCAGACGGTTCCCGAAGTTGTCTCACAAGAAGACGCCGCCAATCGCTAAGGACAAATCGAAATCGATTTAACGTTAAGCGCCTCCCAAGTCCGGAAGTCCGCGATACCGGGAACTACATCATCGAAAACCGCAGTTCGACGCAGATATTAATGCACGCCGGATATGCTTGTCGATTTGCATGCCCGGTACTTGGACAAGACCCAAAAGAAGGGTGCGATATTGGAATCACCGCCGACACGAGGACAAGCATTTCTTCAACGGACGAGGTACTTCGTCGTGGGCTTCAACGACTTATATGAACTATTCAACCTCGCTGGCCTCGACGCCTCGCTTCTACGATGTTGACATCGTAAGTCGCGCATAATCAAGTTCTACATTCATGTAATACCGATAAATATCACAACTCATTGCTTATGTATAGATACATGCCGCAAAATGTCCGGAATGGAAAGAACCGTGGGTTTCTCGACCCACACGTGGTATCGCTGCAAACCATCCAAGAAGACTCGCCCTTCGTCGAGAAATACATAACGAGGTCATTGCTTCTACAGATGAACATGAAGTACATAGTGGTGCCCTACAACCGAGGGTAAGTGTCACTACTTGCTATACAAATTTCATTTGTACTTTATACGCAAAGACGAACTTAGGTTTAATGACTATAGCGACATACATGAGTAGGTACCATCGATCCTTTTAGTTATTATACCCAAGAGGAACCATGTGATATACCTTGATTCCCTAAACCGCAACAAGCATGACTTCAAAGATTCTAAGAGGAATACTGAGAGGTATGCTCATTTCCTCCTTACATAACTCTATTGTAGTCTTCATTCGCTTGAAATGGCCGAGGATAACTTTTTGAATCATGTAGGTCGCTCATCAATTATGTTGCCAACAAAGGAATATACGATGGAAAGAGCGCCTAACTAACACACACAGATGGATTTTTCTAAGACGCACTACAACACGATAATCCTATATCATACTTCATAATAATGCGCCTCGAACCGACTATACCTACATATGTAATTCTATTTTTGCAAAGGTCCGCCAAAGAAAAAGATGATGAGTTATGTGCAATCTACGCCTGCTATCATATGCGCCTAATCCTTAGAGCTAGGAAGAAGGATCCCGAGGTTTGTCAATCTCAAATAATTATTTCCTAATTATAAATTTAAATATATATAGCTTACCACTTTACTCTTAATTGGTAGCGATAGGTCTTGGATTTACAATGTGATTCACTCGTTGCGTAAGAGATCAAGGACATTCGAGGGAAGCTCAGACCTTTATCAACACGTAAATCATTAACGACAATGGAAAGTTTCACTCAAATCGCCAACCGAGAGCATCACCCCGCACGACACCTCTCAACGTAAACAATTGTAATCCAGCTTGTAACTATAGCGACAATACTTGAACAAATGCGATCTTTTGTAATTTATTTTGAGTAATGATCACTTTGAGTTGTCAACAATTGATTATCTCTAATGAATCTGCTTTTGTGCATGCTTGTTTTCAGAGGGCATGGCTAGCAATTCCTGAGGCTAGCCAGAAAACAAAGAAAATTGTGGTCAGGGGTATGAGCTATCACAGACGGTTTTTTGTTAAAACCGTCTGTGAAGGCAAGTATCATAGACGGTTATCAAAACAAACCATCTGTGATCCGAGAATATCACAGACGGTTATAAAAACAAACCGTCTGTGATCCGAGAATATCACAGATGGTTTTAAACAAAAGCCGTCTGTGATATTCACAAATCACAGACGGTTTTTATTTAGAATCGTTTGTGATATTCTCGATCACGCATTTGGTTCTTAGTCCAAACCGCTGCGTGATACTAGCCTTCACGACGATTTTTAGTAAAACCGCTTGTGATATTTCAGATCACGACGGTTTTTACCGCTCGTGATAATATCCTGTTATCACAGACCAACAAACATAGACGGTTCGGAAACCGTCTGTGATGACGGTTCCGAACCGTCTGTGATGTGGCTTCCTGCAGTAGTGTGTACTTAAATTCTTAAAGAACTCCAGAAAAGAAGCCCAAGAAAACCAAAACCGCTTTATGGAGGCCCTGATGACTCGAATGGCACCTACTACCTCTCTGCCAGCACGCGGGGTTAGTTTGGGTGATTTCCTACAAACTTGCCCTCCTACTTTTGCCAAAGCCACTGATCCACTAGATGCAGGTGACTGGTTGATCGAGATAGAAAAGAAGCTGGACACAGTAGGATGCTCAGATGCAGGGAAAGTACGGTATGTGTCACACCAGTTGACCGGACCAGCAGCTACCTGGTGGCTCAACTATAACCATAACCGTGTCAGCGAGCAGCCACTCACATGGGCCGAGTTCAAACTACACTTCACTCAAACCCATGTACCTACAGGAAGTATGGAACTGAAGAAGCGTGAGTTTAGAGCTTTAACTCAAGGAGGAAAGACGATGATAGAATATCTTAGTCAGTTCAACGACCTTTCCCGTTATGCTCCAGCTGACATTGATACCGAAGAAAAGAAAATAGAGAAATTCCTGGATGGAATGCACCCATATCTTAAAATGCTTCTATCCATCCACAGAATCACCGAATTCCAATACCTAGTTAACAGAGCCATAATCCTGGAGAAAGAACACCTTAACCTCACAGAAGAACGGAGGAAGAAAGCTAAAACTGACCACCATCCCCCACCTGCTCATAAACCTCGTCCATATATGCCGTAGCAGCAACCACCAATATATGGACCACCCCAACAGCGACCCTTCAACCCACCTTTTCAGATACCAATAACTCAGCCGCAACCAGTACCCCTAGCAATTAGATGTGGAAAGTGTAGAGGAAACCACTTGACGAGAGATTGTCTGAGGGGCACCGATGCATGCTTCAAATGCGGGCAACCTGGTCATCGTAAGATCGACTGCCCTCACCCACGGAGAATGCCTGGAACCCCACCAGAACCAGCATTTGTGCCAAAACTGACTACCCCAGCACCACTACAGATCACCCATATGAAGCAAGTCGGAGACAATCAAGCTGTCATGAAAGGAGCTGGAAGAGGAGGACCCGCACGCCTAACTCACGTGACTACCAAACTTACTGGAGAAGCACTAGGTGCAGTAACGGGTACACTATTACTCCCACCCTCCATAAGCATTAATCTTTTAGATCTTGGAGAAAACTCCCTTCTTTATATCTCGTGCATTACTAGTGAGGAGCAATAGAAATTTTGAGCCCTTGGGAAACGTCCATGGGAGTTTGCATTCTACGATATCAAGCTCCTAGTAAACCTTATTGTTACAAAAGCGAGGGGAACTAGAAGTAATTACAGGTCTAGATTGACTAACCATCCAGAAAGTAAGTACCGATTGCGAAACTAAACCAGCTTCCATCAGAAAACTCGAAGGGACACGATTACAGTACCATGGGATCAGAATCCAACAGGAAGACCGGAGGAAAAGGAATAAGACTATAGATTTATGTGGAGCACAACGGAAGAGTCACTCTAGTAGTGAAACCACGTCGAAGAACAAGGAAGAACTACGCGAAGTCTACCCCAAAACCCCCTCAGGAGAGAGTTCAATTTTGGGGACGAAATTTTTCCAAGGGGGGGAGGATGTGAGAACCCGCGTAACTAAACTAAGCTAATCAATATTAATCAGTAATTAGTGGTAATTAAAATTCTTTAATTCGTAACAAGGTATAACCTCAACTGGGACATCCAACTCCCAATTCACACATCTAACAATATGAAGCATTGTAATAACAATATAATGTCATCTCAGTATATCTAAAAAAATATCAAAGTTACAACCTTGATTACATTTTAACAACTTAATTGTAAGTCGAATATAATATACTTACAAAACCGAGATTAGATACAATATTAATTCTACAACTAATGTACAACACATTTACATAAATGAATTAAACTACAATTCACTTCTTGCATTCATCTCTTCAAAGCCCTCCTTGTCATCCCATCTAATCTTCTTCCACCTTCCCAGTTCGTGCAACCAAAACCTTAGAAAATAGTTAGCCACATAACCTTTGGGCAAATAACTCCACAGTTCATAGTAAGAGCAGCAGCAGTATAAGAGATAAGGGCATGGTAAAAATGAATAGGAAGTGGTAACTAGGGCATTGCACAGGCTAGGGATAAGCCAGCAGCACAGGCAATAGATAAACTCAACCGAAGGCACCTCCCCAGCATGCCTATCTCCCCCACAAAGGCCACTGCCTTTCACAAGCCTTACCAGACCACCCAGTCTCTTTCTTTCTCCAACCAGCCGAAAGGAAGGAGGGCAGAGCCAAGGGCTTCCCCAACACTTCCATCTCATTGCCATCACCAGAGCATCAAGGCAGCCAGGAGGAGGAGTAGAGAATGGATTTGGGGGGAGGAAGGGATGCAGTGGAGTTGTGTGTGTGAAAGGGTGGTGTCGGCCGGGTAGGATTAGGGTAAGATTAGGGTAGAAAAGAAAATAGAAAATGGGGAAAAGGAGATAGAGGAAAGAAAGAAAAAATTAAGAAAGAGGAAAATTTTGTAGAAAATTATTATAAAATTCAAAATAACTAGATGGATTGAATTAGTAGTATAAATGCGAATTTCGTTTGAGTCACTAGTAAGTTAGGTTATTTAATCCGCGTTAGAGTATTTGGCAGTAAAACGACCGGTAGGAATTAAAGGCGAAAAATGTCTATAAATTAAATTGGAACTTCAGATTTGAGTTAGTCAACGATAGAACTCCCAAATTAAGTAAATAAGTAATTTGGGGCGTTACAGATAATTTATTCAAGTAGATTTACTTATTTAGCACCGGCATAAAATCAAGTTAATCGTTTAATTGCCCAAATAAAATTTGGTAGACTTAGTTTTCCGCGAATAAAATTTGTTAGACCTAGTAATATGCAATTATGTGTAGTAATTTCTTTTCGTCCAATAAAACGTGAATGTCAACCATCCTAACCCTAGAGCCGATAAACTATAGAACGACCGCGCTGGGAGAGTGCTAACTTAGCGGGGTTCGAAAAACTGTTATTAAATTAAGATCTGCTAACAAAAAGAATCATTCGACTAGTATGCACATAGTCGCACATATTATTGATAATTATTTAATTATGTATTTATTATTTCGCACCATCGTATAAATTGCAGCGGGTGAACAAACAGGAATAGCTAATATCGATTTCGTCGACGACGGTCTTTCCTACAGTTCCGCAGGCAAGCTGCTCCCTTGTTCATTAACATAGCTATATTAAATATAAACAGTATATTGCTCTATCTTATAGGTATTGCATCAAAATTATTTCTAAAAATCAAATCGAGTGAATGAGATTAAGATGAAAATGAGAAGAAGATAAGAAATGAGAACGAGTAGAGAAAAGAGATGAGAATTACTAGGCTGGTGAAAGGGGGCCCAGGCAGGGGAACGCGACGATGATGATGAGGTAAGAGGTGGGTCCCTTTTTACGGGTGGTTATAATATAAGGACAAACAAAACTCTTACTCGGTTAGAGGCCGTAATTCAATACCAACCATTTTCCTGTTTCGGCGGGCAAAAAGGTTACCTTTTTACGTAATTAAATTCTCCATAATGGGTCACATTGGTGTGTTGGGCATGGAAAAGAGCCACCCCAAGGTGGAGTGTTGAGCACGGACAATAGCCGCCTCAACCAACATTACTGAAACTCGGTATATGACGAGGTTAGCAACGTGATTAAATCAGCACTGACGAAAGGTAATGGGTGGAGACTTAATCACGTAATTGGAAAACGTTCTGTATTCTGAACTTGAACCCACATCAAAGGAAATGCAGGGGACCCGACTCATTTAGAGTTCAGAATAACTATGGGTAAAGTGGTACAAGCTTGCGCAGTGCTATCAAATCATGTGTTCATGCCAGTCTCCTAGATTGGGGTCTACGGGAACCGTAGGGGGTCTATCTTCTTTCCGATTAATCAAGTAGTCTTTTCGGAATTAAAATTGCAACCTAAGTTTTAATGACTATTTTCAGAATAAGAGATGAGGTAGGAATTTGATAAGGACAAGAGATAGAGTCATCAGATGCATTGTAGCTATTAATGCTTGCTGAGTACACTATTGTACTCACTCTTGCTATCTCTCCCCTTGCTTAGATCCAAATCCGGCCGGGAGTTATCCCGAGTGGGGTGAGGAGCTTGCAGGTACCAACGCAACCGTAGAAGGGGAAGGCGCTGATTATGATGACTAGGGCGAGATGGGCGCCATCTTAGACACGTGGGACGATTAGGTGGCCAGTAACTCAGGGCAGGCTAGAGAAGCAAAGATGTTCTCATTTGTATTTGTGTAATACTTGTAATAATAACCATAGTCTCATGTGGCTATTTCTGTAATAAAGATGTACAGTTTCTATCTTATTGTTCTGCTGTGTAACTCTGATAAATGGCTTACTATTCGTTGGAGCAGTGTTCTACTGGGTAAATGAATAGTAATCCGTGTGCCCAAGTGTGATTACCCTTGGGGTAATGACACGGGGCGTCGCAGATGCCAAGTCCAATAGCAGCACAGAGCTTCTTTGCCCCAAGTACGATCTCGACATCTAATGCCCAAGTCAAGTAATTCTGGCCATGCCCGGCCAGCTCTTTGAACTCCCGGATCATAATGCCAGTCAACTGCATATTCATGCAAAGAGTTCATAAGATTACTACTGGTAACTTGCATAAAATGATTACAAAAATTCTCATAATATTCTTGTATTATTCTATGCATTTTTCATGATTTACTGCTATTTTTAGTGATTGAAAGCAATATAAACAATCACAGAAAATCAAAAACAGTAAATACAATAAATAAATTGCATAGAAATAACAATAACAAAGTTAAACGTGCTTCAAATGCTAAAATTGATTCAAAAATTGAATTCTCGAGGCCCTTTTCTGCTGGAAAAAGAATTTTCGACGAATTCTGTTATTTTCAGGGGTTACATCGCGAAATTTCAATGCTGAGAAAAAATTTCACGTAATTTTCAAAAACTCCGAGGGGTTTTCTGCAAAAATTCCTTATTCACGTAAGGATCCTAGTAATTTTCGGAATTATGAAGGGCCTTTCTACAAAAATTCCCCCTTTTTTTTTATTTTCTCTTTTTTTTCTTTCCGAAAATCTTCAGACCATCCAAAACCAACCCTATTAGCGCCGTTCAGACTAGGCGAACCACCCGTGTTTTCCTTTTTTTTGGATAGGGCCTTGCCATTTTTCCTGGCCCAAAAAAACAGCCAGCCCTTTTTGGGCCCAATTCGGCCCACCCAGCCGGCTCAAAAGGACATGGGGGTAGGGTTTCCCTACACCCTATTCACATAGAGGCGGTGGCGCTTCGAGCGCACGGTCGGAGGTGCCAGGGTAGCGGCCTTGTTCCAGCGTGGGAGCCAGCGGTTGGGTCATGGCGCGTGGTGGCCGGCGCTTTGGGTGCGGCAGCGCGGAGTGGCGGCAAGCGGCTTCAGGCTGGAGGCAGTGATCCCGTGCGGCGGCGCTCCATGCGGCACCAGGCGGCTTCGGGCCAGAGGTGGCGCTCCCCATGCGGTGGCGCTCCATGTAGCACCGGGCGGCTTCGGGCTGGAGGCGGCGCTCCGCATGCAGCGATGCTCCATGCGACACGGTGGCCGGCTGAGGCGGCGAAACACACGGGTTGTCGCGGCGATCTTGGCGCAAGACACAACAAGGGCGAGGGCCATGTGGGTCAAGGCGATGCGGTGCGCCCATGTCAAGAAGGCCGGCGCTCCCCAGAGGGTAGCCGGAGGCTTCAAGAATGGCGGCAATTCGCTTAGGTCGCACGGCTCCAGCCGACGTGGTCGGGCCGACGGCCGACCATGCGTTTTTGTGCTTTACTGTTCATGTAATGTGTATTGTTCATCCGATGCAATTATCGTTCATGCAATTACCGATTGGCTTGGCCGTCGACTTCAAGTTGGCTCACGGTAGTTTAGAACGAATTTGCAATTTCCAATCTATGGTACAATCGACATCCACCTTTTTATGCAATCCACCGATCGGCATTGCGCCGGTGACTTCAAGTCGGCTCGCGGTATATTAGAGTGGATTTGCACCGTAGGATACAATCTAGAAAGCCAAATGTGCATAATTGGAAGCAATCTAGAAAAAACGATTCGATCTATGAGTGTCGTTCATCGATAGTTACCTTTTGATCTGAGGAGAGTCGATTGTGCTGATAACGTGTTGAGGAACCATCGCTGGCGAGTCCAGTCCAAGCATTTACCTCATAGACAAACTTAGAATCGTAAGAACAATACAAGAGCACAAGAACAAAATAGTAGATTGAACACAGAGATATGAGGGGACCTTAGGCTTCTCTTTATTTCTCTTCTCAAAACGGTGGACACTGTTGGGGCTCCCCCCTCCTATATATATATATAGAGTACTGGATGGATGAGGAGCCCACCAAGGCCAGGACTCCTAGCCTAGACTCGGTTTCTTAACAGAAATTAATGTATAATCGTATAAACTTTGCGGATTGGATGTAATTTGTCTGCCTAACATTGATTTGCATTTCCGTACGTAGAAGGGACATACTTTTTTTAGACAAGGGAAAACCTAGCTTTTATAGAAAGCAATTAAAAGATCCTCAGAAAAGAGACCGAAATCCAACACGCTAGGGACACCAGCTCAGTGAGCAAGAACAAAGTAGTAAGGATATTGTAATACCTCAAATTTATTCTAGCAAAGGAAGTATCCAACAGAGAATAATAGATAAAAATGGAGTTTTCTGCTATTATTCAGGAACCTGGGCCTCAGGCCTTGGCCTAGGAGGCCCAAGGGGAGCCGGCCACTTAATGGGCCAAGGGGAGCCAGCCATTTAAAGGGCCAAGGGGGGAGGCGCCCTTTTCCTCCAAACCCTAGTATTGTAGCACGACATGCTACAGTACCGCCACCGCCGCTCTGATTGCCACGTTGTTCTGTGGCTCCCCCCGCATTGCCGTCTTCCAGCGTCGCCGTTTTCTGCTTTGGTGGCCGACCGTGGAGGAAGAAGGAGGGGAGGGAGAGAGGAGAAGAAAAGGAGAGGAGCTTCTTCGAGGATAGATCATCGTCTTCCCACGGGTCTTCAAGGGTAACGAGGTGCTCTCCCCGCTGTTTGATGATGATTAGATGCGAATTCGATTAGTTGGATTGGATCGAATTGCTACTGTTAGAATTTCAGATCTGTTCAGATTGTTGTGTGGACAATTTCGGATTCTTAGAGGCTGAATTGGAGATTTTCATCTCCTAGAGATATATAGATATTGTTCTTAGCTTTCCGTATCCGCGAAGAACACTTAATTCCGACGTACGGATCAAAAGTTATGGTATGATCTTCCCTGCTGTTCTGAATTCCTAATGAGAATGAACTGCCAAGTTATCTTTTAAAATATGATTAAGTTAATGACAGATTCAGGGTTTTCACCCAACTAGGATGTTGTAGCAATTTTTAGAACCTTCCAGAATGATAAAGAACGCCCTAATCGGAGTTGTAGATCAAAAGTTGTGATCTGTTCTTTACTATTGTCTTTTTCGTCTAGACAGAATCTGTCTTATAATTTATCTACCTGTTAGCTTATTCTTTTGGCCGAATTGGGAGATCTCACCAACTAGACTTTTGTAGATATGTTCGTTAAGTTTCCTTAGGATCTGGGCTCACCTCGTTTCGAGTCTCAGATCAATAATTATGATTTATTCCGTGCTGCTGTCCAGATTCGTTTTCTATGATTGTGTTGTCTGTTTCAGAATAGGTCTAATAGTTAATTCTTGGGTTGTCAGGAAGGTGTTGTAGAACATTGCTGGTAGTGTCCTGTACCATGTTGTTCTTATTTCAAGTACTTACTTGTGTAGGTGGAGAGGCTTCAGGTTTAGGGGCACCTTTGTTGCCTACTAACGCGTCGCAACGCGGAAGGCAAGTACTTTAATATTATTAAGGCTAGTGAATGCTGAATGCTTGATGTTCGCACTGTGTTTTTCTATGATCCATGAGAAGTTTCAGTGTTTATGTTCCTTTCATATTCGTTACTCCATGTTTGAAGATGATGTCTTTCATTATTTATAGTTCATTACATGCATCCATTGTTCATGTTTCATCCACGGGAGTGGATTTCAAAGACCCATCAATTCCAGTATGGGCACGTAAGACCCACCATTCCAATGTGGGCAGATTTGGACTCCCGTATGAAACGTTCTTCATACGGGCTTTGGATCCCCGTATTTTATTAAATGTGGGCCTAAGTGAACGCCAACGGGTGTGTCACTAACTATACCGATATAAGCAAGAGTGCAATCCATTCATTACATTCAATCCATTCATTCCATTCATTCATATGTTCTTTCAATACTATGTTCATAATCTTTAATGATATTGTCTTGTTCATATTTATTGTATGTCCAGTTATTCTTTGTATTTGCTAAGTCTCAAACTCATTTTTGCCTTTGTTGTTTATTTTAGGTGATCGTTGATGATGGCATTGTTGGGAGGGAGTAGACACGCACCATTCATTCACTTCACCATATTCAAGTTTCAATAATTTGATTTAGTTTCTATCTTCCATTCGTTAAGTAATGAACTGTAATAAATAAAGTTAGATGGTCGATGATACCTTTTTCTATGTTATGATTGATTAAGTACTGCTTGTGATCCTTGATCACCCATTTGATATAATTATTTGGATTCAGCTTATATTCCTGCCTTTGTTCTATTAAATGTTAATCTCTTTATGTCATTAGATGAGATATTGTTTAAATTCTTCCTCATTATGGTTGTATGCTAGATCCTTTAGGTAACATTTTGGCTTCCGAATAGCCAGGGTGTTACAGATATCAACCAACTAACTATTACTAACTATTACAAAACAGAGGGATTAAGAATGATCTAGTAAACAAAAGATTTTAATCCAGCCTACAACTGCTACCAGGAAGCAATCTAGTTTACTTCGATCAACTCCCTTAAGGAGGACACGCCAATACTGTAAATAAGACAGAAATTTAAAAATCACTTCCATAAGTTGCTTAGGAAAACTCCTCTCAATTGCCATTCTGTTCCTAAATTTCTAGAGAGTCCAAGCCAAGGCCACAAAACTAAACAAAACAACAGTGCAATCATTAGCCCCCCTCCCTCTCCAACCAATTAAGTTGGAAATCATCTAATGATCTTAGTATGCCCTCCCAGTTTAGCACCTCTTTCACACAAAACCAAGCAAACTTTGCTAAGATACAAGAGAACAAAATATGATCAATACTTTCTTCAGTACCACAAAGAATACAGTTCACATCCCCTTTTTTTAAAAGTTGATCAGCTATCTGAACTCTATCCTGATAACATTGCCACACGAAAGTCTTAACTTTTAAAGGTATCTTGCTTTTCCACAATTTTTACAATTTTGTGGGGATCACTCCCCCAAAAACCATCTACTTATACAAAGACTTAACTAAGAACAGTCCCGATTTTTCAAAACACCACACCACCTTGTCCATGCCACCATTAAGATCAATATCCATCACAGAGTTTTTCAATAGCTTCCATTAAATTTTCTCTTCACCAAAGTTTCTAATTGATGTGATCTTCCACATGCCTTCAACCAAACAGTTAGCAACACTCATGTTAGGGGACTAACAAATGTTAAAAAGCTTGTCATATTTAACCTTCAAAGGACAATTTCCAATCCAAACATCACCCCAGAAAGAAACATTGCACCCATTACCATCTGATAGCTTGGACCCCAATTAAACAGATTTTTCACTCTCTACATTTTTTTTTCAAAACTGAGAGCCTCTCAAGGGATTGGCATCTCTGAAAGCACCCATAGGGAAATACTTAGCCTTAATAATCCTGTACCAAAGCTCATTATTAGTTGAAGTAATTTTTCAAATCCATTTGGCAATAAGGCAATCATTCATAATCCTGGAGTTAATGACCCCTGAACCTCCAAAATCTTTAGGTCTGCAAACAGTCCCCCAGTTCACCATATGATACTTAAATTTGTCACTAGCACCCCTCTAGAAAAATCTGGACCTGACAGAATCCATTTTTTATGAACTACCTCATTAAACCTATAGAACCCCATGGTGTAAATAGGAAGACTACTCAAGCTACTATTCACCAACACTAACCTCCCACCAGAAGACAGAAGATTATTTCTCCAATTATCCAGCCTTCTTCTCAATTTGTTAAGAACATTCTCTACTGCTTTCTCCCCAACATATCTATCCCCAACCAAAATGCCTAAGTACGTAAGAGGTAAATGAGCCAATTTACAATTAAAAATATTTGCTACTTTAGTAGCCTCTTCATTATCCACCCCCAACACACAAAAATTCACTCTTGTGATAATTGATTTTCAATCCGGACATCCACTCAAAATAATAAAGCAGAAACTTGAGGTTAAGAAGGTACTCTTCTTCACATTCTATCATTATCACTGTGTCATTTGCATATTGGAGATCTAGGAACCCCCTTAGGAAACAAGTTAGAAATCACCCCCCAACCAAGCCTTTTTCCTGAGTTGTTTCAATAATCACAGCTAAATCATCAGCAGCCAAAGGAACATACTTGTGCCGTGATCAGGTGATTATCCTTTGTTCTGTTGTGCTGGTTAGAGTTGTATTTGGGCTTGGTACGGCAATTTTGTTCGTGCAATTGCACGTGTTTATTGAATGGATCGAGCATACACGCACGCATGCATGCATGTGTATAGGTGGTTAATTGTCAAGGTTGATTGATACAAAATGTGAATCATAACTTCAATGTTCAATAACATGTTACATAGAGGCGTCTACATCGTTGCTATGTAAAATGCTTAAGATTATAGATGGATTCCGTAAAAAACAAAATTATAGATGGATTCTCTTTCACGAAACATACCACCTCTTTAATTTCACTAATTTGTTATTAATTGAATCACGGTTCCTTTAATTTGGCTATGTGATTTTTCGAACGAATTTGGTTAAAGCTGGACATGCATGTTCAAATGCCGGGTCGGGTTGAGCCCAAAAAGCCCGGCATCGAACAGGCAGGCCTGAGCCTAGCCCGAAAAATGACTTTTCTCATTAAAAATATTATTTAATTCTTTTTTGAAATAAAAAGTATTATTTAATTCATTTCGAGAATAAAATTGTTTATTATTATTTTTTTTATTACATTTCAATAGGCTTTCAGGCCGAAAATGAAGTCCCGAGCATGGCTTGGGCCGGGCTACCTATGAACAGCTCTAGTTAAAGCTACATGTGACAATTGGTTAATTAGTACGCTACCTAAACCTATACTACCTTATACTCCTGTTCAAATAAACATGTGGCTTTGGCATAAATGTAGTTAAAATTTTGAAACTTTAACTATCAATGTCTTTTAAAATGTTTAGTTTAGATACATAAAATCATATGTTTAGATTCGTCTCGAAAAGTAATTTCATAATATTATATTTTTTAGGGTTTTATAAATATATTACAATAAAAAATAATGGTCAAAGTTTCTTTCAGGCGAGGTGAAGCCCTTTGCACTTAGGGCCCGTTTGTTTTGATACGTGGGAGCATTTAGCCTGGCCGAAGGAGCTCCTGGTCACTGCCGGTGCATTGATTGGTTCAGTACCTGGGAAAGCTGCCAGGCCAGGCAGCAGTGGTGAGCCAGGCGTTGAAATTTTGAGCCTGGGAGTGGTGCCTGGGAGGCAGTGGTTTATCTACTATTCATTGCTTTGATCCAACGGTCTATTTTTCATTCATCAATTCCAGGCACAGGTTTCCAACCAAACAACTCATCTTTAGATTTACCTGGCTAGACAAAAATCATCTACTTTCCAGGCGACCTCCAAGCATCACTTTTTCCCAGACATGAAATTCAGGTCACCAACCAAACAAACCCTTAATACAAGAGTTCGATTCGTTCTACCTCTTCTACAATCCTAGCTATCTCCGCCAATGCTAGCAAGAATGGAGTTTTGACATTTATACGGACAACCAAGATGCTACAATATCGGTTAAGCTACCAACGATATCGGTTAAGCTACCAACGGTTGGCGAGCGTTTCTCTTTCCGTTGGCCTACTAGCTAGTAGCTACAATTAATTAAGGCCACGTTGAGAGCTGGCCCTAGCTAGTCGACGTTGGATACCGTCCCCCGTTTTTGTCGGGCTGTGTGTCCCTCGATCCCTCCGCGCGCGCGATCCGGTCGTCGTACGTACGTGTGGTGGGACGTCGCGCGCAAGGGGAAGGGTGGGCCTTGGATCCATCATTACGCCGTCTCCACGTCGACGTATGCATACCCGGTGCTCGCTCGCTCGCTCGCAGCCGGAGCCCACATGGGCCACCGCGCGCCACGTACGTGTTATACACCTATGCGCGCTTCTGTCAGCCGCGATCGATCGGCCCCGCGCGTGGCCGCATGTCCCTCGCGACGTGCATTTCTCGTTTGTTTTCTATATATGATTTTCCCGGTTACCTGCTAGCTAGCTCGCACGGTCGCGGTGGCTTTACCGATCGATGGATCGACGACGGCTACATCTGACCACGCGCGCGCGCGTGGAGATTTCAATGCATGGTCCCCATGCGTGCGACAGGGTGAGTAATATAACCGACGCTTTGCGGATACTGGCAGTCTACAGTCTAAGAGCATATACAATTTTTCAAAGGGTGGGCAAGCCGTAAGTTAAGTATGTAATTATGGTCTATTGATAACCGTAAGCATCGGATAATCAGATACACAATTACACATCATGTAAATCAACAATAATTTTAAAGTAAAAGAACGGATACGATAATCAGACATGTAAATGTTCATATAATCATATATGAAAATAAGAACGAGATATGATAACTAGCAACTCACTAGACACTACCAAAACTGCGACGAGTCATCAACAAAAGTCCAAATGTCCAACCACTCAACCAAAAGAGAGTAAGAGACTCTACAAGATAAAAAAAATGAATTAGTAAATCATACAACTTTGACTTAAAAATATATTCATATCGGAAAGAATGAAACATACCGATAATGTGCTAATTAGGCCTAGGCCTACGAGGCAAATGTCCTTTCCTTTTCTTCATGGCTTGAAACCGTCGGGCAATAACATCATCATTAAGTTGTTTAAATATGTCCCGCTCGGTGTAGCATATCATCAAGTCATTGAACCAATCATTGTTGATCTTGTTGCGCAATTTAGACTTGATAATCTTCATTGCCGAAAAAGTCCTTTCAACCGATGCCGTTGACACCGCAAGAAGAATAAAGCCAACTCAATGAGTTTGTAGACCAATGGAAAAACCAAATATTTCTCGGTTTCAACCATCTTTGTAGCCAAACTTTCAAGATCTTGACAAGTAGAAAAGGAAACATGCCTTCTCACATGATGAATGTAAGTCTCAAGTTGGTAACTTATGATTGCACGATCACCACTAGAGAAATCCACATGATAAATTGTAGTTAGGCGAGCAAGCTTGTCAACATCAAACTTCGAGAAAGAATTCTTTGGATCAAGGCATGAGAAGCACACTAATATCTCTGTAGATGCTTCACTAAAGCGATGATTTATCTCAGTACATATCTTGTCAAGGGCAACATAGAAAATCTCAACTCTGTAATAATGAAGATTAGTGTAAGTCTTCCCGTCACGCCTCGAACGACCCCTAACTGGTATTTGTTCATCCATATTTGGCACCGGAATACCTTTAACAACACAAAATTGTTGGACCTCATCAAACAAGTCCTCCCAACCACTTTCTCTCATGGAGGTCAACCGAGCTTTGACATCATGAACTAATTCCATAGCATGAACAATATTTAGATCCTTCTTTTGCAAGACTTGTGAGAGCTCATTTGTGATGGCAAACAATTTTAACATTAGCTTCAAAATGAAAGCAAATTTGAAACTCTCCATTTTTTCTATCAAACCCGCCGCTTGAGACGGACCACGCCCATCCTCATCTACCGCACTAAGCACAAGTAACACCGACATCCACATTTGATCCAAACGAAGCAAAGTTGTATGATGTGAACCCCATCTAGTATCCCCGGGTCTAGCGAGACTTGTTTGTTGATTCAAGCCTCTTCCACTAAATATCTCACCCTTCTCAAGTATATCCAAAATATATTGATAATGTTCTTCTGTCAATGTATCTCTTCTCTTGCAAGATGCACTTGTTGTAGTCACAATCAAGGTGACATACTCAAAGAAATCATGAATAGATGAGCAACAACTAGCAACGGAGACAACAACCAATTGCAAACGGTGGGCAAAGCAATGGACATATAAAGCATAAGGGTTTTCGTCTAGAATCTTTCTTTGCAAGCCATTAAATTCACCTCTCATATTTGAAGCCCCATCGTATCCTTGCCCCTGTAGCCTATGAATGGATAACTTGTAATGATCTAGAATACCAACAAGAGCTACCTTTAGTGCCTCCGATGTAGTCTCATGGACATGATGTAGAGCAAGAAATCGTTCCACAACCTTCCCTTTATTGTTCACATACCTATAACAAAACAATTGCAACAAAATTAAATGGAAGTATGAAACAACAATAGAATAATAGGTAAATGGAATAATGAACCACTACTAACCTCAATATTACCGCCATTTGCTCTTTCACGGATATATCGCGTGACTCATCGATAAGCACGGAGAATTGTCTATCACCGATCTCTCTCATAATCACATCGGTGACTTCTTGTGCACAACATTTTGCAAGATCCTTTTGAATTTCGGGAGCAAGCATCTTGCAATTTTTTGGACCACGGTCAAAAGCATGCCTCACTTTTTCATTCTTATCTTTGTACCAATCTATCATTTCACAAAAGTTACCCTTGTTCAATGAAGTAGAAGATTCATCGTGGCCACGAAAAGCCATGCCTTGACTAATGAGAAACCTTGTACACTCTAGAGAAGAAGTCAAACGGATTTTATATAGTTCTTCGGATTCCTTGGTTGCACAAGAGAGCATACTTGACACACTTTGTCTTTGGTTTTGAAAATCATCACAATGCAATCTTGCATTGTTGTGGTCACTTCTTACACCACCAATATGGTGGGGCAAGGCTTTGTAGGCATGCTTCCAATCACTAAACCCGGTTCTGGTGAAGACTTCAGAACCAAAGCGTTGATTATTTTCCGGCTTCTTAAAAAGAAAGCAATAGAAACAATATGCCGCATCTTGAGACTCGCTATATTCTATCCAATCATACTTCTTATACCATTCTTTTGAAAATGCCCTCGACAAACATCCAAATTGTTTGCGAGGAAAATTCACAACTGGTTGGGTTGGACCCTTCAAAATGTACGCTCTTCTCACTTGGTCTTGAACATCCGGATGGTAATCATCTATTTGTTTCCTAATAGCAGGATCGCACACAATTTCATCCGGATTAAACACATCCTCCTCATCATCATTAGCCATATTTGGTTCATCTTCATCATTTGGTTGTGGATCTTGTGGTTGCGGCTGTGGTAAGCTTCTCGAGTCAACCAAAAACCTCCTCATTTCTGAAATTTAAACAATTATCGTTATGTGCCAACCAATAAACAATAAACTTAGCAATAAATTAAGCCCCAATTATATACTAATACTCAGCCCCAATTATATACTAATACAGTAATACTCAGTGGCCCTACAGTGGTACAGCCCCTACTAGAACATTCATACATTTTATTTATTCCTCCGAAACCCCAAAGCAGCAAACGGGCAAAGCACCCACCCACCCAGGTCCCAGCGGTCCCAGCCTAGGTGGCATTTCTTCTACTTCTTTCCCAGACTTCCTGCACCCGATTCTTTGCTGCGTCATACCTTGCCATTTCTTCTTCTTTGAGTTCTTTCCCAAATCCCAACCCAGTTTCCTGTTTCCCCATTCTTCTCTCAGTTCTCTGAGTTCTTTCTCTCATGCCGAGATGCGCCAGTCCCGTGGCCGGCCCTACCTCGCCTGCAGCATCCAGCCGGCAGCAATCCACCATGGCTCGGCTCCCGAGTCCCGTCTTGGGCCGCCACCGCCGCACCTCCGCTCTTGGCGCCGCCGATGCTCGCCACGCGCCCACGCCGAACGCCGCCACGGCTCTCCCGAGGCAAAGCGGTAAAGCGGCCCGAGCCAACTAGCCAAGGAATGAAGGAAGGAGGTGCGCCATGGACCATGGTGGATTGGTGGGATTGGAGCAAGAAAGGGAAGAGCTCCTAAAGCTCACCTAGGCTGCGTCGCTTAGCCCGCCGCCCGGAATCAATCACCGCCCTGCCACCCGCCGCCATCAGGGTAAGTGCCAAACCGAAGTGGGATTTGGGGATGGGGATTGATTTGGGAGGTGTCGAGCACTGGTTGGAGAGGTCATGACCTCTGGCCTGGCCTTGGCTGAAGCGCAGCGGTGAAGCGTCCGAGCGAGGCCCAATCCCTAAGCCCATGTACATCGACGAGGCGGCCCGAAGCCCGGGCAGCTGCCCAGCTTGGAGGGCCCTTGGATCCGCCCCTGGATACAGACAGTTATTGTCTATAGTAACTCTCTACTATGAACATAATCTAAGTCTAAACAATATTAACCCTAACTCAATCATGAACACGTAGCATAATTCTTAGAGCGGAAGCGTGAGATGCGTACCCGAATTTGAAAATGCCATGAGTGCTTGTAGGTTCGGTCGGTGTAGACGTGCAGTCTCGGTTAGCGGTCATAGAGGAGGCGTGAGCGAGGACGGGGGTGTCGCAGTGACGATGGCGGCTCCGGTCTTCGCTCACCACAGCAGATTGGATCTATTGGGGGGGTTGCAGCGGGACCAAAACCACTTAGAGTTGGTTGCGCCCCCGATCAGGGCGCGTAGTGGGGCGTGCCCCTTGAAACTCGGATGTAGTTAGTCAAGATCACCCAACATTCTCCTCTTTAATCGTAAGGCTAACATCATAAGCCCATTCTTAATAAAACAGCATACCAAGGTAATGCGTCGCATGGCCAATAAAGTGCCATACAATCTCAGTACCTATAGTATACTATCCCATCTTGAAATGGATATTCATTATACTTGATGGGAGTTGATTTGCTTTAAGATCCTTTTATCCAGAATCAGAGGCTTTCCAATAAACCCATGCCGGCAACATGATCACGAAAGATATTGGGTGGTAAGCCTTTAGTAAGCGGATCCGCAAGCATTGACTTAGTACTAATATGCTTGATACTAATGGTTTGATCCTGGATTCTATCTTTCACAACATGATACTTAATGTCAATGTGTTTGGTAGCACCACTTGACTTGTTGTTACTCGCATAAAATACTGCGGGTTCATTATCGCAGTATAAGGTGAGTGGTTTAGAGATGCTGTCTACCACTCTAAGTCCCGGGATAAAGTTCTTAAGCCATACAGCCTGCCCGGTAGCCTCATAGCATGCCACAAACTCAGCTTGCATTGTTGAAGATGCTGTAAGGGTTTGTTTGGAGCTTTTCCATGAGACAACTCCTCCAGCAAGTGTGAAGATATAACCTGACGTGGATTTCTTAGTATCAACACATCCCGCAAAATCTGAATCTAAATAAACCAACAACTTCAAGGTTATCAGAATTCTTAAATGTGAGCATGAAATGTTTAGTAGCTTGCATATAGCGCAAGACTTTCTTAACGACCTTCCAGTGGTCCGGTCCTGGATTTGACTGATATCTGCCAAGCATCTCGGTTACAAAAGCTAAATTAGGGCGCGTGCATACTTGAGCATACATAATGCTTCCAACAGCTGAAGCATAAGGAACCGACTTCATCTGATCAATTTCATATTTGTTCCTTGG
Organism: Phyllostachys edulis; assembly: GCA_036346405.1. Classification (NCBI taxonomy): domain Eukaryota; kingdom Viridiplantae; phylum Streptophyta; class Magnoliopsida; order Poales; family Poaceae; genus Phyllostachys; species Phyllostachys edulis. The sequence goes on from CM070546.1 coordinate 98,584,246, forward strand.
ACATTCAAATGTTCCAAACTTATCGCCCTTAATAATAGGAGCAGGCGAGCCAGAGCACTTATGCATATTATATCTCTTCGGTACTCTGTCAATGTACGCATTCTGAGATAAACCTAATACTCCTTTGGACCTATCTCGGTGAATCTCAATGCCAAGAACGTAAGAGGCATCACCAAGATCCTTCATATCAAAATTAGATGAAAGAAATCCCTTGGTCTCAAACAGCATATCCTTATCACTATTAGCCAATAAGATGTCATCCACATAAAGAACTAAGATGGTGAATTTACTCCCCTTGATCTTAACATATATGCAGTTATCAACTACATTTTTCTTAAATCCAAAATTCCTTATGACCTTATCGAATTTGAGGTACCATTGCCTTAACTCTTGCTTTAAGCCATAAATTGATTTCTTAAGTCGACATCCCATATGCTTCTTGGCTTCCACGACAAAACCTTCCGGTTGAGCCATGAAAACGTTTTCTTGCAAGTCGCCATTAAGGAAAGCCGTCTTAACATCCATCTAATGTAGCTCTAAAGCATAATGAGCTACAAGTGCCACAATAATTCTAAATGAATCTTTAGTTGAGACAGGAGAAAAAGTGTCATTATAGTCAATCCCCTCTCTTTGTGAGAAGCCTTTTGCTACAAGCCTTGCTTTGAACCTTTCGACATTTCCCTTAGAGTCATGCTTGGTTTTGTAGGTCCATTTACAGCCTACTGTTTTGACTCCGTCAGGAATTTGTACTAAGTCACATACATCATTAGTGCTCACAGACTTTAGTTCATCCTTCATGGCATCAAGCCACTTAGAAGAATGTTCACTCATCATGGCCACCTTATAAGAGGTGGGATCATCTACTTTCCCTATATCATTAATATCCTCATTCATATAAACAACATAATCATTTGGGATGGCAGATCTTCTCTCCCGCTGTGATCTTCTAATAGGTTCATTAGCTATTTCAGGAGACTGCTGAGGCTCATCATTAGGTGCAACATTAGGAATTTCAGAGACCTCAACAGTGGGTGTAACAACAGTATTCTATACTACAGGTGCAACCACCTGAGGCATAGGAATAAAGGTCTCTGGGACAAGCGGTGAAGGAACATAAACCCGCTTCTCTTCAAGATCTATTTTCCTGGGCTCCATGTCCCCGTCATTCTCTAAAAACACAGCGTGCCTTGTTTCTACAAACTTAGTTATCCTATCAGGATAATAAAAACGATACCCTTTGGATCTTTCAGGGTACCTAATAAAATAGCAACTTACTGTCTTAGGATTTAATTTCCCAATATGTGGATTAAATATCTTAGCTTCAGCACGACAACCCCACACTTGTAAATATTTCAAACTTGGTTTCCTCCTAGTCCATAATTCATAAGGCGTCTTAGGCAATGATTTACTGGGAACCCGATTAAGAATATGTGCAGCTGTCTTTAGTGCTTCCATCCACAAACCAGTTGGTAGACTAGAATAGCTAAGCATGCTTCGTACCATATCTATAAGTGTACAGTTGCATCTCTCAGCTACCCTATTCTGCTGAGGTTCACCTGGTGTAGAATACTGGGCAACAATGCTATTTTTCTGAAGGAACTTAGCGAAAGGGCCAGGAATTTGCCCATAAGAGGCATGTCTACCGTAATATTCTTCCCCACGATCCGATCTTACCACTTTGATTCTTAGGTTGTGCTGATTTTCAACTTCAGCCTTAAATATCTTAAATTTGTCAAGTGACTCGGATCGGTCTTTAATGGGAAAGATATAACCATAACGGGAGAAATCATCGATGAATGTGATGAAGGAATCAAAACCATCCACAGATGTCACGGAAAAGGACCATAAATATCGGATGAATTAATTCTAAGAGTCTGTCTTCATGAGTGGCTCCTTCTTTATTTGCTTTACATATTTTCCTATAATGCAATCAATGAAGTGGTGCGAGTCGAGAAATCTAATGGGTGGAGAATTTCTTCCTTAATGAGACGCTCCATTCCCCCCCTCGAAATGTGGCCTAATCGACAGTAGCACAGTTTCAAAGAAGTCTCATAATTCTTTTTACGCTTAGCATCATACACATTCAAGGATACAGGAGATTCATTAAGGGAAAGCATATAGAGCTTGTCTTGTCTAAAAGTAAGACCAACATTATTTGAATTAAATGTAATAATGCATTTATTGTTACCAAAACTACATTTAAAACCATCATCGTCCAATAAAGAAACTAAAATCAAATTCCTCCTTATGGAAGGAACATAGACTACATTATTAAGACGAAGTATGAAGCCGCTATCTAAAATTAATGAAATAGATCCAACTGATTCAACTTTAGCTTCTTTTCCATCCGCGACTCTAAGACTTCGCTCCCCCTTTCTTAGTGTTCTCGCAATATGGAATCCCTGTAAAGAGTTGGTAACGTGCACAGTTTCACCTGAGTCAATCCACCAAGACTTAAGGGAGAAATCAGCATAAAGAGTTTCGTCAATGAACGTTATTGTATCATTACCCTTTTTTACGAGCCACTTCATAAAACCGACACAATCCTTCTGAAAACATACCGCTATGTATGACATTCATCCCCTTTAAGTGCTCCAGTGGGAGCAACATGGGGCTTAGGTGCATTGTGCACCTTAGGCCCTGACTTATCTGAATTAGGGGAGTAGTGCAGCTTTTTCTTGGATTTAAAGTCCCCTTGGAACTTCCTTTTGTTAGGGCCGCCAACTTGATTCACAAGATCTTTCTTTTTGGTCCTTATTCTTTCTTCCTCTTGGACACACATGGCGATTAAATCGCTCATGCTCTATTTATCTTTCTGAGTATTGTAATTTATCTTAAATGCAGTGTACTCAGAAGGAAGAGAAGTCATAATAAAATGGACTAGAAAACCATCGGATATCTCCATGTCCATGCCCTTGAGCTTTCCAGCCATATCGGTCATCATCATGATATGCTCTCTTATGCTGCCGGACCCGTCATACTTAGTGGATAAGAGCCTTTGGATTAAAGTACTGGCATAAACTTTAGTGGAGCCTTTGAATTTCTCCTCAACTGAAACCATGTACTCCTTAGCATTTTCAGAATCAGGGATTGCTCCCCTGATCCCAACTGAGATAGAGGTCTTCATGATCATTAGTGACAGGCGGTTGGACCGCTCCCATTTTTCAGCATTAGCATCGTAAGTTTTCTTTTTCTCATCATAATTATCCCCACCATCGGTGGGGGGAACGAGAGCGGTCACCCTTAACGCATAGTCAAGGTCCAAGGACAACATGAATTCTTTCTTTCCAAGTGGGAAAGTTGCTTCCCGTGAGCTGCTCAATATTGTTAATTGTGGCGGCAACATTCGAAGCGTTTATTGCTGCAAAATTAAATAACATAAAGATGTATTGCATGCAATTAACCCTACGTTGGTCTGATTAACAACATGCAAAACTACATTTCTAATCCATATCACCGTTGGGCAGAAAATGAAAAAGAACTTAACAATTTAATATGTCGACACATGGCTACAAACAACGTTGGTCGGAATGTAATCATGCACATACATAATGCCAAAATAAAACATAAAAATCTCTAATCAAAATATCTCGTTGGCTCAATTTTAATTAGAGACAAAAATTATTTATAATACATTGATATTGAGCAACTAATACATTATGTATAAAACAGTGCATTAATTAATAGACTTAAACATATAAAAAATGCACTAGGAAAAAGAATAAAACCCATTGTTTGACTCGGCCTGCTGCTCCCCACGCGCGTGGCCCATTAACGCAGCCCAAAAATTTTGGCCGAAGCCCACTTCACCTGAGCTGCATCATCAGCCGTTGGATCGATCGGACGGCCGAGATCAATCCCGAGAGACATAAAAGACCCCAAACTTCAACTCTAACTCATTTCTCCCTTCTCCTCTATGGAAAAAATCGGCGGCGGCTTGAGGCGCGACACGCAGCACGCTGGATGCGCGTGAGCGAGACGCTGCAGCGGCGGCGATGGCGCAATGCGAGAGACGAGTGAGTGGCTTGAGGCGGCGCTGACCCTGCTTCACGCCGGCGTGCATGCGACCGAGGTTGCGCGCACCGCCGTCGAGTGGAGCTACGGTGGCGCCTGAGACCGAAGACACTCCGATGATCTCCAAAAGACGTAAGTTTCCGCCGCACCTTAGGGTTCTTAGGGTTCCGATTTGGTTCTGATTTGGGGTTTCGATTTTGGGGGGAATGCTTCGAGAGGTTCCTATTTAGGGACTTCGTTAGGGATTTGCAAGAAATTTCTAAAGTCCCCTCCTTCTAATTGCTAAAACCGAGCTAGTAATCATTAGATCCGAACTAAAAACATCTAATTTGAGCATGAACAAGTTCGGTTGGGGGTTCATAACGAGACTAGGGTGGCTCTGATACCAAATGTAGGCATAATCTAAGCCTAAACAACATTAACCCTAGCTCAATCATGAACACGTAGCATAATTCTTAGAGCAGAAGCGTGAGATGCGTACCCGAACTTGGAGATGCCATGAGTGCTTGTAGGTTCGGTCGGTGTAGATGTGCAGTCCCAGTTAGCGGCCGTAGAGGAGGCGTGAGTGAGGACGGGGGTGTCGCAGTGACGACGGCGGCTCCGGTCTTCGCTCACCACAGCGCACAAGTAGATCGGATCTATTGGGGGGTTTGTAGCCTAGAACAACCTTAGCAAAAGGCCTGCGAGAGTCCCCTATTTTTTCTAGTGCTGGGTGAACGGGACCAAAACAACTTGGAGTTGGTTGCACCTCCGATCAGAGCGCGTAGCGGGGCGTGCTCCCTTGAAACTTGGATGTAGTTAGCCGAGATCAACCCAACATCTACGTCACCTATTGTCAATATTAAAGACAGCTCATACAATAGGTTGTCTTTTTACTTATCTTTATATATCGCACAATCTTTTAATGTTTTCTCTTGTTCTAGTGATACAGTCGATTGCAAAATTATAGACAATATATTTTTCTTTCTTTATTCTCTTTTATTCATATCGGCTTAAATCCTATAGGCAACTAATGCTAGTCTATTGTACATAATCTAATGACCTAATGGCTCGATTGCGTGGCAGCTTTTTGTCGGACGTACCCGTACGTACGCACGAACGGGCTAGCTATGCCGTAACTACCTGCCGCCCGGCCGGACGCGTTTCGCTCGTCGGTTCCCTTTCGATCCTTCGTGCCATGGATTATGTGCTTCCATCTGGCCGGGTTCGTCTTCGTCCAGCTATCTATATGAGTCATGCATACTACAAGTTTCTTTTCTATTTATGAAGAATTACACATGTATATGTAGATCAAAGAGAAAAGGTGGCATATACGGTAAGGTACGTTACAGTGCCATACACGTATATGCGTATGCATGCATGCATGCCAACTACTGGTGCAAAAAAAAAAAACGATGGGTATATAGGACTGCTTGGTTGCCTACCATGAATTGCCATAATTTTATACCAAAACTGTGGCAAGCTACATATTTTGTGGCTCCAAAATCGGACACCGCACTTGTGACAAAACGTGGTCAGAAAGTAAGTACTAAAAAAATGTGGCACACCAAAACTATATATGACAGCGAACCAAATACTAGCCACGAATAGTAAAAGTGCTTAAATTGCAGTGTGGCAACCCGTGGTAGTAAACCAAACACACGCATATATCTATGCACGTACGCAGAGGGCGTACACGCACTAGCCAGATAGACAGCTAGTTACGCGACTTAATTACGGCATGTACGAAGGGAAGATTAATACTACTGTATATATAGTGACATTTTGCTGACGATACGATGGTGACTAATGTGAGAGTGCTAGGTAGGAATTATATGTACCGGCGATCGATCGGGTCTTTCTCCCCACGTACTGTCGGTGCACAAGTACGTTTACGTCCAGGATTGCCTAGTTTCATCGCCACTCTGCTCAGAAAAAATAATAATGCATGCGTGACGTGATCGAGATGGCCGCTACAATGTAATGATCGACCACGCCACTACTGCACCGCCTGCAGAGAACAAAAGAATTAGCAGCCCTCTTAAAATAATAAATGTTTGGGTGTTCTTGATATCTCTTTAAGAAAAATTTGAGTATCTCAATGTAAAGTAGTTAATATTAGGTGGGTCAAATATGCATATTCCTAAAAAATTAAATTAAATCAAAGATTTGCCCTCACTTAATATTTAAATCTAAATCTATATTTAATCTTCTATTTATCTATTTTTGTGCTGATACAAATTTGCACACACCTAATATTAACCACTTTGTTTTAAGATTTCACTGAAAATAGTATTTTAACCTAGGCAAAATTGACCACAGGATATTGCAATTTTGTGACAGTTTCCTGTAAGACACTAGAAAAACGTGGTTTGGCTACAGGACACTGTAAAACTATGACTCTTTGCTGTAGGGCACCACACTTATTATAATAATATTATCCTTAGCAGGACACTTACGGAAAGCTGGCATCTAGCTAGCATGTTGGAGTGGCTACGATTTGTTGGCAATTTGGAAAAGAGAAATATGTCATGTTAGTTGCAGCCACGTTGTTATATATTTTGTATCATTGGATCACTTGGTGGTGTAGTTTCTAACTAGCTAGCTCAATAAATTGATCCAGGTGATCTGCATATAAATAAATGCATGTATATGGCCACGATCAAATTTAATTCCAAGCTTACACTTGTGCACATTTTTTATTTCATGGAATGAATATATATGAGACATGCATAAATACACTTAAGTACCGCTTTGGTATTGTTCTTTTGCTGCTTGAAGCTGATTTGAAGTCGATCTTTTGTACCATTCGCTAATCAATTTGGCCGTTGTTCCTTTGAAGGACAAAACTAATGGTCGTTAGTGATTTGATATGCAAGTTGCTTGTACTATGGAATTATGACATGTTGGACGCCAACGTCGTCGACGGCTACCTAGCTATCTACGTACTCGCGTACTGGTTGGTCGCGTATAACATCGTGCGCGGCCGGGCATGCGTTGATCGCAAAACGGCAAACATCAACAAAAGAAACACACGCAGGAAACGTCGGCAGTACTGTACATAGCTCCTTTTCTTTGAAAATGGAGTTGAATTAACCTTCTAAATTACAAACAATCCAGAAGAACTTAACATCATATTCCACGTAGAAGTAGTAGAGTCGGTAGGATTGGATTTTTTTTTACAAAGAATTGGATCCATTTCAAATAGCGAGTATTAGGATTCTTAATCATCTATCCCGTCAATCTCCCTTGGAATTCGAGGATCGAGATGTGTTTTCATAGTCGTTTTCAAATGCTCTCAATTTCATATCTTTCTATACGAAAATTGGTATGTGTTTCGAACGAAATCTTCTCTCCTGATCGTTTGCACCCATCTATACAGATTTCATAAATAAATAAAAAATCACACGCATTGCTCCCCGCCATTTATGCATATGTATATTTTTAAGACCAAATTACGAACTTTGCTCCAAAAAAAGATAAAGAAACAAAGGGTAGCTAGTGGCCCAGTAGAGTACTACACGTAGCAGTGAAGGCTCACCCGACCGATGCTGACCTGCCGTTTGCGCCTAAATTACGCGAGCGTCATTTTTCTGGCCGCTCTCTCGACGACAAATGGTCGTTATTTGACGACATCATCGATCTGTTTACACATGCACGTAGCCGTTGCTCAATGGCAAGGCTAGTCACTAGCTAGCCTCTCGATCGTAGGAGTTGCCTAGCAACGCCTAATTAGACGGAGCTGTCACACGAGCAAAGAAATTCCTTGGCATCCTGATAGCGTGGTACCAGCTAGCTAGGGGTCGGGGGGGTCGGGGGCCTAATTAGACGGGAGCTGTCACGAGCAAAGAAATTCCTTGGCATCCTGATAGCGTGGTACCAGCTAGGAGGGTCGGGGGGCGGGGCCACCCCGCAGTCGCCGGCACAGTAGCCATCAGGTAACTAATACGCTGATGCGTCCAGTACACGTGGCGTTGAAATTAGCATGTGTCCCGGCTCTGGCAGTACAGGTGGGTCCTGTTGGTGCAAGTTCGTCAAAAGTGTGTCGAGGAACTCGTAGTTTTGTAAAAACTTTTTTAAACGTTTAAGTTGTTGGTGATAGGTCTGTCAATTTTTTTTAAAAAAAGGTGTAGTTATTGATGGTCACCACGAAGAAAAGTATTCTTGACATCCATCTGAGATATAGTCCATATGCGTATTGCTGCAACTGCAATAAGAGTATAGACTGTGGTCATATGAGCAACTGGAGCAAAAGTCTCATAATAACTTTGACCATAAGCTTGCTAAAAACCTCTTGCAACAAGACAAGCCTTGTATCGCTCTACCGGTGATATGAGTGAAAGCACTGTAATACTCCTCCACTGACTGATTCGGTTGCTACTGAAGACTATAAATGTTCTTGAGCAATGTGAAGCGAAGAGCACCACTGGACTGAACATATCTCTTCTCGAAGTATGTCCACATCTGCTTGGCTGAAGTATGATACTCAAGACTTATCCGCAGAGAAACATCAACACTCAGCACAATACCGGTCATGACACGATCATCCTCTTTCTGTGAAGCCTTTAATACCTCAACATCAACCGTCTTCGGATCAGGAGGATCATCAGTCAAATGAGAGGCCAAACCATAACCCCTGAGAGTAGTCTTGACTGAGAATGCCCATGCCCGGTAGTTCAAACTATCGAGCTTGATGTCTGTGAACACAAGAGATGAACTACCCCCAAACATTGAGTCGGATCTAGCCATACCACACAACAGTACTAATCACAGTAGCAACAGAGCAACAGTAGCAGATCAACAGTAGCAGTACTAATCACAGCAATACAGTACCAAATCAGCCATGGCTCGTGCACAGAGGAGATACCAGGAGGACCACCGGGCAGAGGACTCACGAGCGGCGTGGATCTAGAGGAGGACCACCGGCAAGTCGAGGAGGCCGATCGCAGATCCAGTGGGCCTTGAGTAGACGCGCCATGGTCTTGATCTGAGAGGACCGAAGACAAGCTCAAGAGGAAGGTGAGGCGCGGGCGTTGAGCTCGATCTGGATCCGACGCGTTGACAAGGAAGATCTAGCACAAGCGTGAAGACGAGGCGTTAGGCGGCGCAGAGGTAGCAGAGGAGGCGGCGTGCACGAGGACGAGCTCATGTGCCATCAGGCCAGGAGGCTGCTTGAAGCTGATTTGAAGTCGATCTTTTGTACCATTTGCTAATCAATTTGGTCGTTGTTCCTTTCAAGGACAAAACTAATGGTCGTTAGTAATTTTATATGCAAGTTGTTTGTACTATGGAATTATGACATGTTGTGTAACAGCCCAAAATTTCAATTTCAGAGAAAATTTAAAAGTTATTTATTTTTGTGGAAATTTTGAAATTTTAAAAGCTTTTCCTAATTAGTTAAAGCTAAAATAAATTTAATTGCAAAAGCTTTTATCAAGTTTAAGTTGGAAATAATTTTATTAAGTTTAAAATGTCTCTAAGAATTTATGAGAATTTTTCTAGAATTTTTGGAATTATTTTGCTATATTCTAAAGCTGAAATGAATTAAATTGAATATTTAAAATAGAAAATGAAAAGAAAATCGGAAAACAGCAATTGGGCCGAAACTTGGCTCGGCCCATTTACTCACACGCATACGCACGGCCCACGCACGCTACCGGCCCGTTTTCGGCCTGTTTCCTCTCCTCATTCCCACGCGCAAATCTTGACCATCGGATCAAGATCCGACGGTCGCCCGCGCGCCTCATTTCCCTTCTCGCTGCGGGTGGTCCCGCCCGACTCGTCTTCTACCTCGCCTCTCTCTTCCTCGCCCAAATCGCGCAGCCGCCATGTGAGCCATTCGGAGCTCCCACAATACCCCGTTCCCTCTTCCCTTTCCTCGCGTAAATGCACGCAATCAAGTTAAATGCGTTCACGCCTCCCTCCCACGATCTTCCCTTTTCTCGCGCCGATCTCGCCGGTTAGCCCACGCCCTAAACCACGACCGCCATTGATGCCGCCCACGATCTCCGTCTCTCGCCGCCTGCCCTATAAAGGAGCCTCAGCGCTTTTGAGCTCCCCAACTCACCACCGCCACCCACTTCCTTTCTCCTTCCCCATACTCATGAATTTGAGAAATAGCTCATGACACACAAGCTTCCGTCGTCGAATTGCCGCGCCACCGGCGACTCTCCACCCACCGAACCCACCTTCGAGTCGCCATGTCTCGTCGTCCCGTCGCGACCTTTCCGGCAGGAGAGTCACCGTAGCTCGTCGCCGCCGTTGAATGTAACCGTCCGCCGCCAAATCCTCGCCGCCATCGTCTCGTGCCCTTGAGCCGCCAGGTGAGCATCACAATCCCCACTCCCTTTTCTCCGTTGAGCTCGTGTCGCGCCTCGCCGGTGGCGCAACGCGCGGGCGAATAGCCTGCATGCCGCCATTCGTCGTGCTTACGTGGATCGGCCATGTCGTGACAGTCACGCCACATCGCATTTTACGAGTCGGCGCCCATGTGGCGCCACGTCATCACAACCCCGAGCCCTAGAATCCGTGGACTTAGTCCACAAGGATCGTGTCAATGACACATGGGTCCCACCTATCGAAAAAATTATTTTAATTCATGGAAAATCATCGCTGACGTCATCGTGCGCAATATTTAGAATTCTCTTTAGAAAAATAATTCGGAAATTGTTTAAATAATGATTTAGTTTAAAATTTGTAAAATTCATAACTTTTGCATTATAACTCCAAATTAGATGATTCAAGATGCTAAAATTTTAGAAAATTATTGTCTAACTAAATAAAATATAATAATTCAATTTAGAGTTCATTTTAGTTCTGTTTTAGAATTTAGAATTCTTTTAAATATCAAATTTAGGTTAAAATTTGTAAAATTCATAATAATTGAATCCTAACTCCAAATTTAGTGAAACAAATTTCTAAAGTTTTATAATTTGATTATCTAGCTCAATAAAATAAAATTATTATATTTAGACTTGGTTTATTTTGTATTTCTGAGTTTTATTTGAATTTTATTTGATTTGCCTTATTTTCACGTTTAGACTTTGACGATTAGAAATTTGATACTTCTCAAGACTTAGATTTTCCATCTGCGATTTAAGGCAAGTTATACTTTGACCATTTTGCCCTATTATTTTAAAGTTAATTAAATTCAGATTTTAAATTATTAATAGCATGCATAATTTTATTCAAGTATTTCAAATTCCTGTTTAAATAATTAGTTATTCCTATTATCCTTGTATGCCAAACCTTGGATGTTGCCATGTCATTCCTTTGTCACTTTAGATAAATTATTATGTTTAATAATCAAATGCTTCGCAAATACTTAGACCATGATTTATGTTTTTGGGAGAATTTTAGCCAACTCAATAAAATTTGATGAAAATTAAAAACTATGGTATTGTTTTACCATAGAGAATTTGTAAAGATGGTTTATTAGAAATAAAATCAAAATGGTTTGGACTTGGGTGAAAAGGATGGATGGTGGGTGCGAGTTTATGCACGGGCTTAGTCTGTTAAGATTAAGATCCGTGGTTTAAATTGAATGACGCCCAAGTCAATTGAGGACCGGTCTTTGGCGCATTTTGTTATGCCTTATCGTACAACCACATGTCTTGTATGGGCAGGACTGGCTTAATAATTTGTAATACCTCTTAGTTATTTGTGCTATGTTGTATGTATGGGTGTCGGATAGACAGTTTTCCCATCTGGCGCAAGAGGGTTTTTCTGGAGGACGGTCGACCAATGGAAGCGAAACCTTAGCGAACACGAGTACTTTGAGGTAGAACATTATAACGACCTTGTGATGTTTGCTCACACACGCCTTAGGAAGCGTGGATTGGCCGACACAAAGAGTATAATATCTCGTGTGGGTAAAGTTGTACAAACTCTGCGAGTAGAAACTATTGAATAGCGCGTCATGATCATGGACATGCTAGCAAAGCCACTCGAGTTAGTTTTGTTTTTGGTTTTAAAAGTGATTTTCACAGATAATTTCGGGATGGATAGTCTTGTGGGAAAATTGGGCGGGTAGCCATTATTGTGATTGGAGGATATCCATCATCTTTTATGGAGGTTATCCACAATAAACTATTGTCATTTAAAATGGTAATTTAGATTCTTGTATGAAATGGCTTTGAAATCTAATATGATTATTTAAATTAAAAGCTAGCGCTTTACATAAAATAACCTTGCCAAGATCCTTTGTCTACCTTATGCATGCATATCAATTCCATATTGGGTGTAACTTGCGAGCACGGTAGTTGTGCTCACTCTTGCTGAATAATCTTTATTCAGGAGAAGATATCTACCAGGACGGTGAGGATCTTGACGCCTAGGCTGCGCCCCCAGACGATTGCCTGTGGCGAATCGTTGGGTCTACTACTATTATTCTGCTTCCGCTGTGTTTTACTTTAATTGGCCTCAGGCCCTTTGTAATAAACTCTGAATAAATATTAATAAAAATGTGTGATATGTTTTGATTATCACTTTTGTTTGACTGTGTGCATTAGCTATCCTGGACTAATGTATGAACACAGAGAATTTGGGATCCTTCGCTCCCGGGTTCGACAAAAGTGGTATCAGAGCCATATCGACTGTAGGTCGTGGCCTTAGAATTGCCTTAAGAATTTATTTCTCAAAAATTAAAAATATTTTGAGTCTATCCAAGAGTCTTCTCAACACTTCTTTTTAAAATGGTTATCAACTCAACTTATTCTCTAAATTGTAGATGGCTGAACAACCAACCCGGATTTCCCATGGAATTTTCGCCGGACACTGGGCTACACTTCTATGGAAGATGATGCAACACTTAGGTTACAACCAGAGACCAACTTATCAAGGGTACATGTATAAAGTGGGGAACCAAGAGCGTTGGAGACTTGAAGTAATCCTCTACGCCAACCTTCAACCAAACACAAACCACCACATCTTGGCGCCCAATGAAGACGTGATAATTTGTTGATGGACTTGAGGATGCGACCAGAGAGGCAACACGTCGCCTCCGCCATATTTACAACAATCATTTTGAGGACTCCGAGTTCCACTACCACCCCATGCACATTCCGACTCGGCTAGATAGCACCTTTCGTTCTGCTGAGCATGAGGACTCTCCTGAGCTTACTCACCAAGTGGACCTGTCAAAGGCAATGGATTATGCCTATGGGAACACTCTGGATGAACTGCGTAATACTCAGAACAGCCTGCTAGATGCAGAAGAAAGGTTGAAAGTCTGCGAGAAGAAGAAGCGGCTACCTACAAGGCGGGGAGAGGTAGTACTTGTGAGCAGATTATACCCTCTTACACCTTAGTCAGATCTCATAATATGATCGTTAGATCACGAAATATGAGCTATCGATGTCTCTTGTGATAGCCATAATCAAACAATAAAATAAAATAATAAAAGGACTATTTTTGGCAAAATTTGGTTCTTTTGTCTTGTGCTTGTTTGTTCTTGGGCATTAAAAATATTATTCCTTAGAACTTTATTTCTATACTCTATTACGAGTCTTTAGAAGATTCCACAGATAGTTACCACACGCACCCAAGAAGGTAGCGCTCAAAACCAAGGAAATCCAAATGCAGATTACCGGAAAACCACGTCCGACAGAACCACCTCCTCCACCAGCTGAAGGGCCTGATTGGCGCCAGATGATGGCCAATCAGACACATCTGATAGATCTGCTAGCTCAGTCCATTAACAACAACCAAGCAGCACCAGCTCAAGCACCACCACCACCTCCACCTGCACAAAGATTGACCATGGCAGAATTCATGCGTATGCGCCCACCGACTTTCTCCAGTAGCACAGAGCCGATGGATGCCGATGGTCGGATCCGTGCTATCGGAAAGAAGCTAGATATTACCCAATGTCTTGATCGTGAGAGAGTCCTTTTGCCTCTCACCAACTCAATGGTCGACTTGAATGGTGGGATAACTACAACATCTCCCATGCTGATGCGCAGACTATCTCTTGGGAGGAGTTTGTACAAGCTTTCCGCCATGCACATATTCCCGCGGGGATAATGACCCTAAAGAAGAAAGAGTTCCACGCGCTCAAACAAGGCAACCGCACAGTGGGTGAATACCTGCACAAATTCAACCAGCTTGCTCGCTATGCCCCAAAGAGATGTGGCTAGTGATGAAGAAAGGCGAGAAAGGTTCATGGATGGTTTGAGCGATGAGATCTCGATCCATTGGTCTCCAATGACTACTGCGACTTCCAGCGGTTAGTGAATAAAGCTTTTCGCCAGAAGCCAAACATCTGCAGATGGAGAACATAAGCGGAGGATGGCCGCTCGAAGTACAATCTTTGGAGGACAACCCAAGCCTCGCTTTACACTGACCTCGGCCACCACAACGTGGAGGATTTGATCTTCCACACTCGAGCTCGGTACCAACACAATACCCCAATACTTGAGCTTAGTAGCAACTCAACTGGAGGTCGGTCTCGTGAAGAATTGATTCCATCGGCGGTTGGGTGACTGTTTCCCTTTACACGAGATGGGGCATTATGCTAACAGATGTCCTAAGAAGTCGCAAGGCGCACCACGCGCTAGGCCAGCACCAGGAGTTCCAACCACTAGCGGCAATCAAAAGCCAGCAGTTCAGTACACGAAGGGACGTGTGAACCACGTTACCGCAGAAGAAGCTCAAGCAGCACCGGATGTCGTCCTTGGTACGTTTCCAATCAATTCAGTACCAGCATTAGTCCTATTTGATTCCGGAGCATCACACTCTTTTGTTTCCAATAAATTTGTGGGAAAACATGGGTTACCTATCTCTCCTTTAGATAATCCTATGATAATTCACTCCCTGCCTCGAAATGAGAACCGATTATCTTTGCCCAAACCTTACCCTTGAAATATCAGGAGTAACCTTCCTAGCAGATTTGATAGTTTTGCATTCTCAAGGTTTGGATGTGAATCTTGGAATGGATTGGCTAGCCAAGAATCAAGGACAAATAAATTGTGCCAATAGGTCTATTGCTCTTACCAATGAGCAAGGAATCTCGATTAATTCAAGCCCAAGACTAGTCTGGAGGAAGATCAATTCTAACCAAATTTTGAAAGAGTTAAAGCTTGAAGATATACCAATGGTACAAGAATTTCGGATGTTTTTCCCGATGAACTACGGCATGCCACCCGACAGGGCGTAGTATTTATAATTGACTTAATCGAGGACCGCCCCAATCTCAAAGCGACCCTCTGAGAATCTTGGCCAATGAGTTGGCGAGAGATGAAAAAAGCAGATAATGGAACTAAAACATAAAGGTTATATCGTTAAGCTCATCACCTTGGGGAGCGCGGTATTATTTGTCAAGAAGAAAGACAATAGTATGAGAATGTGTGTGGATTACGGATCACTTAATGAGGTGACAATCAAGAATAAGTACCGCTACCTAGGATCGACGATCTGTTTGATCAATTAAAGGGAGCAAGTGTGTTTTCGAAGATTGACTTGAGATCGAGCTATCACCAATCAAGATCGCACGTAAGATATCCCAAGACTGCATTCACAACGGATATGGATCAGTATGAATTCTGATGATGTCGTTCGGTTTGACAAACGCCTACCATTTATGAATATGATGAACAAAGTGTTCATGGAATTCTTGGATAAGTTTGTAGTTGTGTTCATCGATGACATTCTCATTTATTCCAAGAATGAAGAAGAACACGAGGATCATCTTAGAATAATTTTGGGAAAACTTCGAGAGAATCGACTTTATGCCAAATTCAGCAAGTGCGAATTTTGGCTAAGTCGAGTGGCATTCCTTGGACATATTGTGTCGACAAGAGGAGTCGCATAGATCCACCAAAGTTGAAGCCGTAATGGGTTGGAAACAACCCAAGTCATCCTGAGAGGTGAGAAGTTTCCTTGGATTAGCGGGGTATTACATGATTTATTGAAGGGTTCTCCAAGATAGCGAGACCCATGACTCAACTTCGAAAAAGGAGAAAAAGTTTGAATGGACAGAGGCACGTGAAAAGAGTTTCGAGGCGAAGAAGAGATTAGTGTCTGCACACAGTGTTAATCTTGCTGATATTCATAAGGACTTTGAAATCTTCTGCGATGCAACCCGTCAAGGACTTGGATGTGTACTTATGCAAGAAGGCAAAGTAGTGGCTTATGCATCTCGTCAGTTAAGACCACACGAAGGAAATTATCCGACTCATGATCTTGAGTTAGCAGCAATTGTGCATGCTCTGAAAATCTGGCGGCATTATCTCATTGGTAACCGCTGTGAGATTTTCACGGATCATAAGAGTCTGAAATACATTTTACTCGATCGAACTCAACCTCAGACAACAAAGATGGCTAGAGCTGATAAAAGATTACGACCTTGGAATTCATTATCATCCGGGTAAAGCAAATGTAGTTGCTGATGCCCTGAGTAGAAAGGCGTATTGCAATACCATTTTGGTTCAGAAGAATCAGCCAGAATTGTATGAAGAACTGAAACATCTAAATCTGGAGATTGTCAATCAAGGATGTGTCAATACTTTGGAAGTTCAACCCACTCTTCAGAGTCAGATTAGAGAAAAACAGTTAGAAGACGAAGACATCAAAGAAATCAAAAAGAATATGAGAAGAGGCAAAGCCCCAGGATTCTCTGAAGATGAGCAAGGAACAGTGTGGTTCGGAAATCGCATCTGTGTACCTAATCAGCAGGAATTAAAACAGTCAATTCTGAAAGAAGCACATGAATCACCCTACTCCATTCATCCCGGAAGTACCAAAATGTACCAGGATTTGAAGGAGAAGTATTGGTGGGTCAGCATGAAGCGAGAAATCGCTGAATTTGTTGCCCGTTGTGATGTATGTCAACGAGTTAAGGCAGAACATCAAAGACCCGCTGGTTTGTTACAACCATTACCAATTCCTGAATGGAAGTGGGAAGAAATTGGTATGGATTTCATTACCGGACTTCCTAGGACCCAAACAGGATGTGATTCCATTTGGGTGATAATTGACCGATTGACCAAAGTGGCCCATTTCATTCCAGTCAAGACCACCTATCAAAGTAGCAAACTAGCCGAATTATATGTGGCCAAGATTGTTTGTCTACATGGTGTACCTAAGAAGATTGTCTCCGATAGAGGTTCCCAGTTCACTTCCCGATTTTGGAAGAGTCTTCACGAAGCTTTAGGAACCAGACTCAACTTCAACACAGCTTATCATCCTCAGACGGATGGTCAGACGGAACGCGTCAACCAAGTTCTTGAAGATATGCTTGAGCCTGTGCCTTAGACTATGGAAAAAGTTGGGACAAGAATCTGCCCTATGCAGAGTTCTCGTACAACAATAGCTATCAAGCTAGTTCTGAGATGTCTCCATTTGAAGCTTTATATGGCGAAAATCACGAACTCCGCTCCTTTGGGATGAAGTAGGAGAGCACCAATTCTTGGACGGAATTGATCAAAGACGCCAAAGCAAGGTTAAAGCAATAAGAGAACGTCTCAAGGTAGCTCAAACCCAATGAAAAAAGTTATCTTGACAATCGAAGAAGAGAATTGACATTTGAAATAGGAGATTTTGTTTATCTCGAGTTACTCCACTCGGGGAGTAAGAAGGTTTCGAACCAAAGGAAAACTCGCACCTGATTTGTGGGTCCTTACAAAATTTTGGCTAAGAGGTGAAGTCGCTTATCGGTTGGGCCGCCAACCACCTTGTCTGCGAGACACAACGTTTTTCATGTGTCACAACTAAAGAAGTGCCTTCGAGTGCGGAGGATCGACTCTTTTAGAGAGTATCGATCTACAAGAAGACCTCACTTATGTAGAACAACCAATCAAGATTCTAGGCGTCGCAGAGCGTGTTACGAGAGCAAGATCATCCGATCATATAAAGTCGATGGAGCCACCACCCGGAAAGTGAAGCCACCTGGGAACGAGAGGAAGATCTTAAGGCAGAATATCCACATCTCCTTGCTGGCCAAATCTGAATCTCGGGGTCGAGATTCCTTTAAGGGGGGAAGGTTTGTAACAGCCCAAAATTTCAATTTCAGAGAAAATTTAAAAGTTATTTATTTTTGTGGAAATTTTGAAATTTTAAAAGCTTTTCCTAATTAGTTAAAGCTAAAATAAATTTAATTGCAAAAGCTTTTATCAAGTTTAAGTTGGAAATAATTTTATTAAGTTTAAAATGTCTCTAAGAATTTATGAGAATTTTTCTAGAATTTTTGGAATTATTTTGCTATATTCTAAAGCTGAAATGAATTAAATTGAATATTTAAAATAGAAAATGAAAAGAAAATCGGAAAACAGCAATTGGGCCGAAACTTGGCTCGGCCCATTTACTCACACGCATACGCACGGCCCACGCACGCCACCGGCCCGTTTTCGGCCTGTTTCCTCTCCTCATTCCCACGCGCAAATCTTGACCATCGGATCAAGATCCGACGGTCGCCCGCGCGCCTCATTTCCCTTCTCGCTGCGGGTGGTCCCGACTCTCGTCTTCTACCTCGCCTCTCTCTTCCTCGCCCAAATCGCGCAGCCGCCATGTGAGCCATTCGGAGCTCCCACAATACCCCGTTCCCTCTTCCCTTTCCTCGCGTAAATGCACGCAATCAAGTTCGTGCGTTACGCCGCCTCCCCTCCCACGATCTTCCCCTTTTCTCGCGCACGATCTCGCCGGTTAGCCCACGCCCCTAAACCACGGCCGCCATTGATGCCGCCCACGATCTCCGTCTCTCTTTGCCGGCCCTATAAAGGGAGCCTCAGGTGCGCCTTGAGCTCCCCAACTCACCACCGCCACCCACTTCCTTTCTCCTTCCCCATACTCGCCGGAATTTGAGAAATAGCTCGCCGGCCACCGAAGCTTCCGTCGTCGAATTGCCGCGCCACCGGCGACTCTCCAGCCACCCCGAACCCACCTTCGGAGTCGCCGCGGTCTCGTCGTCCCGTGCGCACCCTTTCCCGGCCCGAGAGTCACCGTAGCTCGTCGCCGCCGTTGAACGTAACCGTGCGCCGCCAAATCCTCGCCGCCGCCATCGTCTCGTGCCCTTGAGCCGCCAGGTGAGCATCACAATCCCCACTCCTTTTCTCCGTTGAGCTCGTGCGCGCCTCGCCGGTGGCGCGCCGGCGAGGCCAAGCCCGCATCCGCTCGTCGTGCTTACGTGGATCGGCCATGTCGTGACAGTCGGCCACATCGCATTTTCGCGAGTCGGCGCCCATGTGGCGCCACGTCATCACAACCCCTGAGCCCTAGAATCCCGTGGACTTAGTCCACAAGGATCGTGTCAATGACACATGGGTCCCACCTATCAGAAAAATTATTTTAATTCATGGAAAATCATCGCTGACGTCATCGTGCGCAATATTTAGAATTCTCTTTAGAAAAATAATTCGGGAAATTGTTTAAATAACAGATTTAGTTTAAAATTTGTAAAATTCATAACTTTTGCATTATAACTCCAAATTAGATGATTCAAGATGCTAAAATTTTAGAAAATTATTGTCTAACTAAATAAAATATAATAATTCAATTTAGAGTTCATTTTAGTTCTGTTTTAGAATTTAGAATTCTTTTAAATATCAAATTTAGGTTAAAATTTGTAAAATTCATAATAATTGAATCCTAACTCCAAATTTAGTGAAACAAATTTCTAAAGTTTTATAATTTGATTATCTAGCTCAATAAAATAAAATTATTATATTTAGACTTGGTTTATTTTGTATTTCTGAGTTTTATTTGAATTTTATTTGATTTGCCTTATTTTCACGTTTAGACTTTGACGATTAGAAATTTGATACTTCTCAAGACTTAGATTTTCGATCTGCGATTTAAGGCAAGTTATACTTTGACCATTTTGCCCTATTATTTTAAAGTTAATTAAATTCAGATTTTAAATTATTAATAGCATGCATAATTTTATTCAAGTATTTCAAATTCCTGTTTAAATAATTAGTTATTCCTATTATCCTTGTATGCCAAACCTTGGATGTTGCCATGTCATTCCTTTGTCACTTTAGATAAATTATTATGTTTAATAATCAAATGCTTCGCAAATACTTAGACCATGATTTATGTTTTTGGGAGAATTTTAGCCAACTCAATAAAATTTGATGAAAATTAAAAACTATGGTATTGTTTTACCATAGAGAATTTGTAAAGATGGTTTATTAGAAATAAAATCAAAATGGTTTGGACTTGGGTGAAAAGGATGGATGGTGGGTGCAGGTTTATGCACGGGCTTAGTCTGTTAAGATTAAGACCTGTGGTTTAAATTGAATGACGCCTTAAGTCAATTGAGGACCGGTCTTTGGCGCATTTTGTTATGCTTTATCGTACAACCACATGTCTTGTATGGCGGGACTGGCTTAATAATTTGTAATACCTCTTAGTTATTTGTGCTATGTTGTATGTATGGGTGTCGGATAGACAGTTTTCCCATCTGGCGCAAGAGGGTTTTCCTGAGGACTGTCGGTCAATGGAAGCGAAACCTTAGCGAACACGAGTACTTTGAGGTAGAACATTATAACGACCTTGTGATGTTTGCTCTGTCACACACGCCTTAGGAAGCGTGGATTGGCCGACACAAAGAGTATAATATCTCGTGTGGGTAAAGTTGTACAAACTCTGCAGAGTAGAAACTATTGAATAGCGCGTCATGATCATGGACATGCTAGCAAAGCCACTCGAGTTAGTTTTGTTTTGGTTTTAAAAGTGATTTTCACAGATAATTTCGGGATGGATAGTCTTGTGGGAAAATTGGGCGGGTAGCCATTATTGTGATTGGAGGATATCCATCATCTTTTATGGAGGTTATCCACAATAAACTATTGTCATTTAAAATGGTAATTTAGATTACTGTATGAAATGGCTTTGAAATCTAATATGATTATTTAAATTAAAAGCTATTTGCTTTACATAAAATAACCTTGCCAAGATCCTTTGTCTACCTTATGCATGCATATCAATTCCATATTGGGTGTAACTTGCGAGCACGGTAGTTGTGCTCACTCTTGTTGAATAATCTTTATTCAGGAGAAGATATCTACCAGGACGGTGAGGATCTTGGCGCTTAGGTCGCGCCCAGCATTTATTGCTGTGGCGAATCGTTGGGTCTACTACTATTATTTCGCTCACTGTGTTTTACTTTAATTGGCCTCGGGCCCTTTGTAATAAACTCGAATAAATATTAATAAAAATATGTGATATGTTTTGATTATCACTTTTGTTTGATTTGTGTGCATTAGCTATCTGGACTAATGTATGAACACAGAGAATTTGGGATCCTTCGCTCCCGGGTTCGACATGTTGGACGCCAATCTCGTCGACGGCGACCGAATTTTTTAAAAAATAATTTTAATTTAAAAGATAATTACAAAGATAAATAGTAGAAAAGACAGCTACAGAAAGTCAGAACTAAGCCCCTGTCGCCAATTGAAATCATGACAGGCAGAGCTCCCTTCGCCATTTGAATTGGCGACAGGGACCTATCGCCAATTCAGGTCTCGATTGCCAATTCAAATGGCGACAGGGATCTTTTAAAAAAAATAAAAATAAAACTTGGAGAATCGCCATTTTTTAATTCCTCTCCACTCCTTTTGTACTGAGTATTTCGGAGCAAATATTTTATCGGCAAATCACACTTTCTACTGACTATTTCGAGCACAACATCATAGCATTTTTTATCGACAAATCAAAATTTCTACTGACTATTTCACAGCTCATTTTTTGTCGACAAATCACAATGACATTACATAACATTCAGCATAGCGTCATAACACCTAGTTTTTTACAAATCAAAGTGATATTACAAAGCATTGAGGACCACATATTTCAACTGGACGAACCTTTCCAGTGGTCACGACGTCAACGTCCGCCATGTGGACCACCTTGAGTGGGGCGGTCGAATGAGGTCATCGCGGCGACGTCCGGACTGCCGATGTATTCTTCGTCCTGTGGATTTCTCGTAGGGCATTTCTTGAAGGTGTGCCCAGACTCCCTGCAAATGGTGCACTTCTTCATACGATGCCCGGCTTCTGCTTCGTCCATGTCGTTCCTGATGCATCGTACATGTCACCGACCAACCCTTTCCTTAAGTCTATCAATGTCTGCGGCCCAGAGAAGTTGGTCCTAGGTCGGATGGTCAGTGAAATTGCCAACCATGATGTAACCATACATCTCTGCACTCTAGGTTTGCATCACCTCCTCCTTGTTGAAATAGTCAGAGAGTGTCGCGCCCGGGTAAACCACCCCGAGACTCACAGTGCATACTGGACTAGTCCCATGATCAGTCGCTAGTCCGCACAGTTCAACAACGATGTGATCACAGCCATACAAACAAACTATAGATAAAGTAGACAAATTAACAATAAAAACAGCAAAAGACCTTATGGTCAAGCTTTTTACAGAGGTCTGCCGCACAAGGCTACAACAAAAGAGCTCTCAGCAGAAACAAATGAAACACGTGGAGGCCATTCGACATGCCCATAGGCAATCGAGTGGAGGACGTCCCTAGTACGCCTGGTCGTCAAAGACCTCCCCTAACATGAGAGGTCTTTGAAGACCTCCTCTTTAAAGAGGTCGGAGCTCCCTGGGTGGTCTCCTTTAACTGCTGATCAACTAGAGGGCACAAGCCATGAGTACTTTGAATGTACTCAGCAAGTTGTAGGGAATTGTATGCAATAAATATTCATGCAAAGCTTGACAAGGAGGTCTTTATGGTTACTTTGCAGAAAGCAAAATTGACTTGAAATACAGTAAGTAGATTGCAAAGCAGAAGTTGAAAGATTAATACATAAGTAAACAAGTTCTTTTGAAAACAACTCGTGACCACCCTGGTGACTTCCCAGACCTCTCATGACCACCCTGGTCATGAGCCAGACCACTCACGACCACCCTGATCGTGAGCCAGACCACTCAGAACTAGCCAAGACCAACAAGTTTTGAGAAAGTCTACCCCTTGCGTGAAATCACCAATCATGTTCATAACCGGGGACACGGCTATTCGAATCGATTTACACTCTGCAGAGGTTGTACAGCTTTACCCACAAGACACGACTTCTCTAGTTGGTTGAGCATCCATCGATGCCCCTACTCACTACCTTTGGTAAGCAGTTTAGAGCACGTGACAAAGCCTTTACAAAGCTTTGTTCTGACTTGGTTCTGCTCGCTAAGGATTTGCCTTCTTGGCCCCCTCTTGCGCCAATTCAACAACCACAACAGAACCAAATCAAAACATCACTAATTAGTTGGCCAGGTCCGCCCCACCCTAGACATGTGGTTGCACGGTATGGCCTGGATCAATGGCTTACAAGGTTAAGTCCTTAGTGGGTGCTCAGGCGAGACTACCTCGTCCCAATGTGCCTCACGCACCTGAGTGCCCCCCGCACCTTGCCTCGCACATCCCACCTTTGCCACCGACCACTCGCCCAAGCAAAAATCATTTTTGGGTTTAACCCGGCCAAATGACCACCCCGGTCATGGCACAACAAATTTTATTAACAGCGGCATCACACCACAAATGACACAACTGTGATCTCGCACCACAGTTGCACATCAGTGATATCGCATCACGATTCCAATATCTCTTAGTCAAATTTTATCATTATGAAACAGGTGATCGAAAGACATCGCTGTCAGACCCCAATTTTGGAACTTGGGGTCTCCTGTGTATACTGTGTCATTCCCTGGATCAGCAGCTGACACACATAGAATACCAAGTTTGCTCAAACGTTTACCTACAGAAGCTCCACGCGGGTGCATGTGTTGATCCGTAGACATGGCCATATTTGGTCAAAATAGCAATTTAGAAGAGTCTTAAGGAGGTCCTACTACGGTCTTATGGTGATCCTGGGGGGGGGGGCGGAGGGGTCTTGAGTGACCCTGAGAAGGTCCTGTGGAGGTCCTGCGAGGAGGTCGAGGGAGGTCCCGGGGGGGGTGGTGTCCTAGATAGTCCTGTATTTTACGAGGAGGTCCTGGCAGGTCTTAAAGAGATCTTGGAGGTTATGGGAGGTCATGAGGAATACTGTAGAGTTGTCTTGAGGAGGTCTTGAGGGGTACTGTGGAGATGTCCTAGGGAGGTCTTGGGGATGCGACAAAAGGCATAAGAGGTCTTGAGGAGGTCCTAAGGAAGTCCCGAGGAAAAGGTTCGGGGGTGCGACCAAAAGAGGACAGGATGTCTTGAGACATCTGGAGATAATCTTTAGACCATACAGGGGTGGTCGTGGGTCTCCTAGTAGTGGTCCTGAACCATCTAGGGGTGGTCGTGAGGCATCTGGTGGAGGTCTTTAGAGCATTTAGAAGTGGTCGTGAGGCATCGAGTAGTGGTCTTAAACTATCTAGGGGTGGTTGTGAGACATCTAGTTGTGGTCTTGGATCACCTAGGGGTGGTCGTGAGACATCTGGTGGAGGTCTTAGAGTATCTAGGAGTGGTCGTAAGACTTCTGGTTGTGGTCTTGGATCACCTAGGGGTGGTCGTGAGACGTCTATCTAGCGATTAGGCACAAACTAATCGTGAACCTTACTCAGTACGAGCAATACTTGATATGAACATTGCAAGTCCATAATATATTACATAATTATCTGGTCGTGCGGCCAATTGTTTACAAAAGCGCCACTTAGGCGTGAGTTTTACAAAAGCCAGAATGCGGAAGCCAAGCAGGTACGGAAGCAAAATACATCCATAGCGGATCCATTCACTTTGCCCACAGCCAAGCGACTAGGGGTCCCGGCCTAAGCTTCATTATCTTCACCATCATCTGGTCCATCCTCCGTGAAGAGAATATCTTGGCAGAGCTTGAGTACAAAACCGTACTCACGAGCCAACCCACAATGCAGTTCTTATAGATGCAAGGCTATTCAAGGGAAGCTTTAGAGTTCTTTTATTTGCAGAAAGCCAGGTTTGAAATACATGAGTAGTAGTAAATCCTAAGACTTAGCATTTTCATAAATCTATTTTCATAAATGAGTTTTCTTTTGAAAAGTACTAGTAGAGGTCTCACCTCTTATATTCGGGTTATCCCGTATTTAACACTGGTCCCGGACCAGGCCTTTCTCCAATCCCTGGGGTCCCACCCCAACTATCCCTTTTCATCACAAATCGGTTTTGCAAAAGTGAAAGCTATATCCAGCAAGTTCTCAGCACCGCTCTTGACCGTGAGCACGGCTATCATGATAGTTTTCTTACTCTGCAGAGTTCGCACACTTTACCCACAAGAGGTAATCGCCTTGACACATACACATGTTTCCTTGGATATGCGAATCAAGGGGAGGATTACCACAAGGCCTTTACAATGCTCAACCTCAACGCACTCCATCCGCTACACTAAGGTTTCCACCGCCCTGAGCCCACTCCCATGGCTCTCCGGGAGGCCCCCTCTTGTGCCAATGCGGTTTTGTGGCTCCGTTCTCCCCCGGCTATCCACCCGCAATCATCCCAACAGCGGATCTACGCTGAGGCGAGCAAATTAGTCGGCCAGGTTGTACCCATTATTGACTTGTGGTTGCACTATTTTTGCATGAGAGGTCATCACAAGATTCGGTCCTTACATGACCAGGGCGGTACATCTACACACCAACCTCTTCTCGTGCCCCTGGCACCAGCCATTCCTTCCAGCGCCCCAGTCGGAAATAATTTTCAAGTTTTGTTTGTTTTGAAAATAACCATTTATGTCAACATACCAGCCAGGCTCCTAACCTTACTGTCCAAATCATTTTCCAAAGTTTTTAAGGATTACGGTTGGGCAACTTAATGCCCACATGACAATGTATCTAATCAAGGCTAAGTATGACACTTAGTTAGAGACCTATCAACTAATAAGTAATCCATTAAGTTTAGGGTGACAAAGGATATTGTACAAGTTCAAGGGTTGGAAGTTTATACGAAATTATTTGTTAAGGTATTAACTATGATCTAGATCAATTTAGTTTGATAAAACATAGCAACGTAGTTTCATAATTTTAAAGCAACATAATTTGCAAAAAGTAGGCTCAAAATGATCAAAGGATTGACTCACTTTGTTCAGAGTGCTGCTGTTCAGGATCTTGGTCGACGATCGGTTCCTCGGTCGCCTCGGCTTCTATAATTGCAAAACAACCGAAAAGGCAAATAAACACATATCCCAACTTAAATCGTATTCAAATATGCAAAGAACTCCAAATCTTGCAAAATTGTGGATTAGAAACGTGAAACCAGCACAGCTAAAAACCCAGTGGTTATCGGGTCTGTGGTGGTCGTGGAAACCATTTTGTTTCAAGAGGGATACGACCGGGAGGTCGTGGAAGCATTATGACTTGGGGAGGTCCTGAAATAACTATAGCCAAGGGAGGTCCTGAAATCACTGTACCAAGGAAGGTCCTGGAATCACTGTAGCCAGGGTGGTCTTTGCAAAATGACCAGGAGAGTGGTCTTTGTAAGAGAACTGGAGGGAGATCTAACGAGGGAGAGGTCTGGACCGCTAGATCTAAATGAAGAGATGTCTGGGCCATTAGATCTAAATGATGAGACGTCTGGACCGTTAGATCCATACGAAGGGAGGTCTGGACCATTAGATTTAAATGAAGGGTGGTCTGGACCATTAGATCTAATCAGAGGGATGTCTGGATCATTAGATCTAGACGAAAGGAGGCTTGGGCCGTTAGATCTAAACGAAGAGAGGTCTGGACCGTTAGGTCCAAACGAAAGGAGGTTTGCACCAATAGATTCAAACAGAAGGAGGTCTGGACCGTTAGATTAAAACAGAAGGAGGTCTGGACCGTTAGGTCCAAACAAAAGGAGGTCTGGACCATTAGATCTAAACGAAGAGATGCCTAGATCGATAGATCTAAATGAAGGGAGGTCTAGACCATTAGATCTAATCGGAGGGATTTCTGGATCGTTAGATCTAGACGAAGGGAGGACTAGGCCGTTAGATCTAAACGAAGAGATGCTTGGATCGTTAGATCTAAATGAAGGGAGGTCTAGACCAATAGATTCAAATAGAAGGAGGTCTGGACCGTTAGATCCAAACGAAAGGAGGTCTGGACCATTAGATCTAAACGAAGAGATGCCTGGATCGTTAGATCTAAATGAAGGGAGGTCTAGACCATTAGATTCAAATAGAAGGAGGTCTGGACTGTTAGATCCAAAAGAAAGGAGGTCTAGAATGTTAGATCTAAACTAAGGTAGGTCTGGACCATTATATCCAAACAGGAGGAGGTCTGGACTGTTAGATCCAAACGAAAGGAGGTCTAGACCATTCTATCTCAATGAAGGAAGGTCTGGACCGTTAGATCCAAACGAGAGGTGGTCTGGAACATTAGATCTAAACCAAGGGAGGTTTGGACCCTTAGATCCGAGCGAGGGGAGGTCTGGTCCTTTAGATTTTAAGTGAGGGGGAAGTCTGGACCGTTAGATGTACACAAAGGGGGTCCGACGGTCAAGATGGAACCCTAGGAGGTCTCGATGGTCAAGATAAATGCAAGGGAGGTCCCAACGGTCAAGATGAGCGCCAAGGAAGGTCCTAACGGTTACGATGGAAGCAAGGGAGGTCTCGATGGTCTAGATGAATGCACGGGAGGTCCCGACGGTCAAAAGGAGCGCCATGGGAAGTCCCGTATAGAATTTTCAAATAAGCTTTGAACTCTCATCAAAACAAAATGTTTCTGTTTATTTGAGAATTCAGGGAAATGGAGATGCTACTGGGAGGTCGCGGGAGACGCTACGACCAAGGGAGGTCGTGAACGTGTTACGACTCGAGCGTGGTCTTTGCAAGAGGGGAGGTCGCGACCACGGGGTGGTCTTGGTAACTGGGAGGTCTGTGTAGGGAAAGAGGTCGTGGGGGTGTTAACCGTGCGTAGTCGATCGAGAAAAGGAATCGATTACACAACGGTGACCAAGAGAAACAAATGCTAGACTACATTGTCACAATAGGATGATCCAGCAGAAAAACCAAAAGAAGGACCAAATGAACATCCAAGAGAAAATAAGGTGACTCGAATTACAAGAGTTTACATTCACTAGGAACTTACCAAGATTTTAACTTGGGAAATGGTTAGCTGGTGCCGCACTGGCGATGGTGGATCACGACCATGGAAGAAGCTTCGTGCTGCATGTATCTTGAGGAATAGTGGGTGGTCTTCGGTCTTCAAGGGTGCTCCCTAGGAGTAGATAGATGGTCTACCAGGGAGGTCTTCGAGTATCCTGATCGGAGGAACAAGAGCTGTATCCGAGGCAATTCCGGTGGGTGTCTGTGGCAAGGTAGTGTTGTGGTGGCGCTCGACAGAGACGAGTGTTTGAGCTTGTCTGGAGCTCAAGCTCTCCTGGAGAAAAGGAGAGAATGGGGTAGCTCTGGATTTGGTGAAGAAAAGCAACGAGGAGGCCACCAGGTCGTGGGCAACCACACACACACACACACACACACACACACACACACACACACATATATATATATATATATATATATATATATATATATATATATATATATATATATTTAACTCAGGGGTGGGTGGTGGAGTGGTGGCACAAAGGCAGTTGAGTGACACCCTAGGTGACTACTATTAATGCCTTGTCGGACGACACCATCTTTGTCAAGCTTAATCTTGGTGCATGCGGTGCACGGGTGAGAAGGGCATGTCTGCCCAGGTCTCTGTTAGGGAGGTCTGGTCGAAATGGGTGTGGACCTGATGCTGGTTGATGGAATAGGAGAGAGGTGCACGGGAGGGAGCGTGCCGGATCAAGCACTGGGCTGATCGACACTTTAACCAAAGGAGATGGGAAATGAAGGAAGGATAAATTAGAAAGACCTGAGAAAAGACAAAATGATAGGATGGTAGATAAAATCATGAGAGCCGAAAAGATGCAAAATGTCCTTATGCAAATCTCAAAGATGCAAGCAAACGCACGATAATAGTTATTATACAAAAAGTTTTAAAAATCCCTCATTTTTACAATTATGGATTTTTGGGCTGTTACAAACCCTACCCTCAGATGGAGGGCGTAGCTGCTGAGTGGTGGGAGAAATTTTGCACAGCACATGAGGCACCGCAGGATATCACTTGGGAAGAATTCTCCGCAGCTTTCCGCCAGTATCATGTACCTGAAGGGATCATGGATTTAGAAGAAAGATGAGTTCCGTGCTCTTAAGAAAGGCGCTATGTCAGTAACCGATTACCTGAATAAGTTTACTCAGCTAGCCCGCTATGCTCCAGAGGACGTCGCTACTGACAAGGCTCGTTAGAGCCGTTTCTTGAAGGGATTGAACTCAGGACTACAGGTCAATCGCTTGCCCACACCTTTCTAGATTTTCAGGAGTTGATTAACAAGGTGTTGGTCATGGAAGACAATCGCAAAGAACTGGAGGACCACCGCAAGCGTAGGATGGCTCAGCAGGGAAGCCACCAGCCACAACAGCAGAGAGCAAGTATAGTGCCACAGCAGATCAATCGCTTCCAGCCACAGAGTTCTTTCAGGACGCCTGCACCACCTTCAGCACCTCGTCCTTTTGTTCAGAATTCTCGCAACCCCGCACCAGTCAACCCTACCCTAGGGAACAACAGGCAGAATGAACCCAGGGTGTGCTACAATTGCCGTCAACCAGGCCACTTCGCCAATCAGTGCCCCCAGAAGGGAACAATCACTCCAGTCCGCTTCAACCTTGGAGCAACACCTGCCAAGACCCCAGTGCAGAACAAGCAAGGAGTTCCTCAGGGAACCAGTCAACCAGGAGGAACGCCTCAGTCAGTTGTCAGGGGTCGTGTTAACCACGTCACTCTGGAAGGAGCCCAGGAAGCACCAGACGTTGTACTGGGTAAGTTCCTAGTAAATTCAGTACCTGCATCAATTCTGTTTGATTCTGGAACTTCGCATTCGTTTGTTTCTGGAGTTTTTACAACTAAGAATAAATTGGACGTTATGCACCTTAAGCATACTTTGCTAGTCCAGTCGCTTGGAGCTGAGCTAAGGCCTAAAGTGGGTTGTTTAGGAGCTAAGTTACTCATAGCTGGAGTTGAATTTCTAGCTAACCTAATTGTTCTTGACACCCAAACCATAGATGTCATTTTTGGCATGGATTAGTTAACCAAGCACAAAGCCGTGCTAGATTGTGGCCGAAGAGCCGTTACAATCGAGGATACCAAAGGAAACAAGATAGAATTCCTAGCTACCTCAGTGCGTAATGGACATCTGCTAGTCAATAGCCTGAAGACCGTTGCTTTGGAAGATGTGCCCGTTGTCCGAGAGTATCCAGATGTGTTTCCGGAAGAGTTACCAGGGATGCCACCGGATCGTGACATCGAGTTTGTCATCGATCTAGTGCCAGGAACAGCACCAATCTCGAAGAGACCTTATCGGATGCCAGCTGATGAGCTAGCAGAGATGAAGAAGCAGATCGAAGAACTTTTGGAGAAAGGCTTTGTGAGGCCTAGTTCGTCGCCATGGGAAGCGCTAGTCCTGTTCGTCAAAAAGAAGGATGGAAGTATGAGAATGTGCATCGACTATTGATCTCTCAATGAAGTCACTATCAAGAATAAGTACCCATTGCCCCGGATAGATGATCTGTTTGATCAAATGAAAGGAGCCGGAGTGTTCTCGAAGATCGATCTGCGATCAGGTTACTATTAGTTGAAGATTTGTCCCAAGGATGTACCTAAGACCGCTTTCTCAACGCGGTACGGATATTATGAGTTCTTAGTCATGTCCTTTGGTCTGACTAATGCCCCTGCCTATTTCATGAACATGATGAATAAGATATTCATGGAGTATTTGGACAAGTTCGTAGTTGTATTCATCGATGATATCCTGGTTTACTCCAAGTCAGAAGAAGAACATGCTGAGCATTTGAGGTTGGTCCTAGAGAAGCTCAAAGAGCATCAGTTGTATGCCAAGTTTAGCAAGTGTGATTTTTGGAAAAAGGAAGTTGATTTCCTTGGTCATGTGATGACAGCCGCAGGGGTAGCAGTTGACCCCAGTAAAGTTAAAGCAGTATTACATTGGGAACAACCCAAGACTATCACTCATGTTCGTAGTTTCTTGGGATTAGCGGGATACTATCGTCGTTTCATTGAAGGGTTCTCATCAATTGCTAAACCTCTTACGCAATTGTTGAAGAAAGAGAAAAAGTTTACCTGGACCCCAGCTTGTGAAGAAAGTTTCCAAGAGTTGAAGAAGCGTTTG
The DNA here is from genome assembly GCA_036346405.1 of Phyllostachys edulis. NCBI lineage: Eukaryota > Viridiplantae > Streptophyta > Magnoliopsida > Poales > Poaceae > Phyllostachys > Phyllostachys edulis. The sequence goes on from CM070546.1 coordinate 98,615,345, forward strand.
ACTTCAGCCCCAGTGCTGATTCTACCAGATATTCGCAAGGATTTTGATATCTATTGTGATGCTTCATGTCAAGGATTAGGATGTGTCCTGATGCAAGAAGGAAGAGCTGTTGCTTATGCGTCAAGGCAGTTAAGGCCTCATGAAGAGAATTACCCTACTCATGATCTGGAATTAGCTGCAGTCGTGCATGCCTTGAAGATTTGGCGTCATTACCTCATCGGTAATCGCTGCGAGATTTATACGGATCATAAAAGTTTGAAATATATTTTCACCCAGTCAGATCTGAACATGAGACAGAGAAGATGGCTAGAATTGATAAAGGATTATAATCTTAGAATCCATTACCATCCTGGTAAAGCCAATGTAGTTGCAGATGCCTTGAGCCGCAAGAGCCACTGCAATGCGATGGAAGTAAAAGAGGTTTGTTCAGAACTTCAAGAGGAGTTTCAGAAGCTGAAACTAGAAGTGGTATCTGAAGGATTTGTGGCTAGTTTGGAAGTGCAGTCTACTCTGGAGAAGCAGATTCGCGAGGCTCAGCCAAAAGATTCAGAGTTTTCAGACATCAAGAAGAAGATGGCAGAAGGGAAGTTCAAAGACTTCACCGTAGATGATCAGGACACACTGTGGATCAAGGGACGTATTTGCGTGCCAGATGCTAATGGTTTGAGACAGCTAATTTTGAAGGAGGCTCATGACTCAAAGTATTCGATTCACCCTGGTAGTACTAAGATGTATCAGGATGTTAAGAATAAGTTTTGGTGGCCAAATCTGAAGCGAGACGTCGTAGAGTTCGTTGCCTTGTGCGACGTGTGTCAGAAAGTCAAAGCAGAACATCAGAGACCAGCAGGTCTGTTGCAACCGTTGAAGATTCCAGAGTGGAAGTGGGAAGAAATCGGAATGGATTTTATTACCGGATTACCCAAGACTCAATCGGGTTATGATTCGATTTGGGTAATAGTGGACCGTCGACTAAAGTTGCCTATTTCTTGCCACCAAAACCACGCACTCAGAGATCGTCTGCGTAATCAGATATGTCAAGGATTGTCAGTTTGCATGGTGTGCCCAAGAAGATAGTGTCAGATCGAGGATCTCAGTTCACCTCCCGTTTTTGGCAGAGTTTGCATGAAGCCTTAGGGACTCATCTGAATTTCAAGATCGCATATCATCCCCTGCATGATGGGCGCAATCGAAAGGGTCAATAAGATATTGGAGGATATGTTGAGAGCCTGTGCTCTAGCTAATGCTACCCGCTGGGTAAGAGTTTTCCATACGCAGAATTCTCGTACAACAATAGTTATCAAGCCAGTCTGCAAATGTCGCCGTTTGAAGCTTTGTATGGTCGTGCCTGCAGAACCCCGTTGAATTGGTCGAAACTACGAACGCATCGCCTTTTGGTCCAGATATTATTCAAGAAGCGTAAGAACAAGTGTCCATGATCAGAGAGAGATTAAAGATAGCTCAGTCAAGGCAGAAGAGTTATGCTGATAATCATCGTCGTGATCTCAGTTTTGAGCCAGAGGATTTTGTTTACCTTCGAGTTACGCCCCTCAGAGGTGTGAAAAGGTTTCATGCCAAAGGAAAGCTTGCCCCTCGATATGTTGGTCCGTTCAAGATTACGTACCTTGTCTTCGGCTTCTTTTAGGAAATATGGACCGAAGAGGTACCCTTCCCCAGCTTCTGACCACAATAGAGGTGTGCGACATCGTCTTTCATAAAGGGCTTCAAAGGGGGACATCCTCAGGCTAGACTAGTAGCTATTGTTGTAGGCAAATTCAGCATACGGCAAGCACTTCTCCCAGTCAGCGGCAAATTCTATTGCACAAGCTCTGAGCATGTCTTCCAGGACTTGGTTCACCCTTTCAGTTTGACCATCGGTTTGAGGGTGGTATGCTGTGCTGAAGGCCAGATAAGTGCCCAAAGCCTCATGAAGACTATCCCAAAAATGGGAGGTGAACTGGGAACCTCTATCCGAGATAATTCGCTTGGGCACACCATGCAAACTGATTATCCGAGCCATGTACAGCTCTGCTAGCTTATCACCGTTGTAGGTGGTCTTGACTGGTATGAAATGGGCAGTCTTAGTTAATCTATCAACTATGACCCACACCGAATCATACCCTGACCTGGTCTTGGGTAGACCAATGATGAAGTCCATGCTGATCTCTTCCCATTTCCACTCAGGCACTTGTAGGGGTTGTAGCAGACCAGCAGGCTTTTGATGTTCAGCCTTGATCTGTTGGCACACATCGCAGCTTGTTACATATTCTGCGATGTCCCTCTTCATTCGTGGCCACCAGTATTGTTGCTTCAAGTCTTGGTACATTTTGGTGCCACCCAGATGAATTGTAACATCCCAATTTTCTGAGCTTTGAAAATCCTTTGAATAGTTGGTAGAGAGAAAATTCACCATTTGGATTCATTTGAATTAATTCAAAAGCTTAATATTGGACTTCGAGTAACAAAACAATTTAATATGACTAAAGTCAACATGAACAATGGCCAAAACTATTTTATTTGGATTCTATGTGCTTGGATATATTTTCTAGAATTTTTCCAAGTTCATTTGCTAATTTCTATTGTTTATTTGAATTCTCAAGATTTTCTAAAATAGAAAAGGTATTTTAATTCTCAAAAGCGATTTTGGGCCCAAACCCATTCCTTTCCGTCCCTACCAAAGATTGTAGCCCAGAGCGCCACAGCGCCCGCTCACCCGACAGTGGCCCCCACCACTCGATCTCTCTCTCCTCTTTCCACGCTCGCTTCAACCTCCACCGTTCGATCCAGTTTGGACGGTCCGATGGCGTCGTGCCGTGCGGCCGGTCCGAACGTCACCTTGTTTGTGAGCCGTCCGATTAGGGTTGGACGGCCAGATCTTCGCCAGCCGCCGCCTCACCCGCCTTTTTCCACTCGGCCACCCGAGCCTCGGCCCGCTGCGGGCCCCACCCTCGCTTCGTTCTTCGTCTTCAAAACGTCGCGAGTTTGTTTGCGCCATCGCGGCCGCTTAAGCGTCCGTGCCTAGACGCCCCGAGCCGCTATATAAAGGAGGAAGCCCTCGCCCTCCGCTCCCTTTCCACCGCCTCCTCGCCAACGCTTAACCCTAGCCGCCGCAGAGCCGAGATCCAATCTCCGCCCGCCTACTCCGACGAAAGCAATTCCGCCGAGCCCGGTCACGGAGCCTCAACGCCTACACCATCGACATCGGCGAGCGAGAGGAACCTCAGAGTCACCTTTGTTTCGTCGGAGGAGTCCTCTATCGCTGTCGCCGTCGAGCCCGAAGCCTCCCCGCAGCTTCGACCTCGCCGCCGGTCGCCTCAGTTGTCCTCAAACACTCGTGAGCTCACCCCCATGATCCCCTTCGCACCCTCTACCTCCTGTACCACCCACCGCTGGCGCATCGCCGCTGCTCGCGAACCCTTGGTTCCCGTCTTGCCGCCGCCTTGCCGCCGCCCACGCCACCTCCACCTCAACGCCTCCTGCCTCGTGGCGCGCTGCATGTTCGCACGAGGCGCCAAGGCCGCCACGCCAACCCGAACCACAGCCCACGTCCTCGGTGAACCCAGTCCACGGTGCACCCCGCCACTTACAGGTGGGACCCACATGTTAGTGGGGGCATAGTACAGCCAACCCTCTGATGACGCCAGCATTGCGCAATAATCCAGTTTTTCTTTTAAAGAATAATTCGAAAATTCAGTAAATCCAATTTATAGGGTTTTCTTTAGATTCAAACTTCCCAACCCCATAACTTTTGCATCCTAACTCCAAATCAGTCCATTCAAATTTCTAAATTCCTATAAATTCAAGATCTATTTAATGGATGTTTTTTTTATTTTTTTGGAGTTTTTTTGCCTCTGTTATTTAGTTATTTTGTTTGTTTGCTTCGTTTGCAAGTAGACTTCGACGCTTCGGGAAGATTTGAAGAAGGAACACATCAAGACCAAGATCAATTCCTAAACCTGTTCCAAGGCAAGTCATGCTTTGACCATATTGAATCCCAGTTTTTCAAATATTATTTTAATTCAAAGTATTGCATTTTATTTCAAGTAATTATTTAAATGCTCTTGGGATTAGCTATTAAATCCAATCTGTTATGCCTTCCTTGTATAATTGTTATGCCTTGATCCTTTGTCACCCTAGTTGATAATTAGTTGGTAATATTATAGCACCAACGTGGGTTGGTTAGTGCGATTAGATTGCTTAGCCATGCCACTAATCACCTATTCATGTAAAGTGCAATTATTAACTTGACTAAGTGACTATGTAACCTTGTAATAATCTGTGTGTACTATGTGTCTTTGTGGCATGTGTTGCACTTAAATCAACTGGGTGGGAAAAAAAAGTTTAGACTGAGGCAAGTGGAGAGAACTGTGTGACATGGTGGCTATGTGATATGGGCTTATGAATCAGGTGTCATATTTATCTGTGGTGCCTTAGATAGAACAATGGAAGTCTTGCCTCGGCCACTTAAGGGCTGAACTTTGTGCGCCATTGAACTGAGCCCCTCTGCACGCGACCACATGCCTGTTATGGGACGGGCCTAGCATAGTAAGATACTGAATTCTTGGCATTGGTTGCTCAAAGTGTAGGTTAGGCTATGTGAATAGGGTGGAGGTGTGTGCTACCATGTAGTCGCATCGCGACGTTCGCCGCTTCCTCGTCTAACGGTGTGTGTTGTACCATACATCGTATACGGTTTGGTATGACATAAGCACATCGAGCATCTATGTTAAGATGAAGTTTCAAATGCTTTGTTACGATTAGTGCTTGCAACACCGGTTGTATCTTGTGGGTAAAGTGTACAAACTCGCAGAGTGTAAACAATCTATTCAATAGCCGATCCTCGGTTATGGACAATGCTCGTGGATTTCACACGAGGGTAGATCTTTAAAACTGTGGGAAGGAGTCAGTGTGATCTAAATCATATGGCTATGTGAATAATCTATTTAGGTGTGTGTGTCTTTGTGAAACCAAATTGTTAAATTATTATTGTCTATTTGCTTTACTCGCTTTCAATCTATTATTTGTATTCAACCGCAAATGTTGCATTTCTACAAAAGAACCACAAAATGCCATTCCCTTGTAATAAGCCCGCATGTATAATCAGATTGTGGTGTGACTTAAGTAGTACGGTGTGTATCGACGCTTGCTTTAAAATAAATCAAGCAGAAGAGGAGGAGTCTTCACCAGCATTCGAGGAGGAGTTTATTGAAGGCACCTGATCGTGAGGTCTTGATCCCAGTCGGTTGCCTGTGGTGAATCGATGGGATGCCACTGCCGTTTCTGTTTCCGCTGCTTTATTTCTCTGTTAGCCCTGCGTGGCTTAATAATTGTAAACTCGACCATAAGGTCAAACCATTATTTATTAATCAAAATATTCGTTTATGTTACTATTCACTTGTGTGGATCGATATTCATCTTTGTTGACACTGTGTTCACTAGCGTGATCCTGGGCTAGTGCATTAAATACAGAGGGTCCAGAATTGAAATTTTGGGTCCCGACATGAATCGAGTATGCCGATTCATGAGCCTCTTTGAGGATCAACTCCTTCAGATCCTGCTGATGGGGCACAAAAAGGTGCTTCCCATATCGTAGGATGCCCTGATCATCCTTCATCATTTTGGAGGCCTTTCCTTGCTCCATAAGTTGTTGGAGTCTTTCTGTGCTTGAGTTCCCTACTTGTGCAACTTTGATTCTTTCCTCCAAGGTCGGATGGACTTCCAAGGCAGAGAGGCTTCCCTGTGGTACTATTTCTAGATTAAGCTTCTCAAGTTCTTCAGTTAGGGAAGGCTACCACTTATGAGTCCCAATGTGGTTGCAATATGACTTCCTGCTCAGTGCATCAGCCACCACATTGGCCTTGCCCGGGTCATAGTGGAGGTCCAGCTCATAGTCTTTGATGAGTTCCAGCCATCTTCGTTGCCTTAAGTTAAGATCTGGTTGGGTGAAGATGTACTTGAGGCTCTTATGATCTGTATATATGTTGCAATGATTCCCAATAAGGTAGTGGCACCATATCTTCAGTGCATGCACCACTGATGCCAACTCTAAGTCATGAGTAGGGTAGTTCTCTTCATGTGGTCGAAGTTGTCGAGATGCATAAGCTATCACCTTCTTGGCTTGCATCAGCACACTTCCTAGCCCTTGGCGAGAGGCATCACAATATACCTCAAAGTCCTTATGGATATCAGGAAGGACCAAAACCGGGGCAGAGGTCAAGTGAGTTTTTAATGCTTGGAAACTCTTCTCACACCCTTCGGTCTATTCAAATTTCCTTTCTTTCTTCAGTAGCTGGGTGAGAGGTCGGGCAATTTTGGAGAATCCCTCAATGAATCGACGGTAGTATCCCCGCCAATCCCAGAAGTTCAACCTCAACATCGAGGTAGGTGGTTGCCACTCAAGGATAGCTTCCACCTTGGTTGATCCATGGCCACCCATTGGCGAGATATGACATGGCCCAGAAACTAACATCGGATAGCCGAACTCGTGACTTCATCAGTACTTGGCATACAATTGGTGCTCCTCGAGGGTATCTAACACCACTCTCAGATGTTGTGCGTGCTCTTCGGCATCCTTGGAGTAGATCAATATGTCATCAATGAACACCACTACAAATCTGTCCAAGTATTCCATGAACACTTTGTTCATCAGGTTCATGAAATAGGCTGGAGCATTGGTTAGCCCAAATGGCATGACAGTGAACTCATAGAGGCCACATCGGGTAGAGAAGGCTGTCTTGGGGATGTCTTTTGCCCTAATCTTCAATTGGTGGTACCCTGAACGCAGATCTATCTTGGAAAACTTGGTTGCCCCCTTGAGCTGATCAAACAGGTCATCAATTCTGGGCAATAGGTACTTATTCTTGATAGTCACTTCGTTTAGAGACCGATAATCTACACACATCCTCATGCTGCCATCCTTCTTCTTCACGAATAGCACTGGAGATCCCCATGGAGATGAGCTCGGTCTAACAAACCCTTTGTCCTCAGAATCTTGGATTTGCTTCTTCACCCTCAAGTTCATTTGCCAAGATCCCGTAGGGTCTCTTGGATATAGGTGCTGTCCCTGCAATAGTTCTATGATGAACTCAATGTCGCGATCAGTCATCCTCCCGCAATTCCTCCGGGAAGACGTCCCGTAGTCCTGCACTCAATGGCATTCCTTCTAAAGGGACACCTATGGCATAACAGATCGCCTTTTCCATTGGAATGGGTGGTCCATCTTGACTACGACCACCAGTCCAGGTCCTTTGGTAAGGCTTACAGTTCTATTGGTGCAATCTATTACCCCTTGGTACCTGGCTAGTCAATCCATCCCCAGGATGACGTCCAGGGTCTGGGCTTCTAACACCATCAAGTTTGTTGGAAACAATATTCCCTCAAACAAGATTTCTACCCCAGGGCTTACTAATTTCGCCCATAGTAGTCCCCCAGGTGAGCTTAGCTCCAAAGGTCTCTTGAGAATAAAAGTGGGCAACTACCAACGATCCACAAACTTGAGGGAAATGAAAGAATGCAATGCTCCGGAATCAAAGAGAACACATGCAGGCGAGGAGTTCACTGAGAACGTACCCATCAGAACTTCTGGGGCCTCCTATAGCTCCTCAGTCGTGACATGGTTCACCCTGCCATGTCCCCGTGCTGGTGCTAATTTGGTAGAAGATCCACCTCTTGCTGCGGTACTGGGGGTGAATAATGCTCATGCAGTAGTGCCCCCTGCATTAAACCTGGGAGTGGGAGTAGCTTGCTGTTGGTAGTCGCGGGCAAAGTGCCCAAGACCACCACACTTGAAGCATGCGAGGTGGGCAGGTGCAGTGCCACCTTGCTGGGGTTGTCCAGGTCGAGCAGGAGTGGTGGGTGAGGCACCACTGGGCCGGTTCGTTGGAGGAGGAGCTCGGGGAGAAGTGATCGAAGTGCTGCCTCTGCTTGAAGTGGTCGCCTTGAATGGTCGATGACTAGGGTCTGGTCCATCGGATGTTCCCATCTTCCTTTTTCGCTTGGTCTCAAAGATCTTGCGCCGCTTCCGTGAGCAAAGGCCTTGTTGATCGCTTGTTGGAAATCCGAAGTCATGAACTATCAACGCACTCTCGCATCATCACGCAATTTCTTTGAAACGGTCGATCTTCTCTTCCTCTTCGCAACATCACTCAGGCGTAACGAGCCGCTTGATTGAACCGTGAGGTACTCAATGATCGAAAGGTTGCCTTGCTTCAAGGCCCTGAACTCATTCCTCTTCATTCGCATAACGCTTGCAGGAATGAAGTTGTTCCTAAAGGCTTCCTGAAACTCAGCCCATCCTACCTCAGTTGTGGCCTGTGCTCCTTCTTCAGCAGCTCCTACTTCAGGTTCTTCAACCACCCTTGCTGCTAGGTAGTTATCCCACCACTCAGCAGCTGGTCCTGCTAGTTGGTGGGTGGCATACACCACTTTGTCTTCCTCTTGGCATCGAGTTAGAGTTAATTTCTTCTCTATTGTGCGTAGCCAATCCTCAGCTTCTAGTGGCTCATTTGCACTTGAGAAGATGGGAGGCTTGGTACGCATGAAATCCCCAAGCCTGGTCCCATGGCTAGCTGCTCCTGCTTGCTGATCCGTGGCCATTGATTGGAGCAGTTGGGTTTGTTGCGCCAACACTTGAGCTTGTTGTGCCATCACTTAAGCCAGTGTGGGATGCTCAGGTGGTGGTGGTGGTGCTGCTGGGCCGCGTCCACGGCCACGACCACGACCTGCGGCTGCTCTCCTTGGAGGCATCTGTTAACGAGAACTCTTTAGAAAGCAGTGCGTGTCAACTCAAAGTGTTGACAAGGACGAAGTCATCACAAGTCTACCCAGCTCAAAGTAGCACAATTAAAGCCAACTGGTAAAAATAAGAAGAAATGCATTCAATTCAAAGTTGGTTTTCACAAACCGCGAGAAAAGAACAGCCAAAAAGTATGTATACATAATTTTGTAGGGCTACTAAACTGCTCTTTAGTGTGTAGTCCTTGCTTCCTATCGTCCAGCTAGCTAAGGCCGATACCCTACAGTCGTGGGCTCTGATACCAAGTCTGTCAGACCCTAATTTTGGAACTTGGGGTCTCCTGTGTATACCGTGTCATTCCCTAGATCAGTAGCTGACACACACAGAATACCAAGTTTGCTCAAACGTTTACCTACAGAAGCTCCACGCGGGCGCATGTGTTGATCCGTAGACATGGCCATATTTGGTCAAAATAGCAATTTAGAAGAGTCTTAAGGAGGTCCTAGTACGGTCTTATGGTGATCCCAGGAGGGGGGGTGGTCTTGAGTGACCCTGAGAAGGTCCTACGGAGGTCCTACGAGGAGGTCGAGGGAGGTCCGGGAGGGGGGGTGGTGTCCTAGATAGTCCTGTATTTTACGAGGAGGTCCTGGTAGGTCTTAAAGAGATCTTGGTGGTTATGGGGGGTCATGAGGAATATTGTAGAGTTGTCTTGAGGAGGTCCTGAGGGGTATTGTGGAGATGTCCTGGGGAGGTCTTGGGGATGCGACAAAAGGCATAAGAGGTCTTGAGGAGGTCCTAAGGAAGTCCCGAGGAGAAGGTCTGGGGGTGCGACCAAAAGAGGACAGGATGTCTTGAGACATCTGGAGATAATCTTTAGACCATACAGGGGTGGTCGTGGGTCTCCTAGTAGTGGTCCTGAACCATCTAGGGGTGGTCGTGAGGCATCTGGTTAAGGTCTTTAGAGCATTTAGAAGTGGTCGTGAGGCATCGGGTAGTGGTCTTAGACTATCTAGGAGTGGTCATGAGACATCTAGTTGTGGTCTTGGATCACCTAGGGTTGGTCGTGAGACGTCTAGCTAGCGATTAGGCACAAACTAATCGTGAACCTTACTCAGTACGAGCAATACTTGATATGAACATTGCAAGCCCATAATATATTACATAATTATCTGGCCGTGCGGCCAATTGTTTACAAAAGCTCCACTTAGGCGTGAGTTTTACAAAAGCCAGAATGCATAAGCCAAGCAGGTACGGAAGCAAAATACATCATAGTGGATCCATTCACTTTGCCCACAGGCAAGCGACTAGGGGTCCCGGCCTAAGCTTCATTATCTTCACCACCATCTGGTCCATCCTCCGTGAAGTAACTGGTAGGGGTCCTGATCATTCGGGTCTGAAAAGAATATATTGGTAGAGCCTGAGTACACAACCGTACTCACGAGCCAACCCACAATGCAGTTCTTATAGATGCAAGGCTATTCAAGGGAAGCTTTAGAGTTCTTTTATTTGCACAAAGCTAGGTTTGAAATAGATTAGTAGTAGTAAATCCTAAGACTTAGCATTTTAACAAATCTGTTTTCATAAATGAGTTTTCTTTTGAAAAGTACTAGTGGAGGTCTCACCTCCCATATTTAACACTAGTCCCAGACCAGGCCTTTCTCAAATCCCTGGGGTCCCACCCCAACTATCCCTTTTCATTACAAATCGGTTTTGCAAAAGTGAAAGCTATATCCAGCAAGTTCTCAGCACCGCTCTTGACCGTGAGCACGACTATCATGATAGTTTTCTTACTCTACAGAGTTCGCACACTTTACCCACAAGAGGCAATCGCCTTGACACATACACATGTTTCCTTGGACATGCGAATCAAAGGGGGGATTACCACAAGGCCTTTACAATACTCAACCTCAACGCACTCCATCCGCTACACTGAGGATTCCACCGCCCCGAGCCCACTCCCAAGGCTCTCCAGGAGGCCCCGTCTTGTGCCAATGCAGTTTTTGTGGCTCCGTTCTCCCCCGGCTATCCACCCGCAATCATCCCAACGGTGGATCTACGCTGAGGCGAGCAAATTAGTCGGCCAGGTCGTACCCATTATTGACTTGTGGTTGCACTGTTTTTGCATGAGAGGTCATCACAAGATTCGGTCCTTACATGACCAGGGCGATACATCCACATACCAACCTCTTCTCGTGCCCCCGGCACCAGCCATTCCTTCTAGCCGCCCCAGTTGGAAATAATTTTTAAGTTTTGTTTGTTTTGAAAATAACCATTTACCTCAACATACCAGCCAGGCTCCCAGCCTTACTGCCCAAATCATTTTCCAAAGTTTTTAAGGATTACGGTTGGCAACTTAATGCCCACATGACAATGTATCTAAGCAAAGCTAAGCATGACACTTAGTTACAGACCTATCAACTAGTAAGTAATCCATTGAGTCTAGGTCACAAAAGATATTGTCCAAGTTGAAGGGTTAGAAGTTTATACACAAGTATTTGTTAATGTATTTACTATGATCTAGACCAATTTAGTTTGATAAAACATAGCAATGCAGTTTCATAATTTTGAAGCAACATAATTTGCAAAAAGTAGGCTCAAAATGATCAAAGGATTGACTCGCCCTGTTCAGATTGCTACTGTTCAGGATCTTGGTTGACGATCGGTTCCTCGGTCGCCTCGGCTTCTATAATCGCAAAACAACCGAAAAGGCAAATAAACACATATCCCAACTTAAATTGTATTCAAATATGCAAAGAACTCCAAATCTTGCAAAATCGTGGATTAGAAATGTGAGACCAGCACAGGTGAAAACCCAGTGGTTATCGGGTCTGTGGTGGTCGTGGAAACCATTTTGTTTCAAGAGGGATACGACCGAGAGATCGTGGAAGCATTATGACTTGGGGAGGCCCTGAAATCACTATAGCCAGGGGAGGTCCTAAAATCACTGTACCAGGGAAGGTCCTGGAATCACTGTAGCCAGGGTGGTCTTTGCAAAATGACAAGTTGGGTGGTCTTTGTAAGAGAACTGGAGGGAGATCTAACGAGGGAGAGGTCTGGACCACTAGATCTAAACAAAGAGAGGTCTAGGCCATTAGATCTAAATGATGGGAGGTTTGGACCGTTAGATCCATACGAAGAGAGGTCTGGACCATTAGATTTAAATGAAGGGTGATCTGGACCATTAGATCTAATCGGAGGGATGTCTGGATCGTTAGATCTAGACGAAGGGAGGTCTGGGCCGTTAGATCTAAACGAAGAGATGCCTGGATCGTTGGATCTAAATGAAGGGAGGTCTGGACCAATAGATTCAAACAGAAGGAGGTCTGGACCGTTAGGTCCAAATGAAAGGAGGTCTGGACCATTAGATCTAAATGAAGAGATGCCTGGATCGTTAGATCTAAATGAAGGGAGGTCTGGACCATTAGATTTAAATGAAGGGTGGTTTGGACCATTAGATCTAATCGGAGGGATGTCTGGATCGTTAGATCTAGAAGAAGGGAGGTCTAGGCCGTTAGATCTAAACGAAGAGATGCCTGGATCGTTAGATCTAAATGAAGGGAGGTTTGGACCAATAGATTCAAACAAAAGGAGGTCTGGATCGTTAGATCCAAACAAAAGGAGGTCTGGACCATTAGATCTAAACGAAGAGATGCCTGGATCGTTAGATCTAAATGAAGGGAGGTTTGGACCATTAGATTCAAATAGAAGGAGGTCTGGACCGTTAGATCCAAACGAAAGGAGGTCTGGAATGTTAGATCTAAACTAAGGGAGGTGTTTCGGACCCCTGTATGCAACCCCAGACCTCTCAGGTATTCTCGAACTAGTCCCATGATCAAGAGCTAGCTCACACAGATACAACATTGGTGTAATCATAACCACACAACCAAACTAAAGATGAAGGCATAAATTAATAATATTAAGCAAAAGGGACCTTATGGTCAAGTCTACAACTAGTACACACAGGCTAAAGACAACAGAGTAAACTTGCAAATGAGAACAAAACATCTCGTGGAGGTCACCCAATATGCCCACCGCAATCGAGCGAGGGACGCGACCTAGTTCGCATAGTCTTCAAAGAAGTCGCCTTCATAGAACTCGAAGTTCATCGTTCACCCTCCTCCGCCGATTTAAACAGAGGGCGCAAGGCCATGAGTACTTTGAATGTACTCAAGAAGTCATAGTGAATTGTATGCTAGTAGTATTTATGCAAGGCTTAACAAGGATAGCTTTATGGCTAATTTATGAAAGCATTACTTTGACAAGAATACAATAAGTAGATTGCAAAGCATAATTTAAAAGACTAATACATAAGTAAGCAATTTTCTTTGAAACAACTAGTGAACACCCTGCTCACTTTCCAACCATCGACCATCAACAAGATTCACCAAACCATTCCATCATTTTCGACAAAAGTTCTACCCCTTGCGTGAAATCACTGTGCATGTCCATAACCGGGACACGGCTATTCAATAGTTTTACACTCTGCAGAGGTTGTACAATTGACCCACAAGACACGAATTCTCTAGTTTGTCCTAAGATATATCTATGCCACCGCCACTACCTTAGGTAAGCAGCCTAGAGCATGTGACAAGGCTTTACAAAGTTCTGCTTTTGAGTCGGCCTGCTCGCTAAGGTTTCGCCTCCATCCGCCCCCTCTTGCACCGCTCCCAACCAAAACAGAATCCTAACCAAGACATTGCTAATTAGTCACCAGTCTATCCCAATCTAGACATGTGGTTGTACTGCTGAGGCCCACTCAATGGTTCAAGGTTAAGTCCTTATTTGGTTGCTCGACGAGACAGATCCACATTCCAAGTGTGCGCATTAAGACCCACCCTTTCCACCACCCACTCGTCCGAGCATAAATCATTTTCGCTCAACCTCGCCAAATGACCACCCTAGTCATGGCACAACATCTTTAAAAAAGTGGCTCCGCCACTGTTCCATATTTTCCTTTAGTCAAATTCAACATGTTGGGTTCAACCCTACCAAGGACCACCCTAGTCCCTAAGACCACGATTTTAGTAAGGTGACAACAAATGTCATGGTCTCACACAGACCACACTTCGCATTATTAGCAACAAAGGTCGTCACTACACAAGCCACAAACCATGTGCGCTTAGGGCAAATCAACCTTTATTGATTCCCGAGATCGACCAACGCCTATTAGAGCATGACTAAGCAATAAATCGTACTCCATGTTGGTAGCACAATAATGTCCAACTAATAATTTACCATCCTAGGGTGTCCAAGGATTTATGTCATTCAAGGAAACATGTCAATTACAATTTATCAAGGAGGTATGATGGCAATTAGGTAATTAACTAAACCCGAAACCATTTATTATAAAATTAGCCATGCATGTTTATATCAAACAATATACTTTTATAAAGATGGGTTCAATATGATCAAAGGTCTATGACTTGCCTTCGTTGAAGAGTAGTGGTGCTTTGTCGTTTGCTTCTGCTAAATCTTCCAAACGCCGAACCTATACGCTAAAACAAAGCTAAATAAATAAAACAACTCCGAATAAAATCCAAATAAATACCAAATAAATACTAATAGGAAGACAAGGATTTTAGATGAATTTAGAAATTTGAATCACTCGAATCGGAGTTCGAATGAGAAAGTTATGGCCAAAGGAAGTTTGGAAAACACATAAAATCAAGAAAAAAAAGGATTTTCCTGATTTCTGGAATTACTTTCCTAAAGGAAAATCAGATTATTGCGCAGTCGACGCCACGAGGGTTTTAAATTCCAATTAATTAATTTTCAACGAAAACCCGGAAATGCCACGCCAAGAATCGACGGGCCGCCACCTCAAAGAAGAGGTCGATGTGGCGCGATGGGGCATCGAGGTGGCGCCACGTGGTCGCCACGCCGCACCGAGGCGGCAACAGCCTGCCCCCTAGGGCTTGCCGCATGAACGGCGGCGAAGCTGGCCGGCGAGCGTAGGGCACCATTGCGAAGAGCGCGACGCTGCGAAGCCGGGCATGGCGACGGCGAGGACGCGGGCGGCGACGGAAGGTCGGCGGCGAGAGCGAATAATGGAGGAGGCGGCGGCTCGACGGCGGCGAGGGGCTCCGCGGGTTCAGGCGACGGGAGGTAAGCGACCAGTGCAAGACCACACCGGGCGATGCCGGAGGTGGTGACGACGGCGGCGGAGGGCGCTTGACGGCGGCGGCGGGTGCGGCGGAACTCCACGGCGGCGACGGTGAGAAAGCTTCAAATCCGGCGAGCTCCGCGGGAGAGAGGGGAAGAGAGGAGGGGGGAAAGAGAGAGGAGGAAGAGGGCGTCCGGCGCGCGCTTAAATAGGCGGAGGGGGCCCCGGAGGTGGAGGCGCAGAGCTCTCCGCGGCGGCCATTAATGGCGGGCGGCGAGGACGGCTTTTGACCACGGAGAAAGGGGGAGAAAGGGCGCGCGAGGGAGAGGCGGAGGCGGCGACGGGCGCAACGGGGCCGACAAGGGGACCGGAGGCGCTAGGGCGGCGAGGAGAGAGGCCAGGCATGGCGAGGTCCGCGGGCGAGGCGACTCCAAAAGCGACGCGAGCGGAGGTAGGGGATGACCCAGCGCCAAGGGCCGACGGGCGGGCCCCATCTACAGAGAGAGAGAGAGGGCGCGGCGAAGGGGCATGGAGGCAGCCGTCCGATCCCGACGGACGGTGGCCACGGAGGGGGGCGCATGGTTGGGCAGCCATGGGCTGAACAGGATTGGGCCAAGGAATTCGCCCAAGCCAAGGAGAGGATTTTCCTAAGCTTTTTCTTTTTAGAAAATACCGTAAAAGCAAAAGGAATTTTAGAAAATAGTTTAAGTCATCCAAAAATTCTAGGAAAATTCACGTAAATCCCTTGAATTATTTAGGACTTAGTAAAAATAATTTTCACTTCACTATTGCTTTTAGTTTTTGCAATTAATTACTTTTAACATAAGGCCAAAGCAAAAACCAAATTAAAATCCAACTAAACTCACTAAACCAACTTTAATTAATTCAAATTAAACCACTTTTGAAATTCTTAATTACCATTTAAGCTTTGGCAAATTAATAAACCCAAATGGTTCCTTTTTAAAGTTTTCAAAATTTTCAAAAACTCAGAAAAATAGGATGTTACAAACCTATACCCTTAAAGGGAATCTCAATTCCGAGATTCAGTCGACTAGAGAATAGGTGCGGAACTCGCCTTCAGATCTTCTTCACGCTCCTGTGTGGCTTCTTCTTCAAGTGATTGCTCCAATCAACTTTGCGTAAACGGAGGATCTTGCTTCTTGTCACACGCCAAACACTTCCAAGATTTTGATGGGCTGCTCCTTGTAGGTTAGATCTTCTTGCAAGTCAACCGCTTCTATCCAAGATTCCGCTTCTTCCGACACACGCAGTACTTCTTCAATCGAGACACATGAAAACATCATGCACGCCCGACAACCGAGGCGGAGCTCTAACTTGTAAGCAACTTCTCCTCTTCGCTAGAACCGAAAAGGTCCAATATATCTTGGTGCGAAGTTTTCCACTAACTCAAGCGACGATCCCTTTGAGAGGTGAGACCTTCAGTACACATGATCTCCAGGTACAAAAGCTAATTCCCAAATGACGGTTATCAAGATAACTTTTTGTCCGGTCTGGGCCGTTTCTCAGCTTTTCTCTGATGGACTTAACTTGATCTTCAGCCTCCTTTAGGATGTCGGGTCCAAGCACTTGTTCTTCGCCGACTCACCAATACAAAGGTGTTCGACACTTTCTTCCATAAAGGGCCTCAAACGGGACATCTCAGAGACTTGATTGGTAATCGTTGTTGTAAGAAAACTCGCATAAGGTAGCATTAGGTCCCAACTGGTTCTGTTCTCTAGAGCGCAGTTCTCAACATATCTTCTAAGATTTGATTTACCCTTTTCTCGTCCGACCATCCGTCTGAGGGTGGTAGGTCAGATCAAATTCAAATTAGTGCCCAAAACGCCAGTAGCTTCGCTGTAATCTTGAGGTGAATCGGGTTCCTCGATCCGACACGATCTTCTTTGGTACACCATGCCGACATACTATCTTGGCCATATACGCTCGCAAGTCTGCCTCCTGAGTAGGTGGTCTTGATCGATGAAGTGAGCCACTTTTGTTAGGCGATCGACAATTACCCGATAGAATCATATCCACTTTTAGTCCTTGGCGCACCGGTGATAAAATCCATTCCGATTTCTTCCCATTTCCATTCAGTGGATGCTCAAAGGTTGCAAAAGTCCAAAGAAGTCTCGATGCTCACTTTTAACTCGCGGGCAAACATCACATTGTGCTATATACTCAAAGAACTTCACGCTCATGCTAGGCCACCAATAGAATTCCTTGAGGTCTTGATACATTTTAGTGCTTCCGGGTGAATGGAGTACAAGGTTTCATGAGCTTCCTTAAGTATTAACTGCTTTCCCTTCCGATCCCAGACACAACACGCTTGTCGAACCATAGGACACCTTGCTCATCTTCCAAAATCTTAAGGATTTACCCCGCTTCATGTTTTTCTTGATTTCCTTGATATCCGTGATCTTCTTCTTGGGCTTTCTTGATCTGATCCTCAAGAGTTGGTTGCACTTCCAGTAGCTAAGTAACCTTCTTCAACTAACTCAAGCTTGAGCTTCAAATTCTTCGCAATGTCGGGTCGACCTTCCTTGATCATCGAGTATTGCAAGAGGGTCTTTCTACTTAAAGCATCTCGCTACAACATTTGCTTTGCTCGGGTGATAATGAATTCCATGTTGTAATCCTTGATCAATTCCAACCATCTTCTTTGTCTCATATTCAGATCCGCTTGGGTAAAAATGTACTTTAAGCTCTTATGGTCCGTAAACTTCACAAATGACATCGATGAGGTAATGGCGCCATATCTTTAAAGCATGCACTACGGCACCAATTCTAAATCATGAGTGGGTAATTGACTTCATGAGGCTTCAATTGGCGTGAAGCATATGCTACCACTTTCCTTTCTTGCATCAAACACAACCGAGACCTTGACGAGATGCATCACGAAAATCTCAAAATCTTTCCAACATCAAAGTAATCAAGACGGGTAGTGGTCAAACGCTTTTAATTCTTGAAAACTTTGCTCACATTCTCAAGCGCCCAAGCAAATTTTTTTTCCTTCTTCAAAGAATTGGGTAAGGGTCTTGCTATTCTTGAGAATCCTTCTATGAACCGCGGTAGTAACTCGCCATTCCAAGAAAACTTCGACCGAGGTAATCGACTTGGTGACTCCCAGCTGAGCACATCCTTGACTCCATCAGGGTTGACAATGACTCTTCCGCAGACATGACGGTCCCAAAAGGTAACTTCCTTCATCCAAAACTCACACTTGTCGAATTTAGCATAGAGTTGATGATCTCTAAGCTTATTCGTAACTGCTTAAGGTGCTCTTCATGCTCTTCCTCACTCTTAGAGTAGATTAGATATTGTTAATAAAGACAATGACAAACTTATCCAAATATTCCATGAATACTTTATTCATCAAGTTCATAAAGTAAGCCGTGCATTGGTTAATCCAAAAGACATGACCGTATACTCATACAAATCCATATCGGGTTGAGAAAGTCGTTTTCAGATATCTTCTTCACGAATTTTCAGCCGATGGTATCCTCGACCTCAAATCTATCTTGGAGAATACTCCCTCCTTTTAACTCGGGTCAAACAAATCATCAATCCTGGGCAGAGGGTACTTGTTCTTGATGGTGACTTCATTGAGAGCGCGATAATCCACACACATCCGCCGGGTGCCATCCTTTTAGGGACAAAATCACGGGCTCCCCAAGGCGAAGAACTTGGCTCGACAAATCTTTATCTTGCATTTCTTCAATCGCTTCTTCACCGACTAAGTCATCAACCCAAAACCGTAGGGTCTTTGAAATGGGTGCGCCTCGAACTAGGTTAATGACAAACTCTAGGTCTCTCGTCCGGTGGCATTCCGTAACTCATCCGGAAAGACATCTCGAAACTCTCGACTACCAAGACATCTTCCAAAGATAAAGTATCGACATCGCAGACTAAGGCTCCATCATTCTTTTCCGAGAGGCTTCAACTTCACTTTGGTTCCATCTGGGTCGACCAACGTGATGCTTCTATCACCACAATCCAAAATCGCTGGATCAAGAAGCCAATCCATACCCAAAATCACATCTAGGATTTGGCATTGATAATTATAAGGTTGGCTAAGAATTCTACCCTTCTATGGTTACTTTAACCTTAGGGCAGCCTTTGGTTCAGACTCAACTCCCAACCGTGTACGAATCAACATAGCATTTTTAAGAGTCGAACCTTTAGGTGATGCTTTGCAACAAAACTCCGAGAAACAAACGAATGGGTAGCTCCGAATCAAACAAAATCAGAAAGTGTGCTGAATTTACTAGAACTTACCCAAAGACGACATCCGAGGCTATCCGGGCTTCCTCTCGCGTGACATGGTTCACACGGCCTCTTCCGAGGTCCGAGGGGTCTTGGCCGGTGCCGCTGAGTCCGAGGGGCTCCACGCCCCGCTTCCCCGGCGTGGGGGTCCCGGTCGGGTAGCTCCAAGGTTGAATCTGACCGTGATGGACCTTGCTTCGAGGGCAATTGCCGCATAATATCCGAAAGGTCGACGCTTGAAACAGTGATTCTCGCGCAGGTTGTTGCTTCTGGTCGCCGTTGTTGGTGTTGTTGTTGAAGTTGCGGAACTCGAGCAAACGGGCGAGGTGTCGTGCAGGGTTCTCAAGGTAACAAAGGAATGTAATGAGTCGGGTATTGCGATTCGCTCGCCCTCTCGCGAATGACTTTGATGAGTACCATGTCGCATCGACTTCCTTTTATGAGATTCCGCCACCGCGACGTGACTCTTCTATGAGCATGGCCTTGTTGACTAGTCATTGAAATTGGCATAGTCGCTGCCAACGACCAACCTTCGCTAGGGTTGAGTCCTCGCTGAAACGCTTCGACGAGCATCATCGGTGGCAACATCCTCTCGGGCATAACGAGAGTTGAGTGAACTTGTTGAGATATTCACTCACCGACAGTTCCCTTGTTTCACTCACGAAACTCATTCTTCTTCATTTCTACCTTCCGCGTGGATATGAGAGACGCGAAAGCTTCAAAATTCACCAAGTGATGTTCGTGGTTCTCATGGGCGGCACAATAGTTCTCCCACCATTCCGCGGCGGTGCCTTCCACCGTGTGTGGCATAAAGAACTTTCTCACGGTCATCACACCGTAATGGCAAGCTTTTTTCAAGAGAGCGCAGCCAATCATCTGCTTCCAAAGGCTCAGAGGAGCCGGAGAAGGTAGGTGGATGGGTCCTCATAAACTCGCCAAATTTTGACCGATGATAAGTCGGTGGGGGCGGAGGTGGCATGGCAACCGCTGGTTGTTCTCGTTCAAGACGGTGAGCGAGCAGAGCCGCCTCGATTCTCATGGAGCCATCATCCGTTCATGTTCTCGCATCATTGCATTCATCAATTGCGCTCAGGCCGCCATGAATCGCCCCAAACCCCGATCTGTTGTTGCGGCCGGGTTGGTGGCGAACGGGTCCACTTGTTCTTCCCGACTCGCCGAAGTTGCGGGTTTGAACCATCTCGCATGCATCTCCTCGGCTTAATAGATGAGGGAAGAAAGCATAATAGGAAAGAGGAAAAGCACAAAGACGAGCCAAATAAGGGAGAAAGACGGACAACCTAATTGGGGAAAGTCGGTTTAACCCAACGAACAATAGCCGAAAGCTATAAGAGGCAACAAAACTCAAGCCACCGATCCTGCCGACATCAAATTAAAAAGGGTAACTGCACTACAAATCTATCTTATTTTGGCGGGCGACTCTAAGCAAAGCTCGATTCTATAGAGATTATCAAGATGAGAGGGTCACTTTATATTCCGAAACAAAGTTCAAAAAAGATAAGAAGTCAAACTTTAAGAATGGAATAAGGAGAGATTAGCATAAGATGAGGAAGAATAGAGTAAGGTAAGAGGAGAATATTGTTTAAGTTAATGGTTGGTTTGATTTATAAAATAAAATTTTGATGTTTTGACTAAACGACCATGCTAACTATGGTTACGCCCCATACGATATGGCTCGATATCATCACCACCGTCGGGACCCCTGTATGCAACCCCAGACCTCTCTGGTATTCTCAACTAGTCCCATGATCAAGAGCTAGCTCACACAGATACAACATTGGTGTAATCATAACCACACAACCAAACTAAAGATGAAGGCATAAATTAATAATATTAAGCAAAGGGACCTTATGGTCAAGTCTTACAACGGTTACCACGCAGGCTAAAGACAACAGAGTAAACTTGCAAATGAGAACAAAACATCTGGTGGAGGTCACCCAATATGCCCACCGCAATCGAGTGAGGGACGCGACCTAGTTCGCATAGTCTTCAAAGAAGTCGCCTTCATAGAACTCGAAGTTCATCGGTTCACCCTCCTCTGCCGATTTAAACAGAGGGCGCAAGGCCATGAGTACTTTGAATGTACTCAAGAAGTCATAGTGAATTGTATGCTAGTAGTATTTATGCAAGGCTTAACAAGGATAGCTTTATGGCTAATTTATGAAAGTATTACTTTGACAAGAATACAATAAGTAGATTGCAAAGCATAATTTAAAAGACTAATACATAAGTAAGCAATTTTCTTTGAAACAACTAGTGAACACCCTGCTCACTTTCCAACCATCGACCATCAACAAGATTCACCAAACCATTCCATCATTTTCGATAAAAGTTCTACCCTTGTGTGAAATCACGGCATGTCCATAACCGGGACACGGCTATTCAATAGTTTTACACTCGCAGAGGTTGTACAAATTTTGACCCACAAGACACGAATTCTCTAGTTTGTCCTAAGATATATCTATGCCACCGCCACTACCTTAGGTAAGCGCCTAGAGCACGTGACAAGGCTTTTACAAAGTTCTGCTTTTGACTCCGCCTGCTCGCTAAGGTTTCGCCTCCATCCGCCCCTCTTGCGCTGCTCCCAACCAAAACAGAATCAACCAAGACATTGCTAATTAGTCACCGGTCTATCCCAATCTAGACATGTGGTTGTACTGTTGAGGCCCAGCTCAATGGTTCAAGGTTAAGTCCTTATTTGGTTGCTCAGACGAGACGGATCCACATTCCAAGTGTGCGCATTAAGACCCACCCTTTCCACCACCCACTCGTCCGAGCATAAATCATTTTCGCTCAACCTCGCCAAATGACCACCCTAGTCATGGCACAACATCTTTAATGTGTGGCTCCGCCACGGTTCCATATTTTCCTTTAGTCAAATTCAACATGTTGTTCAACCCTACCGAGGACCACCCTAGTCCCGCACCACGATTTTAGTAAGGTGACAACAAATGTCATGGTCTCACACAGACCACACTTCGCATTATTAGCAACACAGTCGTTACTACACAAGCCACAAACCATGTGCGCTTAGGGCAAATCAACCTTTATTGATTCCCGAGATCGACCAACGCCTATTAGAGCATGACTACAATAAATCGCACTCCATGTTGGTAGCACAATAATGTCCAACTAATAATTTACCATCCTAGGGTGTCCAAGGATTTATGTCATTCAAGGAAACATGTCAATTACAATTTATCAAGGAGGTATGATGGCAATTAGGTAATTAACTAAACCCGAAACCATTTATTATAAAATTAGCCATGCATGTTTATATCAAACAATATACTTTTATAAAGATGGGTTCAATATGATCAAAGGTCTATGACTTGCCTTCGTTGAAGAGTAGCGGTGCTTTGTCGTTTGCTCGCTAAATCTTCCAAACGCCGAACCTATACGCTAAAACAAAGCTAAATAAATAAAACAACTCCGAATAAAATCCAAATAAATACCAAATAAATACTAATAGGAATACAAGGATTTTAGATGAATTTAGAATTTGAATCACTCGAATCGGAGTTCAATGAGAAAGTTATGGCCAAAGGAAGTTAGGAAAACACATAAAATCAAGAAAAAAAAGGATATTCCTGATTTCTGGAATTATTTTCCTAAAGGAAAATCAGATTATTGCGCAGGCTTACGTCAGCGGAGGGTTTTAAATTCCAAATTAATTAATTTTCAACGAAAACCCGGAAATGCCACGCCGAAGAATCGACGGGCTGCCACCTCAAAGAAGAGGTCGATGTGGCGCCGACGGCACCGAGGTGGCGCCACGTGGTCGCCACGCCGCACCCGAGGCGGGGCGGCGGCTGCCCTAGGGCTTGCTTCGCGAACGGCGTGAGGGCACCATTATGAAGAGCGCGACGCAATGAAGCCGGGTGGACGACGACGAGGACGCGGCGACGGAAGGTCGGCGCGAGAGCGGTCAATGGAGGAGGCGGCGGCTCGACGGCGGTGGAGGGCTCCCGGGTTCAGCGACGGGAGGTGCAAGACTAAAGACCACACGGGCGATGCCGGGTGGTGACGACGACGGCGGAGGGCGCTGACGGCGCAAGGGCAAGGGGGCGGAACTCCACGGCGGCGACGGTGAGAAAGCTTCAACCGCGAAGCTCATGAGAGAGGGAAGAGAGGAGGGGAAAGAGAGAGGAGGAAGAGGGCGCCCGATGCGCGCTTAAATAGGCGGAGGGGGCCCCTGAGGTGGAGGCGCAGAGCCTCCAAGCGGCCATTAATGGCGGGCGGCGAGGACGGCTTTTGACCACGGAGAAAGGGGAGAAAGGGCGCGCGAGGGCGGAGGCGAGGCGGTGACGGCGCAAATGCCGGCTAAGGGGACCTGGAGGCGCTAGGGGCGGCGAGGAGAGGAGGCCACATGGGCGAGGTCCGCGGGCGAGGCGACTCAAGGCCATGAAGCGAGGTAGGATGACCCAAGGCCAAGGGCCGACGGGCGGCCCCACCTACAGAGAGAGAGAGAGAGCGCGCGAAGGAAGCAAGGCAGGCGAGGCCGATCCGATCCTCGACGGACGGTGGCCACGGAGGGGGGGCCATGGGTTGGGCCAAGACGGGCTGAACAGGATTGGGCCGAAGGAATTCGGCCCAAGCCAAGGGAGAGGATTTTCCTAAGCTTTTTCTTTTTAGAAAATACCAGAAAAGCAAAAGGAATTTTAGAAAATAGTTTAAGCTGTCCAAAAATTCTAGGAAAATTCACAGAAATCCCTTGAATTATTTAGGACTTAGTAAAAATAATTTTCAGCTTCACTATTGCTTTTAGTTTTTGCAATTAATTACTTTTAACATAAGGCCAAAGCAAAAACCAAATTAAAATCCATCTAAACTCACTAAACCAACTTTAATTAATTCAAATTAAACCACTTTTGAAATTATAAATTACCATTTGAGCTTTGGCAAATTAATAAACCCAAATGGTTCCTTTTTAAAGTTTTCAAAATTTTCAAAAACTCAGGAAAAATAGGGATGTTACAGGAGGTCTGGACCATTATATCCAAACAGGAGGAGGTCTGGACCGTTAGATCCAAACGAAAGGAGGTCTGGACCATTCGATCTCAACGAAGGAAGGTTTGAACCGTTAGATCAAACGAGAGGAGGTCTGGAACGTTAGATCTAAACCAAGGGAGGTCTAGACCCTTAGATCTGAGCGAGGGGAGGTCTGGTCCTTTAGATTTTAAGTGAGGGGGAAGTCTGGACCGTTAGATGTACGCAAAGGGGGCCCAACGGTAAAGATGGAACCCTGGGAGGTCTCGATGGTCAAGATAAATGTAAGGGAGGTCCCGACGGTCAAGATGAGCGCCAAGAGAGGTCCCGACGGTTACGATGGAACCAAGGGAGGTCTCGATGGTCTAGATGAATGCACGGGAGGTCCCGACAGTCAAAAGGAGCGCTATGGGAGGTCCCATATAGAATTTCCAAATAAGCTTTGAACTCTCATCAAAACAAAATGTTTATGTTTATTTGAGAATTCAGGGAAATGGAGATGCTACTGGGAGGTCGAGGGAGACGCTACAACCAAGGGAGGTCGTGAAGGTGTTACGACCCGAGGGTGGTCTTTGCAAGAGGGGAGGTCGCGACCATGGGGTGGTCTTGGTAACTGGGAGGTTTGTGCAGGGAAAGAGGTCGTGGGGGTGTCAACCGTGCGTAGTTGATCTAGAAAAGGAATCGATTACACAATGGTGACCAAGAGAAACAAATGCTAGACTGCATTGTCGCAACAGGATGATCCAGCGGAAAAACCAAAAGAAGGACCAAACGAACAAACAAGAGAGAATAAGGTGACTCGAATTCTGAAGTGTTTCTGTCCACTAGGAACTTACTAGTATGGAACTTGGGAAATGGTTAGCTGGTGCCGCACTGGCGATGGTGGATCACAACCATGGAAGAAGCTTCGTGCTGGACGTATCTTGAGGAAAAGTGGGTGGTCTTCGGCCTTCAAGGGTGCTTCCTAGGAGTAGATAGATGGTCTGCCAGGGAGGTCTTGGAGTATCTTGATCGGAGGAACAAGTGCTGTATCTGAGGCAATTCCGGTGGGTGTTTTTGGCAAGGTAGTGGTGTGGTGGCGCTCGACAGAGACGAGTGTTTGAGCTTGTCTGGAGCTCATGCTCTCCTAGAGAAAAGGAGAGAATGGGGTAGCTCTGGATTTGGTGAAGAAAAGCAACAAGGAGGCCACCAGGTCGTGGGCAACCACACATATATATATGCATAACTTGTACCGGGGGTGGGTGGTCAGAGTGGTGGCATAGTGCAGTTGAGTGATACCCTAGGTGACTGCTATTAGTGCCTTGTCAGACCACACCATGCTAAAGCTTAATCTTGGTGCATGCGGCACACGGGTGAGAAGGGCATGTCTGCCCAGGTCTCTGTTAGGGAGGTCCAGCCGAAATGGGTGTGGACCTGATGCTGGTCGGTCGAACAGGAGAGAGGTGCACGGGAGGGAGCGTGCCGGATCAAGCACTGGGCTGATCGACACTTTAACCAAAGGAGATGGGAAATGAAGGAAGGAGAAATTAGAAAGACTTGAGAAAAGACAAAATGACAGGATGGTAGATAAAATCATGAGAGCCGAAAAGATGCAAGATGTCCTTATGCAAATCTCAAAGATGCAAGCAAACGCACGATAATAGTTATTATACAAAAAGTTTTAAAAATCCCTCATTTTTACAATTATGGATTTTTGGGCTGTTACAGTCGCATAACTACAACCAGTCTAAGCAGTATACGCACCCATGTTGGTATCACAATAAAGAGGTCCAACTAAGATTACCCGACCTATGGTGGTCCAAACGTACATGTCAACATGTCGGTCACAAGTGTCCAAGGAGTCTTACTACCAAGTAGGGGTTTAGCTACTTCCCAAAACCATTTTATACAAATAGCCATGCATGTTGATATAAAACAAAGTAATTTTGCAAACTAGGTTCAACATGATCAAAGGTCTACGACTTGCCTTCGATGAAGAGCTGGGGTTCTTCGGTTGAGGTCACCAGGTCCACGAACTCTTCAGTGAAGCCGGAATCTACACGTGTGGAAAAAAGCCAAATAAATATAACGAATTCAAATAAAAACCAACACTACCAAATAAGAACCAAAAGAGAAACACGGAAACAGAAACGGACACTCGGGAGGAGGTCCAACGAGGAGGTCCATAAAAGGAGGCCCTGAGGAGGAGGTCTAAAGGAGGATACGACTACTCAACATGGTCGTATAAGGGACACAACTACGTAACGTGCTTGTAAAAGAGATACAACCACACAATGTGGTCGTGAGAGCAAAAAGTGAACAAGGCATAGAGGAACTCACCCAGGCATAGAGAGAGAGAGAGAAAAGACTGGAGAAGAATGGCGAACGGCGCAGGTGCTCCGGCGAACTCTGCAGCGGCGAGGAGGTTGAAGAAGGCGCAAACTCCAGTGGCTCCTTAGTGACAAGGAGGCTTCAGCGGACTCCTTGGCGAAACTTCAAGCACGGTGAAAACCAGGTGAGAGTAAGAGAGAGTTAAGAGCTGGGTGAGGAAAAGGTGATGAAGGAGAGCCTGCTCAGGCTTTTATAGCCAGGAGAGACGGGAAAAGCTACTGAAAAACTCAGAAGCGCACAAGGTCAAGGGTAGGTGAAGGAGAAGATGGGAGCAGGTCTAGGAGGAGACAAGAGAAGGAACAGGTATTGCAAAAAGCGGGAGCATTTAATGCGCAAGGACCTTTGCATCAGCAGTGACACAACAGGAGGAATGAGAAGGTGAGCAGGACTGACAGGTGGGGCCAGTCAAAGCTCAGAAAGATGGTCCAACCCAAGGGGAGGTCGCAGTCAAAGGGGAGGTCGTGACCCAAGGGGTGGTCGCGGCCCGAGGGGTGGTCTTTGCAAAAAGACCAAGAGGGTGGTCTCGACCAAAGGAGTGGTCGTGACAAGGGGGTGGTCTTTGCAAAAAAGCCAAGAGGGTGGTCTTTGCAAAAAGGCGAAGAGGGTGGTCTTTACAAAAAAGACCAGCTCCAGGACCACCGAGGAGGTCTAAAACGAGAGAGAGGTCCAAACCACAAGGAGGTCTAAACCCAAAGGGAGGTCCAAACGAGATGAAGGTCAAAGAAAGGCGCGGCAAAGCGGGGTCGTCCAATTTTGATCGGGCGGTTCTAAAAGAGGTGAACGTTCGGACCGGTTGAGCGCGCCAACAAGATCGAGCCATCCAACACAGATCGGACAGTTCAAAATGAAGTGGACGTTCGGACTAGCCGAACGTGCCAACAGGATCGGGCCACCCAACGCAGATCGGACGGTCCGCGACAACAAGGAGGCGTGGGTGAAGAGGAATGCGGGGGAAAACAGAGCGAACCAAGAAAGGGAACTCAACACCAGAGAACTTGAACTCCAACAAACTCAAAACAAGAAAAACTCGAATTAATTGAAGTTTGACTTAGTCATTTTATACACTTTAATTCTAAAATCTCAAGTTAAGCTTTAGAATTTCAACAAAACCAAATGGTTATTTTTATTTTGAAAATTTTCAAAAAGGCTTAGAAAAATTGGGATGTTATAGAGAGGTACTGGCCAGGATGTTACGCCACCATCGAACATGCGGCCATGACATGGGAGCAGGATCTATGCAGAAGAAGAGGCTTGTTGCAAGTGCATATGCAACTAGCACGGCGTAACGTGCACTCGTGGGTGATCCTCTCGTGGTTCGTCCCGCGGCGTCCTTTATCCCTACACATGATCTCGAAGTGAAGCACCCTTATGCCCATCTTGAATGCCCGGTGCATCTCACCCTTCTTGCTCTTCTCCTCCATGTACTTGGTGATCATGGCGGAGTATAGAACTATGTCATTTCACATGATGAGCGGCGTGTTGTTGCTTCTATCAACATCGTAATTTATGGTACCACGGAGAATTGCCTCTACAATACCAACCAAAGGGAGGTTAGCACCGCGTATGACCCAGTTGTACACCTCGGCTAGATTGGTGGTCATGACACCATATCTAGCACCACCCCTATTATGTAGCATCGACCACTTCTCCTTAGACTCATGCACAATCCAGTTCGAGAAGCATTTCACCTACGCCCCCGTCTTCCTTGCCAAACTAGGACCATCTATGAGTAGCTGTGGCAATGCTTTGGGAGCCTAGACAGCGCTTGGGGTGGCCCTTTTTACTACCTACCTTCTGTGTGTTCGTGTCCGCTCATCCAGAATCATCCAGAGTGCTACAAACTTTCACTATTGATTCTGGTTGCATAGCCGCTTGAATAGGTTCATCAAGTCCTTGTTGTAGAATTATTTGTAGAAGTTTGCACCCAAGTGCCTCATGCACCACCTGCTCTACATATCTGCCCATGAAAGTGCTTCGTTCTCTCCTTGTTGTAGCTGAGTTATTGCACTCAACATGCCTGCATGTCGATCATGTATGACACGTACGTTTGAACGGCCCTGTACAACATGGGTTTGCAGGAGGTACGAGTTGAAAGCACCAAATGATTACTCGACTTGTTTACGATCGCATTGCATGATACTCCTACCGGTTGGAATTCTACCATCGGGGTATGCCGCGATGCGTGGTCGTATGGAAGCGGTGATCAGATTGGTTCGGAATAGGGTTAATATGATTAATCCGATGATTTATAAGGCAGGGTTAATATGATTAATCCGATGATTTCTAAGGCTCAATTACGTGAATAAGATTCATGTCCCGGAAAATTTTCCAAGGGCGCTGCCCCTTCGAACCCCACCTGCTAACCGGCTAGCAGGACTGCCGTGCTAGGTATTCGTTGTCGTGTTATATAGTATTATGTGTTCGTGTCACCCGATAGAATTGGATTCTATGCATAATACATTTTGTAGTGATTGATGTGAATAGTATGGCCCATTGTATATGTGATGCATGTATGGATTTTACATGACCTGTGTGTCATGCTGTGTGATAGCCATCGAGCTACATATTATTGTATAACAGTCTGCGTAGTGATATGTGATGCTTGATATTATCATGTGTAATTCATTACTAGCTTTTAGGAGTAATTGCTTAGTAGATGAATGCGGTGATTTCAAATATGATGGCTCGGAGAACAAGAAGCATGGTGATGGAGATCTTCATGATAAGGGCCATACTATTTCACAGTTTAATATGATTATTCGTGAATGTTTATTTTGTTCCTGTTATACTCTTGATCATGTTTTATCATTAGATGTTTTAACATAGTAGAGTAGTATCCCTCAAGAAAAATTAAGTAAATTTGATGCCTTTCCAATTGCTGTTTCTATCACGATTTTGATCGTTAATTGGAAGGTCTACCAAAGTAGGATGTCGTTAACTATCTTAATAAGATGGGGTGGGTGTCGGACACCCACATGCATAGTATTGGTTTAACTTGACAAGGCTATCACCTTGGGGCATATTGTTGGTGGTCGGGGCATAAAGATGCCACCCAACAGACAAGAAACATGTGAGATATGATTAACAAAGGGTTGCTTACCTAAATTACTAGGTTTCTAGTAGTGGTGCCAAAGCTCACTAGGACTTAATGATATATGAATCTTGAACCCACTATATGATGTTAGAGGGAAACATGGTTTAGAACATATAGTGGGAGTGTCTTTTATTAAAGTGTTTAATAGAAGATCTTACATAAATATAGTGCTGAATTTTTGCATATATTTCTATTGTAGATCATGATACCTAATACTTTCTCCACACCTACCTTTAATTTGCGGTCTATTCTTAAGAAAGAAAAGTTGAATGGAACAAATTTAATTGACTAGTTTCGAAATTTGAGAATTATTCTAAAATAAGAAAAGAAGGAATATGTTGTAGAGGGTCCCTATCCCGAGGAACCGAATGCAGATGCTACTCGTACTGAAAAGAATGCTTATGAGAAGCATTGCAATGACGCAGTCGATGTACACTGCATTATGCTTGCCACTATGAACTCTGAGCATCAGGAGCAATATGAGCCCACAGACGCTTACAATATAATTATGGGTTTGAAAGGTATGTTTCAGGACCAAGCAAGGGCAGAGAGGTATAATACCTCCAAGGCATTGTTTTCTTGTAGACTGTTAGAAGGTAGCCCAGTCAGTCCTCATGTGATCAAGATGATTGGTCACATTGAGAGCTTGGAAAAGCTTGGTTTTCCCCTTGGCCAAGAGTTGGCTACTGATGTGATTCTCCAATCGTTCCCTACGAGATTTGAGCCCGTCATATTGAATTTTCATATGAATGATACGGAGAAGTCAATGACCGAGTTGCATGACATGCTTAAAGGTGCTGAGGAGAGCATCAAGAAAAGTTATAATCATGTGATGATGGTTCAAAAGACTAATAGCTTACAAAAAAAAGGGTAAATCTAAAGTAAAGGGCAAAGGAAAGTCTCAAGATGAGATCGAGAGTCTCAAGGCTAAGCTTAAGAAGCTCAAGCTGGGTCCTAAGCGTGACACAAAATGTTACCATTGTCATGAGACTGATCATTGGAAGAGAATTGGAAGAAGTACTTGGCAGAGATGAAAAAGAACAAATGAAGTAAGACATCTAGTTTAGGTATAAATGTTATAGAAATTAATCTTGCCACTTCTCCTACATGTTCTTGGGTATTTGATACCGGATCAGTTGCTCATATTTGCAATTCGATGCAGGGACTGATAGGGAGTAGACGTTTGGCAAGAGGCGAGGTTGATCTTCGCGTGGGCAATGGAAGAGTTGCTGCATTAGCTGTTGACACTTTATCATTAGCTTTACCCTCAAGATTAGTTATGGAATTAAATAATTGTTATTATGTTCTTGCCTTAAGCAAAAACATAATTCCTGCTTCCTGTTTAGAAGCAGAAGATTATGAGTTCAGAATAAAGAACAATTGTTGTTTAATTTATTTTGAAGATATGCTTTACGGACATGCTCCATTGGTGAATGGATTATATGTTTTGAATCTTGAGGATGTGCCTATCTATAACATTAATGCTAAGAGACTTCGACCTAATGATTTGAATCCCACTTTTATTTGGCATTATCGTCTAGGTCATATAAATGAGAAGCGCATGATGAAGCTCCATAAAGATGGTTTTCGAAACTCATTTGATTTTGAATCATTTGAAACATGTGAATCTTGTTTACTTGGCATGATGACAAGGGCGCCTTTCACGACCAGAGGTGAAAGGGCGAGTGACCTGTTGGCCCTTGTACATACGGATGTATGTGGACCGATGAGCACTCCGACCAGAGGTGGCTTTTAGTACTTCATGACTTTTACTGATAACTTCAGTAGATATGGTTATATCTACTAGATGAGGCACAAGTCAGAATCCTTTGAAAAGTTTAATGAATTCTAGAATGAAGTACAGAATCAACTTGACAAGACAATTAAATATCTACGATCAGATCGTGGAGGTGAATATTTGAGCCATGAGTTTGATGATAATCTAAAGCAATGTGGAATTGTTCAACAACTTACTTCGCTAGGAACGCCTCAATGGAATGGGGTGTCTGAACGATGTAATCGAACATTGTTAGACATGGTTCGGTCAATGATGAGCCAATCCGACTTTCCATTGTATTTCTGGGGATACGCTCTAGAAACAACGGCTTTCACTTTAAATAGGGTTCCATCAAAAACAGTAGAAACGACACTATACGAGATATGGACCGGGAAGTGTCTTGAATTATCTTTTCTCGGGATTTGGGGTTGTGAGGCATATGTAAAACATTTGACATCTGATAAACTCACATCCAAATTGGATAAATACTTCTTTGTGGGGTATCCTATGGAAACTAAAAAATAATACATTTATAAGGGGGATGATGACAAAGTGTTTGTTGCTCGAAATGGTGTCTTCTTGGAGAAAGAGTTTCTTTCCAAAGAAGACACACTACTACAAAAAGGCTAATACTGGACACCTCATCACAGACGGTTGAACGAAACTGTTAGTATTAAATACAATCTCAAACGGTTTTTGTTTAGCGACCGTCTGTGTTACTGGCTGCGCTAAGAACCGTCTGTGAAAAGGTAATATCACAGACGGTTCATATTGAAAATTGTCTATGAAGTATCATAGACGGTTCTGAACAATAGCAATATCACAGACGGTTTGTTCTTAAAATCGTCTGTGATAATAAAAAAACAGATACCATGTCATCCGATTGCTCATTTAAACACACCATGTCATCTCTTTGTCTCCCGCGTCAATCGCTATGGCTCCTATTGTATCTCTTCATTTCCTGTGTCGGTCGCTACGGCTCCTACATTTTATAAATAGACATCTGCTTCTGAAAGGGATTTCTCACAAACCTCCTATTTCATCAAACTGCATGCTCTAGTCGAAATGGCTTCCCCCTCTTCTTCCTCTTCAGCACCAATGTCTCCTCTCGTGCTAACCGTATTGGCCTACATTGTGGTTGTTTGCTCGCACTTCTCTGGTCGCAACCTAGCCCAAGCTATGGACAAGCTTTTCGTTGCAATGCCATCCGTTCTAGGCCCTCCAATCTACCAAAGACCATAGTGGCCATCATCGGTCGATTGGAGCTCCTCCTCCAATGGACCAATGTGAGGGTCTCCGACATCCGGTGAGTAAACCTCATCGTGGAGATCATCCTCTGGAACTACTTCGTCCGCACCAAGGATGCAATCTAGAGAGTCAAGGACGACTTCTAGATGGAATGTGAGCGGGTCGACCTCGCTGAGACGGAGGAGGCCAGGGTTGACGGCCTCTGGGCTATCATGTACTTGGTTACGGAGTCTAAATGGCTACAAGTGCGATTGGAGCGTGCAGGATAGTAGGTGGAGGCGTTTGATCAGACTGTCGCTAATCCCACCACCACTGAAGCGGAGGAGAAGGCTCACGAAGATTTGAAGGCTAAGATAGGATCACTTATCCTTTTTTATCGTCTCTGGTGTAAAACCGTCTTTTTTATCGTCCTGCCACCACTTAATTGTCAATGGTCTTTGGTAAAGTATATCCCTAGCTTTGTCTTTAATTTTACTATTTATTACCCTAGAATTTACTTATTTATTGCGAAGTAGGTACCTCATGTGGTTATGTACCCGCAACTCATTTTAATTAGTTAAGTGCACGGAGAACACCAAAAACGCCATGCCCCATGACAGTAAAAAATGGTTATTTATGGGAACCGTATCACAGACGGTTCTATTATTGATCCGTTTGTGATATGAGACCATATTACGGATGGTTCTATTGTGGAACCGTCTGTGATAAGTATCACTGACGATTCCATAATAGAATCGTCTGTGATATCCCATTATTAGTAGGAGCCATCGTCTGTGATATCCCATTATTAGTAGGAGCCCGCTAGGGTTTTCACCCTAACTCGTCACTCCCTAGTGCCCTTACTCTCGCCCGTTCCCCTCCTCAGCCGAGTGCCCCCGACCTCGACACCGGCACCCGAAGCCTCCTCCCCGACGGCCGCCCCCAAGTCACGCCTTCTCCCTAACCTCGTCGCCGACGCCGCCCTTCTTCCTGTCGTCGCCGGTTGTGACACCACGGTTCACTACACAAGACACTCTTACGATAAGAGTGTCTTGTGCAGTGTCACCGTCGTGACACAACTACGGTGACGCCTCCGCCGTCACCGGTCCAATCGACCTCCCCCGGCCAAATCCACCTCCTCGCCGCCAGGTCTGCCTTCCCCTCTTCGTCCTCTCCCCCTGGTGTGCGCTACCCCGGCTACCTCTCCACTGACCTCCCCCGGCTACCGCTCCACCGACCTCGGCCTTGGCTACCTCACCACCGACACCGGCGATGTTGAGGTAAGATATTATTTTCTCATCTTCCATTCTCTATTGCTTTAGTTTTTGGGTTTGAGTTTGACTTGTTTACTGATGTGGGTTGTTGTTGCTTATGCATACATGAAGGTGATGGATGTGGTGAGCTACTGCTGGTGGTCGATTTGTCGGTTGCACTGGGGTAACTACTCCCCTTTACTCTCTATCCATTTCCCTCCCTTTGCTCTGTGATGTGGGCGATGAATGATGTGGGCTATGGTGGGTGTTCTGTGATGGTTAGATGATATGGGTGGGTTCTCTATGTATGATGTTGGTCCATAAGATGTGGTTCGGATGGGGTAAAATATTAGTCTGTACACACAAAAAAATTTGTACATTTAACTAATCTTATGGTATGTTCCTGTATGGTACTCTGCTTTTGATAGTTCAATTAACTTTTCAGATTTCTAAAGGTCAAGCTAATTTGTAAAGTTGCAATTAACATACAAATTTCTAGAGATTTTATAGAGAAGAGATCATCACAGATGGTTCCTTAGTTCAAACCATCTGTGATACATTAGCTATCACAGGTGGTTTCATATACAAACTGTCTATGATACATCAACTATCACAGACAGTTTTATCTATAAACCATTTGTGATAGTCAACTATCACGATTTATTACGAGTTAATAACCGCTCATGATAGTTCGCATCATAAACGCTTCAAAAGCGTGCGTGATGTCCTCATGTCATTACGGACCCATAAACTCAGACGGCTCACGAAACCGTATGTGATGACATTTTGAACCATCTGTGAAGACCTTTTCTGTAGTAGTGATAGTGGGAGCAAGGTGCAACTCGAAGAAATTCAGAAAACATCTAAAAATGTTTCAACTTCGACTGAACCTCTACAGAATGAATAAAATATTGTAGAACCTGTAGATGAGGCATCAGCCCCACGTAGATTTAAAAGGCCACGTCAATTTCCTATAAGGTATGGACATGATATTTTATTATTGAATAATGATGAGTCTAAGACTTATGAGGAAGCGATGGTGGACCCAGACTCTGAGTCATAGCTTGAAGCCATGAGACTCAAGATAAAATACATGTATGACAATCAAGTTTGGAACTTGGTTGATCCACCTGATGGTGTTAAAACTATTGAGTGTAAATGGATTTTTAAGAAAAAGATAGATATGGATGAAAATATTCACATTCATAAGGCAGGACTGGTAGCGAAGGGTTTCAAACAAATTCAAGAGATTGATTATGATGAAACCTTTTCGCCTGTCGCTATACTTAAGTCTATCCAGATCATTCTAGCTATTGTTGCATATTTCAATTATGAGATATGGAAAATGGATGTCAAAACGGGTTTCCAAATGGAAACCTAAGTGAGGATGTGTACATGACACAACTTGAGGGTTTTGTCGATCCACAAGAAGCTATAAAGGTATGCAAGCGTCAGAAATCTATTTATGGATTAAAGCAAGCATCTCGGAGTTGGAACATTCGTTTTGATGAAGTAGTCAAAAGGTTTGACTTCATCAAGAATGAAGAAGAACCTTGTGTTTACAAGAAGGTTAGTGGATGCAAGATTGTGTTTCTGATATTCTATGTGGATGACATACTAATGATCAGAAATGATATTCCAATGCTTGAACCTGTTAAAACTTCATTAAAAATAGTTTCTCAATGAATGATTTAGGAGATGCAGCATATATTTTAGGCATAAGGATCTATAGGGATAGATTTAAAAGGCTAATTGGATTAAGCCAAGATATGTACATTGACACGGTGTTGAAGCAATTCAACATGCAAGATTCCAAGAAAGGTTTCTTTCCCATGTCACATAGAATTAATCTTAGCAAGAGTTAGTGTCCTCGACACCTGATGAGCGAGATAAAATGAGTAGAATTCCATATGCTTCAGCTATTGGATCTATCATGTATGTCATGCTTTGTACACAACCAGATATGTCATATGCTCAAATATCAGTCAGATCCAGGTGAAGGTCACTAGATAGCAGTCAAGAATAACCTTAAGTACTTGAGAAGGACTAAGGACGCTTTCCTTGTTTATGGTGGTGAGGAAGAGATAGTTGTAAATGGTTACACCGATGCTAGCTTCCAAACTGATAAGAATGATTTCAGATCGCAGTCTGGGTTTATGTTTTGTCTTAATGGAGGAGCAGTGAGTTAGAAAAGTTCTAAGCAAGGAACGGTTGTTGAATCTATAACAGAGGCTGAGTATATTGCGACTTCCGAAGCTGCAAAACAAGCTGTATGGATTAGGAAGTTCATTAATGATTTGGGTGTTTGTCGGGACCCCGTATCGCTGGACCTGAGACACTTTGTGTATATCTGAACTAGTCCATGGATCAGTAGCTAGCTCACACAGTGACGTCATCAGTGGCAATCATAACCATACAATGAAATATCGATGAAGCAGACAAATTAATATTACTTAGTAGCAAATGGACCTAATGGTCTGTTCTTACAAAGTTGGCCACGTCGGGCTTTAACGACAAAAGATAACTTGCAGTGGAAACCAAAACGCCTCGTGGTGGTCACCCGACTTGCCCACAGGCACTTGAGTGTAGAACACGACCTAGTTCGCCTGGTCTTCAAAATATTCTTCCTCATAGAACTTTGCGGTTCCTGATTCTTCCTTAGTGACTGATCAATAAATAGCGTATAGCCGTGAGTACATAAAGTACTCAGCAAGTCGTAGGGAAATGTATGCAAATATTATTCATGCAAGGCTCAACAAGGATAGCTTTATGGCTATTTTGCAGGAAGCAGTATTGATAGTAAATACAGTAAATAGATTGAAAAGCATAATTTGAAGGATAAAATCATTTTTTTGGTTGGCAACCCTTGCCATGGCACAACAATTTTAATAACAGTGGCTCTGCCACAATTCCATATATCATTAAGTCAAATTTATCATTATTGAATCATGTGATCAAGAGATATCGTATAACTAAATCATGACTAAGCATAATATGCACCCACGTTGGTATTATAATAATATCCAAATAAGATTAATCAACCTAGGGTGTCCAAGGGTACATGTCAACATATCATTCACAATTATTCAACGGGGTCATACTGTCAAGTAGGTATTTAACTATTTCCAAAACCATTGATATAAAAATAGCAATGCATGCTGGTATAAAACAATATAATTTTATAAAATGAATACGACATGATCAAAGGTCTATGACTTGCCTTTGTTGACGGTTTGATATGCTTCAGTTGACGGGTCTGGAAATTCTTTAGGAACGCTAGAATCTACACGCGCGAAAAGAGCCAAATAAATTCAACAACTCCAAATAAAATCTGAAAATTATCATATTAGAACCAAAAGAAATGTATTAAATTTATATAAATTTAGAAAATAGAATCGACAGAATCGGAGTTCGTATGAGGGAGAACGAACGTCCGAAATTTGGCGATCACATGAAATGATAGGAGATATAGAAAATAGAATATGCTGGAATATTCCATTTCAGGAGCTAGGATGAAAGAAGGCTGACTTCTGGGTCACTCTTGGTAATGAGTGTTGGGAATAGCTGAGGGTTAATTGGTCCTTAACCCTAGAACCAATGTTGTTAGATTAAAGTATAACATTTTATGATCGCTCGGGCACTCCTATACTTAGGGCTTAAAGATTAAGGATACTTGATTATTATCTAACTATTCTGCTAATTCCAACTAACTATCTGATTACCTGGCTAGGGTTCGCTAAGGTTGGATCACGTATGCGTGTACGTGTTTAAACCTGACTACATTAACTTACTAATCACTAAT
Source organism: Phyllostachys edulis (assembly GCA_036346405.1). NCBI lineage: Eukaryota > Viridiplantae > Streptophyta > Magnoliopsida > Poales > Poaceae > Phyllostachys > Phyllostachys edulis. The sequence goes on from CM070546.1 coordinate 98,652,975, forward strand.
TGACTTGAGGCCAAACTGTAGCTACAAATCGTCCCACTATTAAATTTAACTGAACTAATTAGTAACGTAATAACTTAGTATATTTCTAAACACGATTGTATTAATGAGTTTAGCAGCTAAAGGCAAACTAACTGGCTCCTAATTACTTAGCTTATCCTGCTAAATTACCTGAAATAACCACCTAATTATCTTAACAAAGATATAAGTGTGTGTTAGCAATCATCCTACAATTCGGATTGAACTTAAACCACGAACTGGGTTGGGCCCACTTGACTTACCCTACGCACAGAACAACACAAACACAGAGAGAAAATGCACATAGAGAAACACACACAGAGAGGAAGCAGGGAAGGAGAAAGCGGCACTCGGGGCAAGGGCGGCCGGTGGTGAGGCGAGGCGCGAGGAGCTTGGCCGGCGGCCAAAATGGATCGCCGGGACCACAAGGAGACGATACGAGGTGGCGGCGCCGGCGGGGCACGGTGGCGATGCGTGCGGGTGAAATGGCACATGGGCGGCGCGGTTGTGCGACGTCGCCGGCGGCTCGGCGGTGATTGCGAGGGCGTTTGCGTGTGCACAGGCACGGTGAGCGCATGTGGAGCAGGTGGAGCCACTCGGGGAGGCTCGGAAGCGAGCGAGGAGGTGCGGCGGCGGTGCTGGTGGTGAGGAAGAAAGGGGTAGCGGTGTCGGCACGGCACGAGGCACAATCGGCCGAGAGAAGGAGGGGGAAAACAAGAGGAGGTTAGGGGATGCGTTGTGACGCGGCTATGAGGGCCGGAGCTTCACCGGAGAGAGGAAATGGTGTCGGGGCGGCGCGGCCGGCTGCGGTGAAGAAAGAGGCGCGGGCGAAGCTTTTGGTTGGAATGGGGCTTTGGTGAGGAAGAAAGGAAGCTAGAGGGGGGAAGGGGGTAGAGGAATGGCCGTCGTCGGCTTAAATAGGTAGAGGGGAGGTAGCTCGGTGTGGGCGAAGCAGAGCAGAGCGTGTGGCAAGCGCGTGGCCTTGGCTTGTGCACAGGCAAGGATGTGGCGCGGAGAGCGGAAGGGGGCGGCGCATGCGTGGCCACTAGGCAGTGCGGTGAGTGATGTGGCGCACATGCGCGGCGGTAGCAAGGCTTGGTCGTGGTGGCCGCTTGGAGCGACGGAGCTCACGGGGAGAAGAAGAGGGTGAGCGTGAGGCTGGCTGGGAGGGCCCACTCGGTAGTGAGGGAGGGGAGGGAAGAGAAGGATCGGGCGAGTTAAGGTGGAGCAGCGTGGACGGGTCTTGTGGGTCAGCGAGGAGGAGAAAGAGTGGGCCAAAGGTGAGATTCGGCCCAACAGCCGGTTGAAGAAATAAAATAGATTTTTAGATTAAAGAATCACCAGAAGGCAAAAAGGCTAGAAGAAAAGGTCCAAAAATTCAAGTAAATTCTCAGAGGCATTTTGGACTTAAATAAAATATTTGCAACTTAACAATGATTTTTATAATTGCAAATAAATTATTTTTCCTTTAAAATAAATAAGAAAAATCTTTTTTAAGATCCTGAAATTCAAGGAAATTATTTAAGTTTTATTTTTAACCAAAATTGAAACTTTGGGATGTTAAGTGTTGTTGCTAGTGCTTCTAGTCCAATGGATCTCTATTGTGATAATAGTAGAGCCATTGCACAAGCTAAGAAGCCTAGATCGCATCTAAAATCCAAACACATACTTCGACAATATCACATTATTCGTGAAATTGTTGAAAGAGGTGATGTGAAGATATACAAAGTGCACACAGATTTGGATATTGCTGATCTGTTGACAAAGCCTCTCTCGCAGCCTAATCATGAGGTGCACACAAGAGCTATGGTTATTAGATACTTGTATGATTGACTCTAGTGCAAGTGGGAGACTGTTGGTGATATGCCCTAGAGGCAATCATAGAGATGATTGTATCACATCTATATTTATGAGTTATAGAATAAATGTTATTATGTTCCTTGAATGAATCATCAGTTATAAAGATTAACAAGTATGTGACTTATTGGTGAAGCTCTTTAACTTATATGATGTCGTTCTAAATATATATCCCTGGTCAGATGTCACTGGTTGAAACACTAGTGACTTATCAACTAGCATATGTATTGATTGATGACTATGTTTCACTAGTCATGGATATAGGGATATCGAATCAACAATGTGAACACATGTTAGAGAACATGGTGCTGAATTGACCCACCTTGAGACACTATCAAGATTGTTATGATTTTATGTATCATCAACTGGTCTCAAACAACGATGATGTATAATCCTTAGACCTGAGATCAGTATGGTTTTCTACATGTGTAATAGTACACTTAGGGATTGCCAAACGCTACTCCGTAACTAGGTAGTTATAAAGGTAGCTTTCGGGTATGCTATGAAACATATGGAGGAATATGACTGGTCAGATATGGGATTTGCCCCTCCTAACATAACAGGAGAGATATCGTTGTGCGCCTCGATGTGGTCAGATAAAGAAAGTGCATGGCCATACCACTAGTGGTCGAAGAGTCGATCACGTGAAGTTGTCTCTCACTTGATCGAGAAAGTATTGAACAGACCATGGATGACAAAACATCTCAAATGGAGTTCAACCAGATATCGTGAGGCAAAAGGAGAATACACGAGCAAGTCATTCAGTTCGATCATATACGGACTGGTCGTATAGAGATACGAGCTGGTCGTAGACTGGTCAAACATAATCACTATCTGGTCATGAACTAGTCGTAAGGAGTTACGAACTGATCATGACTAAATATAAATTGGTCATCTAGAGATACAAGCTGGTCGTAAGTGATAAAGACCTACTTGTAGATCATATTGTATTAAGGTTCGTCCAATATAATTTATTTGTATTCAAGAATCGTTATGTCCTGCTAGGAACCTGACGAGGATATAATAATCCTCATTTTACCTTTTATCTATAATTTTTATTATAGGTAAATATGACGTCATGTGAACCCTGAGTGTACCCCTTAATGTTATGAAGGAAGAACCAAATGGATGGTCGTAAGTTCTTCTACGACCACCCCCATAGTCGTAAGATATGCTACGACTATCCCATAGTCGTAAGTCTTGCTACGACTACCTCATAGTCGTAGATTCCTCTCGACTAGGTCAACCACGACCACCTTATAATCAAATGAACTCGCGGACAAGTGGGTCTTATTGATTAAGGGATTCAAACAAATCATCATCTGTTGTTATTCTACGTAATAATGGCACGTAATACCCCATTATCTACGGTATATAGTCATTGAGCGACGTGGAGGAATTAATACACCGTAATTACTACCAACATGCGCCAAGCATTCTGGTGAGGTGATGGTAGCTTTACTCGAGTAACCGCCGCTCCTTCACGTACTATAAAAGGCGGCAACTAGAGAAAGGGAGAAAAGATCGAGCCATCGGAATACAAGCACTAACTGTAATAGTCTTAGTTTTTCCCCTGATTGTTCAGTATACACTCAATACCATACACACACAGGAGTAGGGTTGTTATTCTCTCCGGAGAAGGCCCAACACAGTATAAAAATTCCGTGTCAATCTCTCTACATGATTCTATTCTAGGAGACCCCGAATCAAACAATCTTTCGTAAGTTCGGTTCTAAAACACCGAAGCGGTTGGCGCCGGCCGTGGGGATCTTCGGTAATTTCTTGTCAAACATTCTCTCTGTTTTCCAAATCTCATGCATTCATGGCGGAGAATGGAGCGAGGAGAACTGGTTCGACTTGGCGGTCTGTGACGTCGACATGGATGCCGGATTGATTCTGAACCGAGTGATGACTCATCCTATGGCATTGCCGCCTCAGGATCTTCCCACAGATCCAGGAGACAATGTCGCCGGTGGAGTTGAGGAGGGATCCTTATCCCCCACAACAGTACGTCCAAGAGAGGAATCTACCCTCTCAAGGGGCAAGGGTCAATTTGACCAGGACCACACCCAGGTGGACTCACGACACGACGAGAGTTTTTCCTCGAAGTGTCCAAGTTCCCCTAAGGCGGTCCGACTTGGTGAGGCAAGCTCTAGAAGCCACACTGGGACTTCACCGCATCTGGTGATTCTCTCTCTGGATAACGCCAGAGAGCGGGATCAAGCATGCTTTTCCCGCAAATTCGACCATCTCTCCATGAGTCACACTGCCGACGGAGACAGTTATAACCCGGACTTCCCTACTTGGAGGATTACTCCAAGTCGCCAGATGGTGTCTCGGCGACTCCTCAAGCGGAGAGGCCTCGGCGCAAGTGAGAATCATCAGCAGGAGGTCTTAGTCCTTCCTCGGATCAAGATCACTCTTCTAGAGACCGAGATGGAGACCCTTCCGAAGGTCACACATCGCGCCCTCCTGGCAATGGCGAGACACCACCATCGGCGACACGACCAATGCCTTCATGAACACCGGGAAATCCTCGACATTCTCGGCTTCATTGAGGCAATCTCAAGAGTCTAACATGGAAAATCTTGAGGCAATTGAAGGAAGAAGATTGAAGCTCGGAAGAATTTGCTCGGGCGTATTCAATATCAATCGAGAGAAGCTCGAGAGCTCCAAACATCAATGATTTGCTCGAGAATCCAACTCAAGAGCTAGCCCGAACGCCAGACTCGACCTCTTATTTGAAGAGATCGCACAAAGGCTTCGAGTACAATGAAAAAAGCCGAAGCTCCTCGTCGACATCATTCAAATAGTCGTACCCATCGACTTCTTCTGCTACCGATCAATCCAACATATCACCACGTAGAAATCGGTTACAACAACAAGTCGTGTCGATCTCCTACTCGAAGAAATGTCTTCCAAATGACCGATGATCAACAAGCTCCTCGGAAGGTGATCGTTCACCACTCCGACATGGAAATCTGCAACGGCGGATAAACTACGAGTATTCCCTCGTGGGACCGAGACCTATTACAGTCGGGTCAACTCACATCTTGGGTATCGCCGAGTACGACCACCGATGATATCAACCCTTCTTTTACGCAAAGGAGGCGTCAAGAAGTCATTCTTGGATGTCGGGCATTCTCGCCGATCTCCGAGCTATTCATTGCCACCTCGTTTTCGACCGATGAACATGGAGAAGTTTGATGGTTCCCAAAATCCCATCGAATTCCTTCAAATTTACTAACAATTTGTTCGAGCGGCGGGAGGAGGAGAGCATGTGATGGCAAATTACCTTCCAAGCGTGCTCGAAGGATCGCTTTCGATCGTGGTTACTAAACCAACCACTCGAGTCGATCTATTCTTAGCAACATCTCTGCGATCTTCTCTTGGCAAATTTCCAAGGCACATACAATCGCATACAGAAAGGAGGACGACTTGCACGGATGAGACGAGCGACAACGAGACATTGCGCCCGATTCATCAAGCGCTTGATCGGTTCGTAACTCAATTCCGGAAGTTTCTGATTCATCTGTCATCAGGGCTTTCAAGCAGGGAGTCCGTAGTAGAAGGATAACAGAGGATATTGCTTTAAATCCTCCTACTTCTGTCGCCGAACTCTTCGAAATGGCCGATCGATATGCTACTGCCTCTGAGGCGGTCGAGTGGAACAACACAATTGATCGTGAAGACAATCCATCTCGAGAGCCAGGCGAAGTTGGTAAGAAGAAGGATAAGAAAGCAAAAAAGTCCAAGAATAAGATGAAGGGTCAAAAACCCAGCGGTTCCAAGGAGGTATTGGCTGTGAATGATAAAGAGCCACGCACATCCAAGCCACACTCCGACAGAGGCAAAGGTAAGCGCCCTGATCGGAAAAATGATAAGCCTAGGTGGTGTCCTTTCCATAAAAAGGAAGGGCATGACCTTCGCAACTGCCGGGTCTTCCAACGAAAGCTTGAAGACTACTACAACGGCAAAGGACCACTTCCCACCCTCGGCGGTAGGTCAAACAAGTGGTCATAAATCTTGAGATGACGAAGAGGAGATGCTGCCTGGGATCCGCAACACACCATTGAACACATCTACGGGGATCATCGGCATATGAATCAAAGCGACACTCAAGGTCACTTAGCGAGAGGTAAACTCCATAGATCCTCCTCTCGTCAATAAATTACGAAGTGGTCGAAGTCACCATTTCTTTCGAGAAGAGTGATTGCCGATCCTTCGACTCGACAGTCGATACCCAATTGTGGTCGAACCCACCATCAACAATTGTCGGGTCAATCGAGTTTTGGTTGATGGTGGAAGCTCGTTAAATATTTTATTCTACGAGTGCCCCGATGACATGCAAGTACCGGGACCAAAGTAAGACCGATGCGATACTCTTTCCATGGGATTGTACCGATCTTGACCAAACCAATTGGTCAAGTTTCTCTTCCTTTAACATTTGGTTCACCAAGTAATTTCGTGACGAGAAAATCTCCTTTGATGTGGTCGATTTCGATCTGACATATAACGCCATACTCGGACGACCAACTTTGGCAAAATTCCTAATGGCTACTCATTATGGATATCAATGTATTAAGATGCGGGTCCCAAAGGAGTAATTACAATCCATTGTGACAAGAAGATGGCGCATACCGCGATCGTCGATCCCTTGAGATGGTAGGACAAATACCAACTCGAGAAGAAAGTCGACCTTCGACTAGCAAGTCGAAGCCTAAAAACTCGCACCAAAGCCAAACGACAAAGTCAAAGAGGTTCCTCTCGGGCGCAGAGAGCCCTCGAAGATCGCATCGAGGATACTTCCGACCCCAAATAGGAAGACGCCCTCATCACCTTCCTCCGAGCTAACGCAGATGTATTCAAGTGGCAAGCATCCGACATGCCCGAGTCCCTAGGAGGTGATCGAGCACGAAGCTAGCCTTACGGCCGACAAAGTACCAGAAAACAAAAATTGCGGAGATTTGCCCCGATCGGCGAGATGCTATTAAATCGAATTGGATAAGCTACTTAAAGCGGGCTTTATAAGAGAGTCAACCATCCGAATGGTTGGCTAACCTGTAATGGTTAGAAAGTCAAGCGGCAAATGGCGTATGTGCGTGAGACTTTCTTGATCTTAATAAAGCTTGTCCAAAAGACGATTTTCCTTTACCTCGTACGATCGGTTGGTTGACTCTCTGCAGTTGTGAAATGTTAAGTTTTTAGATGCATATTCGGATATCACCAGATTAATATGTGTCTAGACGATGAAGAAAAGACCGCATTTATTACACCATTTGGTATATTTTGCTATGTCAAAATGCCATTTGGTCTAAAAAATGCGGTAGCTTCTTTTCAACGCTTGATGCAGAGCAACTTTTTCATCTCAATTAGGCGAAATCTAGAAGCCTATGTTGATGACTTAGTTGTCAAAAGCATCAAGAAACTTAATCATATTACCGACCTACAAGAAACATTCGACAATCTCGTAAAACATCGCTTAAAACTTAATCACGAGAAGTGTGTGTTTGGAATCTCTTGAGGAAATTGCTTGGATTCCTAGTATCTATACGAGGAATTGAAGCGAATCAAAAGATAAAAGCCATTTTACAAATCGCCCTCAACTACACGGAAAGAAGTCCGAAACTCCTTTGGGTGCATGGCGGCTCTAAGTCGTTTCATCGCACGATCGGGAGAAAAGGGACTACCTTTCTTTAAACTTCTAAGGAGACACGAAAGTTTTGAGTGGTCGAATGAGGCAAACGCTGCCTTTGAGGATGTCAAGAGGTACCTTCTGAGTGCTCCTATTACGGTCTCTCAGGGCGGAAGAAACACTCTTGGTTTACCTAGCTACCACGCCACGGCGGTCGGTAGATCTTGGTTGTAGAGCGTGAAAATGTACAATGACCGGTTTACTACGTAAGTGAAGTTTTACACGGACCTAAGGGCGTTACCCTCGGGTCCAAAAGCTTCAGATGCCCTCCTCATGTCTTCGAGGAAACTCGGCATTATTTTGGTAGCACAAACTAGTCATGTGCGTCCGAGTTTCCCTTGGGAGCGATCCTCGAGAATAGGGAAACAATGGGGCGCATGGCAAAATGGTCGGTCGAACTTGGGGAGTTCGACATCCATTTCGTGTCCCGAACGGCCGTTAAATCCCAGATCTTGGCGGACTTTTGTGGCCGAATGGTATCTCCTAACGGAGAGACCTTAAAGTATGCCATACAATTAAACTTTCGGGCCACTAATAATGTGGCGAAATCTGAAGGTTTGCTAGGTTTGGTATCTGACGTGAAAGCGCTCTCGATTCGCCGACTACTCGTGAGAGGAGACTCTCAACTAGTCGTGAATCAAGTCGGTAAAAGTACCGGTGCTCTAACCCGACAATGTCTCGGTACTTATCGAATCGTAAGCTAGAAAAGCATTTTTTAGGTTTGAGGCACAATTCATCCCTCGAAAGGATAATTTCCTCATGAGACCGACTTGCTCGAATAGCTTCTTCGGATCTGAAGTACCAAAAGGAGTCTTCTTGGAACAACTCGAAGCCTTCTCAGGTCGAAGAGCGAGACACCTCCTATTGAGACGACCTCTCTAGAATACGAGGATACATGGATGGCGCCCATCTATGATTATCTTGAAGGGTTACAGCGAAAGGCGATCTCGAGGCGGATCGCTTATCCCTAAAAGCCAAAATGTATACTTTGGTGAAGGAGTTCTCTATAAGCGAGGTACTCAAGGGGTGCTCATGCGATGCATTCATGAGAGCGAAGGATTAACACTCCTTCACGACATACATGGTGGCATTTGTGGAAATCATGCTTCCTCTGAACGTTGGTCGGCAAGGCTTTTCGACAAGGTTTTCTTGCCAACACCCTATACGATGCTAAAGAGTTGGTTAAAAGTGTGTCGATGCGGTTTCATAGCGAGCAAATACACCAACCAAATCGGGCATTACAAACAATACCTCTATCTTGGCCTTTTGCAACACAGGGTCTTGATATCTCGGGACCGTTTCCTAAAGCTCCGGGAGGTTTGAGTTCCTTTTGTGGCTATTGATCGTTCACAAAATGGATTGAAGCCGAACACATGGATCGGATAACAGCGAAGCAAAGACAAAGCGGTTTATGATGAGATGCGTAATTACTCGATTTGGAGTACCAAGTCGAATAATTACGAGATAATAGTAAGCAATTTTCGGCGCAAAATTTCAGGAATTTTCTGACGAGTTGGGTACCAAGTTATGTTATGTACATGGCCCATCCCGAGTAATGGGGCGGTCGAGCGTGCAAGCGGCCAAATAATGAGAGGAATTAAAACTCGAGTCTTGACCCGACTCATCAAGCGCTCGGGGCTTGGGTACAAGAATTACCCTCGTATTATGGGCGATTCGTACAACTACCGATCAGACTCTGGAGAAACACCTTTCTTTTTAGTCTTGGTCTTTGAAGCTATGCTTCCTCCTAACTAAAGATCGGTCAACACGAGTCGAAACATTCACGGACTCCAACCAGGAACAAATTGAGCAGATGATATTAATCTACTTGAAGAAAGGAGAAACCAGGCCCTAATTAGTTCGGCAATCTACCAACAAGCCTGCGAAGATACTACGATCGTAAGGTTCAACCTCGCACTTTTCTTTGTAGGTGACTTAGTATTGAGGCTTTGCCAATCCAAGTCTAATCGGAACAAACTTTCTCCCAAGTGGGAAGGTCCTTACACGTGGTCGAAGTTACTCGTCGAGTGGTGATACGATTGGCAATGGAAGGCGGCGGAGTTCTCTCGAATTCTTGGAACATTGACCCGATTCACAAGTTCTATGTGTAACCGACCATTAGGACAATAAAGAATCGGGTTTTTCTATCTCTATTGTCTTACTTTTGAGTAGTGCTTTCATTATTTTTCGACTATGTTTTAAACACCCGTTTTCTTTACCTTTGGTCGGAGGCGATAACATCACCTAGTCGAAGCCTCTCCTCTCTGCATGTGGTCACGCCCACTAGAAGGAGTTTCCTAGTGTCGACTCGTTACTCGCTTTTATGGCCAACACAAAGAACTCGGGTTTTATTTAGTCGAAATATTTTTGAAGGCCAACTCTTTTCACCTTAGTTTATTTCTTGATTAATTTGAAAAATACTCTAAGAAGAGCGCACTTTCTCGATTTGCTTAACCGTCTTGGGTGTACTCGTTTCATCTCAACTGGTGGGAGGAAGAGACACATCTAGTCGAAGCCTCTCCTCTCTCGCGCGTGGTCACCTTGCTGGAAGGAGCTTCCTAGCTTTGTTCGGTTTCCTACTCTTGCTACCGGGCAGACTTATCGAGTCCAACGGAGAAGGACGAGTAAATATTTTAAAGTCCTCTAGGCGTTTGCTTAACTCAAGTTGCCGTTCTCGATTTGATTAAACTAGTCGGAGATGTTAACATTACCTAGTCGAAGCCTCTCCTCTCTGCACGTGGTCACGCCCACTAGAAGGAACTTCCTAGTGTCAACTCGTTACCACCCTTTCGACCAGTGCATGACAATTGAGACCCAAAACTACAAGTTAAACAAACCTCTCTATTTTGAAACCCTTTCTATAGACTATTTACTTAGTTTGTCTAAACAAACTCAAAGAAATAGTCGAGGCTAGAATAATTTGATTTCAATTCTTAGTCTTTATTTAGTTAATTATCTTTTGAGTTACTAACTACTCGACAAGATGATTTGCGAGAGACAAAACTATTTACTTAGTTTTCACAAACTAAGCAAATAGTCGGGGCTAGGATAAAGTCATCACATTTGACTTCATTTCTTAGTCTTTAAATTAGTTAATTATCTTTTGAGTTACTAACTACTCGACAAGATGATTTGCGAGGAACAAGATGGATTACATCAACAAAAGATTGTTTTCACAAGTTCATTACAGACTACTCAAGAGGAGAGCCCAATGCATCTCCTCTGAAACTTTCCTACTAGCGATTGCATCTCCTCCATCGACGTCTTCCTTCGCTTGAGAGCGGTTGAAGTCGGCCGAGTGGTTGCACATTAAGGTTGGGGTCATGAGCTTTAAGTTTTGCTAATGCATAACTTATGCGTTTCGAGCCTCCTTTATCGATTCACTTGGTTGGCCTTGAGTGGTCACCAGATCTTGCAAAATCGACTTGATCCCCAATGGTACTTGTGTGAGCAGCTATTGTATCATCTTGAGAGTCTTTCCCTCACTATGTAGCTCACCAAGCACATTGTTGAGGCGTGATGTTTCCTTGAAGTTTAATCTTCATTGCTTCCATCTCTGTTGGGTACAAGTTGAAGCCTCATGAGCTTTTTGTTTTCGACCACTTGCTCTGAAGAAATAAGATTGGTCAAACAAAAATAAACTCCTAGAGGAAAAAAAAACAAAAATAATCACGGGTAAAAGAATTTCTTACCCACTAGTTGAGAATCCAACTTCTTGACCTCTTCATTATGGGAAGCAACGGTCTCGGCATACTTTTTCTCCCATGATACAATATCCTCTACATTCTTCTTTGCAATAAGGGCCAGTGCAGTTATAAATCACGGCTTTATCCGCGATTTCGATCTCAAGTTCTCTCAATTTAACGTCCATTGCTAGAAAGGAAGTGGAAGTGAGAAAAGGGAAATAACTTCGTAAGGAATGCAGTAAAGAATTACTTACTTGATATTCGAGTTCTCGCGTCTCAAGGTTTTGATCTTTATTTTTGGACATACGAGTAAGCTCGTGAATAACTAAAGTTTTCTCTCTAACTTCATTACGGAGCTTTTTCGTCTCGTCTTCTTTTTACGAAAAGAAGCAAGAGTTAGGTAAAGATCAAAGATATAAGCGATCTTAAGTTCAAGCACTTCTTGTTTAATTTTTCCTGCGACTTCATGGTTGCGAGTTAGCTTCTTTAAGCTTTTTCCTGAGGTCTAATACCTCTTCCTAAACTTTTTCGACTCCTCTTTTTCATAATCGGCGAGTCGGCTAAGGTCTTAGCGTCCTTTGTTTAACACGCAAGGATAACGGTGGACATGAGCATGGGTCAATCGATTGTAAGTTCTTCTACAACCATTGACCTAGTCGTAAGTTCTTCTACGACAAAGCCACTTTGGTCATAAGTCTTTTCGACCATTACCTAGTCGTGAGTTTTTCCATGACAAATCCGTAAGCACTATATAAGTAGTCAAATCCAAGGTGACTATGAATAGCGATGACTTACCACCTCTCTGCTGTTTGCAAAGTTCCTCTTTCTCTGTCATACTCTAGAAGTTGTCGATGATATTCACCGACAACAACGACAATTTGCTCTATGGCTTTACGCAAGATGAAAAGACAATGAGAAACAAGAGAAGATTATACATGTATATATAAGTACGATTAAGTACTTACATTCATAGTTGATCGAGCAAACATCGAGTAAACCAGACTCGGATCTTGACTTGTCTACCCTCGTGACTTGGTCCCACCAAACCTTCTCAAGGCGTTCATTATCAAAGGTATCCCTCTATTGGGAATATCGTTGGGATGGGGACTTCGATCGCGAGATCTGAAAGCGAAGACCCTACGATGGAAGCGAGCCCAAAGAAGTCGGTCAGAAGTTGAAATACTCTTCTTCTTGATTACGTAACCGAATTCTCTTTGGAGTCTGGGTAGGAGGAACGTCTGCGAACGATCTCCTTTCCCAAGACGGTGGGCGTAACCGCCACCATCTTGACCAGAGGCCTGCGGTTGCCTCTGTTCTATCCACGACCATCTCGGTGGTCGTGCGACCTACCTCGAGAGTCGCGGTATTCTTGGAGCTTTCACGACCATCTCAGTGGTCGCAGCTATTGCTGGAGTCTCCACGACCATCTCTGTGGTCACCGCTGCTACTTCAGAGGTTGTAGCCGCTACCTTACTAGGTACAACAGGTACCTCATTGGTTGTCGTAACCACTTCAGGCGCCACGACTTCCTCTACCACCTGGGCCGAGGATGATCCCTCGACCACTTCCCTTGTTGTCTCTCCAGCAGCTGGAGAGGTAGCAATAGGCTTCTCAACGGAAGCATTCTCGGGGGCTGAAGGAGTCGGGCTAAAAACAGCAAAAGGAAAGCAATTCAGGTTGTGAAAAGGAAAAAGGTAAATTCTGTTCTTACACTTTAGTATATTTCACATACCTCTGCACCTTGGACCTAAGCAGAATTTGGGAGTCACTTTCCCAGCGGAAGATTTCTTCTTCTCTCGACCACTTACGGTGAAGTTCGAGTTGAAGAATGGGCTTAGCCACGACCACGTCTGGTCGAGGATTTTGAACAGGGACCATATCTCCGGTCTCCTGACTTCCTGGATGGCCGAGATCAGTCTCGACCACTCCAAGAGCGAAGATTGCCATCAGCCATAGGCTCTCTTCGAGCGGTATTATCCTTCACAAAAGACATAAAATCCTTCCAATTCTCCTTTTCCAAGTGCTTAACAAAACCGGAGGGCGTAAACTGCGAAAGATTTTTTGTCATAATAGAAGGGTACCTTGGCCTTGCGAGGTTTGCGCTTTAGAGGTTCAGCTACTTGACCTCCTCCACTTGACTATTTTAGCCTCGGCTTGGTTGTAGCTATATTCGCCTAAGCTTTGCAGAGGATCCGGTCAAGGACTAGAACTTGAGCTCGCCCTCCTTTATCGTCACCCCTTAAAAGTCGGCGTCTCTTGGGCCGAAGGAGCCGAGCCTTTGTCCTTTGTCAACCTGCACCGATGGTTATCGAGATGACTTCTTCATCATCCCGCGATTTTCCATGCCTACTTTACGTAAAGCAAAAGCGAAGAGAAGAATTACTAATCGGTCGTAAGATTTTCTCGACAATATCAAGTCGTAAGTTTTTCTCGACCTTTCCTCAACCGTAAGATTTCCTACGGTCACGACTAAGTTGTAAGTTTTTTACAACATTTCTCTAGTCGTAAGTTCTTTCTCGACTATAAAGTCTTAAAGATAAAATCAACTCTTGATTACCTTTAGGCGAACCATCCTTTCCTCTGCGGATCGACCTTAAGGATTTTAGGAACCGCCACACTAAGTGGCGGAGACTTCTCACAAACGAGTTTGACTCTAACGTCAATCTCCGCTGGTGAAAGATCTGTTCAAACAGATAAAGGCATCTTTTAAACAACTTTGTAGAAAGACCAAACTGAGAGCTAAGTCGAAAATTCACTTACCCTCGTTGTAGTCCCTGGTTGGGTCTGTTAGCCCCGAGTATCTCCACATAGGGGATGCTCGTTTCTTCAAAGGACTAATTCGTGTGATGAAATCTTTCACCACATGCCATCCGTCGACCCTTCCTTCTTCAAGTCCTTGATAGCTTGAACATAAGGGGCAATCCGGCTGATATCTTCAGGAGTCGAATCCCATGAAGATTTCTTTTCAGCAGCCTTTCCCACGAAAGAGAGGTCGCTTACGAGGTGACTTTCCAGTAAAACCACCTCTTCCTCCATCCCGGCCACGAAGACCGGGTGAAACTCTGAATATACTCCCTCGACTTCCCGTCGTGGAGTTTTAGACCACAACTTCCAGCAATCCCGGCTTGCCGAGACATTCCATAGAAATATTGGAAAAGCTCAAGGTCATGGGAATTCCCAGTCACGCCTCGCACAAATATACGAAAACGCTCAGCATGGTGATGGAGTTAGGACCAAGGTTCACTAACTCCACCCCAAAATGCTCGAGCACAACTGTGAGAAAGGGGTGAGCAGGCAGTCGAAGGCCACACTCACAATAAGCCTGGAAGACGGGAATTTGCCCATTCTCCTGACGGCCATGTCTTGCCCAATTGCGGAAGCCATTTCACAAGAGTCTTCTCTGGAATCTTCCGGCGACAACTAGGGCTTGAATCTTCGCGCATCCATCTCCGACTCTTCCCACTCGAAACTTTCTGGCCATCTCTCGGAAGCAGAAATTTTGGGTCGAAAAAGAGGGCACAATTGGAGTGGCGGCGGAGAAGGCAAGAACGACTTCGGCGGAGAAGGCAAGAGCTTGAAGAACAAAGAGGAGCAATTTGGGGAAAAGTAAGATCTTAGGTTTTACCCTCCGGTGAGTATATATAACGCGTACCTTGAGCCGGGCGTGACATTCAAGGGTCGCCACCGTCTCGAACCGCTTCAACAGACATGCTAATCAAGCGTCGTTTGAGATTCCCATGTGTCCGCTCGAGAAATTCAGGTTTGCGTTTACATCTCAAGCGAAATTACTTCCTTGGTTAGATCTTTTCAACCAAAGGAAATGATAATCGGAAAGTTCTTTCTTCCGATCACTATACTCGACCACCTTGTGATCGTAGAAATGCTTTTACGACCACTTGATAGTCGTAAGCAATTTTCTTGACCAAGCACATTTCGGTCAAAGTAGTATACAATCGAAGAGTTTTTCCTTCGATTATTTTCTCGATCCTCTCATGATCGTAAGACCATCTAGAACCCTTTACCAAGTAAGTTGCTTTCACTTGAAGTCGGGGGGCTAGATGGCGAGGATATAATAATCCTCATTTTACCTTTTATCTATAATTTTTATTATAGGTAAATATGGCGTCATGTGAACCCCGAGTGTACCCTTAATGTTATGAAGGAAGAACCAAATGGATGGTCGTAAGTTCTTCTCGACCACCCCCATAGTCGTAAGTTATGCTACGACTATCCCATAGTCGTAAGTCTTGCTACGACTACCTCATAATCGTAGATTCCTCTCGACTAGGTCACCAGACCACCTTATAATCAAATGAACTGCGGACAAGTGGGTCTTATTGATTAAGGGATTCAAACAATCATCATCTGTTGTTATTCTACGAATAATGGCACGTAATACCCATTATCTACGGTATATAGTCATTTGAGCGACGTGGAGGAATTAATACACCGTAATTACTACCAACATCGCCCGATAGGAGGTGATGAGGCGCTTTACTCGAGTAATCGCCGCTCCTTCACGTACTATAAAAGGCGGCAACTAGAGAAAGGGAGAAAAGATCGAGCCATCACGAATACAAGCACTATCTGTAATAGTCTTAGTTTTCCCCCTGATTGTTCAGTATACACTCAATACCATACACACACGGGAGTAGGGTTGTTATTCTCTCCGGAGAAGGCCCAAACCTGTATAAAAATTCCCGTGTCAATCTCTCTGCATGATTCTATTCTAGGAGACCCCCCGAATCAAACAATCTTTACGTAAGTTCGGTTCTAAAACACCGACAGAACCGCTAACGACTCGTGGCCATAAAAGGGTTTTCGAGTCACAACCGATTACGCATGAACCTACAGGGTCACACACTTAACAGGTTGGAACAAACGTGTTCGAATAGGATCCGTCGTGCGCTCTTTATAAGGGGATACATGAGGCTGTTGGGATAACACACGCGACGTAAGTTGCTCCACCGAAACCCTAGCTGCCATATTCTCGAGAGAGCCTTGCCGTACTAGTTGGTGCTAGCACACCGGTATATGGTGTTCCATCCCTAGATGCGTGGATACCGTAGAGACACTGCTACGGTTGCTGTTGCGCTCAAGAACGATCCACGACTTTGCAAGCAACGCAATTGGTTGCTGGAGGAGACGATCGATGTCGAGGACGTTGGATAATTGACTACGACTAATTCATCGACGTACTCTTCGTTGGATCAGGTTGCTCCAACTTTTCTTCCGCTGCACTACACGTCTAGTAGTAACGATCTATGATCTTCTACTTGCATGGCTTTCTGGTTTACGTGGTAGAATTTTTGAATTGCCAGCTAGTGTAGTGTAGCCTATCCGTATCCCTTCAGGAACCATCTGCTGGTCCACATCATCCTCGTCGTCGGATCATTCGTCTACTCACAATGCCATATAGTCTCGGTCTTCGAGATCCATTCTTTGCACTACGGCTTCCAGCTCCTCACCCTTATCAACAAGCCCACTAGCTTACCTGACTGAAGGAGCTACTTCCGCAGGGTCTTCAATGACAGCATCCGCTACTCCTGGACCTTCGACCATTGTGTGCGCCGCATTGTGGCTGGAATCCCCGACTTGTTCTTCGGCATCACCACCCCCTTCTTGTTCAGCCACGGATGCAGAAGTGGGCTTGGCATATGCCTAGACCAGAAGAACCAAATCTCACCCTTTCTCTCTCGCCATGCGTACATATGACTGCCATGACATTATTCCCTTAAGCTGAACTAACTCCCAATATGTGCTTTGTGTTGGTTGGGAGGCAAGGTAAGTCAATCTCGGATCATACACAGTATGGTCCAAATCGAATGTGTGGAATAACCACCGCATCATAGTGCCCCATGTACGCTGCTCTGGTCTTGGTAGCTGTATAGTCGCTGATTGGAAATAACGCAAATCAATCCCCTTGAGACCCTCACGAATAGTTCCCTGGCCGTAGTAAATTTTAAAATTGGTGACGTCCGACATATTTGACGCACTGCACCGAAAACAAGATTTTCACGATTAACCGCATATCTAAAACTAAACAACTCACCGAAAAGGATTATGTACAATATACTGCACTACGTAACCATACATAACTATGTGTAATCCATTCTATTAAAAAAAATTACATGAAAGATGGGCGACCGAATGGACAGCAATTCGCTAGCTTCTCTCCTCCTATGTACTATGCTTCTTTCCCTCCCATCTTTCTCTTTTTTCTGAATAAAAGTAAGTTTTTCCTAAATTTTTGGATCTTTTATAGGGGAGATTGTGTCGCCATTTAGAATGGCGACAGAGACTTGCGGTATCTCTACCGCCATTTGAAATGGCGGTTCTCCAAATTTTCAAATTTTTCTAAAAAAACCTCTATCGTCATTTGAATTGGCGACATGGACCTATCGCCGTTTGACTGGTCCCTATCGCCAATTCAAATGGCGACAGGGAGCTCTGGGTATCCTGTCGCCGTTCTAATTGGCGATAGAAGCCTAGTTTTGTAATTATTTTTTCAACTATTTATTTTTATAATTATCTTTTAAATTAATATTATTTTAAAAAAAATCGACGGCGACCTAGCTATCTAACGAGCTCGCGTACTAGTTGGTCGCGTATAACATCGCGCGGCCGGGCATGCGTTGATCGCAAAACGGCAAACATCAACAAAAGAAACACACAGAAAAGTCGGCGGTACTGTACGTAGCTTAATTTTCTTTGAAAATGGAGTAGAGTTAACCTTCTAAATTACAAACAATTAATCCAGAAGAAGTACATCATATTCCACGTAGAAGTAGTAGACTCGGTAGAATTGGATGTTTTTTTTACAAAGAATTGGATCCATTTCAAATAGCAAGAATTAGGATTCTTGCTCTTCCCGTTAATCTCCCTTCGAATTCAATGATCGAGATGTGTTTTCATAGTCGTTTTCAAATGCACTCGATTCCATATCTTTCTATACGAAAATTGCATGTGTTCCGAACGAAATCTCTTCTCCTGATCGTTTGCACCCATGCATCTAATAAATAAATAAATCACACGCATTGCTCCCCGCCATTTATGCATATGTATATTTTTAAGACCAAATTACGAACTTTGCACAAAAAAAAAGATAAAGAAACAAAGCGTAGCTAGTGGCCTTGTAGAGTACTACACGTAGCAGTGAAGGCTCACCCGACCGATGCTGACCTGCCGTTTGCGCCTAAATTACGCGAGCGTCATTTTTCGTGCCGCTCTCTCGACGACAAATGGTCGTTATTTGACGCCATCATCGATATGTTTACACATGCACGTAGCTGCTGCTCAATGGCAAGGCTAGTCACTAGCTAGCCTCTCGATCGTATGAGTTGCCTAGCAACGTCTAAGGGTAATGGTAACTTTAGTCGTCTTTTAGCTGTCATATCATCTAAAAATCTAGTTAGAAAAGAGAGAATGTGTCATCTCTTATATAAGAGATAAACTGAGCATATAAATCATTGTAAATTGTTAAGAGATAAACTGAGCATGTAAACCATCGTAAATTGTGAGTGTGTAAAGAGAAAAGTTATGTTGAAAATGAAAAATATGTCAAGGAAAGTTGTTGGTGATATATAGGTCTGTCAACTTTTTTAAAAGTGTAGTTATCGATGATAGTTTTGTTAAGTATTACCTATATTAATTCTTTGTGAAAACGGCCCCTCCGTCCTTGGCCACATCACCCTAAAAAAGACGGTCGTCAGATCGTCTCAGGAAGGCCGCGATCGCTGGAGCCACGCCTACGCTTGGTGTGCTGTGTGCGCTATCACTGGGACGCGCATGTACGTCCACTTGCTTCGCTCGATCGCCGTGCCACTCCAGTGGACCCGTAGCCGCACACCTGTGCACGCTTTTCGCGACGCGTGTCCGTGCCCGCGCCGAGGGTGCAAGTGATCTTCTAGTATGTATAGGGTTCCATGGGATTCACGCTAAATAAATTGACCATGCATACTTAATGCACGTAAATTCCGAAGGCAACCTCGTTATGTCATCTCTCTTAGCACACCGCTGCCATCGATCGGGTGTGGGGTCATCACCCTCCTTGTAGACTTCCCCATTTTGCACCGTTGCCCTGTCCTGTCGTCCAGGGAGAGTGGCATACACTGTGGCAGAATTAACTATCTAAAGTAGAAAATGACATTAAACTGTACATATATACTTTGGAAAACAAATGAAAGCTAAAAAAACTTATGGGCAATTACTATTGATCTAGTTCTGGAGTGGCATTCTATTGAACCAGTTGTCTGTTAGCTAGATCAGTGGCATTCCGGGAACCGTCAACTTTGTAGATATATGTAAGCTGGAGGTAGCTCCGCACATATGTACAAACGGGACGACCCTTTGCGGATCTGAAACGGTTTTAGGAAACACTTATGAACCTAATTAGGTACTCCTTATATCACAAAAGAGTGACGTTTTTTTTTTCTCTTTTTAAAGTCAATGATATACTTCGTTGACTACTAAATTTTCTTATCATATATTCAAAAATAGTTATGAAAGTACAATATTATGATATTATTTTTCATAACAAATTCACTCATATCAATTTCATATATCCAAACTAAATATCTTAAACAATATCATTGGTCAAAATTTATATAGTTTGACTACACGCATAAGCATTCTAAAGCGTCACTCTTTTACGATCGAAGGGAGTACTAGCTATATATATAGAGAGACATATAGCTAGCTTCATCCATGCTTCTAATTAATAAGCACACAACTGACATGATCTGCTTGATCGAGCCACTGCCATAGTACTCACGTATGAGTCTAAAGGAAGAAACTTCGTGTATGCTAGTACGTACATGCCATGCACTACTATAAAAAAGGTCTTTACAGACGGTTTAAAAATATCATCACAGATAGTTTCGTGGGCTGTATGGGTCAGTAATGATATGAGGTCATTACAGACGATTTTTGAATCGTCTGCGATGCAGACTATCATAGACGGTTATTAACTCAAAACCATCTGTGATAGTAAACTATCACATACGGTTTGTAGATTAAACCGTCTGTGATAACTGATGTATCACAGATGGTATGTCCTAAGGAACCGTCTGTGATAGTCTTTTGTATTACTAAATCTATTTCTGTTTATTGGCTAGTCTCAGGAAATGCTAGCCATACTCTCTGAAACAAGCTGAAACACAACAAGTACATGTATACATCCAATTCACATTCATTTCAGAAACAAGCACATCCAATTCACGTTCATTTTAGAAACAAGCACATCCAATTCACAAATCAATTAACTAAAATTAACCATTCATATACATTTACACACATGTACCATTAAGTTCAATCTTATCCCAATCAAGTTCAATCTACATTGTAGAACTTAACATCTGGATTTATGACCTCATGGTTCAAGAATGTCGCAAACTGTCCTTGAATGTTTATAAGCTGACCCTGTTCCAACGCAGTTGTATCGATATTCGCAACATGTCGCTAGGAAGATTAAATTCGTGCATATACAAATTGATAAGTATGAAATAATTATTGCAAGATTGAAAAACCTGAGGATTATGGGTCATTACGGAACCGACAAGTAGTTCCATGTTGTGGCAAACATAGTATCCATAGATGTTGCAGGCCGACGACTGCTGGTGACACTGCAAAAATAGAATTTGTTAGTTCGAGAGGCGTTACTACGAAGTGTTATATAGGATTAATGTGTAGTAGCGAATACCGAAAAATTTAGATCGTATCGCAGAATCCTTCCCTTGCGATTCCCTCCTTTATCAAAGTACACAGTGAACGACCTACGTGATTCCAAGAAGTTAGCCTTAGCCGTTGCAAAAGAAGAAAAGACTATAATAGAGTTATCTATGGAGGAAATGTGTTTACCCGTCGATTAATTGTCAGACAATTGTGAAATCGTATATGGTCCTCTTTAGGGAATCTAGGTATATTACCCTGTTCCGTCTTGGTATAATTAAATTAGAATCTAGTGGAACCTACACATGTATGTCGTCATGGTCATTAAGTTTGTGTTGCTTATAAAGTACAAATCAACAAGTATAGACACTAGTGCAGCACTTATACCTGGTTGTAGGGCAAAAGTATGAATTTCTTGTCACGGTGAGCCAGCAATGACTCCATCGTGTAATCCTCGACGAATTTTGCATTCTCCTTGATGGTTTGCAAGGAGACCAAGTGTGGGTCGAGGAAACCCACCAATAATTCCTATATATATATATATATATATATATATATATATATATATATATATATATATATATATATATATATATATATATATAATACCTCAAAGTGAGTTCTATGAAAAATTTCATTACATTCCACTTTTTATAGCAAAATTTGTGTATATACTTCCTTTATATATGAAAAAGGGTATATAACAAAAACAAAAAGGCTCCAATGAAAATTTTTCAATCAAGTCGCATTGGAGTATCTTATAATTGGTATTTAAGTATACTTGAAAATGATAAAGAAGTATACTATGTGTGTTTAAGTGGTATATTGGAAGTGGGAGTACATACTCCCAAGAATATGAAATATATATATATATATATATATATATATATATACACACAAAAGCAAGGAGTTATATATAACATTTATCGGTATTACACGAACGTTGACCGTGATTGTACACACTTACAGTGTCCAGCATCGCATGAGTGAGGCATCGAGGACAACGAGGTTAAAGAGAAAGAACAAGTCCTCGAAGGTCACTGTGAAAACACAGTTTTGAACCACGTGGTTAAGATGATCCTTCTTGAACTCGACGTTGACACCCGAGCGTCGTTGTCCATTCGTCTTGTTGGCCTGTTCCATATACCATGTATTCAATCTCGTGCAAGAGAATCCTAGGGTACGGTCGGGCTCTACCATCTCGACCAACGGCTGGCCTAGCACAATTTTTTGAGCCAACGGCAAGAAGGGGATATCAGAACAGGAGTCGAGTGTCTTCGATTTGCCCTTGCTGCCTTGCTTTTTAAAGGTCGACTTCATGAGAGTCGACCGAGCACGAGGTGTAGATGCATCTAATGCACCAGGCCCTTGCTGCTTCGGTGAAGGTAGCTCTGGTGCAAGTACCTCCCATGGACTTGACACCGTTGCAGAACATTCCCACAAAGTTGACACCGGAGTAGGTAGCTCCAAGCAGATGTCCCTCTTGGACCACTGGATGAATGTTCCAATGGCTTGCCATAGAGTCATGACCTCATCGTCTGGGGGAATCTACAGTGGGACGACTGCGAAATTGGCATAAATACCATCCACATTCACTTTTGTGAAACCTGGCGTTGGATTTACACCATGCACCAAAGCCCCAACACCGGATGGATACACCTAGCCCCAAGCAGCCTCTAGGGTAACGGAGGCATATCTCACTTGGAGCTTGCACTTCATAGCCACCTACATAATGATACAAAATTAGCTACTCCAACAGGCCTATCAATGGATCGAGCATTCCAGATATAATAATTATTACCAGGATGTCATCGACAGGAAATCTGTTATCGGCCTTTTGGGGTAGAGTTAGGGTTCGACGCATAGCTACTCGAAAGTTTGTGTGGGGAGGGGGAGGGGGCTAGCTAGCACAGTAGGGGCAGGGGCTTGCAACTGATTTTCCTTAAGACTTTCCTCAAGGCTGTCCATCTGCCGTTGCGTCTCATCTCTGATGTGATCATTGATCTCATCTCTAATGGATTCAGTGATATCATCTGTGAGGGATTCACGAATCTCCTCTTGTAGCTTTGCATCGTGCTCGGCTTTAGCTCTCTTCCTACTGCGGTACGCTTTGGAGTCCTTTGGGAATCCATGTTTTCAAGGAACATAAAGACCAAGACCTCTCATGCGACCTGGTGCTTATTGTTTCCTAGGTCCGCGGACAGTATATCTCTCTCCTTGATTGCCTGGAATGAGCTTTGGGAAGATTGTGCACTCAGTGTTTCCTACAATAGCCCGATATGTCATTTCATTTCCTATGAAGTTATGGAGTAATTACAAACTATAGGTAGTTCGATTTCTTACCAGGTGCTGCGACACTTCCTCGTCTGCGGGGTTTGGAAAGGAGATGGCCCCGAAGACAGGGTAGATAACCTCGCTCTTAGCCAGTTTCGGGCACGCTCATCAGGGATCCCGACAAATGGTGGAGAGGCATTCGATCGGTTTGCCTGCTGGTCCTGATCCCTCCATTGCGGGATTTTACTCGCATGCCCAGCGGTGCCGAGTTTGTGGTGGTGCGTTTTTTTTGCCTAGAGGGCCCTGTGTGCCGCACTTTCACTTCAAATATCATTTGTCATCTTCTTTACCACAAAGTCTTCCCAGTACTCTTCCAAGACCAGATACTTTTGGAAGGGTCTCAGATCCTTCTCCACGTAGTTCTTGACAAGCGTGCTCTTGAAGTTCTTCCACACTTTACACGCCTGTAGCAACGCATGTCATCACACGAAGTCCTAGTGTTGTTTCAGGATCTCGAACAATTGGAAAATATCCGTCAGTAGCTCACCTTTCTGAGCTTTGGTCAACTCCTTCCATGAATCGTAGGTGATGTTGACCTGTTCCCGTGCAACTATTCCGACCGTTCTCCGAAATGCGGACGCTTCTCGGCAAGGATTGATAGGGGTCCCCCCAGACTCATCGATCTCCGTGATGGTAAATCGGCCCCTTGGCCTTTTCGATATTCCTCTACCGTGCTTGGATATTCCAGAGGATGGCGCATTAGACACATGAGGTGACGATGACGAAGAATGAGGGGAAGACATCTTCAGAAGAAATAGAAGTTCTGACATGCATGAACATATTATTATAAGATTTGATCTCTATGTTTATAGGTATACACACCAATTAATAAATAATTGGGATATGTAGGGAAGAAATTAGGACCAATACAATGACATAATTGACATATAAACATGTAAATCCTCTAAGTTATTTAAAAGGAATAATATGGTCAACACAAACATCATGTGAACAAATAAAATCAGTATAAAACTAAGATTTAATATTTTGATATTACTCTCAGATGTAGAGTAAGCATTCCAATTAGAGCTCAAGTTCAAACTCGATTATCAAAACAATTTCAGTACAAGACTATTATCATCACAGAGCATTCATCTCAAGGCCACCATACCACATTGCAATATATTCTACTAGTAGTATCAAAACAAATACCATATGAATCACTGACTAGAACAAATACAAATTCCTAAAACAAGTACAACACCTCATACTACTCAGTGTTTGAATCAGATACCAGTGCAATTATCATGAGTCTGTGAGGACTATGACAGCATGACAGATTATTGATAAAAAGAGTGAGGGAAAGGGGCGTCAGGGTTGGCAACTCAGCATCGGTTACCTTTGGGCGTCGAGGAGAAGGACGAGTAGGGAGCAGTACTGGAGCAGCAGGGCGGCATCGAAGGGGAGGTGTGCCAGGCTCGGGGAAGGAGGAGGCGACGCGTGCTCGGTGGAGGCGAGGAGGAGGCGACACGTGCTCATGCTCAGGGAGGAGGCGGCGGGCTCGGGGGTGGAGGCACGCCGGGCTCGAGGAGGAGGCGGCGTCAAGGATGACAGCGATGGGCTCGGGGGAGGAGTCACACCGGGCTCGAGGAGGAGGCGGCATTGAGGACGGCTGTGACGGGCTCGAGGGAGGAGGGAGAGTTGAGAAACTTAATCGTTTAAATGGGAGAAGCGGGAAAAGCCTAGAGTCCTAATATAAATAGGGTTGGACATCATAGACAATTCTAAAGTAGAATCGTCTGTGATAAATAATATCACAGACGGTTCCAATAAATAACCGTCTATGATAGATTGTGTATCACAGACGGTTCCAATAAATAATCGTCTGTGATAGATTGCGTATCACAGAAGGTTTGTAGATGAAATCGTCTGTAATATATTATCATAGACGGTTTGTAGATGAAACCGGCTATGATATTCTTTTGTATTGGTAAATCTATATCTGTTTATTGACTAGTCTCAGGAAATGCTACCCATGCACTCTGAAATAAGCAGAAACACAACAAGTACATGTATACATCCAATTCACATTCATTTCAGAAACAAGCACATCCATTTCACAGTACAAATCAATTAACTCAAATGAACTAAAATTAACCAAAACACATATACACATATTGTTCAATCTTTAAAAATTAGCCCTTCATGATGATCGACGTGTATGTAGCTAGTTTTGTCACATTGTTCTCCTTGACCTTTATGCCGTTTCTGAAAGGAGGCAACTCGTCAAATTGATTATATTCTTCCTTGTCTACTACATTTTCAACTATGACAATCCTCCTTTTTTCATGAAGAACTACGTTGTGCTTCTTATTTGCCTGGTCGGTTACATAGAAGACTTGAACAACTTAGTTAGAAAGTACGAATGGTTCGTCTTTGTATCCGACACATTCGAGGTCCACGGTAGTGATGCCGTACTTGTCGAACTTCACCTGTGGGAGATGGATCCAACGGCATCGAAACAGGTGGATCTTGAAAAGAACATAGTCAAGCTCACATATCTCCTCTATGAGCCCATAGTAGAAGTTTCTTAGCCCATCGGTACTGAACGCATCTATGCAGACACCGCTGTTGTGGTTTGTGCTCCTTATATCCTGAGCCTGCGTATAGAATGTGTACCCATTTATGTCATATCCTTGCCATATCACAACTGTAAATGTTGGCTCTTTTGCCAACCATGTCAGCATATCACTTGACGAGCTCCTAGCGAGTCACTCCTTCAACCATTGGTTGAACCGACTGTTGTGCTGTCTCGTGATCCAAACATCCAACCACTCCGAATTCTGTTGCCGAAGCACATCTTTGTGCTGGTCGATATACGGGGACACTTTAGTCATGTGTTGCAAGACTGTGAAATGGGCTTGAGCATATGCATCCATATCTGGAGTGATTGCTTTCCTTCCGATGGTCCCGATACCCTCGAGCCTCCCCTCATGGTGAGATCGAGGCATACCTATCGGTTCGACCAGAGCCATAATCGATGCAGAACTCAATGACCTCTTCGATTGCATAACCTTTGATGATGCTGCCCTCTGGCCGAGATCGATTCCATACATAGGACTTGAGAATTCCCATGAACCTCTCGAATGGGTACATGCTACGTAGGAACACGGACCCGGACATCTTTATCTCCCTCACAATGTGAACAATAAGATGGACCATGATATCAAAAAAAGATGGATGGAAATACATATCAAGATTACATAGAGTCGTCACCACCTCGTCGTGCAGAGCATCTAGTCCTTCGGGATCGATGACCTTCTGTGCAATTGTGTTAAAGAAATAACACAACCTCATAATTGTCTCTCGGACCTTGATCAGCAAAATACTTCTAATTGCAACAGGGAGCATCTGTGTCATCAGCACATGACAATCATGAGACTTCATACTAATTAACTTCAAATCTTCCTTCAAAACAAGTTTCTTCATGTTGACGGAGTAACTGGACAGAACTTTCACACCATGCAAGCATTAGCATGGTTCGGTTCTCTCGGCCTTAGACAGAGTGTAATAAGTAGGGGAAGGTACGTTCGTCCTTTATCGGTCTTTGTCAGTGCTAACTCAGGTCTGATGTCCATATCAACCAAGTCAAGCCGTGTGTTGATATCATCCTTTGTTTTTTCATGAATGTTCAGTAAGAGACCAATCAAGTTGTCTCATATATTCTTCTCTATGTGCATGACGTCGATGCAGTGGCGAACTTCGAGGTGCTCCCAATAAGGTAAGTCCTAAAATATTGATCTGTTCTTCTAGATGTTCTTCTCACAGGTCCTCGATTTACATCCCTTTCCGAGCACAACTTCTAAATCCTTAACCATGTCATAGATCTCTTTTCTACTTAAATGCCTTGGAGTTGAACTGTCCTCCTTCTCTCCGTCAAATTGTTTCTTCATCCTACGGTATGGGTGAGCCCTTCGAAGGAACCTACGGTGGCGCATGTACACGGTTTTGTGCGAGTATTTCAACCACACACTCTTGGTATTATCTAAGCAGTGAGTACAGGCTTTGACCCCTTTTGTACTTTGGCCGAATAGGTTAGGAAGGGCAGTATAATCATTTATGGTGCAGAACAACAAGGAGCGTAAAGTGGAGTTCTCTCGTTTGTACGCATCCCATACCTGCACCATTTCAATCTGCAGTATTTTTAGATCTTCCATCAATGGTACGTGCTAGGTACACATCAATATCATTCCCAGGTTGTTTTGGCCCTTGGATAAGTATCGACAACAAAATATACTTCCGCTTCATACACAACCAAGGAGGAAGCTTGTAGATACAGAGAGTCATGGGCCAAGTGCTGTGTCGGTTGCTCATGTTACCGAAAGGATTCATTCCATCTGTACTCAATCCAAACCTTATATTCCTTGGTTCCGCACTAAAATCTGTAAACCTCCTATTGATGTTTCTCTACTAGGCGGAATCAGTAGGGTGTTTTAGCTTTTTGTCATTCTTACACTCCTCCGAGTGCCAAGGCAGCAGTTTTACATCCTTCGGGTTCGTAAAAAACCGCTTCAAACAGGGAATTACAGAAAGATACCACACCACCTTAGTAGGAGGTCCTTTCTTCACTTCGATTCTCTCATCATCATCTGATTAATTCTTACACTTGTATCGTGATGTGTTACACACCGGACATACATGCATGTTTGCATACTCGTTACGGTAGAGGATACAGTCGTTCGGATATGTATGTATTCTTTCTACTTCCATTCCCAATGGACAAAGAACCTTCTTGGCTTTGTAGGTGGTTTTAGGCAACTCGTTTCCCTCCGGAAGAGACTTAACAGCACCGTGAAACTCTTGTCAGATCAACCGTTGCTTTCCTTCAATTTCAACAGTTCAAGCATGGATGACAACCTTGTGTATTCCGGCTTGCAGCCTAGGAACAAATGTTTCTGAGTCCTTCATCAAGCCCCGGAATTTAACATACTCCCTCTCATCATAGTTCCCTTCTACATCACGAAGCATCTGATCTAGAATGTCATCGTGCAGCCTATCTGAATCGGAACCACAATTGACATCATTTGGCGACATATCGTTCACTTCGTCGGTGATGTTGTTATTACCACCTTCCTGTATAATCTGCTCTTCACCGTGACTGATTCAACGTGTATAGCTCTTTTTGAAATCTCTTCGAATCAAGTATGCTTCGATCTGCGCTCAGTTTTTAAACATCTTCATATTCTCGCAATCAATGCATAAATAGTACATATATTTCGCCCCCTTATTCAACATATCCTCCTCGGTAGCTCTTATAAAAGCAGACTTGTCATTAATGTACTCTTCACTCACACGGTTGCCAGCGTACATCCAGCTTCGGTCCATCTACGTGACGCATATAACAATTTGGTGTTAAATATTGAATTAATTAATTAGTATACTATAGATGCAACTTTTGATATTCCATTTGAAATATGTATTTCTAATGAACTGAAAAACACAAATGCACCATAGGGTCAGGTTGTTCATCACGAACACATTATAGATAGCCCATGCCCAACTTCAGATAGCAAGAAGTCAATACTTGCAAAACAACACAAAAAGCTAGATCTAAACCATCTTCAATTCTCTCTTTACCAAGCTAGATCTAGAATATAATGCAAGGAGCAAATTCATTACATACTAACTATCGATAGTCAAGAACAAATTACCAAATCTGCGGTCTCCTTTCACCAAATCGCCTCAAAGCCCCACCTCTAGCAACAGTAGCGAGAACAGAGCAGGAATTTAAGACAGATCAATCTGTGAGGATTGGGTCTGCAATAAATAAGATTATGACAAACGATTTTTGATACCATCCATCTGTGAAGAGGACGGGAAGTCACAGATGGATCATATTGAAAACCGTCTGTGAAGTATCACAGACAGTTCTGAACAAGAATCATATGTGATATTATCTCTTTACAGATGGTTTTTAGCGCAGAAAGTAACATAGACGGTCGCTAAATCAAAACCGTCTGTGATTGGGTTTAATACAGATGGTTTTGGTCAAACGTCTATGATCAGGCGTCTAGTATTAGTTTTTTTTTTGTAGTAGTGATGACAAGCAGCAGCTTAATTAAGTAATTAAAAGGGAGAAGCATATACTAGCATACGTACGTACTGTGTACTCGGCAGCTAGCGTACATAGTAGGTACAGTACATGCAGCTAGCTCGACCTTAAAAAGCCGCCGTTGGGTTCCGTCGGTTGGAAGGTGCGGCTTCACATCGCCGGTACGTACGTTGAACGACTAATTATTAAGGAAGAGGTCCTTGATTAATTGATGGATTAACGATTAAACAGGGCCGTCGAGAGTGGCACACAACCATAAACATGTACACACGCAAAAGATGTACGACCACGTGCTGCTCCTAGCTTTTCTAGAGTGAGAATGCTGGTTAACAAGTGTAGTTATCTTAAGACTCAGAACCAACCGTACAAGTTTAAACCCCAAATATTTACTCCTTCGAAAGACTCTAGTGATGGTGAGTGATGTGTTTGCCACTTCCCTTCCCTCACCAATATTTTGGCGCCGCCACGTGGGCCCAACAAACATGTCATTCTTATTCTCTTCGTAGCGTAGTACCTTCCCAGTGTGGCTCGCCTCCCTCGAATCACACGCCCTCTACTCCCAAACATCAGCGCTCTCCTCGCCATGCACCTCCACGACTCCCTAAGGCCTTCTTCTCTCTGACTTGCACTACCGCGCCTGCCCTCCCACAACCTCACGTCCCCTGCCTCTTTCGTACTCATCTTCTGCACGCACTGTTGTGGTCGCCATTGACACCACCCACCGCGCTTGCCATGGCTCGAGTTCGAGCCCTGCTGCCGCCAATGAGTATGGTGTCATTGGCGATGGCGGTATGGTGGCTGTCAGACAAGGACACCGAATTGGATGCCACCCACCAGTGCGTTGTTGATCTAGATGAGTGCCTCTGGCAGGCGGCCGCTGAGATCCAAGCGTAATGTGGCCTCGCATGCAGCGATGAGGTTGTTGTCGCTAGTTTCCGTTCTACCCACGACCATCTCGTGGTTTTTTTGTTGTCTAAATATGAATCCTTATGTTCTCCAAACTGGTATGTTGGTAGATGGAATAAATATATTGTAATTAGGGATGTTTTTCACCTTGGTTCTTTTATGCTTTGAGATTTTTGATCTTCGATCTGGTCACTGATGTGTGCTATTGTTCTTCATGTTTGGCAGCTCCAGCATGAGAAGTATCATAGCCAAGCTATGCCCCTGGCCTTGCCATACTAGCAGCAACGTCTTTTTCTAGGTTATAAGTCAAGGTGTATTGTGCGAATCTCTCACATAATTTTCTATTCTATTTATTAGCTTCCCTAAAAAACTTGTAACAAGCTACGATCTTATCCGAACAAAATATAGTCTTATCCCAACAATTTTTTCCTCACTATAAGCTCTCCTAACAATTTCGCAACAAATTATTATTTTAATTTGTCGAGTTAAGCTACGTCTTCTAGTCTCGACAGAGCTGATGCGATGACAGTGTTGCAGGATGGGCGTAGCGACATAGCCTATGGTGCAAAACAGATTGAGCATGGGGCAGAGGTAGGACATGTGGTGCCGTAGCTGTTTGTCGACAATCAAGTCACCGATCTTACGAAATAAAATAAGGAAAATGGCTAAGAGTTCTTGGAGGAGAATAGAGTTGCTCTTTATTACATTGAACTGGCTATTACAGGGGGTGCCTTTGTAAGGCGACAAACTAGCCCTAATTACACTGAGTATATTGCTTGTTGTGCTTCAATTGACTTCAGATTGAATCCAATTGGCCTTGATTCTATTGATCATGATCTCTCTCTCTCTCTCTCTCTCTCTCTCTCTCTCCTCTCTCTCTTGGTCTCTTTGTTGTTCATCACCCACCTTTAAATACCTAGTGAAGAGGTGACGGTTACTTCTGGAGAAGACACCTTTTGGGAAACGTCGCGTCTGGTCAGAGGATCAGTTGTAGTTAGTGAAACGCTAACTGATCACCGATTGATGTCAGTGGGAGACAAAACTGTATAGTGGTTATTGTCAGTGACTTAGGGATAAAAGCGTCATGTACAACATGCGTTCCATTCATCACACAGAAGGAATATACGTAGAATCAAATCCAAGTACTAGTTCAAAGATCCTACGAGTAGTTTAAATGGTCTGGTAAATAGGCACATGACCTCTCTGACCAGGGTACTCGTAAAGCAACCCCTAGGATTCTTCCGACCACAGGGGTCATTAACCTCGGGGCTTATTACCGTAGAGAATATATGGTCTTTAATTAAATGTTTAAACCAATATTTAGGAATTTAATCCTCGTAAGTGTTGAAGAAGATAGGGCATGGGCCAGAGGGGGATGTGGGGTGTCACAACAACAAAGCCAAGGGCGTCAAATATGGCAGCGAAGGAGTGAACATGTGCCAAGGCGGAGCGCGACCGAGTGCCATGGTGGAACTGAGAGCTTACACAAAGTGCAATGGCACTCGACGTGCTGAGTTAAATATGATTTTTTTTATTTGTGTGTAGCAATGCACGGTCATTGAACTAGTACTCATAATGAAAAATGTACAACAAATAACCTAACTAATTGTAACAGCTCAATTTTTGTGCAATTTGAATTTTATGGATTTTCAAAAACTTTTGTTGCATTGTGTGAAATTACAAAAAAAATTGGGTGTTTTTCAAAAATCAAATCTAGATCCTAGCCTTAATTGGAATTAATAAAAATCTACAAGAGACATTAAGTCCAAAAATATATCTGAATTTGAATTTTCAAATACATCCTTGAATTAATTCAAACAAAATTCAAACCATTTTTCTTTTCTCTTTTCCCCTCGGGCCAAAACCCTCCCGGTGGCCCATCCAGCTCCTTCCTCCACGCGTGGCCCATCTCCCGTGCACGGCCTAGCCGCACCCACGCCCGCGTCGCCTCCCTTCCCTCTCCCCATTTCCTTCCGCCTAGCCCACCTCCCTCAGCCTCAAAGATCGGCCTCGCTCTCGCCGCCAACCCGCCTCAGACCGAGCCTTCGCCTGGTGACCTCGGCCCCTTGCCAAGGCCCACTGTTTTTCTTCTTATTCTTTCGTTGCCCTTTTGTGTGGCGCCTCTCTCTCTGTCTCTCTCTCTTCTCAACTCTCCATTAAACCCTATAGGCACTCGAGTGCCTCTCCGCAATAGACCTCGAGCGCACCCCCTCCTCCGCCGCGACCTTGTCACATCAACTACTAGCTCACCGACCCCTTAAGTCATGTGCAATCATGAGTTCTCGTCGAGACAATCCCGACATTATCGTCGTCTTATCACCCTCTCCATGGCTATAAAACCCGCCCGAGCGCGTGACCAACTTCGTTGCATCCTCCTCGTGCTTTTGCCCTCACTCACTCCCCCTCTCCCTCGCTCAATCGCTGGGGAGAAGCCCAAGACCGAGCGCCCGATCCGCTTCAGCTCTCTCCATCGCCGCCCGTTCCTCGTCGCCTTGGTGAGCTTCGTCCTTGAAGGTCATCATCCTCGACATCGCCTTGTTCTCCTCTTGCTGATGCTCCTCTTCTTTTTCTAGTTGGAGCACCGTAGCACTCTTCGCCTAGCTATCAAAACAGTGCTACCGTCGAGCCCCTTCTTACTCTTCTAGTCTCTAGTGAGCCCCTTTCTCTTTTCTTCACGTCATATCGTATGCCTTACTCCAGAGAACCTTTTAGGCTAGAATGTCTAGCCGTTAAGCTTCTATAGCACCGCCATTGCATAGCTCATCTTCTTCGCTACCGGCCACTGCCATCTGAGCACTCTAGTAAGCCTTTATGTATGCTGCCGCCGTGAATAACATCGCCGTAGACCGTAGAACATCACCCGAGCGTTGGTTACTTGCCAATCTCCCCGTAACAACAGTGGCGCCACCGCTATCCCTCTGTCGCATCGTCGCCTCAGGCCATCTCCCAAGGCATCGTCGCCACCAATAGGACCGTTGTAGCCACTGCGTTCCATTTTGGCCCTCCCTGGTGCTAGCCGAGCCCGGCTTCACCGGCGGCGAGCTCCACCCAAGTCGGTCGGGAAGCTCCTCTACCTCTACTCTATGCTAAGGGAGAAGTCGATGTGGCTTGTTGACGTGATAGCCATGTGGACGTCATTAACATTAACCAATGATTAGCAACTATGACATGTGGACCAGACACCATTAGTTCGTTGATTAAACTGTAGGTTTAGAAATGTTAGTGTGTGGATCGAGTCCGTGGACCACGGTCTCTGACCAGTGGCCCCCTTGCCCTATGCACCGTTGAGTGGACCTAGTCCAATGGACCATGGCCCCACCTATCAGCCTGTCAGGAATTCTTGATTAAAAATAAATGGAAAAAAACCTAGTTGACCCCACCTATCAGTCACAGTAGTTTTTCTTTAATAAAACAAATTAAAAATAAAATAAAATCCCAATGCGACCCACGTGTCAGGATTTTCCAATTTCCTAAAATGTCCTCTCGGGTCAAACTTTGGAGAGCTCGTTCTCCCTTATTTTAAATCCAAATCAAATGATTTTTGTTTATAAATAATCTAAAGTCAAGGTCTTTCCAAAAGTACCAAAATCATAATTTTTGGAGTTCATTTGAATTTAATTTTAATTTATTTGTGTTATGATTATTTATTTGTAGTCATCATTTTTGAGTTAAATAGATTTGAACATCACTGAAGACCTCGTCGCTGCTTCAAGTCAAGACCAAGATCTATCCACATTTGAGAAAGGCAAGTCCATTGATCATGATGAACCTACATTCCAAATGCAAAGTATTTCAATTTAAATTATTACTTGCATGCTTATTATTATTTACGAAATGTATGTTAAATATTGATGCCTAGCTATACCAAAGCTGATTATCATTATGACTCTATTATTGACTCTATTATACCTTGTCACCCTAATGATATTAATTATATGAGTAAAACTCTTGTTGATAAATGAACATGACTATTAGTCGCACTTAGATACTGCAGTAATTGAACATGAATATGACACAAACATTACCATTACGAGAACTTGGATACTTTGAACTATAGGGTAGTGACATGGGTTACCACTAGAAACAAGAAAATGTATTTATAAATGGATGAGACTTGGGCGAGTGGTTGGTTGAGATTGGTTCTACATGCACGTAGTGGGTTGGTTGGTTGTCTCACCTTAGTCAATTAAGGACCGAATCATTTGTTCTCTTCTAAACTACTAAGTCGTGCAACCACATGTCTAGTATGGGATAGATCTGGCTAAATAATTTACCAAGTCAGTATGCTATTGCCAAATTCTAGGCAGTCTGGATCGGGCCGTTCGACCTAGGCTAGAGGGGGGAATATCTCTGTGTATGCACCCATTGTTGTGGTACCAAGTTGGGATACGTACTCTCCCAATGGTGGTTTCTTCAGAATTAATGCTGTTAAAATGCCCGAAGATGGATCCATTGGATAGTGTAGTATTATGGCAAGGTATTGTAAATGCTTTGCTCTGATCGTCTCCGTCGTACGCCTACGATAGCATGTCATGTCCGATATTACGAGTTGATCATATATTGTGGGTAAAGCTATACAACCTCTGGAGAGTGTGTCTTAAAAATCTATTCGAATAGTTGTGCCCCCAGACATGGGCATTGTGAAGAAAGTTACATTGATTAGTTTTATTAACTTAAAATTGTGAGCTGAAACTTGTTGGGTAATCCTGGTGGTTCTAAAGTTGCAATGTGCTGGATTTAAGCACGGTCGTTGTGGTCAGGACATGGTGGTTTAAGCATGGTCTCTGTGGTTTACGACGTGTTGGATTTAAGCACGATCGTTGTGGTTAGGACATGCTGGTTTAAGCATGGTCTCTGTGGTTTAAGCCGTGCTTGATTTAAGCACAGTCGTTGTGGTCAGGACATGCTGGTTTAAGCATGGTCTCTATGGTTTGCGACGTGCTGGATTTAAGCACGGTCGTTCTGGTCGGGACATGCTGGTTTAAGCATGGTCTCTGTGGTTTGCGACGTGCTGGATTTAAGCATGGTCGCCAGTAATTGAAGATATTATGGGTGGAACCACAACATGCTAGTTTAAGCATGGTCGCCGAGAATGTGATCATGTTGAGTAAACATGGTCGAGATAATAACTAATCACAAAAGAAACTTTGGTTTTAAAGTTACACTTGCTAAGTCATAGGTCTAAAAAATAACTATAGTATTTGAGCAAATTGGTTTTGTGTTAAAATAAACATACAACCCCTCCCTTGGATTCCTTGCATCTATATAATTGCATTTGCGGTGAGTGCTTGTTGAGTACTTTTGTACTCATGGTTGCTCAAACATATGGATTCAGAATATGAAGTTGAAGATCCGGTGCATGGATATTTCTATGCATCCGTCTATCACTACCAGAAACTACTTAGTTCCCGAGTGCCTATATATTTACTGAGTGTCTTGAAGGAAACGCTCGGAAAGGTCCCGAGTGTTGCAGAGGGCACTCGGGACGAGAAGGCAGCACTCGGTAGAAATTACGTTCCCGAGTGTTTGCTCATACACCTGGGAGATGCAGACAGGAGCTAGCATTCCTCCACTTAAAAACGCGATAGGGACGCAGACTAAATGGGGTCAAATAATTCCCCAAGTGCATGTTGCTTTCTACACTCAGGAGACTACAGACACTCAGCAGCAAAGTAATTAGCGCCAATTTTTTTCCTACTGCGCCAATTTTTTCGATGCGTGTCGAAGCCATGACTGCAGGCACTGTCTAAGTCCTAACCCAACTCACTCACTCTCTTTCTCACTGAAGTCACTCCTCACTCACTCTCTTTCTCACTGAAGTCACTCCCCACTGCCCACCTTCCTCTCCTCTCCTCCTCTGCCTCCACTACAGCCATCTCTTCCACTGGCCCAAGCGTTGCTGTAGATCCGCCACCACCAACGTCGCCTTCTTGTCCTCCTTCTCCATCACCGCTCCACCACCTCCGTCGATGCCATCTCCTCCTCCACCACCACCTCTGCAACCGTCTCATCGACTCAAATCGACACCGCCTCCTCGCCTACTGCTCTCGTCCCACTCCTCCTCCACCGCCTCCGTCACCGTCTCATCCAACGCTGCGGACGCTGTACCAGATCCACTCAAATCAGCGTCATTGTAGCACCCGATACGGCCGGCCTCCTCGTCTGTTGTCACCGCACCCGATGCCGCTATCACGCTCCTCCTCTTCCACCGTTAGCCTCGTCGTCTGCCATCGCTGTACCCGATGCCCCCATCCTCCTCTTCTGTCGCCTCCTCCTTGTCGTCTACCACCACCACAGTAGCCAACACCTCCATCCTCGTCCTCGTCCACCCCTGCCATAGTTCCCGACGCCAACAACCTCAGGTACAACCTCTCCTACTCCCTGTTCCCTATATCTGTGCGCAATTAATTTATGTAGTATACAAAGTAGGTGTGTATATCAATTAATTCCATAGATATGTTCCCTATTCCCAAGATCTGAAGATTAGGATGACCCTTTTCTGGTGCCCCTCAGTTGACTGGCATGTGATGTAATGTTAACTTTTGATTAGGCAAATCAGCAAAATGCAGGGCAACAAAAAGCTCAAGAAGATGCAAAGTGGTATGGTCCATTCCTCTGCCATCTTCCTCAGAATATTGTCACTCTTATGTTATGTGCAACTCCCTAGGTAGTGGGCAACACTGAATTAGCTTTGTACCTAATTCTCAATCAGGGGAGATGAGGAACACCGATAGATGATGCTTGCTCAGATATTATCTTCTGAAGCTAGAGAAAGGTGTAAGTTTTTTTTGTTTGTTGATGTCATTTATGGTGCACTTAATGGCTGTTTTAGCTCATTTACAATCAAATGATTAGAGGTAGCCTGATAGGGGAAGTTATGTCTTATATGCTTCATTTTTTTATTAAGTTAGATGACCAACCGATATACCATGGAACTATTATGTGGTTCAGCAGTACCAATGGGCATATTTTCTAGAAAGCACCACGCTGATTTGCCTCCGTATACTTGGGAGTTAGGCATAATCAATATTCTTGACCAATCATTACTTTTTTCCTCATTTTTAACATTTAGAACAGACAAAAAAATATTGGGGAATGGGGATGTAAGATACAGAACACCCTTGTTGATTCATTGGAAAAGATGATGCTTAGTGCAAGAACATTTGGTGATTTCATGTCCTCTTACTTTGAGTTAAGTCTGAACTTTGAACTATAGAGAGCTAGACCCTTTCATGTAGCCTGCACATCTCCATTTTTCGTAAGATAAGAACTGGAGTGTTCTATGATTATAAAAGAACCATAAACCTATGCATGTGCACTACAAAGCTTTTCAAGTTAATTTATTAATTTTTGTACCTTTTTTTTGCACACTGGGATGTGTAATGTCCCAAGTTTTCTGAGTTTCTAAGTTCTCAAAAGCAAAAATAAACATTCGGTTTTGTTGAAGTTCTAAAGCTTAACTTGAGATTTTGGAAGAAAAGGTGTTTAAAATGACTAAATCGAACTTCAATAAAATCGAGTTTGGTTGCTTTGAGTTTGTTGGAGTTCTTCGGTGTTGTTTTCCCCTGCTCTGTTTGTTCCTTTCTCTCTGTGCGGCTCAGCTCCGCGTCTCCTTCGTCGCGGATCGTCCAATCAAAATCGGACGACCCGATCTAGTGGGTGTTTCGGCTAGTCTGAACGTCCCACGCGTTGTGGACCATCCGATCTGTATTGGATGACCCGATCTTGTTGGCGCGTTCAACCGGTCTGAACGTCCAATCCTTTTTGAATGGCTCGATCAAAATCGAACGGCCCCGCTTCGCCTCACTTCTCTTCGCCCCGCACCCCCTTGTTTGGATCTCCTTCTCGTTGGACCTCCCCTTGTGCCGCAACCTCCCCTTGTGCTGCGACCACCCTCTCGGTCTTTTGGCAAAGACCACCCCTTTTGGCCGTGACCACCCTCTTGGTCTTTTTGCAAAGACCACCCTCTTGGCCTTTTTGCAAAGACCACCCCTTGGGTCACGACCTCCTCCCTAGTCTCGACCTCCCCTTTGGTTGGACCACCTTGTCATGTTTTGACCAACCCCACTTGTCAGTTTTGTTCACCCTCTCCTTCCACCCGTTGTGTCACTTCTGATAGAAAGGTCTTAGCGCATTAAATGCTATTGTGTCGCACTAAATGCTGCTGCTTTTTGTAGTACCCGTTTCCCCCTCCTGTCCCCTCCCCGGCCTGCTCCCATCTTCTCCTTCACCTACCTTTGAACACGTGTGCCTTTGAGTCTCTCAACCGCTCTTCCCGTTTTCCCCGGCTATAAAAGCCTGTGTAGCCCTCTATCATCACCTTTTCCTCACCCAGCTCTCCCTTGCTCTCACCTTGTTTTCACCGTGCTTGAAGTTCTGCCAAGGAGTTTGCCGGAGCCTCCTCGTCACCTAGGAGCCGCTAGAGTTTACGCCGTCTTTGACTTCTTCGTAGCCACAGTATTCACTGGAGCACTCGCACCGTTCACCGTCCTCCTCCCATCTTTTCTCTCTCTATGTGTATCTGGGTGAGTTTTCCCGTGCCTTGTTCTCTTTATGCTTTCACGACCACGTTGCGTGGTTGTATCTCTTTACGACCTCGTGGGTAATCGTATCCTCTTTTTAGACCTCCTCCTTTGGACCTCCTCCTCATGACCTCCTCCTTTGGACCTCCTCCTTTGAACCTCTTCTCGAGAGTCCATTTCTGTTTCAGTGCTTCTCTTTTTATTCTAGTTTGGTAGTGTTGGTTTTATTTGAATTCGTTGTATTATTTGGCTCTTTTTCGCCTGTGTAGATTCCGGCTTCTCTAAAGAGTTCGTGGACCCGGCGACCACCTCTACCGAAGAACCTCAGCTCTACATCAAAGGTAAGTCATAGACCTTTGATCATGTTGAACCTAGTTTTGCAAAATTACTTTGTTTTATATCAACATGCATGGCTATTTGTATAAAAATAGTTTTGGGAATTAGCTAAACACCTACTTGGCAGTATGACTCCTTGAATACTTGTATTCGACATGTTAACATGTACCTCTGGACCACCGTAGGTTGGGTATTCTTAGTTGGACTTCTTTGTGATAACCAACATGGGTGTGTATATTGCTTAGACCTGTTTAGTTATGTGCTGTCTCTCAATAACTTGTCTCAAAGTTGTTAAATTTGACTAAGAGATTATGGAATTGTGGCACGTGTTGTCTTGGCATGTGTTGTCTTGGCAAGTGTTGCCCTAGCCTGCGTGGCCACTAATAAAATTTGTGGTGCCATGACCACAGTGGTCATTGGTCGGGTTGAACCCAAAATGTTTTTGCTCGGGCGAGTGATCGTGCAGTTAAGGGGGTGCAGGAAGCACACTAGGATGAGGAGGTCTCGCCTGGGCACCGACTAA
The DNA here is from genome assembly GCA_036346405.1 of Phyllostachys edulis. NCBI lineage: Eukaryota > Viridiplantae > Streptophyta > Magnoliopsida > Poales > Poaceae > Phyllostachys > Phyllostachys edulis. The sequence continues at coordinate 98,692,570 of CM070546.1, forward strand.
GGACATAACCTTGTAAGAGTTCGATCCGTGCCACACCGTGCAACCACATGTCCATGATGGGGTTGACCTGGCCAACTAATTGGCAAAGCTTTGATTCGGTTCCGTTTTGGGGGAAGTGTGGAAGGACCTGGGTTAGACGCCCACACTTGGCGCAAAAGGGGGCAGTAAGGTGAAACTTTAGCGAGCAGAACTGGGTCAAAGAAGAATCTGGTAAAGGCCTTATCACGTGCTCTAGCCTACTTACCCAAGGAAGTGAGCAGGGGCATCGATGGGTGCCAAACAAACTAGAGAACTCGTGTCTTGTGGGTAAAGCTGTACAACTTCTGCAGAGTGTATATATATTCGAATAGCTGTGTCCCCGGTTATGAGCATGCCTGGTGATTTCACGTAAGGGGTAAACTTTCTCAAAACTTTATGAGTGATCTAGCTCATGACCAGGGTGGTCGTGAGTGGTCTGGGCAGTGGCCAGGGTGGTCATGGGTTGTTTCAAAAGAAAACTTGTCTACTTATGTGATAATCTTTCAACTTGCGTTTTACAATCTATTTATTGTATTTCAATTCAATATTGCTTTCTGCAAAACAACAATAAAGCTAACCTTGTCAAGACCTACATGAATATTATTGCATACATTTCCCTACGGCTTGCTGAGTATATTCAAAGTACTCATGGCTTGCGCCCTCTGGTTGATTAGCAGTTGAAGAAGACATCCCAGGGTGCTCCGAGCTCTTTGAAGAGGAGGTCTTGGAAGACCTCTCGTGCTAGGATGTCATCCACTCGATTGCCTGTAGGCATGTCGAATGACCTCCACATGTTGTGTTTTGTTTTTTTTCCCCGCTGCGACCTCTCTCTTGTTGTTAGCCCTACGTGGTAAGACCTTTGTAAAAAGCTTGATCATAAGGTCTTTTGTTGTTAATATTGTTAATTTGTCTGCTTCATCTTTAGTTTGTTGTATGGTTGTGATGACATCGTTGTTGATCTCTGTGCGGACCAGCCACTGATCATGCGACTAGTCCGGAATGCACAGCAAGTCCTGGGGTGGTTTACCCGGGACGTGACAAGGATGGTATCAGAGCCATATCGACTGTAGGACATAACTCTAGTTAGCATGGTCGTCTTAGTCAAGAGTTTCAAATTTTATTTTATAGAGCAAACCAACAGATCAACATGAGTAGCTATTCTTTTCTCTTCTTATTCTATTCTGTCCTCATCTTATCCTAGTCTCTTCTCACCTCATTCTTAGATTCTTGTCCCTTATCCCCTCTTAAACTTTGTTTTCAAATTCAAATTGATCTCTCTCATCTCAGTGATCTCAATAGGATCGAGCTCTGCTTTAATTTGACCACCCAGATAAGTTAGGCTAGAAGTGCTTTAGTAGAGTGGCCTCCTCAGTTTAGTACCGTTTAGACCTCCTAGTTGCGTTTTGTTACCTCTTTTTAACTCTTCGGCTATTTGCTCTTTGGGTCTAACTGACCTCCCCAGTTAGGTTGTCCCATCTTTCTCCCTTGTTCTTGCTCACCTCTGTGCTTTCCCTCTTACCTAGTGTGCTTTCTTTTCTCATCTATTAAGCTTGGGAAGGTTTGTGCAGATGGTCCAGACTCACAACTCGGCAAGCCAAGATGAGCTAGTGGACCCCTTTTCTCAGCCACCCCCACCTCCTCCGGCAGCTCCCTCCGATCCAGGCTTGGGGCAGTTCATGGCAGCCCAGACTCAGCTAATGAATGCTATGATGCAAAACATGAACCAAATGATGAATCAACAAAATCAAACATCTGCCGCTCTTATTGCAATGTTAAACCAGAGCAACCAAGTAGCTGACATGCCACCACTGCCACCACCAGTTGTTCCTCATTCAAGATTGGCAGAATTTATGAGGACTCGACCACCCATGTTTTCCAGCTCCTCTGAGCCGTTGGATGCAAATGATTGGTTGCATTCAACCAAAAAGAATCTTGTCATCACCCAGTGTGATGACCGCGAGAAGGTCTTATATGCTACACACCAGTTGGAAGGTCCAGCCGCAGAGTGGTGGGAGAGTTATTGTGCCGCCCATGTAGACCACCAGAGTATCACTTGGGCTGAGTTCTTAGAAGCTTTCCGCCACTCTCATGTCCCTGATGGGAAGGTGGAAATAAAGAAGAATGAGTTCCGAGAGTTGCGACAAGGGAACATGTCTGTGGGTGAGTACCTTAACAAGTTCACCCAACTCTCTAGATATGCTCCAGAGAACGTCTCCATGGATGGTGCACACCAGAAGCACTTTACCAGAGGTCTTAACCCAGGCTTGAAGGTTCAAGTCATTGGTAACGACTATAAAGACTTCCAGTACCTTGTGAACAAGGCTATGCTCATCGAAGAGTCTCAAAGGGAGCTTGCAGAGTCCTGTAAGAGGAAGATGGTGCAGCATGGTGCTCATCAAGAACCTCCTCAGAGAGCCAGGACGTCTGCAAGACCTCCTGCCCGCTTTGTTCCTTATGTTGCTCCCAGGACCACCTCCGCGACCACCTCTCGCCCGGTTACTACAGGTCTTCGCAGCCCTGGCAACAATCAGCAACCAAGGATCACCAATCCTACCACGGGGATCACTTGTTTTAGCTGCTACCAACTGGGACACTACGCCAGCAATTGTCCCATAAAGCAAGGACCTCCTCAGGTCAAAGTCAACTCAGGACCTCCCCCGACCAGGACCTCCCTGCCAGGAGCAGGACATGGAGCTCCACAGACCTCCACTCCCTCGACCAGGACCTCCCAGAGAGGTCGTGTGAACCGCATCACAATGGAGGAAGCCTAGACTGCCCAGGACGTCGTGATGGGCAAGTTCCTAGTACATTCCGCACTTGCCACCATTTTGTTTGATTCTAGAGCTTCCTATTCGTTTGTTTCTAAGATTTTTGCTGCAAAGCATCAGTTGAGAGTTTCCACTCTTAAGACCTCCTTGTTGGTCTAATCCCCTGGTTCGGAGTTAAGTACGAACCAGGGATGTCCACAAGTTAAGATGATCATAGAAGGGGTAGAGTTCCTAACCAACTTGATCATCATTGACACCAGGTCCTTAGATGTGATCTTGGGAATGAATTGGTTCACTGATCACCAAGCCATTTTGGATTGTGATGGGAGAAGCATCACCTTGACCAGTCCAACTAGGATTAGAGTGAAGTTTGAAGCTTCCTCAGAGAAGCTTGAAGAAGTAGTGGTCTCAGAGTGTTAAGGTCGTGGTCTTTAGAGGACGCCCCAAAGGGTCTCAGGAGTTCCCGACGCCTTCCTGCATGAGTTACCCTAATGCCTCCAGACAGAGAGTTCGTCATCAACTTGGTCCCTAGAACTGCTCCGATCTCCAAGAGACCTTACCGATTGCCTGTTGATGACCTGGTCGAGTTGAAGAAGCAAATCAAAGAGTTGCAAGCTAAAGGATTTGTTAGACCAAGTTCTTAACCTTGGGGGTGCTCCAGTGATCTTTGTTGTAAAAAAGGATGGTACTCAGCGGATGTGTGTGGACTATCGTGCACTCAACGAGGTCACCATCAAGAACAAGTACCATCTGCCCAGGATTCATGACTTGTTTGACCAGTTGAAGGGAGTCGGGGTGTTCTCCAAGATAGACTTAAGGTCAAGATATCATCAATTGAAGATCCGCCAAGAGGACATCTCCAAGACATCATTCTCAACCCGTTATGGACTATATGAGTACACGGTCATGTCTTTTGGATTGACCAATGCTCCTACTTACTTTATGAACCTGATGAATAAAGTGTTCATAGAGTATTTCGATAAGTTTGTCATTGTATTTATTGACGACATCTTAGTGTACTCTCCCAGTGAAGAAGAGCATGAAGACCACCTCCACTTGGTCTTGAATAAGCTTAGAGACCACCAGCTCTATGCCAAGTTCAACAAGTGTGAGTTTTGGATGAAGGAGATCACCTTTTTGGGACACGTATTGTCGGCCGAAGGAGTCGCCGTAAATCCTAGCAAAGTCCAGGACGTGCTCAATTGGGAGTCACCCAAGTCAGTGCCTTAGCTTAGGAGCTTCTTTGGAATGGCCTATTACTACCGTAAGTTTATAGAGGGGTTCTTTAAAGTAGCAAGACCTCTCACCCAGTTGCTAAACAAGGAAAAGGAGTACTCTTGGATGTCAGTATGTGAACAAAGTTTCCAAGAGCTAAAGAAGTGTTTGACCGCTGCTCCAGTGTTGACCTTGCCTAATGTCCGAAAGGACTTTGAGGTTTACTGTGATGCCTCCCGACAAGGTCTCAGATGTGTCCTAATGCAAGAGAGAAAGGTAGTAGCCTACGCCTCCCATCAGTTAAAGCCTCATAAGGTCAATTACCCTACTCATGACCTAGAATTGGCTGCCGTAATGCATGCTTTGAAGATTTGGCGCCATTACCTCATTGGGAATCGTTGTGAGGTCTACACTGACCATAAGAGTTTGAAGTACATCTTTACTCAAGCTGATCTTAATATGAGGCAAAGGAGACGGTTGGAGTTGATCAAAGACTACAACTTGGGAATTCATTACCATCCAGTGAAGGCCAATGTGGTAGCCGATGCTCTAAGTAGGAAGGTCTACTACAGTACTTTGATGATCAAGGAAAGTCAGCCAGCATTGCATGAGGAATTTCAAAAGCTCAAGTTGGAATTAGTTGAAGAAGGTTACCTAACTCCTTTGCAATTGCAACCAACCCTCTAAGACCAGATCCGAAGAGCTTAAAGAGAGGATGCAGACGTCTTGGAGATCAAGAGAAACATGAAGAGAGGTGCATTCTCAAGATTTTTCGAAGATGAGCAAGAAACTATTTGGTTTGATAGGCACATTTGTGTACCAGACCAGGGTGAACTCAAGCATTTGATACTCAAAGAAGCTCATGAGACCTTGTACTCCATCCAACCCGGGAGCACCAAGATGTACCAAGACCTCAAGGAAATGTACCGGTGGCCTAGAATGAAGCACGAGATCGCTGAGTATGTAGCCCAGTGTGATGTTTGTCAACGAGTTAAAGCCGAGCATCAAAGACCTGCTAGACTCCTTCAACCTTTGAACATACCCGAATGGAAATGGGAAGAGATCGGCATGGACTTTATCACTAGTTTGCCAAGAACCCAAGCTGGATTTGACTCTATATGGGTAGTTGTAGATCGCTTGACAAAGGTTGCACACTTCATCCCGGTTAAGACCACCTACACAGGAGGTAGACTTGCAGAGCTGTACATGGCCAAGATAGTGTGTCAACATGGAGAGTACCCAAAAAGATTGTGTCAGACCGAGGATCTCAATTCACCTCCAGGTTTTGGCAAAAGCTGCACATTGCATTGGGTACAAATTTGAATTTCAGTACAGCCTACCACCCCCAGACAGATGGGCAAACGGAAAGAGTAAACCAAATCCTCGAGGACTTGTTGAGAGCTTGTGCTCTAGAGAACCAGGCCAACTGGGATAAAATGTTGCCGTATGCAGAATTTTCATATAACAATAGCTTTCAAGCAAGCTTGCAGATGTCCCATTTTGAAGCTCTTTACGGGACAAAGTGCAGGACACCCTTGTACTGGACTGAAACAGGAGAGAGACAAGTGCTTGGACTTGATATCTTGAAAGAAGCTGAAGATCAAGTTAAGTCCATTTGAGAAAAGTTCAAAACAACTTAGTCTAGGCAGAAAAGCTATGCAGATGACCGTCGCCGAGACCTAGCTTTTGCTTGAGGAGATCATGTGTATCTAAAGGTCTCACCTCTCAAAGGAATGTGTCGCTTCAGGGTTAGTGGGAAGCTTGCACCTTGTTACATTGGACCTTTCCCAATTTTAGACAGAAGGGGAGAAGTGGTTTATCAATTGGACCTCCCGCCCTAGTTGTCGGATGTGCATGACGTCTTCCACGTGTCGCAGTTGAGGAAATGCCTACGTGTGCCAAAGGAGCAGATGCCCGTAGAAGCTGTGGACCTCAAGCAAGACCTCACATACAAGGAGCAACCTATCAAGATCTTGGAAGTGTCCGAGCGTGTGACAAGAAGCAAGGTCCTCCATTTCTACAAGGTCCACTAGAGCAATCACACTGAAGAGGAAGCTACCTAGGAGCGTGAAGAGGACTTGAAGGCAGAGTTCCCGCACCTATTCTCTAGCCAGCCTGAATCTCGAGTTCAAGATTCCCTTTAAGGGGGGTAGGTTTGTAACGTCCCAAGTTTTCTGAGTTTCTGAGTTTTCAAAAGAAAACAAATAACCATTCGGTTTCGTTGAAGTTCTAAAGCTTAACTTGAGATTTTGGAAGAAAAGGTGTTTAAAATGACTAAATTGAACTTCAATTAAATCGAGTTTGGTTGCTTTGAGTTTGTTGGAGTTCTTTGGTGTTGTTTTCCCCTTCTCTGTTTGTTCCTATCTCTCTGTGCGACTTAGCTCCGCCTCTCCTTCGCTACGGATCGTCTGATCAAAATCGGACGACCCGATCTAGTGGGCGTTTTCGGCCAGTCCGAACGTCACACGCGTTGTGGACCATCTGATCTGTGTTGGACGGCTCGATCTTGTTGGCGCATTCAACCGGTCTGAACGTCCAATCCTTTTCGAACCGCCCGATCAAAATCGGACGACTCCGCTTCGTCACGCTTCTCTTCGCCCCGCACCCCCTTGTTTGGACCTCCTCCTCGTTGGACCTCCTCTTGTGTCGCAACCTCCCCTTGTGCCGCGACCACCTTCTTGGTCTTTTTGCAAAGACCACTCCTTTGGGCCGCGACCACCCTTTGGGCCGTGACCACCCTCTTAGTCTTTTTGGAAAGACCACCCTCTTGGCCTTTTTGCAAAGACCACCTCTTGGGTTACGACCTCCTCCCTGGTCTCGACCTCCCCTTTGGTTGGACCACCTTTTCATGTTTTGACCAGCCCCACCTGTCAGTTTTGTTCACCCTCTCCTTCCACCCGTTGCGTCACTTCTGACGCAAAGATCTTAGCGCATTAAATACTGCTGTGTTGCATTAAATGCTGCTACTTTTTGCAGTACCCGTTTCCCCCTCTTGTCCCCTCTCCGGCCTGCTCCCATCTTCTCCTTCACCTACCTTTGAACATGTGTGCCTTTGAGTCTCTCAGCTTCTCTTCCCGTTTTCCTCGGCTATAAAAGCCTGAGCAGCCCTCTATCATCGCCTTTTCCTCACCCAGCTCTCCCTTGCTCTCACCTTGTTTTCACCGTGCTTGATGTTCCGCTAAGGAGTTCGCCGGAGCCTCCTCGTCACCTAGGAGCCGCTGGAGTTTGCGCTGTCTTCGACCTCCTCACAGCCGCAGTATTTGTCAGAGCGCCTGCGTCGTTCGCCGTCCTTCTCCTATCTTTTCTCTCTCTGTGTGTATCTAGGTGAGTTTCCCCATGCCTTGTTCTCTTTTTGCTCTCACGACCATGTTTTGTGGTTGTATCTCTTTACAACCTCGTGAGTAGTCATATCCTCCTTTGGACCTCCTCCTCAGGACCTCTTCTCGAGAGTCCGTTTCTGTTTCAGTGCTTCTCTTTTTGTTCTAGTTTGGTAGTGTTAATTTTATTTGAATTCGTTGTATTTATTTGTCTCTTTTTTCGCCCGTGTAGATTCCGGCTTCACTGAAGAGTTCGTGGACCCGGCGACATCTACCGAAGAATCTCAGCTCTACATCGAAGGCAAGTCGTAGATCTTTGATCATGTTGAACCTAGTTTTGTAAAATTACTTTGTTTTATATCAACATGCATGGCTATTTGTATAAAAATAGTTCTGGGAATTAGCTAAACACCTACTTGGCAATATGACTCATTGAATACTTGTATTCGACATGTTGACATGTACCTTTGGACCACCGTAGGTTGGGTATTCTTAGTTGGACTTCTTTGTGATAACCAACATGGGTGCGTTTATTGCTTAGACCTGCTTAGTTATGCACTGTCTCTCAATCACTTGTCTCAAAGTTGTTAAATTTGACTAAGAGATTATGGAATTGTGGCACATGTTATCTTGGCATGTGTTGTCTTGGCAAGCATTGCCCTGGCCTGCGTGGCTGCTAATAAAATTTGTGGTGCCATGACCAAGGTGGTCATTGGCCGGGTTGAACCCAAAATATTTTTGCTCGGGCGAGTGATCGTGCAGTAAAGGGGTTGCAGGAAGCATACTGGGATGAGGAGGTCTCGCCTGGGCACCCACTAAGGACATAACCTTGTAAGAGTTCGATCCGGGCCACACCATGCAACCACAAGTCCATGATGAGGTGGACCTAGCCAACTAATTGGCAAAACTTTGATTCGGTTTTGTTTTGGTGGAAGTGTGGAAGGACCTGGGTTAGATGCCCGCACTTGGTGCAAGAGGGGGCCAGTAAGGCGAAACATTAGCGAGCGGAACTGGGTTAAAGCAGAACCTTGTATAGGCCTTGTCACATGCTCTAGCCTGCTTACCCAAGGAAGTGAGCAGGGGCATCGACGGGTGCCAAACAAACTAGAGAACTCGTGTCTTGTGGGTAAAGCTGTATAACCTCTGCAGAACGTAAATCTATTCGAATAGCCGTGTCCTCGGTTATGGATATGCCCGGTGATTTCACGCAAGGGGTAGACTTTCTCAAAACTTGTTGAGTGATTTGGCTCATAACCAGGGTGGTCGTGAGTGGTCTAGCTCACAACCAGGGTGGTCGTGAGTGGTCTAGGCAATGACCAGGGTGGTCATGGGTTGTTTCAAAAGAAAACTTGTCTACTTATGTGATAATCTTTCAACTTGTGTTTTACAATCTATTTATTGTATTTCAATTCAATATTGCTTTCTGCAAAACAACCATAAAGCTAACCTTGTCAAGACCTGCATGAATATTATTGCATACATTTCCCTACGGCTTGCTGAGTACATTCAAAGTACTCATGGCTTGCGCCCTCTGGTTGATCAGCAGCTAAAGAAGACCTCCTAGGATGCTCCGAACTCTTTGAAGAGGAGGTCTTGGAAGACCTCTCGTGCTAGGACGTCCTCCACTCGATTGCCTGTGGGCATGTCGAATGGCCTCCATGTGTTGTGTTTTGTTTTTTTTCCCCGCTGCGACCTCTCTCTTGTTGTTAGCCCTGCGTGGCAAGATCTCTGTAAAAAGCTTGACCATAAGATCTTTTGTTGTTAATATTATTAATTTGTCTGCTTCATCTTTAGTTTGTTGTATGGTTGTGATGACATCGTTGTTGATCTTTGTGCGGACCAGCCACTGATCATGGATCGGTCCGAATGCACAAAGAAGTCTCGGTGGTTTACCCGGCGTGACAGATGGTCAGATCGAGTGGGATGTACACTGGGCGTAGAAAGATGGGTGAGTACAGCCATGAATGGATGCAAAAGACCACTGATTTTGTGGATCGAGCATTTGCTAGGAGTACACGACGGGGTGGTGTGTTGTGCCCTTGTTGTCGTTCAAACACACGGCCACTAATAAGGGTGACAATGATCGCACACTTGTGCAAGTATGGATTTAGGCCACACTATACCGTGTGGGTCTACCATGGCGAGTCACAAAGTAGTACCATGGCGAGTCACAAAGTAGTAGATCGGACGTGCAACGCACAAACGATGGCGGATACAATGAGAGTAGGATAGAAGACATGCTAGATGATGTGTGTGACACATATGTGCCACCTGTAGAGGAAGAATCGGAGCCTGCAACAAGGGCTTTCTTTGATATGTTCTCCGCAGCGAGTCAACTATTTCATGGGCAAACATAGGTGTCCCAAGTAGATGCCATCATACGTCTACTTGCTGTCAAGTTCTAGTTCAGCATAAGCATTGCTTGCTTTGATGCATTCTTAAGCGTGTTTTGCACCCTTCTCCCAAATGGTCACAAACTGCCCCCCTAACTTGTATTAGGCCAAGAAACTGATAAGCACACTTAATATGTCATATGAGAATATAGATGTTTGTCTAAATCATTGCATGTTATTTAGGAATGAGAATGCAGCCAAAGATCAGTGTGATAAGTGTAGTGAGTCAAGGTATGTTGAGGTTGACTCCGGTGATGGTCAGGAGAGGTAGCTCCCTATTGGTAGAAAAATACTCTACTATCTACTATTTATACCACGAATCCAACGGTTATACATGTCTGAGATTTCTACCAAACAAATGAGATGACACAAGTATGGTCGTTGGTTCCATCATGACAAGATTGTCCACCCATCTTATGGTGAAGCATGGAATCAATTTGACTGAGACTATGTAGAGTTTGCTACAGAGCCTTGGAACGTTCGAATTGCAATTGCAACAGATGGGTTTAACCCATTTGATATGGGGGTTGCCCCCATACAGTTGTTGGCATGTGTTTGTCATTCCCCTTAACCTTCCACCCGACGTTTGCATGCAGAAGCAGAACATATTTCTTTCCTTGATAATCCATAGTCCTGAATATCAAGGGAAGAATACGAGTGTATTCATGGAGCCGGTGGTGGGTGAATTGTTACATGCTTGGGAACAAGGCATAGTAACATATGACTAGGCATCGAAGAAAAACTTCACCATGCGAGTTGCGTACCACACATCCATGCATGACTTCCCAGCGTATGGGATTTTGTGGGTGGTGTGTACATGGGAAGATGCCATGCCCAATCTGTAGGGAGGCATTGCGTGGTTGTTGGCTAAGCATGGTCGCAAGCACTCCTTCTTCGATTGTCATCGACAATTCCTTCCAATTAACCACGAATTCAGAAGTGACACAAATGGATTTAGGGCCAATACTTGTATCCGCAATGGGCCACCACATTGGTTAACAGGTGAGGAGGTCTGTGCACGGCTAGATGCTCTCAAGCCTCTTGCTGATGGAGATGGGTTCGAGAAATATGGCGAGGGGCACAATTTGACTCACATTCCAAGCTTGTGGCGGCTACCCTACTTCCATAAGCTCCTTCTTCCTCATAACATAGATGTAATGCACAATGAGAAGATTGTTGCAGAGGTCATATTTAGCACATTCTTTGACATTTCAGACAAGACAAAGGACAATGTTAAGGCTCGCCTTAATCAAGAGGAGCTTTGCAACAAGCCCTCTCTCAATATGATCCATAAGCCAACTACTGGCAAGTGGGAGAAGCCAAGAGCTAGTCAATATGATCCATAAGCCACCACTTGACATGGTTGTTGTGTACAAGGCTGGAAAAGGCAAGAAACATGGTCTTTTCTTGATGGGCGTTGGCTACATTAGCACACCGACAATAGTCTCGAAGGTCCAAAGATCGAGTAGTGGATCACTAGATGATGTACACTCTCAAAGATGACTACGACCATCAACTAACAGGGTTTCTCAACTTGAGGCAAAGCTGCAAGAGGAAATCGAGGCAAGGCAGTGGTTGGAGCAAATGATACAGGTTAATTGGAGCATGGCAGTACAATAACAAAGTAACATGCAAAAATATATATTGGTACATGGCTAATGTATGGCAATATACAAACAAATTTGTAGACTCTTCATTCTTGACTTGATAGTAGTACACCAGGGGCACCACTGCCTACATTATCTAATCCGGTTAGTTCTCTTCACATGATATTGTCAAGCAATAATACTTCTTTGATATTGTAAAACTAGAAGTATGTAACCTGTAAGGCGATACAATTCTCTGGTTAAGTCCTTTACTTGAGAAAATAATAATTACTCATCGCATACTTCTTTTTAAGTGCATATTTTTTATGTTTGGTAGTACATGTTTGAAGGGATACGGGTAGGCTACAATAGCGACAAATCAAAATTTCTACCACGTAAACCAGGAAGCCAAGCAAGAAGATGATCATAGATCGTTACCACTAGACGCGCAGAGCAAATGAAGAAGTGTCTGAGCACCGTCCGACGAAGAGCGTCGATGTAATCGGTCGAGTCGATCGTCCCAAATGTCTTCATTGGTTGATCGCTCTCCAAAGACTCTGCAGCTTCCTTGCGAAGATCGCGGATCGCCCTAAGCGCAACAACGAGAAGCGCCTCTATGGTATCCACACGCCCGTGGAAGGAACAACCAGACGCGGTGTGCTAGCACCAAATCGCACGGAGGTTTCAAGAAGATGGCGGCTAGGGTTTCGTAGGGCAACTCACGCCAACTCCTCTTTACCAATAGCCTCATGCATCTCCTTATATAGAGCCCGTGACGGATCCTATCCAAACACGCTATTTAATTGTATTCATACTGGTTTGTTCCAACCTGTTAAGTGTGTGACCCGTTAGGTTCATGTGTAGTTCGGTTGTGATTCGAAACCCTTTCCGGCCACTAGTCGAAGCGGTTCCTAACAGACATAACGATTCCCGAATACACACAAATTATATCGGACGAACCTTAATGCAATATGATCTTCGACTGTGTCCTCATCACTTACGACTGTGTCCTATCTCTATACGACCGGTTCAGATTCGATCACGACCAACTCAGAACTCCTCACGACTTGGTTTCACCACTCGTGATTACGCTCACCGCCTCGACTTGCTTGTATCTCCATACGACCATCCAGAGTCGGGTCGAACTAAGCTTTACCTACTCATGTATTCTTCCTTTGCCTCACGATATCTGGTTGAACTCTGTGAGATGTTGTGTCATCCATGGACTGCTCAATGCTTTCTCAATCGAGTATCGGATAACCTTATGTGGTCGAACTCTTCGACCACCAAAGGGCATGGCCATGCACTTTCTTTATCCGACCACTTCGAGGGCCCAGAGATATCTCTCCGTTATGTTAGAGGGCAAATCCCATATCCCACCAAATACATCCTCTCGCATGTTTCATAGCATACCCAAAGCTACCTTTATAACTACCCGCCATTTAGTAGCATTTGGCAACCCCTAAGAGTGCTATTACACATGTAGGAAACCATGCTTGATCTCGTGTCTAAGGATTATACATCATCATTGCTTGAGACCAACTAACGACACATAGAATCATAACAATCTCAATAGTGTCTCAAGGTGGGTCTTATCCAACACCACGTTCTCTAACACGTGTCCACATTATTGATTCGATATCCTTATATCTATGACCGTGAAACATGGTCATCAATCAATGCATGTGTTAGTTGTAGAGTCACTAGTGTTCCACCAAAGGACTTTCACCGTGGATACTTTTAGAACGACATCATCATAAGTTAAAAAGAGCTTCACCAACAAGTCACATACTCGTTAATCTTCATGACTGATGATTTATTCAAGGAACATATTATCAAATATTGTGAACATAATGAAATATAATCATCTCTATGATTGCCTCTAGGGCATAATTCCAACAGTCTCCCACTTGCACTAGAGTCAATCATTTAAGTATCTAATACCGATAGCTCTTGTGTGCGCCTCATGCTTTGGTCAGGAGAGGCTTTGTCAACGGATCAAGAACATTTAAACTGTGATGAACTTTGCATATCTTAACATCTCCTCTAGCCACCAATTCGCGAATGAGATGATAACGCCTCGAGTATGTGCTTGTATTTCGATGGGATCTAGGTTTCTAGCTCACAAGAATGGCTCCATTGTTGTCACAATAGAGATCCATTGGGCTTGAGGCACTCGAACCATACCCAACTCAAAGAATAAAATTCCTTATCCAAACACCTTCTTTTGCAGCTTCCGGCCGCAATGTACTCGACCTCTGCTAGGAATCACTATCGCTTTCTTGCTTGAACTTTTCCACCACCGCACCTCCATTCAAAATGAATACAAAACCAGATTAAGTAATGATAATCATCTTTGTCGGTTTGAAGCTTGCATCGGTGTAACCATTTACAACCAGCTCTTCATCACCGCCATAAACTAGGAACGATCCTTAGTCCTTCTCAAGTATCTAAGAATATTTTTCACAAATGTCCAAAGGACCTTCACCGGATCACTTGGTATCTACTGTAACACTTAGAGCATATGATACATCCGGTCGAGTACATATCATGGCGTATATGATAGATCCAATAGTCAAGCATATGGAATAATATTCATGCGGTCTCGCCATCAAGAGTCGAAGGACACCGACTCTTGCTAAGATTTATGCCATGTGACATAGGCAAGAACCCTTTTTGGCATTTTGCATGTTGAACCTAATCAACACCTTATCAATATAAGTACTTTGGCTTAATCCAATTAGCCTTCTCGATCTATCTCTATAGATCTTTATTCCCAAGATATATGTCGCCTCTCCTAGGTCCTTCATAGAAAAACTATTTTTCAATGATGCCTTAACAGATTCCAAAGATAGGAATGTCATTCCCAATCAATAATATGTCATCCACATATAAGATTAGAATTACAAGTGCGCTCCCACTAACCTTCATGTAAACACAAGGTTCTTCTTTGTTTTTGATTTAAACCAAATCTTTTGATCTCCTCATCAAAACGATATTCCAACTCCGAGATGCTTGCTTCAATCCATAAATGGACTTCAAGTTTGCACACTTTACTAGCATTATTTGGATCAACAAAACCTTCAGGTTGTGTCATGTACACATCCTCACTTAGGTTTCCATTAAGGAAAGCCGCTTTTGACGCCTATTTGCCATATCTCATAGTCGAAATATGCAAAGAATAGCTAGAATGATCTGTATAGATTTAAGCATCGCTACGGTGAGAATGTCTCATCGTAGTTAACTCCTTGAACTTGTCGAAAACCTTTTGCGACTAGTCGAGCTTTATGAATGTGAACATTTCCATCCATATCAATCTTTTTCTTATAGATCCATTTGCACTCAATGGTTTTAACGCCATCTAGTGGATCGACCGTGTTCCAAACTTGGTTGTCTCTCATGGAGTCTATCTCGATTTCATGGCTCCAAGCCATTTCTCGTAGTCCGGGTCCATCATCGCTTCCTTATAAGTGTTAGGCTCATCATTATTCAATAATAATACATCATGCCCATACCTTATAGGCATTTGACGTGGCCTTTTAGATCTACGGGGTCGATGCCTCATCTATGTGTTCAACAATATTTTGTTCATCCTGTAGAGGTTCAATAGGAGTTGAAACACTTTCAGATGTTTCCGAATTTCTTCGAAGTTGCACCTTTCTCCCATCGCTCTTTTGGAAAGAAACTCCTTTTCCAAAAAGACACCATTTCGAACAACAAACACTTTGCTCTCCTCTTGGTTGTAGAAATAATATCCTTTGGTTTCTAGGATATCCTATAAAGAAGCATTTTTCCGACTTAGGTGTGAGTTTATCAGACGTCAAACGTTTAACATAGACATCACATCCCCAAACCTTTAGAAAAGACAAGCTAGGACTCTTCCCAGTCCATATCTCATATGGTGTCTTATCTACTGATTTAGATGGTACCCTATTAAAGTGAAAGCGGCTGTTTCTAGAGCGTAACCCCAAAAATACAATGGCAGATCAGATTGGCACATCATCGATCGAACCATGTCCAACAAGGTCCTATTATACCGCTCGGACACCCCATTCCATTGTGGAGTACTCGGTGGCGTGAAGTCAGGAACAATTCCACATTGTTTCAAATGATTGCCAAATTCCTAGCTCAAAAATTCACCTCCACGATCAGATCGCAAAGATTTGATTATCTTGCCAAGTTGATTCTGTACCTCATTCTGGAACTCTTTGAACTTTTCAAAGGATTCCGACTTGTGCCTCATTAAATAGATATATCCATATCTACTATAGTCATCGGTGAAAGTAATGAAGTACTGAAAACCACCTCTAACTGTCGTGCTCATTGGTCCACACACATCAGTATGTATGAGTGCCAACAAGTCGGATGCCCTCTCATTCCGACCGAAAGAAGGGTGTCTTGGTCATTTTCCGAGTAGGCAAGACTCAGATGTTTCAAATGATTCCAAATCAAATGAGTTTAGAATCCCATCATCATGGAGCTTCTTCATGCGTTTCACTTATGTGACCCAAACGACAATGCCGATAAAAGTGGAATTCATATTATTAGGTCAAGCCTCTTTGCATTAATATTAAAGATGGGTGCATCATCAAGATTTAAAATAAACAACCCGCTTAAAACAGGGCATAGCCATAAAACATATCATTCAAAAATATAGAACAACCATTGTCCTCAATAATGAATTTATAACCCTCTCGCCATCAAACATGAGGCCGAGATAATGTTTCTACCGATGGTCGAACGTAATAACAATTATTTAATTCCATAATAAATCTCAAGGCAAAACCAATGGTAAAGTCCCGACGGCTAATGCAAAAACCTTTGCTTTATTTCCGACGCCAAGATCCATCTCGCCTCTTGTAACTCTCTTATTCTTTGTTAGACTCAGATCGAATTGCAAATATGAGCAACCAATCCGGATCAAATACCCATGAGTTAACGTAAGAATCAGCAAGTAAAACATCTATAACATTAATACCGAAGTGGAAGGTTTAGTCCCACCATTCTTTTTCGAGATCGGCCGGTATTTCTTGCGCCTCTTCCAATGGCCTAGCTCTTTGCAAGAAAAGCATTCATTCTCTTGAGTCGGGCGGACTTAATCTTGGGTTTAGGTTTGTTGGTTTGGATCTCATCCAAACTTTAGCCTTGCCCTTTTCTTGACCCAAGTCTTAGCCTTCTTCTTGAAGCTTGTACTCTTTTGCACCATCATCACATGATCTTGCTTTTCTTAATGTTGTCCTCTGCAGCCTTAAGCATCATATGTAGTTCGATGAGATTCTTGTCTAAGCCATTCATATGGAAGTTCGTAATGAATCGACCATAGCTTGCAAGAAGCGAAGCAAGAATCAAATCAGAGCCAACTCTGACTCAAAGGAAAACCAAGTTTTTCCAAGCTCGTGTGTAACCAACCATTTTGATCACATGTGGACTCACGGACTACCCTCACCAAATTTACACGCAAACAAGTTCTTTGAGATCTCAAATCTCTTTCTTGCTTGTGTCTCAAACATGCCTTTGAGCGCCACGATCATATCGTGGCCTCAATGTTCTCAAACTGCTTCAAGGTCCGAGTTCATCGCAGCAAGCATGAGACAGCTAACATCAAGGGATTCATCACATTCGTTTTTATAGGCGGATTTAAGAGTAGCAAAGAAGATTATCAGCAGCACATCTAGAATTGGTTCCTCTAGAACATGTTCCTTTTTATCTTGCCTAAGAACAATTTTAGGTTATGGACCAATCCATAAAATTTGTTCCATTCAGTTTTTCCTTTTCAAGTATCGAACGTAAAGCAAAATCGATGTTGGTATCTGCGATTGGTGCCATGATCTACAACATAAAATATGCAAAACTAAGACATATGTTCAAGAAAAGTAACTTCTATTAAACAATTTAATAAAGATACTCCCACTAAATACCATATCCTCTTATGACATTTAGTGATTCAAGATCCACAATTAGGTAATCTACTAGTGAGCTTTGGCATCACCGCTAGAAGATTAATGAATTCGTAAGCAACCCTTTGCTAATCATATATCTATATGACTCTTGTTGTTGGGCAAAGATTCTATGCTTCTAACCCAACCCTATGCCCCAAGGTCCATAACCGTTATGATGACCTTGTCAAGTTAAACCAATGCAATGCGTAAGTATCGACACAAACCCATCTAGTCAAGGAAAGTTAATGGCATTCCGCTTTAGCAAGACCTACCATTAAAATACAAGACTTTTGATGGTGCAAATTATTGAGGGCATCAATTTTAACTTAACATTATGTGAGGGAATTTTAATTTTATCATGTTAAAAGCATCTAATGAAAAACATGACTTAATATCATGACAGAATAAACACAAACATTCACAGATAATCATATCATCGTGAAATAGTATGGCCCTTAACATGACGATCTCCATCAGCATGCTTCCTGTCCTCCAACCACCATGCTTGAAGTCTCACCTGCATTCATCTACTAAGCAATTACTCCTAAGAGCTAGTAATGCATTACATAGGATAATATCAAGCATCACATGTCGGCACGCAGCATCATTATATAATAATATGTAGCTCGATGGCTATCTCACAACATGACACGCAGCCATGAAAATCCATACATGCATCACATACACAATGGGCCATACTATTCACATCAATCCTCGCAAAAACAAGTTACGATAGAATCCAATTCTATCGGACGACATGAACACATATTACCTATAACGCAGCAGACGATCACTAGCACGGTGGTCACGCTTCCGAGCTTTGGAAATCATCGATTAATCATATTAACCCTATTCCGAGCCAATCTGACATCGCTTTGATACGACCACATAATGCGACATACTCCGATGGCGAATTCGACCGTAGGAGTATTATGCAAGGTAGTCGAAAAACAAGTCGAGTGAATCATCCGTGCTCTTAACTTGTACCTCCTCGTATACCCATCTACTACCATCAAAACCGACGATCTAATCGACCAGGGCCTAGGTTTCAGATACGACCAATAATAGATCCAATCTACTACTACCACATATCAAGTATATGCGATCGATCCGGATCAAAAACTACGCAGATGGCTCGATACCATCGAAGGGATACGGGTAGGCTACGATAGCGACAAATCAAAATTTCTACCACGTAAACCAGAAGCCAAGCAAGAAGATGATCATAGATCGTTACCACTAGACGCCAGCAGAGCAATGGAAGAAGTGTCGGAGCACTGGTCCGACGAAGAGCGTTGCCGATGTATTGGTCGAGTCGATCGTCCAAATGCCTTCGCTGGTTGATCGCCTCCTCTAGCACCTCTGCAGCTCCTTACGAAGATCGCGGATCGCCCTTAAGCGCAACAACGAGAAGCGCCTCTATGGTATCCACACGCCCGTGGAAGGAACAACCAGACGCGCAGTGTGCTAGCACCAAATCGCACGGGAGGCTCTCAAGAAGATGGCGGCTAGGGTTTCGGTAGGGTAACCCCGTCAACTCTTCTATTCCAATAGCCTCATGCATCTCCTTATATAGAGCCCATGACGGATCCTATCCAAACATGTTTATTTAATCAGATTCATACTTGGTTTGTTCCAACCTGTTAAGTGTGTGACCCGTTAGGTTCATGTGTAGTTCGGTTGTGATTCGAAACCCTTTCCGCCACGAGTCGAAGCGGTTCCTAGCAGACATAACGATTCCCTAATACACACAAATTATATCGGACGAACCTTAATGCAATATGATCTTCGACCAGTCCTCATCACTTACGACTGTGTCCTATCTCTATACGACGAGCCAGATTCGATCACGACCAACTCAGAACTCCTTACGACTTGGTTTCACCACTGCGGATTACGCTCGACCGCCTATGACTTGCTTGTATCTCCATACGACCATCCAGTAGTCGGTCGAACTAAGCTTAATTCGCTCATGTATTCTCCCTTTGCCTCACGATATCTGGTTGAACTCCGTGAGATGTTGTGTCATCCATGGATCTGCTCAATGCTTTCGATCGAGTATCGGATAACCTTATGTGGTCGAACTCTTCGACCACCAAAGGGCATGGCCATGCACTTTCTTTATCCGACCACTTCGAGGGCCCGTAGATATCTCTCCGTTATGTTAGAAGGGCAAATCCCATATCCGACTAGTCACATCCTCTCGCATGTTTCATAGCATACCCGAAAGCTACCTTTATAACTACCCAGCATTTAGTAGCGTTTGGCAACCCCTAAGAGTGCTATTACACATGTAGGAAACCATGCTGATCTCGTTCTAAGGATTATACATCATCATTGCTTGAGACCAACTAACGACACATAGAATCATAACAATCTCAATAGTGTCTCAACGTGGGTCTTATCCAACACCACGTTCTCTAACACGTGTCCACATTATTGATTCGATATCCTTATATCCATGACAGGTGAAACATGGTCATCAATCAATGCATGTGCTAGTCGTAGAGTCACTAGTGTTCCGACTAGTGACTTTCGACCGAGGATACTTTTAGAACGACATCATCATAAGTTAAAAGAGCTTCACCAACAAGTCGCATACTGTTAATCTTCATGACCGATGATTCATTCAAGGAACATATTATCAAATATTGTGAACATAATGAAATATAATCATCTCTATGATTGCCTCTAGGCATATTTCCAACGAGTTCGCCCGCCCGCCTCGCTTCGAGTTCGACACGCCTAAGCTTGGGATCAGAAATTGGCCCTAGAGAAGTTCTACCAAATTCGTAAAATCAATTTAAAAGCGAAAATCTATTTATTTAATGCTGAAAATGAATTAAATATTAGTTTTTATTCGGAAAAATGATTAAAATAGCATCGTTAATCGGGAAACCAGTTTTTGGTTTGGTAAAACGGCCGGCTCTGCTCGCACTCAGATTTTTGACCGGGCTTTTCAAGCCCGGCCCGAAGCCTGGCCTGGTCCGGCATTTGAACAGGTTTAGTTGTATGGATGTGATATTCGCCGATATCTGTACCGTTTGGACTAGTTACTAATCATAAGACTAACTTAGAATACACATAGAGTCTAGATGGAAATCTTGGTCCGCACACCAATCCACGGTTGATGAGAATCAAATTCCAGTCGTGTACGAGAGAGCCAAGGTGACGTATAGTCGGGCTACTCATGTAATGTCAACGCTGCTGTTTAGTTACTCATGACTCTTCTAATTGCATGACAGCACGATTGATTTAGCCCATGTCTTTTTCCCTGTCATTTAACTGTATGTTACGACTTACCGTGGCGTAGTTGCATTGGCTTCTCCGGATTTGCATGGATACACAAGCGTGCGTGCATGCGTCATCGAAGATTAATTTGGCTATTACTCCCTCCGTTTCCAAAACGACGTCTATTTCGGAACAGAGGGAGTAGTTCGTTAGTTCGAACGTAGCTGCTAAGTTTGCTTAATTAGCCAGCAAAAAGTACTAGTACTAGCCACTAAGTTCGAACGTAGCTGCCACGTTAACTTAATTAGCCTGCAAAAAGTATTAGTACTAGCCACTAATTTAATGCCATGCATATGCACAAATTAGCTTACGCGAGAATAGACACTGATATGTAGTATCAGTTTGCACTTGAGGTTTGACCCATATAACAGTTTCCCTTCACAAGCAGTTTTCTACGTGGAGGGCACACACCTCGTTCATACGCACACACATGCTAATAATTTTGTAAAGGCTCCGGAGAGTCGGCACGACTACAAACCATGTCTCCTCTCCTACGGATAGAAACCGGATAGATACGAATCTATCCTCACTTCCACAGTCAGACCACTAACCTGTCCTTAAAATAATTCTGTTTCCTTTACCGAAGAAAGCTGTTGCGTGGATATATTCTTGCTCACCTTTCATCAGTGGAATCATGCTTCGGACTGTGGGGTCCACATAGTTGATCATGTGCTTTTTTTTTCTGCGTTCATAGTTTTCTGTCTTTTTGGCACGGACTTTTTTCTTGGTTCAAGCAACACTTGGCGTTTCCAAGTGAAAAGTAGAAAACTAATAATGGCCAAAATTGAATAGACATTCAAATGCCAAGTGAGGTTTTTTTACTGGCTAGAAGAGTAGCAAAATCCATCAGACATTCCTGAATCCTGGTTCCTGATGATGATATATTGATAATCCCAATGGGCGCTTTGGAGGAGGATATGATAGCTTGGCACTATGAGAATCATGGAACTTACTCAGTGAAAAGTAGAACACTACTAATGGCCAAAAAAGATTTGGAAGCTAAAAGTACAGTCGAAGATTCAGAACGTTTGGTGGCGCGTGGTGCATGGTTTCCCTCCAACCAGGTGTATCCTTTTTTCGCAGACATATGGAGAAGGACAAAATGTGCGAGCAGTGGTGCAGCTGAAGAAACTATACTGCATTCATGCTTTCACTGATCGCACTTATGCAAAGCTAGTTTGGATGTCGATTCGTGAAGTGGCAGGCATCAAGTTACCACTTTTACATTCTATTAGTTGTGCTTGGGATCTTCTAGATGTGAAGTTCTATGTAACAGCCCCGATTTTCTGGAACCGTTAAACTCTTCACAACCGTCTAGGATGTGCAATTGCGAAATAAGTAGTGTCTCAAGCAAGCTTTTGAGTACAACAAAAGTCAACATTTTATTACACAAGGATAAGGCTTAACAGCCAGTTTTTACACTATCACAGACATCCAAGCCCAAATTTAATATAATACAAGACAAAAGAACTTTAAACCACAGGCACACTTGAGCGCAGTCGAGACCTAAAAACAGCAGTCATCGCCGCCTGGTGATCCTGCCAAAACCTTCCTCATCAAGATCCTCGAGATTTTCCCATATTTCTTCTGTAGATGATTTTGCAGATTATGCAAGAATGAGTACAACTTCCGTACTCAATAAGCCACATGGAAAAGCTAAATAGTTACATGCAAGGAGTTCAATAGATGGTTAGGGTTTACCTTAACAGGCGTATGTGGATGCATTTTGCAGTTAAAGCAGTTTATATTTAAAACAGTAAAAACAATAATAAATAATAACAACAGGGGTTTATCAACAAACTCAATTAATAACTTAATTACCATATCAAAAACTCTACTTATGGCTCATGGACTGGAATTACCCATTAACACAGCTTCATTAACCGGAAGCACGGCGTATTTGAATACCTTTAATTAATCACTCTGCAGAATTGTCCAACTTTACCCACAAGATATCTCAAACTCATACTGTCAAGCTATAGACACGCAATACGTTAGCGTGCGACTGAGTTTGGGATAACAAAGTCTTTTTACTGCTCAACCTTTCTAGCCTTTACCCGGTAGGTTTTAACTCCATAAAGCCCTTGGGAGACTCCACCGGCCAAAGTGGATCTTGCACCCCTATGCTGACGGCACCTACCGTTGTGTTGACTACCAAGTGTCCTTTCAGGCCCACTCCTATCATACCCCAGTTCCGCAACCACTCTATCACAAAAGAGTAGTTACCTGTCCAGTAGATATTCAAATGGATGAGCAGTGTATTAAGCTAGGGAGTAATGACCACGCTTGTGGTTGAGCGGTTTTCTGTGTCGATCACAGGACACAAGGTTCTTGTCCTTACTTGTCATCTAGTGAGATGATGGCCCAACACCAACTCGTGGCTGTCCACCTCCAGATCTCACTAATAACTCACTTTTAACATAAGTCTATTGGGTTGTCCAACTTCTTGGATACAACCCTCAACTCTCCACCAAAACCATTGGTGAACCGCCAATACTGCTTTTTAGGATTATACACATTTGTAATAAAGCTACTTATATAGATAATATTTTATATGAACTTGTCAAGGTGAATATGGCCTACAAGTGCTGGGTATTCGTCAAGGTGAATATGGCCTACAAGTGCTAGGTGGGTTTGTATATGGGGTAATAGGATTTATCTAATTATCATGGCATTCAAAAGTATTATTTCAATAATTAAAGTAATTAGCACAAATATAATAATGAAAGTAATATTAAATATATGAAATGTGGGTTTAAAATGATCAAGGAATGCCACCTAACTTCTTGCACAAAATCTTGTTGATACTAGTCTTGTCTAGCGTCTTTTGGAGTCTGTTCGTCAAAGTCGTGACCTAACGAGAAACAATACAATCAAATAAACCCAAAAAAAAAATCCGGCTCAATAAGAACTGAGCTGGAAACAACATGCAAGTAAATAAATCTGCCAAAGAAACATAAAGGAAGGTGGTGTGGGATGGTGGGGATTTATCCAGTGCTTAATTGGACTGAACGGAGTTGAGATTTGGATTTACGGGCTCGAAATGGTCGAAAAGGGTATATAATGTTGAATTAGCGTTTTGGGTGAAAACAGGGTCGAATAATGAATAGTAGTATTTTTACTATTCATTTACAAATACTGGATTTCGAACAATACTTGGAATTTCTATTTTGGGTTTTGAACAGTAAATAGGGTTACTGTTTTTGGTTAATAAACAGTAAACATATTTTACTATGCATTTTCTGGATTTAGGTATAGTAAATCATTTTTCGGTTGATGAACACTTAATCTATTTATTGTGCGGTGAACAGTGTAAAGGCTTAATTGAATAAATAGTAAATAGCTATGTGGCCCACGGCCCAAACGGCCGGGCCTTAAAAGCCCTACGGCCAGGCGGCTTGAGCCACGTGGCCGAAAGGCCCGTGCGCTCACCCCAAGGCAGAGGAGGCGACGGCTGGTGGTGCTCCAGTTGCTTCGGTGGTTGCCGGTAGAACCGGGTGGTGCAGGAGGCACCAGTGGGCCAAGGTGAGTCTAATGGTGGTGTTGGTGGGGTTTGGGGCAGTCTGTGGTGGCTTGGCGGTGGCCAAAGGAGTGCGGCGGGGAGGAGCGGCGCCGACGAGCTCCAGCGGGATTGGGGGTTGGGGGAGGTGGGGGAAAAGCCGAGGAGGTGGGGCGATGCTTACCGCAGCTCCAATTGGTAGTGGGGTGGACGAAGGCGGCGATTGGGCGTCGAGTTCACTGGAGAAGAAGAATGGGGGCGGCGATGGACACTTTGAAATCGGTCGGCTTTGGAGGGGGGAAGTGAAAGGGAGTTGTTGTGGTTGAAGGTGAGGATGAAGGCGAGCTCTAGGCGGGCTTTTATAACCGGGGATAGGCAGTTGCCCCAAGGATTTGGTGAATGGGGGCGCGGCGTGTGGGCGGCAGCATGGGCGGCCATACGTGCGAACGGCGAGGTGACGGGGTGAGGTGGAGGCGGTGAAGGTGGTAGAAGGCTATGGAGGCGATGCGGTCGCGCGGGAGGTGGCGCGGTGACAGCAGTGGCGAGGGAGGCAGTGTCATCGTGGGGATGATGCGGGGGGAAGATGAAGGGTAAAGGCGCCGGGGAGAGAAACCGTTTCCGGATGGAAGAAAATGGAAAGATGGAAAAGGAAAGCGGAAAGCGAAAAGAGGTTGAAACTTGCCAAAAAAGGGAAAGTTTTGAAATTCAACCAGAAAGACTCAAAAAAAATTTTGAAAACCTGAAATTTTGGTTTGTTTCAATCTACCCCCTTAAAAAGAATCTCGTCCCCGAGATTCACTCAAAGCCAGGGGGCAGAATGGAAAATCACGCTGCATTTTCGATTTCTTTTTCCATGTTGCTCTTTCTGTTGTAAAATTATGTGATAGAAACTAAAAGGTGGCTCTTGGATTAAAAACCAGTGTTGATCCTTGCATGTAATAAAAACATACCGATAATGATCTTGGCAGTCTCTGTCGTTTCCTTGGTATAAATATAGTTGATTTTGTCCTGAACCGATCCTGTTGTTGGTCTTCTTTCTCCTAGAATTTGTCTCGCTTTTCTTAGCTGTTTTCTAGGTAATAGCATATATCCTTTGCATGTTTGTTTTATTAGTGGTGTCTTGTTGATCTGTAGTTGACTTTTCACCTGCTTTGGCTGCCTTTGATGGCATACTCCTTAATGGACATTTCCATTTAAAATGGCCCAGTTGCCAACAGTGATAACAGTCTATTGATTCCTCCCAACATTTCCTTTGGTAGCGAGTTCTATATCTATGACTCCGAACTGTGGTTGGTTGACTCATGTGGTATTGCGGTCTTGGAATTGGATTGGTAGGTAGTTTTTGCTTAATTTGTAATGGTGGTGCTACCATCATCCTCATTTTATTTTCTTCTACTTGGTATTTGTTCCTTCCCGTCATTGTCATTAGTTTTGTCGTGCTTGGCTGATACTCCCCTATGTTAGTCTCGCTTTGGTAGTTGATATCGGTTCTGGTTCCAAACATCTTAGGAATGTATTTCTGCAGCGATTTTGACCAAATACAGATAGGTAAGTAAGATTCAGACTTGAGTTAAGTGGAGAAATATTAAGGTAAGTATTAAGACGAAAAGAAGGAATCGAATTTTGACAAGGATGATATACAAGTACTGATAGAAAAACAAAATATCAATACATAACATAATTCTTTCAAATTATTTATACAAGTTGTATATATACTATTTAGAGTATATAGTACAACTTGTGTTACAATCAAAAGTTTGTCTAATTAGGGTTCACTCTATCTAATAACACCCTAGCGTATTCTGAACACTACTTTTTCCACATTGCAACTTGATGAGGACATCACTCCTTCGGATACACACACTACACAAAATCCTCCAGATCCAGTTGCTGAACTACAAGGTCCTAAGACAAGAGCTCGAGCACATCACTTAAATTATGAGGTGAGCTCGTTTCTAGGTGCTAATAATTTATCTATGCAGAATGGTATACTACCTAATAATTGTGATGTTTTGTTATTTAGAAATAATGGGGAGGATCCATCAAGTCCTGGTCATCTGCGCTGATTGTGCCCAAGAAAAGGAAGTCCCTCTAATTGCGCCGAGAAAAGGAAGTCCATCAGCACAAGATCTCCTCCCCGCGTTTTCAGCTCGGTCACAAGTTAAGGTGTTGTGTCACCATTTTGGGCCTAATAGGGCCTTGTAAGCGTGTCGAGGTCGAGCCCAGTTGTGTACGCCTCTTCCCACGGCCAAGCACAACCCTAGGTCGACCTCCTCACGCCCCTATATATATATATATATATATATATATATATATATATATATATATATATATATATATATATATATATATATATAGCCGCTATAGTTTTAGGTTGGGTTTTTCTTACCGCCACTTTACGCCATTTATTGCTTTGTATGGTTTGAGGAACCCCACTTTGTGAACTTCATCCATATTCGCAATACAATTCAAATTGCATCTTCCTTGTTCTTGTGAGTTGCTTCGATTGCTTACAGGAACAATAACCCTTATGGTAAGGTCGATCGCGTGCGAGCGTGGTCGATAACGACAGTCGTGCGGGTGTAGCGAATTGCGAGGTGACGGTCTCATGGTCGGAAGCCTCAAAGCGCCAACGCCCTCACGATTTAAATCAATCGAACCTATCGGAAGATCGGCCGCCGCCTCATCAAGTGGTATCAGAGCAAAGGTTGCCCGTTAGGTAATCTCATTTATCCCCTTTTGTTAGTTGTGTTCCATCACCTAGAGTCCAAAAAATTGCCCCACAAAAAGTTTTAGATCTTAGTTCTTCCGCTGTCCAAACCACTTTGTGCCTTTCGCAATTGTGTTTTCGCCGCGTTGTTGAGTTCGAGTCCATCGTCGGTGTCTTTGTTGCTGGTCTAGCCGTCGTGATCTAGTTTCTAGCGTCGAGTCTTTTCTGTTTTGGTCATCATGTATCTCGGCATGCCCTTGGTTGCATCTGTTGCAATTAGGGTTTGTCTGCTATAGCCGAGATCGTGACACCACCCCCATACGACCACCTACTCAGATTCGACTTCTCCCACCAACTCGGAATCGACCACCTATTCGATCAACACCCCTCATTCGACCACCTACTCAGGTTCAACCACCTAGTCGGAATCGACCACCCACTCGGGTTCGACCACCTAGTCGGATTCGACCACCCACTCGGATTCGACTACCTACTCGGATTCGACCATCCACTCGACTCCGCCCCGACAACCCTATCTGTTTCTGGTTGCTCTTGGACACCCCACACACTCATCATATCGTGCCCTGCCAAACAAAGGCTAAGAAGATTTTCTATAGCCGAAACAGAGCTAGCCAAAATTTAGAGAGAGAGAGAGAGTATCTTTTTTTTACCTTTATACCCCTGCTCTCCAGAAAAAGTTTGTGACCCACTCACCTCATTGGACCCAGAAAAGGTAGCAGAAGAGTTTTGAGCTCGGGTCACGTTCGAAAAAAAAAGAGTGCAAAAAAAAAAGAGGCAAAGAGTGCCCAAAAAAAAAAGGAATTCAAAAAAAAAAGGAGAAAACAGTTGCTTTGCGAATTTTGTTCCGTTGTGCTTGTATCTACCCTAATTTTTCAGCTTGCTTGAGCTAGTTCTAGGAACGCGTTTGGACCAGCAACTGTAACGAGTACCGTGGACTTTGATTCAGCTTTGCTAATCTGATTTCATTATTGCTATTCCTTACTACTAAACATTGCCTGTCCGAGCTCCACATACTTTCGGCCCTCAGATTTGGATCCTCGCATTCGCCTCCGTCGCAGTCATACATCCCACCTTCTCCGATCATACCACCTGCTGCAATTTGGTAAGAAATTCATAAGAGCTTGGTAAGACGCTTGAGAGTGTGTGATTCCACCTTTCACCACCTAGTAGTTGATAGGAAGAATACTTTTGTGTTGTCTTTTGTCTCCTACTAACCATGGTAGGTGAGGAATTGGATGCGCAAGAGTGTGTTTTGAGGGAAGAGCTCACGAGGGTGTTGGATGAGCACCGCCATGCTATTAATGACGACATTGATAGGAAGCTTGCGAAAACAAATGCTACACTGCGAGAACTCAATGATAGTATTGCAATGCTCAACGCACGCATTGATGGTTTGGCCAATCAACGAACAATGGGCGTGTGGATCCTCATGGTGCAGCCCATGACCATGAGTTTGACAATGATAATGAGATGCGCAACCACGACGCCTTTGATGCACGACAATGGAACCGGTTGAACTTCAACCGTCAAGGTATGAGAGGTAATAACTTTCAGCAACATAATGCACATGTTAATTATGATCCATATACTAAAGTCAAGTTCACTATACCATTTTTTGCGGGTGCTTATGATGCTGAAATATATCTAGATTGGGAGATGACAGTAGAACAGAAATTTAATGCTCACTTAGTTCCTGAAGTGCATAGAGTTAGGCAAGCCACAAGTGAATTTAAAAGCTTTACCATCATTTGGTGGAATAGGGTATGCAACGATGGATTAGCGCCTACTACGTGGGATGCTTTAAAGGTTGCTATGTGTAACAGATTTGTTCCACCTTCTTTTAAACGTGACTTGCGTAATAAATTGCAGCACTTAAACCAAGGTAGCAGATCTGTAGAAGAATATTATCAGGAGCTACAAATTATTATGTTGCGTTGTGATATTATTAAGGACGAAGAGGCTGCTATGGCACGTTTTTATGGGAGATTAAGATGTGAAATTCAGGACATAGTTGATTACAAAGAGTATGATAGTGTCCCTAGATTGTTCCAACTTGCATGTTTGGCAAAAAAAGGAATTGCAGGGATGACAGCAGAGGCCAAGGAACAATTTTGGAAGCACGTCTACACCAAGATCAATGCCGGGGCAAGTTAAGACAGCCCCACCTTCAGCTACACGGTCTGCTACCCCCTCCTCGAGTAGGGCACGTTCAGCAGCACCTCCGACAACATCACATGCACCCGAGGTAAGCAAATCTACTAGCGTGAAGGCCCCAGCCAAGAGTTCTTCTTCGGTTGCTTCCACGGGCCGTACCACTAGGATTGTTTGCCACCGTTGCAAGGGAATGGGACACGTCATGAAGGACTGTCCAAGTCAGCGAGCATACCTTGCCACTGAAGACGATGGTTATGTAAGTGCTAGTGATATTGAGGATGAATATGTACTTGCAGCTAACCTTGCAGGTGGAGGAGACGAGATAGACAGTGATGCTGATGATGTAGAGGAACAAGTAGCTACTGTTGACATAGAGAGTCATGTGAGCCTTGTTGCGCAGTGAGTGCTGGGCGCACAAGTGGAGAAAGCGGAGCAAAATCAACGGCACAACTTATTTCAATCTAGATTTCTCGTGAAAGACAGAGCCTGCAGAGTCATCATTGATGGAGGGAGCTGCAATAACCTTGCAAGTTCTGAGATGGTCGAGAAGCTTGGCTTGGCCACACAACCACACCCACGTCCCTACTACATCCAATGGTTCAATTCGTGTGGTAAGTTAAAGGTAAACAAAGTTGTGAGAGTGCAATTTTCAGCTGGTAATTACAAAGATAGTGCCGACTTTGATGTAGTGCCTATGCAGGCATGCTCTTTGTTGCTCGGTAGGCCTTGGATATATGATAATGATGTTTTGCACTATGGTAGAGCTAATACCTACTCGTTCTCACATAAGGGTAAGAAGATTAAGCTGTTGCCTTTGACACCCGCTGAAATTTTGAAAGATGAAGAAGAGCTCGCTGAAAATGAAAGAAACACCAATATACATGATTCTGAAAATCAGCAAGTATCAAAACATGTTTTCCCACCTAAAGGGGAGAAAGTGGCATCTAGTTCTAAGTCCGTGGGAATTAAATTGAAGGGGTGTGTTATGCTTGCCACTAAATCTGAACTTGCTGAAATTTGTGATAATGAGCTGCCATGCTATGCTTTGATATGCAAAAATGCTTTATTTTCACTTGAGGATATATCTAGCTCTTTGCCTCCTGCTGTTGCTAACCTTTTGCAGGAGTATGTGGATGTATTTCCAGCTGAGATACCCCCGGGATTACCACCTATTTGAGGGATAGAGCATCAAATTGATTTGATCCCGGGAGTGACTTTGCCAAACTGTGCTGCATATAGGACCAATCCAGAGGAGACTAAGGAAATTCAGCGACAAGTCCAAGATCTTTTGGACCGTGGGTACGTACGAAAGACTTAGCCCTTGTGTTGTTCCTGTTCTTTTGGTTCCTAAGAAAGACGGTAGTTAGCGTATGTGTGTTGATTGTAGAGCCATTAATAATATTACCATAAGGTATCGTCACACTATTCCTAGGCTAGACGATATGCTTGATGAGTTCAGTGGTTCTATTATTTTCACAAAGATTGACTTGCGGAGTGGTTACCACCAGATTAGAATGAAATTGGGAGATGAATGGAAAACTGCTTTTAAAACTAAGTTCGGACTATATGAGTAGTTAGTGATGCCTTTTGGTCTAACTAATGCACCTAGCACTTTTATGCGATTGATGAACGAGGTTTTACGTCCTTTCATTGGGAAATTTGTGGTGGTTTATTTTGGTGATATCTTGATTTATAGCAAGTCACATGAGCTACACTTGAATCATATACGTGCTGTTTTTAATGCCTTGAGAGATGGACGTTTGTTTGGTAACCTCGAGAAGTGCACCTTTTGTACCGATCGAGTTGCGTTTCTTGGTTATGTTGTGACACCACAGGGAATTGAGGTGGATGAGACAAAGATTGCAGCCATCCAAAGCTGGTCGACGCCTACCACTATGTCACAGGTGCGGAGCTTCCACAGCCTTACTGGATTCTATCGATGTTTTGTGCGGGATTTCAGCACCATTGCCGCACCATTGAATGAATTGAAAAAGAAAGGAGTGCCTTTCCAATGGGGACCTGCGCAAGAAAAGGCATTCAACTTATTGAAAGAGAAGCTCACCCAAGCACCCCTACTCCAACTCCCTGATTTTGGTAAGACTTTTGAGATTGAATGTGACACTAGCGGGATTAGGATAGGTGGTGTACTGATTCAAGAAGGTAAATCGGTTGCATATTTCAGCGAGAAACTAAATGGGCCTAGTTTGAATTATTCTACCTATGATAAAGAATTGTATGCTTTAGTTCGTGTGCTTCAAACTTGGCAACATTATCTTTTGCCCAAAGAATTTGTTATACATTCTGATCATGAATCGCTAAAACATATTAGAAGTCAAGCTAAACTGAATAAACGACATTCTAAATGGGTAGAATTTATTGAGTCGTTTCCATATGTCATAAAGCATAAGAAAGATAAGGACAATGTGATTGCTGATGCGCTTTCTAGATATTATACCATGTTATCTCAACTTGATCATAAGATTTTTGGTTTGGAGGCCATTATAGATTTATATGCTACTGATTTGGACTTTAAAGAGGTGCTTGAACATTGTAAAGGAGGGAAAACATGGAATAAATATGTGTTGATTGATGGTTTGGTCTATCATGCTAACAAGCTATGCGTTCCAAATTAGCTCCGTTAGTCTTTTGTTGTTGCAGAGGCGATGGAGGAGGTTTGATGGCGATTTTGGAGCAAAGAAGATAGAAGATGTGCTGGCCGCCCACTTCTTTTGGCCAAAGATGAGGCGCGATGTCGAGCGCTACGTGGCTCGTTGCATTACATGCAACAAAGCTAAGTCCCGTCTTAATCCACATGGACTTTATATGCCTCTTCCTATTCCTAGCACCCCTTGGGAGGATATTTCTATAGATTTTGTTTTAGGATTGCTAAGGACAAAGAGGGGGAGGGACAGTATATTTGTAGTAATGGATCGATTTTCTAAAATGGCACATTTTATACCTTGTCACAAGAGCGATGATGCTACAAACATAGCTGATTTGTTTTTCAAGGAAATCATTCGCTTACATGGAGTGCCCAATACTATTGTCTCGGATCACGATACGAAGTTTTTGAGCCACTTTTGGAGATCACTTTGGAACAAATTGGGGACAAAGCTGCTGTTTTCTACTACGTGCCATCCCCAAACTGATGGACAAACGGAGGTTGTCAATCGCACGTTATCCACCATGTTGCGGGCTATTTTAAAGAAGAATTTGAAGATGTGGGAAGAGTGTTTACCGCATATTGAGTTTGCTTACAATAGGTCGGTACAATCCACCACCAAGGTAAGTCCGTTTCAGGTAGTGTATGGTTTTAACCCCCGTGCTCCTATTGATTTACTACCTTTGCCTACCTCTGAAAAAATTAATTTAGATGCTAAGAAGTGTGCTGAATTTATTCTTAAGTTGCATGAAACAATTAAAGAGAATATAGAGCGTAAGACTGAAAAGTATAGGGTTGCTGGAAGTAAAGGTAGAAAAGCTATAAAATTTGAACCGGGTGATTTAGTTTGGGTTCATTTGAGAAAGGATAGGTTTCTGGAATTAAAAAATCAAAGTTGATGCCTAGAGCTGATGGACCGTTTAAGATAATTAAGAAGATAAATGACAATGCATATCAATTGGAGTTACCTGCAGATTTTAGGGTTAGCCCCACATTTAACATTTCAGATTTGAAGCCATACGTGGGAGAAGAAGATGAGCTTGAGTCGAGGACGACTCCAATTCAAGAGGGGGAGGATGATGAGGACATCACTCCTTCGGATACACGCACTACACAAAATCTTCAAGATCTGGTTGCTGAACCATAAGGTCCTATGACAAGAGCTCGAGCACGTCACTTAAATTATGAGGTGGGCTCGTTTCTAGGTGCTAATAATTTATCTATGCAAAATGGTATACTACCTAATAATTGTGATGTTTTGTTACTTAGAAATAATGGGGAGGATCCATCAAGTCCTGGTCATCTGCGCTGATTGCGCCCAAGAAAAGGAAGTCCCTCTGATTGTGCCGAGAAAAGGAAGTCCATCAACACAAGATCTCCTCCCCGCGTTTTTAGCTCGGTCACAAGTTAAGGTGTTGCGTCACCATTTTGGGCCTAATAGGGCCTTGTAAGCGTGTCGAGGATGGAGCCCAGGTTCTGTATGCCTCTTCCCACGGCCGCACAACCCTAGGTCGACCTCCTCATGTCCCCCTATATATATACAGTAGTCGTCATAGTTTTAGGTTGGGTTTTTCTTAGATTATTCTCGCCACTTTGCGCTTTAGCGCTTTACGGTTTGAGGAACCCCACTTTGTGAACTTCATCCATATTCGCAATACAATTCAGATTGCATCTTCCTTGTTCTTGTGAGTTGCTTCGATTGCTTGTAGGAACAATAACCCTTGTGATAAGGTCGATCGCGTGCGAGCATGGTCGATAACGACAGTCGTGCGGGTGTAGCGAATTACGAGGTGACGGTCTGCGGGTCGGAAGCCTCAAAGCGTCAACGTCCTCACGACGAAATCAATCGAACCTATCAGAAGATCGGACTGCCGTTCCTCATCACAACTTTTGGCGAAAAGTTGAAATTAGGTGAGAAAGGGATAAATCTTTTATAAAACAAATCGAGTTTTTACAAATCTAAGTTTAGATGAGATAGCAATAGAGGGGAAAAGACATCAATAATACTTATATTTTTATTTTCAGAAATTCTTTTATAATTTTTCAAACTAGGATTTTTTAAGGTCTTCATTTCCTAATTTCTAAAGCCATCTTAAGGTCTCAATCTACGGTCAAGCTATGCTCTGATACCACTTGTAACAGCCCCGATTTTCCATAACCGTTAAACTCTTCACAACCGCCCAGGATATGCTGTTGTGAAGTAAGCAGTGTCTCAAGCAAGCTTTCGAGTACAACAAAAGTCAATATTTTATTACACAAGTATAAGATTTAACAGCTAGTTTTTACACTGATACAGGCATCCAAGCCCAAATTTAATATAATACAAGACAAAAGAACTTCAAACCATAGGCACGCTTGAGTGTAGTCGAGACCTAAAAATAGCAGTCATCGTCGCGTGGTGATCCTGCCAAAACCTTCCCCATCAAGATCCTCGAGATTTTCCCATATTTCCTCTGTAGATGATTCTACAAACTATGCAAGAATGAGTACAACTTCCGTACTCAATAAGCCACATGGAAAAGCTAAATAGTTACATGCAAAGAGTTCAATGGATGGTTAGGGTTTACCTTAACAAGCATATGTGGATGCATTTTGCAGTTAAAGCAGTTTATATTTAAAACAATAAAACAATAATAAATAATAACAACAGGGGTTTCTCAACTAACTCAATTACCAACTTACCATCTCAAAAACTCTACCTATGCCTTATGTACTGGAATCACCCATTATCACAGCTTCATTAACCGGAAGCACGACGTATTCGAATACCTTTAATTAATCACTCTGCAGAGCTGCCCAACTTTACCCACAAGATATCTCAAACTCATACTGTCAAGCTATAGACACGCAACACGTTAACGTGCGACTGAGTTTGGGATAACAAAGCCTTTTCATTGCTCAATCCTTCTAGCCTCTACCCGGTAGGTTTTAACTCCATACAACCCTTGGGAGACTCCACCGGCCCCAGTGGATCTTGCACTCCTATGCTGACAGCACCTACCGTTGTGTTAACTACCGAGTGTCCCTTCAAGCCCACTCTTGTCACACCCCAGTTCCGCAACTACTCTATCATACAAGAGCAGCTACCTGTCTAGTAGATATTCCATTGGATGAGCAGTGTATTAAGCTAGGGAGTAATGGCCATGCTTTTGGTTGAGCGGTTTTCTCTGTCGATAACTTGGCACAAGGTTCTTGTCCTTACTTGTCATCTAGTGAGACGATGGCCCAACACCAACTCGTGGTTGTCCACCTCCAGATCTCACTGATGACTCACTTTTAACACGAGTCTATTGGGTTGCCCAGCTTCCTAGACACAACCATCAACTCTCCACCAAAACCATTGGCGAACCACCAATACTGCTTTTTAGGATTATACACATTTGTGATAAAGCTACTTATATAGAGAATATTTTATATGAACTTGTCAAGGTGAATATGGCCTACAAGTGCTAGGTATTCTTCAAGGAGAATATGGCCTACAAGTGCTAGGTGGGTTTGTATGTGGGGTAATAGGATTTATCTAATTATCATGGCATTCAAAAGTATTATTTCAATAATTAAAGTAATTGGCACAAATATAATAATGAAAGTAATATTAAATATATGAAATGTGGGTTCAAAATGATCAAGGAACGCCACTTGCCTTCTTGCACAAAATCCTGTTGATACTGGTCTTGTCCAGCGTCTTCTGGAGTCTGTTCGTCAAAGTCGTAACCTAACGAGAAACAATACAATAAAATAAACAAAAAAATCCGCTCGACAAGGAATGAGCTGGAAACAATATGCAAGTAAGTAAATCCAGCAAAGAAACATAAAGGAAGGTGGTGTGGGATGGTGGGGATTTATCTGGTGCTTGATTGGACTGAACGGAGTTGAGATTTATATTTACGAGCTTAAAACAGTCGAAAAGAGTATATAATGTCGAATTAGGGTTTCGGGCGAAAACAGGGTCGAATAATGAATTGTAGTATTTTTACTATTCATTTACAAATACTAGATTTCGAACAATACTTGGAATTACTATTTTGGGTTTTGAACAGTAAATAGGGTTACTATTTTTGGTTAATGAACAGTAAACATATTTTACTATGCATTTTCCGAATTTAGGTACAGTAAATCATTTTTCGGTTGATGAACAGTAAATCTATTTACTTTGCAGTGAACAGTGTAAAGGCCGAAAGGAATAAACAATAAATGGCTGGCCCATTTACTATGCGGCCCACGGCCCAAACGGTTGGGCCTTAAAAGCCCGACGCCCAAGCGGCTTGAGCCGCACGGCCGAAAGGCCCGCGCGCTCGCCCCTAGGCAGAGGAGACGGCGGCTGGTGGTGCTTCGGCCGCTTCGGTGGTCGCCGATAGAACCGTGTGGTGCAGGAGGCACCAGTGGGCCAAGGTGAGTCTAATGGTGGTTTTGGTGGGGTTTGGGGCGGTGTGTGGTGGCTTGGCGGTGATGGCCGAAGGAGTGAGGCGGGGAGGAGCGGCGTCGACGAGCTCCGGCGTGATTGGGGGGTGGGGGAAAAGATCGGGGAGGTGGGGCGATGCTTACCGCGGCTCCAATTGGTAATGGGGTGGACGGAGGCGATGATTGGGCATCGGGTTTGCCAGAGAAGAAGAATGGGGATGGCGGTGGAAGCTTGGAAATCGGCCAGCTTCGGAGGGGGAGAAGTGAAGGGGAGGTATTGTGGTTGAAGGTGAGGATGAAGGCGAGCTCTGGGCAGGCTTTTATAGCCGGGGATAGGCGGTTGCGCCAGGGATTGGGCGAATGGGGGCGCGGCATGTGGGCGGCGGCATGCGGGGCCACGCGCGCGAACGGCGAGGTGGCGGGGTGAGGTGGTGGCGGCGAAGGTGGTAGAAGGATGTGGAGGCGATGCGGTGGCGCGGTGATGGGAGCGGCAAGGGAGGCAGTGACGTCGTGGGGATGACGCGCGGGGAAGATGAAGGGCGAAGGCTCCGGGGAGAGAAGCCGTTTCCGGATGGAAGAAAACGGAAAGATAGAAAAGGAAAGCGGAAAGAGGTTGAAAATTAACAAAAAGGGAAAGTTTTGAAATTCAACCAAAAAGACTCAAATTTTTTTGAAAACCTGAAATTCTTGTTTGTTTCATTCTGTCCGGAGGACGTGTCGGCAACTATTATCTGCGGGATGTGGTCGATCTGGACATCAAGGAACAATGGCCTGCATGGGAAGGGTGTGTTTACACCTTTTGTTGCTGGTAGATGGGCGCATGATACTGCTATGGAGGCGCGCGTGCTTCTTACCGGGGGTGGTAGCAAAATCTTCGGAGCGCCCCCAATCTGTGTTGGCAAAAACCTAGCGCTGGTTGGCACAAGGTAAATGTGGATGGAGCTTTTCATGTAGCCGATCTTAATGGAGCTACCGGAGCGGTGGTAAGAAATGACCAAGGTATTTTTATCACGACGGCGATGATGTGGTTGGATCATGTGCCAAATGCGTTAACTGCAGAAGCTATTGCATGCCTATCGGGAAGGAGCTAAGATGGCGAGGGACTGGGAATTCCTGAATGTCATTGTGGAGACGGATAGTTAATCGTTGAGTATATGGAAGACTCGAAAGGAGAATAGGGCAGAGATAAAGGACATCTACTCATCTAGGAGCTTAGTCTTGTTTTTGATCATTTTGAGTTAGTTTAGAGTATCTACAACAGTCTACGTCAGTTGTTACTAAGGGGTTGACATATCAGTATTTAGGTGATATGGAGGAGAGAATGTGAGGTTGTTTCTAGATGAAGAAACTAGCAAATTGTTAATACCAAGACACAAGAAACAACCAAATACTCTATTGAAGACTTAGAGCATCTACAACAATCCATCTCAGCTGTTACTAAGAGCTTACCACATCAGCATTTAGATAATGTAGAAGAGAGAAGATGAAGAGAGAAGGTGAAACTGTTTCTACATGAAGAAACTATCAGATTGTTAATACCAAGATATAAGAAACAACCAAATACTCTATTGGAGACTTAGTTGTTACCTAAACACTCATTTTGTGGGTCCCACTGCCTACCAACAATTAAAGTCTTAGATACAAGCTTAAGAAACAATCGATTGGAATGCTTGTTTCTTTTTATTAGATTGAGTACTCTCTCTCCTCTTAGTAACAAGCTAAGAAACAATCTATTGTAGATGTTCTTACTTGTTACTTAAAAACACGTTTTGTGGGTCTCATTATCTTAAAGCAAAATATCCATCGGATCATTTGTGCAGCTCGAGTTCATTATTGATATGATAAATGAGCTAAAACATGTAGGCCACAAAGTTGTATACTTTATTATTGATCATCAAGAATCATACACACTTGTAGTAATTACTCAAGAAACAATCTATTGAAAGACTTGTTTTTTTTATTAGATTAAGTACTCTCTCTCTTCTTAGTAACAAACTAAGAAATAAACTATTGTAGATGCTCTTATGTGAGGAGGGAGGCAAATTGTGCAGCACATTTATGCGCTAATCAAGTGTCTTGAGAATGTTGCCGGTGTGTGCGGCTAAACGAAACACTGGCTTACTTGTTATCATGCCTAGACGCTGATTGTACGCTGTTTTTTAGCATTAATAAAGCTTCTGGTTGAGTCTAAAAGAAATTCTTGTTAAGGTAGATTTCAAATTACACTACCATCCAATGGGCAATATACCCTTTAAACGTAGAGTAAACGTCGCATGATTCATTGTTTAGAAGAAAACAAAAAGGACGAGAGCAGTATCACAGTTCGTACGTATATACTTACTACGTACACGGTATACCTTCCTCAACTAGTCAATCTATCCGTATATTATGTTATCTATTATTATCTTATTAGAGCAAAGGCAAAAAAAAGCCCCACATTCGCTCTCAAGTGTCAGAAATTACCACGTCAATTGAACATAAAAAGAGAAAGATCTATATCGTTGATCATAGTAGGTCCAGGATATTACAATCCGATCAAAAGAAAGAGATCATGTCAAATCCAATCTAGAAATAAATAAAATTCGAATAAAAAATAAAATAAAATCAGCAATTGATTTCCATATGAATTCTAAAAATCCCTAAATAAATATAATCCGAATAAAATTTAAACAAAAAAATGGATTTCTATATAATTCCAACAAAAATAACTAAAATTTGGGATTAAAATGGAATAAAATTAGAATTTGATTTCGCTCATTTAATTCCAATGTAAAATAACTAAATATATGTAATTCGAATAAAAAATAGTAATAGGATTCCTATACTAATTCCAACAAAAGTAACTGAAATTCGAAAAGAAAAATAAAATTAGAAATTTAATTTTGATACGAATTCCAAAGTAAAATCCATAAATAACTGTAATTTGGAATAAAAAAATAAACAAAAATTAGCAATTGGTTTTGTATGAGAATTCGAACCAAAGTAATAGAAATTTGGAATTAAAAAATAAGACAAAATTTGAATTTTGATTTCGACATTGTCGATGATCTAGTATCGATCTTACGAATAAATATTTGAGTGTTTCCTAGAATTAGAACCACACATAAAAAGGCATAGCGATTTAGACAGGTTCATGCCTTCTCTCGGGAGAATAGCAACCTTACTCCTGTGTTGATGTATTGACTATACTCTTTACAATCGGAAAGAAGATCAGTGAGACTAATGCTTAATGTCTTCTTCTTGTAATATCTCATCCTCTTCTTCGATCCTCCTCCTTTGTTCACTAGCGTATGAAGGGGTGACAACTGCTCCAGACCAAGAGGCGTCTCAACGCTTGATAAAATGCGCATGTAGACGAAAGTTATTGTTAGAGAGATAACACCCCACGTCGCCTAGTAGTTATTATGAGAGACAGAGGTGTAATGCATGCAATTATCCTGGACGATAACAGCGTATGCTAACTGCTCTGTGTCTTAAATACAGCACATAAGATTCTCTAGTCAAATAGGGCCACATGTCTGTAGACTTTGTTGACTATATGGTAACCGTAATTGACCTGGTCGTAGAAAGGCTTACGATCACCAAGTGGTCATTTAACATCTTATGACCATACAAGGTGGCCGTAGGATGGTTTACAACTAATCATCCTAAGCTTTTCCCTTATGCATGATAAGGGGTGACAAGGATCTAATAATCCTCATTTAATTATTTATCTATAATTCTTATTATGGATAATCATATCATCATATAGTTCTTGAGTATATCGCTTAACGTCCGTAAGCGAGGAGCTGGAGGTCATAAGTTCTTCTACAACCACCCTATAGTCATAAGTCCTTCTATGACTACCTCATGGTCGTAAGTTCTTCTACGACCATTCCCTAGTCGGAAGCTCTTCTACGACCATTCCCTAGTCGTAAGTCCTCCTACGATTAGACTGTGGTCGTAAGCTTTACTACAACCACCACCTGGTCGTAAGCTCTTCTACGACCAGTCCCTAGTCGATGGGGCTTACAGACATGTAGCCCTAGTCGATCAAGAAATCTTCTGCACTATATTTAAAGATATGGGTAGTTAATTACGTTGTTATTCTCTGGAATAACTGCACATTTAACCCTCTGTCCTGATGATAACTGTCTGGCGACGTGGGAACATTACAACTCCAATAATAATCTCAAGTAACTGCTCCAACATCTGAAGCGTTGAGGCGACCTTTGGACTGGAGAAACGGATGCCCACTTCGAGTATTATATAAAAGACAAGATCATCAGGAGAGAAAAGGGGGGGGAGAAGGGCAATCAGGAGCACAAGACATTACATTTGAGTCTTTCTCTTGATCTGTAACCAGCATACTCAATATATCCACACAGGAGTAGGGTTGTTATTCTCTCGAGAGAAGGCCTGAACCTGTATAAAAATCCATGTGTCATTCTCTCTCCGTGATTTGAGTCTTAGAGACCCTCCGAATCAAACAATCATTACGTAAGATCGGTCCTAAAACACTGTCAGTTGGCGCCGACCGTGGGGATCTTCTAGTCATCAGGTTTCCTTCATTTTCTCCCAACTCTAATGCTTCCATGGAAGGAGAGTGGAATGAGGAGAACTGGTTTGACTTGGCCGATTACGCAGATATCGACATGGATGCCGGCTTCAACTACAAGTTGAGTATTGTATGATCCGACGGTGATGTCGCCTCTGGAAATTATTCTTCAGGAGACCATGCCACCGATGGAGTTGAGGAGGGATCCTTATCCCCCACAACGTTACATCCAAATGAGGAACCAGCTTCCTCAGAGGGCAAGGGTCCATCCAACCACAATCAGGGCTGTCCCAAGGCAGGCTCAGAGCATGGCGAGGGTTCCCCCTCCAAGTGTTTAAATCCATCTAAGACAGTTCGACCTGGCACAGCAAGTCCTCGAAGCCATCATTCCGAAGCT
Organism: Phyllostachys edulis; assembly: GCA_036346405.1. Classification (NCBI taxonomy): domain Eukaryota; kingdom Viridiplantae; phylum Streptophyta; class Magnoliopsida; order Poales; family Poaceae; genus Phyllostachys; species Phyllostachys edulis. The sequence goes on from CM070546.1 coordinate 98,733,478, forward strand.
TCATCAGCATCTGGTGGTCATCACTCTCCGGTTAGCCCCACCAAGGATGGGATCGAGTATGCTTTTCCTGCGAGTTTGACCATCCCATTGTAGGGCTTACCTACGGATGGAGACGGTTATAACCCGAAATTCCCCTTCCTGGAGGGGCTTGCTCCAAGTCGCCAGACGGTGTCTTTCGACTACTCCTCAAGCGAGGAGGCCTCAAGAGCAAGTGGAGATCATCAACGGGAGGTCTTCGTCCCTCCCTCAAATAATGATCACTCTCCTAGAGACAGGACTGAGGACGCTCCCCGACGATCACACACTGCGACCCCCTTGTGGCAATGACGAGGACACCTTCGGTGATGAACAGGGTCAATACTTTGATGAGCGTGCAGAAAATCCCCGAAATAATTGCACTTCATTGAGGCAAGCTCAAGGATCAGATATAGACGATCCTAAGACAACCCGATGGAAAAGAATTGCGGCTCAGAAAAATCTACCTAGGCGCGTTCAATATCGGTCGGAAGAAGCTCAGGAACTCCAACACATCAACGATCTGCTTGAGAACCCATCTCGGGAACTTGCCCGAGCGCTCGGCTACGACATCTTCGCCGAAGAGATCGCATGAAGGCTTCGAAGCACGATGACCAAACTTGAGCGCCCCCACCAACATCATTCTGAAAGTCGTAGCGGTATGACTCCATCAACTACCAGTCATTCAAACAACTCACCACGTGGAGATCGGCGCGACAACAGGTCACGATGCTCTCCTAATCTTCACTCCAGTCGAAGAAGAGTTCCTCGAATGCTGATGATCAACAAGCTCCTAGGAGAGGTGATCGTTCACCACTCCAACCTAGAAATCTATAACAGCAAATGGAATACGAGTATTTCTCTCATAAGGCTGAGACCCACCACAGGTCAGGTCCACCTACGACCAGGTATCATCATGTACGATCACCTGGTGACGTCAACCCTTCTTTTCCGCAAAGAAAGTGTCAAGAAGTCATTACCAGGTGTCAGGCTTTCTCACCCGACCTCTGAGCAGTTCGCTGGCCGCCTCGGTTTCAACTAATGAACATGGAGAAATTTGATGGATCTTAAAACCCCATTGAATTCCTCTAGATCTACACAAACGTTGTCCGAGTAGCAGGAGGAGGAGAGCATGTAATGGAGAATTACCTTCCTACTGTGCTCGAGGGATCTGCTCGATCATGGTTGTTAAATCAACCATTCGAGTCAATCTATTCATGGCAGCACCTTTGCTACCGCTACTGGCCATTTTCCAAGGAACTTACCATCACCTTGGGAAGGAGGACGACCTGTACAGGATGAGACAAAACGACCACGAGACTCTATGCTAGTTCATTCAACGTTTCAGTCAGGTTCAGAATTCTATTCCTAAAGTTTCTGATTCTTCTGTCATCAGAGCTTTTAAGCAGGGAGTCCGTAGAAGAAGGATCACGGAGGATGTCGCTTTAAATCCTCCTGCCACCATTGCCGAGATCTTTGAGATGGCCGATTGATATACGACTACCGCTGAAGCAGTTGAATAGAACAATACTATTGATCGAGATGATAAAATTCCTCAAGAGGCAGGCAAAAATGGCAAGAAGAAGGATAAGAAGACGAAGAAATCCAAGAACAAGGTGAAAGGTCAAAAGCCTCAAGCTAGCAGTTCCAAGGAAGTCTTGGCCGTAAGCGATAAGAAGCCTCAAGGCTTCAAGCCATACTCTGATCGAAGTAAGGACAAGCGCCCTAAAAGGAAGAACAACAAGCCTAGGTGGTGCCCTTTCCATAAAAAGGAAGGATGTGACCTTCGCAACTGCCGAGTTTTCCAACAAAAACTCGAGGACTACTACAACGGCAAAGGACCACTTCCTACTCTTGAGGAGGTAGGGCAAGTGAGTGGTCATACGCAGTAGGACGACAACGAGGAGATGTCATCCCAAGATTCTGAGCATACCATCGAGTATATCTATGGGGGATCATCGACATACGAGTCAAAGCGACAGCTTAAGGCTGTCGAACGTGAGGTAAACTCCATTGACCCTCCTCTTATCAATAAGCTGTCGAAGTGGTCAGAAGTCACCATCTCTTTCGAGAAGAGTGACTGCCTGATCCCTTCTACTCGACTAGGTCAGTTTCCGATCATGGTCGAACCCACCATCAACAACTGTCGAGTAAATTGAGCGTTGGTTGATGGTGGTAGCTCGTTAAACATCTTGTTTACGAGTACCCTAGACGAGATGCACGTACCTAGGATCATGGTAAGACCAGTACGATACTCTTTTCATGGTATTGTACCAGGGTCTTCGGCCAAACCTATTGGTCAAGTTTCTCTTCCTTTAACATTTGGTTCTTCAAGTAATTTCAGGACAGAGAAGATCGCCTTTGATGTGGTCGATTTCGATATGGCATATAACACTATACTCGGACGACCAACTTTGCAAAATTCTTAATGGCTACTCAGTATGGGTATCAATGTCTGAAGATGCTAGGTCGCAAAGGAGTAATCACAATTCACTGTGATAAAAAGATGGCACGTATGTGTGACCGTCGATCCCTCGAGATGGTTGTCCAAATACCAACTCGAGAAGAAAACAAGGCGCAACCTTCGACCAAGCAATCGAAGCCTAAACCTATACCAAAGTCGAACGACTAGGTCAAAGAGGTTCCTCTGGATTTAGAGGAGCCCTCGAAGACTGTCCGTATCAGGGATACTTCCGACCCCAAATAGGAAGACGTCATCGTCACTTTCCTCTGAGCTAACGCAGATGTCTTCGTGTGGCAAGCATCCGACATGCTCGGAGTCCCCAAGGAGGTGATCAAGCATAGGCTAGCTTTACGGCCTGACAAAGTACCCGTAAAATAAAAATTACGGAGATTTGCCCCTGATCGACGAGATGCTATAAGATCAGAATTGGACAAGCTACTTAAAGCATGCTTTATATGAGAAGTCGACTACCCAGAGTGGTTGGCCAACCCTGTAATGGTTAAGAAGTCTAATGGCAAGTGGCGAATGTGTGTAGACTTCACTGATCTCAATAAAGTTTGTCCAAAAGATGATTTTCCTTTACCTCATATCGATCAGTTGGTTGATTCTACCGTCGGTTGTGAAACATTAAGTTTTCTAGATGCATATTCTGACTACCATCAGATTAATATGTGTCTAAAAGATGAAGAAAATATCGCATTTATTACTCCATTGGGAATATTTTGTTATGTCAAAATGCCATTTGGACTAAAAAATGCTGGTGCTTCTTTTCAATGCTTGATGCAATCGACTTTTTCACCTAAACTAGGCCAAAATTTGGAATCCTATGTTAACGATCTAGTCGTAAAAAGCATCAATTGACTTAATCATGTTTCTGACTTGCAAGAAATATTTGACAACCTCAGAAAACACCACCTGAAACTCAATCCTAAAAAGTGTGTGTTTGGAGTCTCTTCAGGAAAATTGCTTGGATTCCTTATCTCTGCACGAGGAATCGAAGCAAATCCTAAAAAGATAAAGGCCATCATGCAAATGCGCCCTCCAACCACGAAGAAAGAAGTTCAGAAACTCACAAGGTGCATGGCGGCTTTAAGTCATTTCATCGCACGACTGGGAGAAAAAGGACTACCTTTCTTCAACTTTTAAGGAAGCACGAGGGTTTCGAGTGGTCAGAAGAGGAAAATACTGGCTTTGAGGATGTCAAGAGGTATCTTACGAGTGCTCCTGTTTTGGTTTCTCTGAAACCAGAAGAGACACTCTTAATTTATTTAGCAACCACGCCACAGGCAGTGAGCGCAGTACTGGTCATAGAACATGAAAATGTCCAACGATCAGTTTACTACGTAAATGAAGTTTTGCACGGGCCTAAGGAGCGTCACCCTCAAGTCCAAAAACTTCTATATGCCATCCTCATGTCTTTGAGGAAACTGTGATATTATTTTTAGGCGCACAAGATAATTGTACCATCTGAGTTTCCCTTAGGAGTGATCCTCCAGAACAGGGAAGCAGCTGGACGCATGGCAAAATGGTCAGTAGAACTTGGGGAGTTCGACCTCCATTTCGTGTCCCGAACGGCCATTAAATCCCAGATCTTGGCAGACTTTGTCGCTGAATGGACAAATCCTTAACCTGTTCAGGATCCCTAGTACGATACCCATGACTAGTGGACGATGTACTTTGATAGGTCGCTTACTTTAAGTGGCTCGGGGGCTGGGGTGGTCCTGGAATCTTCTACCGGAGAGACCTTAAAGTATGTCATTCAATTAAACTTTCAGGCCACTAACAATGTGGCAGAATACGAAGGTTTACTGGCTGGCATACGAGCTACGAAAACACTCACGATTCGATGACTACTCGTAAGAGGAGACTCTCAACTAGTCGTGAACCAGTTTAGAAAAGAGTACCAGTGCTCTAATCCGATCATGTCTCGGTACTTATCGTAAGTTCGAAAGTTTGAAAAGCATTTTTTCGGTTTTGAGGTATAATTTATTCCTCGAAAAGATAATTTCCTCGCAGATCAGCTTACTCGAATGGCTTCTTTCCGATCACAAGTACCAAAAGGAGTCTTCTTGGAGCAGCTCCAGAAGCCGCCTTTGGTCTAAACACTCGAGACAACTCCTATTGAGACAGCCTCTCTAGAATATAAGGATACCTGGATGAATCCCATCTACGAGTATCTTCAGATGGGTATAATACCCGATGATGATCTCAATGTAGATCGCTTATCCCGAAAGGTCAAAATGTATACTTTGGTCGAAGGAGTCCTCTATAAACGAGGTACTCAAGGGGTATTCATGTGATGAATATCGCAGAGAGAAGGATTAAACCTCCTTCACGAAATACATGGGGGCATCTGTGGAACTCATGCTTTCTACGGAACGCTGGTCGGAAAGGCCTTTCGATAAGGTTTCTACTGGCAACAGCCATCTTTGATGCCAAAGAGCTGGTTAAGAAGTGTGTACAATGCCAATTTCATAGCAGGCAAATACACCAACCGACTCAGGCATTACAAACAATTCCTCTATCTTGGTCTTTTGTGACCTAGGGTCTCGACATTCTAGGACCATTCCCAAAAGCCCCAGGTGGCTTCGAGTTCCTCTTTGTGGCTATTGATATGTTCACAAAATGGGTTGAAGCCGAACCTGTGACTAAGATAACAACGGAAGCAGCAAAATGGTTCATGATGAGAAGCGTGATTACTCGATTTGGCGTCCCAAGTCGAATAATCATAGATAATGGTAAGCAATTTTCAAGCGCAAAATTCCAAAAATTTTGCGACGAGTTGGGAACCAAACTGTGTTACGCCTCTATTGCCCATCCTCAAAGCAATGGGGCAGTCGAAAGAGCGAATGGCCAAATAATGTAGGGAATCAAAACTCGAGTCTTCGACCAGCTTGTCAAGTGCTCGGGGGCTTAGGTACAAGAATTACCCTCAGTATTATGGGCAGTTCATGTGACTGCTAGTCGGGTTACAGGTGAAACACCTTTTTTCGTAGTTTTCGGTGTCGAAGCCATGCTTCCACTAGAACTAAAGATCAGGTCAATAAGGGTCAAAAATTTCAACGACTCTAACGAGGAACAACTTGGAGCGGATGACATCAGTCTGCTCGAAGAGAAGAGAAATCAAGCCTTAATCCGTTCAGCAGTCTACCAGCAAGCCCTGTGCAAATACTACGATCGTAAGGTCCAACCTCGCAGCCTTGCTGTAGGTGACTTAGTATTGAAGAAAATTCAATCCCAATCTAATCGGAACATGGTTTCCACCAAATGGGAAGGTCCTTACATAGTGGTCAAAGTTATGCTACCAGGTTCGGTACTACTAGCAATGGAAGACGGCCGAATTCTCTCCAATTCTTGAAACATCGACCAGTTACGCAAATTTGATGTGTAACCGACCAACCCTATAATAAAGTATCAGGTTCTTTATATCTTTATTGTCTTACTTTGATTAGCGCTTTGATAATTTTTCGACCATTACCTGGTCATAAATTCTTCTACGACCAGTACCCAAACTTTTTTTACACTGGTCGAAAGGATGGTGACATCACCTAGTTGAAGCCTTTTCTTTCTACATGTGGCCCTACCCACTAGAAAGAACGTCCTAGTGTCGACTCATTCCTCCCTTTTTGCTGCCAACACAAAGAGCTCAGGTTCAATACACATGGTCGAAATATTTTCAAAGCTAACTCTTAGTACCTTAGTTTATTTCTTTATTCATTTTGAAAAATACTCTAAGCAGAGTACACTTTTAAAATTTGTTCGACTACTTTCGATAAACTTTCTTCGTTCAAACTAGTCGGAGAAAGATACAACACCTAGCTGAAGTCTTTCTCTCTGTACGTGGTCCTGCCCACTAGAAGGAACTTCCTAGCGTCGTCCTATTTCTAACTCTTCTACCAGAAGCAAACCTACCGAGTGCACTGGAATAGGTCGAACGAATTTTTAAGGTACTCCAGACATTTATCTAACTAAAGTTGTTGTTCTTGATTTGATTAACCTGGTTGAAGAAGGTAACATCACCTAGTTGAAGCATTTCCTTTCTGCGCGTGGTCCTGCCCACTAGAAGGAACTTCCTAGTGTCGACTCGTTCCTACTCTTTCAACCAGTGCATGATAATCGTGATCGAAAACTATAAATTAGCTAAACCTCTCTCTTTTTTAACAAAGCTCATTTCACACTATTTTCTTAGTTTATATAAATAAACTAAGCAAATAGTCGAGGACTAGGATAAAGTTATTAATATAACTTCAATTCTTAGTCTTAATTTCTTTTTCCATTCATTATCTTATGAGTTACTAACTACTCGACAAGATGATTTGCAGTTAGAAGAAATTATTATATATATCAATAATAAAAACTTGTCTTTACAGGTTTCTAGTACAAACTACTCTGATGAGGGAGACCCTATTTGCATCTCCTCCGTGACTTCCTTGCTGATCGACTGCATATCTTCCATCAATCGCCCCGCTTCTGCTTCAGAGCAGTCAAAGTCGGTTTTGATTGGTTGCAGATTAAGATTGGGGTCATGAGCTTTAAGTTTTGCTAGAACAAAACTTATTGCGCATTCGACCGACTCTTTTATCGAATCAACTTGGTTGGCATTCAGAATAGTCACCAACTCTTGCAAAGTCTCGACTTGTTCTCCAATGGTACTCGTGTGAGCAATCATCGTGTCTTCATGAGGAGTGATTTCCTCAACACGTAGCCTGCCGAGTACATTTTTCAAGAGAGAAATGTTGTCCGGAAGGGTGACCTTCATCGACTTCATCTCCTCCTGGTTATGAGTCGAAGCCTCACGGAGTTGTTTTATTTCAACTACTTACTCTGCAAAGAGTAAGACTAGTCAGATACAATGACCCCAAAAGGAAAACAAAACTGGTCGCAGGTAAAGGCTGGCTTACCTACTAGTCGAGAATCTAACTTCTTGACTTCATCATCATAAGAGGCAGTGCTCTTTGCATAGCTCTCCTTCCACGACTTGATCTCCTGATCTTTTTTTTGGCGATACGGGAAATCTCGTGAACAACCATGGTCTTTTCTTTGACCTTGGTTTCGAGCTTCCCCATTTCGAGTTTTCGACCTCTTTTTCTGAAAAGGAATAAGAGTTAGAAAAAGAAAAGAAGGTTATAAGTGGTCTTAAATCCAGCACTTACCGTTTATTCGTTCCTGCAACTTTCAAATTGCAAAGTCCGCCTCCTAAAGCTTATTCAGAAGGTCTTCTTTCTCCTCGCTTAACTTTTCATCTCGACTTTCTCGTAGTCGAGCAAATCAGCCAAGGTCTTTTCGTCACTCTAGAACCTACAGAGGTAAAGAGTAGACACAAGCATAGAATAACTGGTTGTATGTTCTCCTATGACCAGTACCTAGTCGTAAGTTTTTCTACGACAATCCTCTAGTCATAAGTTTTTCTATGACAGCCCTTTGGTCGTAAGTTCCCCTACGACCAGTACCTAGTCGTAAGTTTTTCTACAACAATCCTCTGGTCGTAAGTTCTCCTACGACCGGTACCTACTCGTAAGTTTTTTCTACGATAATTCCTTGGTCGTAAGTCCTTCTACGACCAGTACCTAGTCGTAAGTTCTTCTACGATAACCCCCATAAACATTGTGCAAGTGGTCGAAACATAAACGACTACGAGTAGCAGTAACTTACCATCTCTCTGCCTGCTCGCAAAGTTCCGCTTTCTCCTGTCGCAGCTGCACAAGTTGTCAATTGTACTCTGCAACAGTGACAACTTGCTCTAAAAATCTCTACATAAAGAAAGACAGTAAGAAGCGAGAAAAGCTGCATATATAAATGTTGGGCGACAAGTACTTACGTTAATGCTCGTTCGAGCAAACATGGAGAATACTCTGGTGGGGTTCTTCAGTTCATCGATCTCTTCAACCCGATTCCACCACACCTTTTAGAGATGCTCGTCATCGAAAATATTCCCTCTGTTTGGAATATCCATGGGGTAGGAAACTCGGTTATGAGATCTAAAAGCAGAAGATCCCACAATAGAAGCTAGGCCGAAGAACTCAAAAAAGAAGTTGTTGCATTCTTCTTCTTCTGATTCGGTGACGGCAGCTCCTCCTTGGGGACCAAGAGGGACGTCTACGATGACTTCCTTATCGGCACGGTGGCCCAACGATCCATCGCCTTGGCCTGATGCCTTTGCTGCATCATGCGCCGTTTTTGCCTCAACCTACACGACCGCTCCCATGGTCGTAGTTGTTTTAGCAGCAACGACTTCTTCCACCACTTGGACGGTGGACGACCCTTCGACCACCGCCACTGTCATTTCTCTGACTGTCGGAGAAATAGCAATGGATTCCTTGATAGGAACGTCCTTAAGAGCTGGAGGAGTCAGGCTAAGATCACAAAAAGAAAAACACGTTAGATGGTAAAAAGCAAAAGGTAAATGTTTTTCTTACACTTTTGTCTTTTTACATACCTTCGTTTCCCGGATTTGATCTTGAATCTGGAAGCAACCTTCTTTAAAGAAGATTTCTTCGACTTCTTCTCTTCGACCACATTTGGTTGAAAATCGAGCTACGGGATGAGGTCATCCACGACCACGTCTGGTCGTGGGTCTTGAGTGAGAACTACCGCTCCTTGAGCCTCCTGGCTCTCCAGATGGCCGAGACCTATCTCTACCACCCCAAGGGCAACACTGCCCTCGACCATAGGCACTACTGGTGCAGCGGTTTTTCTTCATAAAAGACATAAAACTCTTTCAGTTCTCCTTTTCTTATTGCTTGACAAAGCCACAGGAGGCAGAAACTGTGAAAGTCTTATTATCATAGTAGAAGGGTACCTTGGTCTTGGAGGCTTTGTGTTTGAGAACTTCAGTCACTTCGACCGCCTTTGCCTCCTCTGCAGCAGCCATGTCCGCAGCAAATTTTGCAAAAGGCTTGGTCGAAGCAGCATAACTTGAACCTGCACCTCCCTTGTCGACGACATTCACGAGTCGACGCTTTTTGGTCGGAGGAGCCTTGACTTGCTCCGCCACCGTGCTGATGACCATCAGTTCGACCTCTTCGTCGTCCTAACGGTCTTCCATGCCTACTTTCTACAGAAATTAGAAAAAGAAATATTACTAAGCGGTCGTAAATTTTCCTACGACCATCACTTAGTCGTAAGCTTTTCTACGATAATCCTTTGGTCAAAATTCTTCCTATGACCAGTACCTAGTCATAAATTTTTCTACGACAACAAGATCTTGAAGATGAAATCAATTCTTGATTACCTTTAGGTATTCCATCTTGTCCTCTGTGGACAGGACTGTCAAGATTTGAGAAGCCACCACATTGGGTGGCAGGGATTTCTCACAAATGAGCTTGACTCGAGTGTCAATTTCCACTTATGAGAGATCTACAAGAGTAAGTAAACTTTCAGTAGCCAAGTTCGAAATCAATAGAAAGAAGGCTAAGATTGAAAAATTACTTACCATTCTCGTAATCCCTGGTCGGATCTTTTGGCCCCGAATACCTCCACACAGGATGAGCCCTCCTCTTCAGAGGGCTAATGCGGCGCGTGATTAAATCCTTCACCACATGCCATCCGGTAAGTCTCTCTTCCTTCAAGTCTTTGATGGCTTGAATGTAAGGGGCAATCCAGCCAAGATCGCTGGGAGTCAAATCCTAGGAAGAACTCTTCTCAGCGGCAATCCCGGCGAAAGAGAGGTTGTCTTCACTAATCGTCTCCTAGTAGAACCACCTCTTCTTCCATCCCGGTCATAACGACCGGGTGAACATTTGAATGTACTCCTTCGACTTCCCATCATGGAGCTTCAAACTATAGCTACCGGCGATTCCCACTAATCTGGTCATCCTGTAGAAGTACTAGAATAATTCCAAGTTAGTCGGAATCCCCAGGTAGGCCTCGCACAAGTAAACAAACACGCCCAACATCGTGATGGAATTGGGAATGAGGTTCACCAACTCCACCTCGAAGTGCTCGAGTACGAGTGTGAGGAAAGGGTGAGCAAGCAATCGAAGGCCACTCTCACAGTACGCCTGGAAGACAAGAATCTACTCAATCTCCCCCGACGGTCAATGTTACCCAACAGCCTCAATCCACTTGACAAACTCCCTCTTCGAGATCTTCTTAGCGGTGACCAGAGCCTTCATCTTGGTCGCATCAATCTCCGATTCGGCCCACTGGAAAGCAGCTCTGACCATCTTTCTCAAGAAAGGGAGATTTGGACTTGGAAAGGTCTCGAGAGGGTGTACGATTTGGTCAACGGAGGTGAATACAAGAGCTCGATGAACAGTTGGAGTGATTGGGGAAAAGTAAAAAACCCTAAAATCACACCCACGGTAAGTTTTTATAACTGCGCACTTGGGTTAAAGACATGGCAACCCAGTAGTTGCCACCTCTTCGGGAACCACTCTAATAGATAGGTCTATGAGAGTCGATTGAGATTCTTAAATTTATCTGTTCGAGAAAACCGAGTCTGTCTTTACACCTCAAGTGAAATTATCTTCTTGACCAAGTCTATTTCTGGTCAAATGAAATACCAGTCGGAAAGGTTTTACGTCCTATCACCATACTATGACTACTTTGTAGTCGTAAGATTTTCTACGACCATCTTGTAGTCGTAAGATTTCCTACAACCTTCTTGACCAAGTCAATTTCTGGTCAAATGAAATACCAATCGAAAAGTCTTTCCTTCGACCACTGTTCTACGACCGTCTTCTGGTCGTAAGATCATCTATGGCTCCTTTTCCAAATAAGTTATTTTCACTTGAAGCTAGGGGGGCTAGATGATGAGGATCTAATAATCCTCATTTAATTATTTATCTATAATTCTTATTATGGATAATCATACCATCATATGGTTCTTGAGTATACCCCTTAACGTTCGTAAGGGAAGAGCTGGAGGTCGTAAGTTTTTATATGACCACCCCATAGTCGTAAGTCCTTCTATGGCTACCTCATGGTCGTAAGTTCTTCTACGACCATTCCCTAGTCGTAAGCTCTTCTACGACTATCCCCTGATCATAAGTCCTCCTACGATCAGTCTGTGGTCGTAAGCTTTACTACGACCACCACCTAGTCGTAAGCTCTTCTACGACCAGTCCCTAGTCGATGGGGCTAACAGACATGTAGGTCTGGTCGATCAAGAAATCTTCTGCACCATATTTAAATATATGGGTAGTTAATTACGCTGCTATTCTTTTGAATAACTGCACGTTTAACCATTTGTCCTGATGATAACTGCCTAGCGACGTGGAAATGTTACAACTCCAGTAATAATCTCAAGTAACTGCTCCAACATCTAAAGCATTGAGGCGACCTTTGGATTGGAGAAACAGACGCCCACTTCAAGTACTATATAAAAGACAAGATCATTAGGAGAGAAAAGGGGGAAGATGGGCAATCAGGAGCATAAGACATTACATTTGAGTCTTTCTCTTGATCTGTAACCAGCATACTCAATATATCCATACAAGAGTAGGGTTGTTATTCTCTCGGGAGAAGGCCTGAACCTATATAAAATTCCTGTGTCATTCTCTCTGCATGATTTGAGTCTTAGAGACCCCCCGAATCAAACAATCATTACATAAGATTGGTCCTAAAACACCGACAATGGGTATACTTAGGACTATTATGAGGATATTGCTATCTATAATAACAATTACAGATAAACAATTAAATTAATTCAGGATTATTAGATCCTCATATCTAGCCCCCCCCCACCAACTTTAAGTGAAAATAACTTATTTGGAAAGGAGGTCGTAGAACAGCAGTCGGAAACAAAGTCTTTCCAACTGGTATTTCGTTTGACCAGAAATAGACTTGGTCAGGAAGGTAATTTCACTTGAGTTGTAAAGACAGAATCATTTTTCTCGAACGGATAGATTAAAGAATCACAATCGACTCTCATAGACCTGTTCGTTGGAACGATTCTCGAAGAGGTGGAAACTGTTGAGTTTCCACAATCTACAACTCAAGCGTGCAGCTATAAAAATCTACCGTAAGCATGACCTAAGATTTTTTACTTTCCCTATTTGCTTCGACTACCCTTTGAGTTCTTGTTCTCTCTGCCGCCAACCAAATCGCAATCTCTTCCCAAAATTTTTCAAATCCAAATCAAATCCATTCAAAAAAAGATGGCCAGAACTATGTCTAAGTGGGAGAAATTGGAGATGGATACGGAGAAGATAAAATCCCTAGTCGCGGCTGAGAAGATCCCAAAGCGGGCCTATGTGAAGTGGACCAATGCTAAAGGTCAACATTGGCCCTTGGGTGAAGAGGGCACCATTCCAGTATTCCGATCGTACTGTGAATGTGGCTTTTGATTGCCCGTTCACCCGTTCTTCATGCTCATACTTCAACACTTTGGGGGTGGAATTGGTGAACCTTGTTCCCAATTCCATCACAATGTTGAATATGTTCATCTACTTGTGCGAAGCTTATCTGGGAATTCTTGTAGATTTGGAGCTCTTCCAGTATTACTACAGAATAAGCAAGCACAGTGGAATTGCAGGTAGCTGTGGTCTAAAGCTCCACGATGGGAAGTCAAAGGAGTACATTCAGATATTCACACAGTCATCATGGCCAGGATGGAAGAAGAGGTTGTTTTAATGGGAAATATCCAAGGAAGACAGTCTCTTCTTTATGGGGAAGCCTGCAAACAAAAGTGCCTCCTAGGACTTGTCTCCAAATAGCCTCGACCAGATCACCCCCCCTACATTCAAGCCATCAAATACTTGAAGGAAAAGGGGCTTATCGGATGTCACGTGGTGAGAGACTTCATCACGCACCGCATTAGTCCTCTGAAGAATCGAGTACACTCCATTTGGATGTACTCGGGGACTACCGACCCAACTATGGATTTCGAATAAGGTAAAAAAACATTCAACCTAGCCCTTTTTGGTTAATTTTGAGCTTTATTGTTGATTATTTTGTTTACAATTGTAGATCTCTCACAAAAAGATATTGACGCTCGAGTCAAACTCATTTATAAAAAATCTCCAACACCCACACCAGGGGTTCCACGAATCCTGGCGGTTGTGTCCACAGAGGAAAAGAAAGAACACCTAAAGGTAATCAAAACTTGATTTCATCTTTAGGGTTCTGTGGTCATAGAATTCGACCATTGAGTAATGTTTCTTTTCTGGCTTTCGCAAAAAGTAGGCATGGCAGATCATCGATATGACCAAGAGGTCGAATTAAGGGTTGTCAAAGCAGGGCCAGAGGAAGACAAAGTTCCTCCAGCCAAAAGGCGTCACCTTGTGAAGGCCGCCGACAAGAAGGGCGAAGACTCAAGCTCCGCTCCTCCTCTGACCAGCCCTTTCAGCAAATTCTTTGCAGACGTGGTCGCTACAGAGAAAAGAGGAGTGGTCAAAGTGCTTAAGCACAAAGCCCCAAAGGCCAAGTTATCATTCTACTATGAAGTTTAAGGTAGATCGCACATGGTACATCAGTGTATGTGTGAGTAAGGTACTCTAGTACCTTATAAATTGTAAATCAATATGATAATTTGTCCCACACATAATCAACGTATTGCGTAAGATTAAATAGAGGTACATATGCAAACTTATATTTTGAAAAAGAGTAACTAATGGAGAAAGAATAGGGACATGCAGCTACATGGTGCATACACGATGGAGAGTGGTTATGTTTGTAAAAACCCTAACAACTTATTATGCTTAATAATTTTCTTCCATCAAAGATCATACTTCAATTTTGTTTCTTAAGTTGTATTTTCCTTCAAGCATCTATAGTCATTTCTAATGCTTATTATGTCTTTAAAATATAAATATGTCACAATATACATAAATATATTCCCAAACATCTAAGTTATATAATTTGATACTACAAATTTTGAAAGAAGTCTAGCCGCCCATCTTATAATCTGTCTTGAGCTCCGAGCATAGGGAGAAGAGCGAGTGATTCCTTGATAGGGAGCACGAGCAATGCTAGTTTCATCATAATTGTACCACCTGAGGGAGATTAGGTACCATCATGTGCACAGAAACTTTTTTGATAATCGAAACGAGCGATCATCCTCGATCAACAATCTAATTAATTAATCAATCTTTTCGAACACATATATTAGCTGCATTACTTTTGTACCTAGCCACGTACGTATAGCTCCATCGAAAATATACAACGGCAACTGTCACATATCATATTTTTCTAAAAAAAAATACTAACCCGTTGAATCGTCCAATCCGCTCGAAGATTCATGCACCAAAGATTGTCTTTATGGTTTACCTATTACTACATTCTGCAAATACCATGGAATTACTAGTAACATTAGTAGAGGCAACGAGTGATGAGTGCCAGTAGCGTAGCCTGATGTAATCGATCGAGAGATGAATATTGAAGAAGGTTGACGGTGTCATGGAGGGGGTGCAATGGCGAGACGATTATGGAGTTGCCGGTTGCGAGTGGTTGATGCCTGGCAGCTAGAGCTGTAGTGAGAATTAATAGAGGTTTATAAGGTGGTAGCTAGGGAAAAACTTATCGGCCGATTTTCATCAGTTACCACTGATAACCGGTGTTACCGGCGGGGGCCAGTAAGATTCAAATAAGCTCCAAAATTCCTTTTTTTGATTAATTTTGTCTAAAAAAATTCGAATTTGCTTGAATTTTGTTCGAATTTGACTTTTTTATTTAAAATCCCAAAATTTCAAAAAAAAATTTGCCGAAATTTCCGATTTTCGCAAAAAACAGGTCTTATTAGTCCCCCGGTTAAAAATTTGCATCCGATAAGTTTTTCCCTAGTGGTAGCGTGGTGACGGGCAGAGCAGTAGATATAGGATCATTAAGTGAGGAGAGCCGTGAAAATCTGTGAGTAGATTACTAGGAGGAAAGGTGCATGAATGTTTAAGAAAAACATTTACATGTTACTTTTATATGGATATTACAAGATCCCTCTCCACATTTGAGCTTTTTCCTTATGGATAAAGGGAATGCAAAATAGAGTGACTATATATCACTCAACTAAAAAAATTGGACATTTCGGTCAAAAAATTTTGCACCACTGGATTCAAACCCAACTGCTCATATTTCCTCCCTCAGCCCTCTAAATCTCCAATCCACCCCTAACCCTATCCCCGTCCAACTCCAGTGGCACCATGGCCAGACCCCACAATAATAGTCGTGTGATGCCACTCATCGCCTCACTGCTGGCACCAGCTCGCTGCTCTAAGGAGGCCCGCCCTTCAACCGCCACACTTGCTGATGTCGCCTCTTAACGCGGTTGCCGGCATAGCCCACTTCCTCATCCACTGTCGTACCACCACCACCCGTGCTGCCATCCCTCCTTTCTCGTCTCCATTGTCTCGCCACCGTCAGAGTTGCTATCACACACCTCCTCCGTCGCCCCAACTAACTTCCCACTAGGGATCTCATTGCCCTGCCCTGCCCTGCCACCACTGCCCTCCTCCATACCCACAGCCAATGGCACCACTACTGCCCTGCCGCCCACCCTAAGTCTAGGATCAAGGGGCCTGGCGAACCCGAACCCTAACCTTAACCTAATAAACCCAAGTGCTAAACTCGTTGGCGCCACCACTAGAGAAGATGACAACCTCACCAACCAGAGCATAAATCTTCAAGCCCATCCATTGGTGATAAATTCAACTAAAATTATAAAGGAAAAAATAGTTGGGTGTTGTATAGCAATTCCGTACAAAACAAAGGGTCCAATTAGAAAAAATGATTCAAATATCAGGATGTAAATCAAGGGTTATTTAGATATGTGCCATTTTTAAGTTTTTGGTTTGGAAATATGGCACTTCAAAGTTTCACCTTCCAGTTATGCCACATCTAACTTGTGGAAATTGGAAATATATCGTCGTGAACTTTTTAAGACCATAATGCCCCTCCTTCCTCCTCTGAACAAATTGATCAATGACAGGAGAATAAAAGAAAGAGAAATAAGAATGGGAGGATAAAAAGAAGTAGAAACAAGAAGACCTACTCTTCAAATCCATGCGCATGCATGTACCCTCAATCCTTTTCCTTCTTACGAGAGGCACGCAGTTAGGGCTGGAAATGAGCCAAGCCGAGCCAGGCTCGATCAAGCTCGTTTGAACAGAGGCTTAGCTCGGCTCAGCTCGTTTTCATCACGAGCTAGGAGGGTGGATCAGCTCGGCTCAATTCATGGCTCAAGCCGGCTCGCGAGCGAAGTAAGCTGACAGCTAGAAACTTGTAGACAGAGCACCAGATCAACAATTCCTTGGTTAATTTCTGGCACGAAGTAAACACAAATCATTACTCCAAAAACATCCCTAAGAATCTACATATTCATGCTGAACTGAGCAATGTTTTGATGGTACATAGCAGCAATAATCCTCCTGCCTACACTTACAAGACAAAAACAAAGAATGGAGGCATCAAGAAACAAACACCAAGCGTCGCCACGCATGAATCGTGTGTCGGGAGAATGGTGGCATCCAAAAGACCGCTGACAGAAGCATGGCAGCCGCTACCGCATCCTCCTCCTCTGTCTGCCCCTTTCGATGGCTGCTGATCCTTGCTGGCCTCCTTCCCCATGCGCCGTGATCTCCTTCCCCATGCCCTCATCAAGGAGAGGAGGAGCCCCGCCATTACCACCGAGGAGACAAGGTGGATGGGGAGGGGCGAGGAGGATCAGGCGATTGGGGATCGGCCGATCGGGAACGGGGGGCCAGGGGAGAGAAAGGGGATCAGGATGATTGGGGAGTCTTGGGGATCAGGTGACGGGGTGAGTGCTGACTCGGGAGACTTATCCTCGAGCGACTAGGCTTCGTGGGCACAAACCAAACGAGCTCAGCGGCTCAAGTTCGGCTCGTTTCTTTTGCGAGCTGAGTAAAAGGCTCGGCTTGGCTCAAAAATTCACAAGCTCAAGCCGAGCCAGCTCGAGCTCGTCACGAGCCGAGCCGGCTCGCTAGCCTCGAGCTATTTTTCCAGCCCTATGCACAGTGGCACCCATCTAGGCACTTAGTCTCCACCATGGTTCGTTTCTATCGGACCCCCCGATAAATTTTGAAACCGGTTCTGATTTACATGAATTTTGGCAAATATAGAAGAAATTTGTGCCAAAATTTCAAAATTTTATTTTCGAAAAATTCGGCCAATATGTTTAGCGGTTTTCGACCGATTTTAAGATAAATTCAAAATTTCGGCCAAACTGGCCCTACCGGACCCCCGGTAAAATTTTGATACCAGTTTTCAAAACCCTAGTCTCCACTCGAAGGCCCTGGCATTGACGGTGGCAGCACCAAAGAGTAGTTCTTCTTGTTGCTACCGAATTGTCTCCCCCCCCCCTCGTTGGCTTCTTGCTAGCACCGAGCACAGACGACACAGAGGTCGCGGTTTAGGGCCAAATAGGACGTATAGCAGCAACACCTTCTCGAGGGAGACGCTAACTTGGTTGCTGCTGTTCCCGTCAGCACCAGACGCCTATGTGCAGACTGACCGTCTCGAAGGACTCCATGGAGAAGAACCACAGGATGAGGCACACACCATCGAGCTGAGGAGGGAGGAGGAAGGATGAGGAGAGGCATTATTGTCTTTAAAAGTTTGTAATTGCGTATTTCCAATTTCTGCATGTTAGCAGTGGCATGTATCGAAGCCAGAATTATATTTTAAAACCGACAACTTAGCGGTGGTACATATCTAAATAACCCTTAAATTCAAAACAAATAAATCACGGGCACAAAAGGTGCCTAGTTAGAAAGTTTCAGCCAAAAGGATTGGATCGAAAAGAGAAGTAGTAGAATGGCCTATCCCTTTTAAGAGGGGCAGATGCTACCTCCAAGAGACAAGTGTAGCAACAAAGCTGTCACTCATTATCTTATGGAAAATGCGTGTATGTATGTATGTATGTTGTGGGCATGCACACGTACATAGCCAGCTAGCTGTGAAAAGAAACCGAAAAGAGGTGATAGCGACCCACGATGACTTATGCACCATGGAGACACATCTCATCCCTCCCCCTCCTCTTTCTTCTCCGGTGACCACTCAGACCACGAAAAATAAAACTCACCAAAGAAAAACACATCTTAATTACAGATTAATAGTAGAATAATAACAAGACGGTGAGATATAACACTCACGACAAGTGCGAGTTAGTTGGCATGCACATAGCCAGCCTCGTGGTCCCTAATTAAGCTTTGTTCCAATCGATCTCGCCAAGCGAGGAGCGTATATATTACGAGGGGATGGAACGGGACGGACGGACGTGTCAAAGCGTCGTCATGGATGTGTACCCTACCGACGGCGCCCCCGTTTCCCAGTAGGCTGGGCGTAAAGCCAAGGCGGAACCGTTCCGTTTTTTTTTTTTTGTTGGCTTGGGCCAGAGTACGTACGTACAGTTGCTTTGGACCTGTGCTCCCACAGTTGTACCGTCGCTTGGACCATCGATCCCATTGTAAGTGCTGGCCGGCTCTTAAATCCCTTTTAAATTTCCGCCCTCGTCAGTCGCGGCCGATTCATTCATGAGTGGGACGATGACCGGTCCACCGGTGGCCGTCCGTTGAGGTTGAGGGGAATTAAGACGAAGTAGAGGGAATGGACCAGAGTTAAGATTAGGATCTTATGATCGGAAATAGCATGAAATGAAACAAATTATTTGGATTGTGTGTAAGAAAAGGTAAAGAAAGCTTCGGTTTAGAAGGGGAAAAAAGAGGTTCCTTTAGTTGTTTCTCGATCTAGAGTTATTAAGGAAACTAAACTATGGGGTCGAGGTCGAAGGTCACTCGTTAAGACACGCTAGCTGAGCACAGTGAGCACTGGCTTAATCATTGACAGTATATACAATAAGGAGGGGTGGGCCCATGCATGCGACCCCACAAAAGATACCCCGTTTGTCAAACCTGCTTTCCCGTCCCGTGATCTCCTTCCAATAGGAGCCCTGCAAATGGCTTCGCTTCTTTTCTCACCAGGTCTATTTGTCATAAGGATATCGGCATTCTCTGATAAAATGGGATCCAAGAAGCAAATGAAAAACAAATTCAAATAATTCAGCAGCAAGGGAAAAAAAAAGGAAGAATATCCTTTCCATGGAGATATCTATACATGCATCTGGAGCAAGAGAAGGAAATTCTGAAACAGATTGTGATAATGAGTGATAGCTAAGTTCATGAATGACTAAAAACCTCCACTTAAAAGAATACATTGTCAAAAATAATGAGCAATTCCATGCACATCTGTATTTTCATAATTGCACGGTGACCCGGACAACACACTACCTACTGAAATCTTCAGGAACATACACAAATATATTTTCCCCCTTTGCTCGCTCTAAAACCCAAAAACATCTTCGCAAAGGAACAAAGGAAGCTTTGAGATATTAGAGTTGTTAGAGATATTAGAGTTTAGATAAGAGTCCAAATTGTGTACGAGTCTAAGAGTTCAAGTCGGATTGTTATCTTTAGCACTATAAATAAAGGGTGTGAGGGTTCTAAGGGACACACACGATTATTCTCTGAAATCCTACATGGTATTAGAGCCAACTCAACTCAAAACCCTAACCTGGAAAAAACCTTACCTCGAATCAGTACGCGCCGCTCTCGACGGTCAAATCGGCCATCATCTCGTTGCACGTGGTTCTCTGCAACCACGTTGCGTGGGAAGCCGACATGGCCGATCGAAGTTGTCTTGTGAGCCAAGAACCACCGAGCCGCGCAAGCCACGGCCACAGTTTGGGGTTGCATCCGCTCAGGCCGCCACTCGCTGGTAGCTGGGGCGGTGGGAGGAGATCCAGCGGTGATGCGGTGGTGAGGGAGGAGGGAGCTGGGGGTCTGCGACGGTGAGGGATGAAGGTCGACGCACTGGTAGAGAGGAGGAGAAGGGATCCGGGTGGATCTAGGCCAGCGATGGTGGACGAGGAGAAGGGATCCGGCGGCAGGTGGCCGGATCCGAACGCGGGTTAGGAAGAGGAGCTGGCCGAGGGCTTCCGCTAGCGCTCCAAGGTGGTGTAGTGCTGAGGAAGGCGACGGAGGCGACAGGATCCGTTGGATCTGGCTCGGCTCAACCAGAAGGAGGTGGAGGAGTAGTAGCAGGGGATCCGACAGGGGAGATCCGACCAATGGTGGAGGAGGAGAGAAGGAGGCACTCCAGTGGGGGAGAAGAGACTCAGGATGAGAGGATCTGGATGGGAGAGAAGCTAGATGAAAGAAAGCTTAGGAGAGAAGAAGGAGAAGATAGCGCTCGGGAGGTGTGCTTGGTGCTCGGGGGAGAAGCTGGAGGGAGAAGATGCTCCGTGCTTGGCGCTCGTGGGAGAAGATGGAGGGAGAAGGCACTCGGTGCTTGGCGCTCGAGGGAGAAGCAAGAGGGCGAAGGTCAGGTCTCAATCCTGTGTGAGTGAGGCGATCTGATCTGGTGTGGCTGGATTTGCGTGGAATCACTTGCATCTCATGTGCTTCGGTGGGTGTCCAGGAGGGGCGATCTAGTGAGAGGAAATCAATTGATGTGGCGATATGGTGTGGCTGGATTATTTGTGTGGAATCGATTGGTGCTCGGGCTCGGGAGAGAGAAGAAGGGGAACAAGGTTTGCTGCGTTCTAATTTGGAGGAGGATTCATCGACGCTCGAGATGATCCAGAGGAGGGTGAGGAGGACTTTGGTGTCGGTGGGGAGGAGAAGAAGTGCTTCGGCGAGGAGAAGAGTCTGGTGTGGGTGCTTGAGGAGGATCTGCTCTAGTGTGGATTTTTTAGGAGGATCTGGTGTGGATTTTTTGCCTGGCTTGGTGTGGCTATTGTGGTTGCTGATTTCAGGGATGGTTTAAGAGGTGTTGGCGATTGTGTTTGTGATTGATGCGTGTGTAGTGTTCGGGAAATGAGAAGCGGAGGAGGTTGATATTTGTAGAGCATGGTGTGGTAGGATCTGGTGTGGTCTAGTGTGGCAGGATCTGGTGTGGTTTGGTGTGGCATAGATTTTTGTGATGCTTGGTTTGTGTTATTGTAGTGGGGGTGATGCTAATGGAGGTTGGAGAGGCATGAAAGACAGGGGAGAAGATTGTTCAGGTTGTAGCTTTAATGGTTGTGCTAAGGTGAAATTGGAGAGATCTCGTTGGAGTTGGTATTGGTACTAGTAGGGGATGTGTTTGTGGTGGTAAGAGTTGTATGGTGATGGTGAGTTTCGATGGTGGTGATGACGAAGCAGGAGCTGGTGGTAGCTTTAGTGGAGGCTATGGTAGCTCCAGTGGAGGCTATGGTGATGTGATTGGTGTCGTGAGGTGATATTGGTATTGGTGTCAATGATGGTGTTACTGGAGAGGTCCAAAAGAGGAAGAGTCAAGTGTAATGGGCTATGGCAGAGGTAGAGGTGGTAGAGACCAAGACTGGGGCGTGTGTGGGCAGAGTAGCGGAGGCCAAGGGTGGCTGGGGGCATGAGGGTGGAAGAGAAGGTTGAGGTCGGGACAGATGGTAGATGGCGGAGATGGATTTAGTGACATCCTTGGTAGTATTGGTGGTGAGCAACTTTTGTTTTTTGTGATGGTATTAGTTATGAAGTCGATCGATGGTAGGTTTTTATATATTCTAACAATGGTATTGCAATATGTAACAAGATGGACATGATTATTATCTCATGTCCATCTTGTATGGGAGTGTTTGAGGTATTAAAGTTGTTGGAGATATTAGAGTTTAAATAAGAGTCCAAGTCGTGTGCAAGTCTAAGAGTCCGAGTTAAATTGTAATTTTTAGCGCTATAAATAAAAGGTGTGTGGGTTATAACGGACACACACGATTATTCTCCAGAATCCTACACTTCTTAGCATCAGGAAAAACCGAATTGTACAGATCAACCAGATTATAAAACGTTCAATCAATAATAATAGCTTCTGTGTTTGTTTAATCAGAACAGTATCCACAATCACATGGACACTAGAGGAAGCCATTGTATCTTCCAACCATCAAGTCATGAATCAAGCCTTTTCTTTTAGCAAATAAGCAAGGATAACAAATAAAAATGCTTCTGTTAGCCACCTCATTGAGATTATTATACCTCAAATAGTTTGTCCCCAAACACGACATCATATGGAGTTTATGGCAATTGGAACCATAAAAAACTTAACAACCAATATAGTTCTCTACAATGACCAGACAAAGATTACTGAACATGTGCATGGTGCAGGTGCGCTTTATTTAGCGTGAGAACACGGCCAGTGAAGAGACCATATTATTTGCACCTCAACAAAAGCGATCATCTATACAGAAAGTCTGATTCTCCCAATTGATTGCTAATATCTTCAGAGGTTCCAACATGCTTTTTCTTGGATTGGAGCACAGGTTTCTGATTGGAACTTGGAGGTCCTAAAGAAAATCAACATTGCTGGCTGCTTGAGATAAAGAAAAGGAAGATTCTCTGTGTCCGGGAATACAAACATTTGATGCCATCCCTCGATGATTGATGGAAGCTTTCTCCAGGTAAGAAGTGATGCAGTGACTTTCCTGTAAAACAAAGGCGAGGAATAATACTTGGGCAGTTGGGCCTGGCGCAGCATTGCAGATAAGATGAACCAGGAGTGCCTAACCATGTGGGTATACTAGAAATCTAGGATAGAAGTAAGCAAATTGGGTTTTAATGAGCATCACAGAAAAGGGGGAAGTTCCCCAACTGTGTACTTCCGTGCATGGAATACTTGTGACACGGAAGTTCCTGGGAAAAAGTTCATAGCAGCAGTGACGGACTGGCTGCTCCAGGTCTCATTCATTCACCACGGGAGAACGAACATCAATCCTTTTCCGAATGATGTAACATTGACAATCCTGTTTTATTTTAACTGGCTTGTGCACAAAGTTACATACTTGACATAGGAAGGATGAAAAATGTGGAGTTTCTTTTAATAGGTTGCAGACTTGCAGTAATTAGACAATCAGGGACAAGGGGAGGTACAACCCCACCGACGCTTGCAACGGACATAGATTCTTCGGGGATGGTAAGACGGAAACCCACACACGCTTACAGAGAAGCAACAAAGAGAGAGGCTAAAACTCCCACAACCACCAGCTTTAAAAGAAGGGGCAAATGGGGAGGGAGGCCTGGAAAGAAAAGGAGAAGAGTGCTCTCTAAGCTGCCTGTGCCTTCCTCCAAATCCTGATATCTGCATCCACTAGTTGCTGCCATTCTGCCACAAACTCCACCCTATCAAGCACAAGTATATGAGTTACTATAGACTGTATACTTTTATCACTCCCACTCTAGAGCCATGAATCATTGAGAGGTGTTCACAACCAGAGGCTTGCCTGTGCAGTATTGTGTGCTGTGTGAATTCCTCAGAGTGTGAGCTGTGCAGATTACAGAGCTCAGCTTCAGCTTCTGCATTGCCTTCAATGGGGAGGCATTCCTGCTGCTACAAACAGAAGCTGAGGAAGGGGCTCTGGTCCCCTGAGGAGGATGAGAAGCTCATGAACCACATAACCAAGCACGGGCATGGCTGCTGGAGCATTGTCCCAAAACTTGCAGGTGCATATCAAAATATTCTGCACTTTATTCTTGTCAATTATCTCCTTCCTTTGCTTCCTGGCCTTTTCCAAGACCATTTGTTTCTGCTCACTCTATCCGAATCTCCTAAAACTTGCCCGATGAATTGTTGCAGGCCTTCAGAGATGTGGCAAGAGCTGTAGGCTGAGGTGGTTAAACTACCTGAGGCCTGACCTCAAACGAGGTGCATTCTCTCAGGAGGAAGTAGACCTCGTCATTGAACTCCATGCTGTCCTGGGGAACAGGTAAATTTAAGCTCAAGTTACACTGCTAGAATTTAGGACCTAGTTATTTCGAAGCAATCCTTCTTTGAATATGAGATCTTTCACATCAATGAGCAGGTGGTCTCAGATTTCAACACGACTGCCTGGAAGAACTGACAATGAAATCAAGAATCTCTGGAACTCGTGCATCAAGAAGAAGCTGCGGCAGAAAGGCATTGACCCCAACACCCACAAGCCCCTCACCGAAATTCATCGCAGCAAAGCAGCTCCCACCATCAGCACTGAAAGGACCTCTGACTCCAGCGATGTCGACCCGTCAAGTGGTGGTGCTCTTGGCAACTTGAGCCACCTTCTCAGCGAGACGGCGCAATCACCAGAGCTGTTGCCAGTGCTTGGTAAGCATCACACAGAAACTCCAAGCTTGGCACGTCTGAAGGTGCCACCAAAGGAGTTATTTCTCGACCAGATTGCTTCTGGTCATGAGAACCTCCCCAGCTGCCGTTCATCAGGCCCAATTCCCAATTTTCCTTTCCAGCAGCTGTTTTGCTACAGCAATGAATTTAGCAGCAGGGATGGTGGAAGCACGAATTCACTCTGGTTTAGCCAGAATGAATCCAGTGTAAGCACAATTTCCACTGTGATGCCGCCAGTTTCACCGTCAACTCTCTCAACATCAACAGGGCTTAATCTGTCACCAGACAATCCACACTCTGGAGGCACTGGCATCCGCAGTGCCCAATTCTACTGGGATACTACTAATCCTACCAGCAGTAGCAGTACGGGGAGCAGTGGAAGCAATGGCTTGGGATTCGAGCTGCAAACCACAAGCTCGCTTCTGGAGAACAGTGTCTTCCCATGGACAGGTTTAGCACCAGATAAAGATAGCCAAGTGCACCTAGAGGAAGAACTCAAGTGGCCTGATTTGCTCGATGGAACCTTCCCAGAGACATCCGCAGCCATGCAGAACCTTAGCCAATCACTGTATGAAGACGTGGTTAAGGCCGAGAGCCAATTCAACATGGAGGGGCTCTGTGCGGCTTGGTCTCAAAATCTGCAGACACAACTTCTCCATGTAGTAACAGATATGTATGACAAGGATTTGCAAAGAATGTCCTTGTCTTTTGAGAATATCTAGGCAACATGTTCCAGAATGCAGGGAACAAAGCGGTAGCAGAAAACTGTGAGTTAAGAAAGCCTAGAAAGCACAATGTTTCTTCAGACTCATTTACAGGTTACGAGGAGGTGTTTGAATAGATATTCTTGTGATGACACAGAAATCAATAGCAGTTCATCAGCTAAAGATACTGCAGTGCAATGGAAAAAAGACAAGTATGGGTTTAAGTTGCAGCACAATGTATAGACAAGTACATGTCAGAGTCTACCTTCCTTTCTATTAAAAATTGATGCCTTCATCTGTACACACGTGCAGCTCGACTTTTTGTATACTTGAGTTTCGGTGTGCTCTTTATTTATCAAATAAATACAGACAGGCATGGGAAAACTGCATGTGTCGGTAGGTTTTAGAGATCATACAAGTAGTCTCAGACTTCTCAACTGTCAACATGCACGTCGATGCAAATTAATTTTTACATGTTGTGTCTTTATTGCTTCCCTTATTTCTTTTGACAAGTTTCTCACGAAATCACTTGTACATCGATGAGAGCAGAGACCTTTGACATATTGACCTGAGTACTACTTTTCTTTTTCCTTCACCTCCTTCTTTTCTTTCTTCACCTTTCGCTAAGGAGAATCTGGAGCTAGCTGATCACTTCCCACTTGAATACAGGCATGGAAAAGGACACTGTGATTTGGTATGGTCCAAAGAGGCAACATCCTCAAGGGAAAGTAAACACACATGGATTAAAGAAATAAAGAAACTGGTCACGTGCCTTACCTACAAAATAGATGGGTGGTGACTCTGATGATCCCTACTGATACCGAGGGCAATGTGATGGAGCCTAATTTTACTGATCAGCAAGCGAGTTAAGGAACCAAACTCAGCTCGGCTCGGCTTGTTAAGCAAACGAGCAGAACAGCTAGCTCGGCTCAACTCGGTCAAATAGCTCGGCTCAGCCTGTTAGGCTCGTTATTAATAATTTAACTAGTGTTAATATGTACAGTGTACAACATGAAAAGGAATTCATAATTTATATCCAAACAATAACAATAACTAGTAAATTATGCTTAAATTTTGGTAGCAACATACATCTCTATTCCACCACAAGCACAAGGTTCAAGATCCGAGGTAGGAGGCCGGATCCAAAGGGCAGGAGGCCAAAGCCGAGGCAAGAGGCCGCGAGCGAGATGCCGAGGCTGGGGGCGGGAGGTGGAGGAGGCCAGGAGGCCGTGGCCGGAGTGGGAGGTGGGGGAGGCGGGATGCCGGGACCGGCCAGGGTGCCAGGCGAACAAGAAGGCGGCGTCGGCTGTGCAGTGTGCAAGGCAGCGGCCAGCGGGTGGGTGCTGGATAGGGTTGTGTTGCTTGCAGCTTGTGTGTGAGGGGTGGATAGGGTTGCGTTGCGCCTGGGCGGCTGGCCAATAGGGCCTATTCTAGTGCTGGGCTGGCTTGGAGTATTTGTGGGCTTGATAGGTTGGGCTATAATTTAAACGAATTGCTCACAAGCTAGCTCGAATTGGTTCATAAACTTAACGAGCAGAAATGCCAGCTCGGCTCAGCTCGTTTACGTCTCGAGTTCAAGTCAAACCGAGCCAAGTCCTTAACGAACCAAGCTGACTCGCGAGTTTCAACCTCTTATTACACCCCTAATTGTAGGATATTATTATGCATGGTCTAACTTAGTCATGCAACATGCAGGGAAAAATGTATGTTTGATAGTTTTTCAAACTGGCGAAAAAATTGGTTTCAATTTGAATTGTACATTTAAATTAAAGGATACTAGTCAAGTGCCCGTTCGTTACGACAGAAGCACAAACTATAGAATTATTTTGAAGCCACTTTCATGGTGAGCCAGGTGGGCACGGCGGTGCAAGGAGAGGGCCAGCGTGACGGCGGCGAACACGGGGAGCCATGGTTGGGGTAGTGAATGGGTTAACCATTTCGTCAAACAGGATGTTGGTGTGAAATAAGAAGATGAAACAATCAATATGGTAGTGACGGTGCCGAAGAGGGAGAGAAGATAATTTACAGGGAGCAGAAGGAAATAGGGCAAGCAATGTCGTGATCAATCATTACATTTAACTGACCTCAATTCACAAGTGACGCACCACAATGCTTACCAGTATCCAGAAGATGAATGCAATCTCAATCGCATTCCGAAAGAAAAAGAAGTTGATTAGTTACAGTACAATCCTTGGTCATCCTAACCAGAAGTGGTCATCTGATGGTTTTACAACCAAATCACCCACAATCACAGAGTGCTTCTCAGCTACTTCATGGGCTAACTGAGCTATGGCGTGCTCCAGTTTAGCGCCACCGGCTAATAGAAGCTGCAAGCAGTATTAGAATAGGGAAGCATCCAGTAAGACCATAGTCCGTTAACCTTACACACAGTTCAAATTTTATTTGCGGCACAATTGTTTGCCTTCATATTATGTGCAAGGTGTAGTTTATATTTCTACAGGTTGCTACATAGTGATTTGGAGAACATTAGTATTAGAAAGGTTTCCATAGTTTCAATTGTAATATCAAAGCTCAAAGGGCTCACAAGCATGTCATGATGTGATTAGTAACATCTTCAGTGCAAATATTTATTGGTTCCTCTTTCCATGTAACATTCTTTCATTGGTTTTGCTCCCCTCTGCTAAAGCAGCTTGTCTAGCCAAAAATAGAGCCTCAGTCACCCCAGGAACTCTAGCCACCTGACAAACATTGAATGTCAAAATGAAGCACAACGAGAATTCAAAAAGTTAAGGAAGCAACAAAATCAAACATTCCAAAAGAAGTTAAAATTGTTCTCTGGAAGTAACTGTTATAAGCACAGTTGTCAAGTTGGTCAAATAGAATAGCAAGTTGGCTTCTAGGACTTAATGGTCAGCTACTGGAGTATCCAGAGAACAACCACTCATCCATCACACCTAGACTTGCATCTATTTTTCTCCCTCAAACTTGCATAACACAGGCATGCTTTGTAAGGTCAATTATAAGATGAGTACAACTCTCTCTCTCTCTCTCTCTCTCTCTCTCTAATAAATAAGGTAATTCACCCTCATCCTCCAATGAAGCTGCACATGTATCTCACCTGCAGCAGGGACAACCTCTAGAATATCATCTCATCAATTGTTGGACCGAAACGGCGACTAGAGGGGGGTGAATAGGAGTGTTGTCTCTTTTTCACCTTGATCGGATTCAATTCAACTTTCACTCCGATAGCTATAAAGGCTATGAAGATCAATCAACAAACATAGCGGAAGACTTATGTTGAATCCAATCAACACCCCAAAGCAAATCAACCAAAAACTCAAATTAAAATGAGTCGGGTGGTAGTACCAGTGAACAGTAACGGTACTACTGGGCGGACAGTAAAATCAGCCCGATGAACAGGAACTCAACCCGAAATACAAATCCAAATTTGGCACAACTTTTGATCCACAACTCTAAACTTCATGAAACTTGAAACATACCTTCTATAGGATGTCAGAAACCTATTCCAATCAAAGATCATGTAGATCATTGCCAAAGTTTCGACATTTTTCGGTTTGAGTGAACATTGCTTCAAGAACGGGCCAAAATCAAACTTTGATCCCAAAGCTTACTCTTGGGTAAAGCATGATCAAGATGATCTTAGATGCATTCCCACATGTCACAGTAAGCAAGATCTCCACAAGAAACCAAAGGAAAACCAAGGAATCATCAAAACCCCCAAAATCACCAAAGAGAGAGCAAGAACAAGGAGCGAGTCATCTTGAAGAATCTTGTTTGGATTGGTTGGAGATTGAAGTTGGTTTACAGCCACTCCACCATGGAGCACAAAAGCTCAACACTTGAGCACTCAATCAATCCACCTCTCAAGAACCCTAACCTCTCTACTTTCCTCTCCAATCCCTAAAATACAAACTAAGGTTTCTAGATACAAGGGTTGGAAGGTGCACAACCAGCACCCTCCCTTTTTATAGTGGAGACTAGGCTATGAGAGGAAACCCTAATGGGCACCCGTTAAGGCCACACACAAACGGGTCTAACTTATGCACGCTTCTTAGAGCGTCGTTTTCATCTTCTCTTGACCTAGATCGCCTCTCCTTATGTCGTCTTGCGCCGTGGTTTCTCCAAGGCCAAGAAGGTGGTTTCGCACACCACCACTTACCACTTTTTCGGTATAGGGCAATTTCGCAAAATGCCCCTTTACCGACCTTTGATGATTCCTTCGCCTCGAAGCATCTCCCATGCTCCGTCATCATCCATGTGGCCCCAATGGCTTCCCGCCAAGCCTCTCACACATTCAGATCCCACCGAACCGTCCTCGCTTGCAACTGGGACCAAATCACTTGGCGCACCACATGTCTCACCATGACTGCACCTGGCTTCCTTAACCGTTCAGGACCTTAGCTCCTCCATGAGCCTAGTCCGGACCTCAACTCCTCCCTGAGTCTAGTCCTGGTCCACCTTGCCGCTGCCCGTCATGTTCATATTCGGTAACTTTGCTCCGGTTCCTTGTCTTCTCGGCTTGTAAGCACCCCGCTAGCCTTAGTCATATTCCAGCACCACCTCGATCGTTCTGGACCTTGGTTCTCCTAACCTAGTCCCGATCTATTCCGCCTCACCATGACCTAGCTCCAGTGTCCTTCACAAAGGCCTTTGCTCAAACTTCTCGTTCTATGGTTCTAGTCCATCTTGCGCCTTGCTTGAGTCCAACCATCTCACCCGACATCCACGGCCGTTCTGGACCTTGGTTCTCCTAACCAAGTTCTGGCCCTCCTCGTCGTTGACCATAGTTGACTCCCAAGCCACCTGCACAACAATAGACCAAGCAACTATTTTCGGCATAAGTTCTTCACAACTTGACCCATGTTAGCAAAAACATCATTCAATATCTATGCAATGAGACTCATGAATATGACCTAACCTACAAACATCGCCGCCAAGATGGCCAACGAACAGAGCAAAAACGGTCATACCACCATAAAAACTCCGGTCATACCGCACTGCGGTAGTACCGCTCAAGAGATGCGGTCATACAATTTCTCCGGGAAGAAGAAACTCTCGAAAACATGTTCTCTAGAAAAAATATACCACCAAGTAAAATCCGATCCTACCGCACTGTGCTAGTACCGCTTCTCAATTGCGGCCTGACGGCGAGCCACTTGGCCTGATCTGGTCCACGACCACGTCCACGACTAGTCCGACGACCAGGTCCACGACCAAGTCTATGACTAGCCCTACAACCATGTCTACGACCAAGTACACCAAGGCCGGTCTGACCGCCTAAATCTTGATAGCACCTGAACTTTGCCAAAAACGCGAGTTTCGACAAACCCTCAAAACCATTGCCCATTGTAACATCATCCTAAGATCATGAGCATATCCTCATGATATCCACAATCTCCCCCTTGATGAACACATTGGCAATTTCTCAAAAATGTAAGTTTAAGGTTTGAAAATAGAAAAACTCAACGTTTTCGCGGAAAGGCACAACTTAGCCCACAAGAAAGAGAACACAATAGAAATTACCATGTTGGCTTCAGATTAGCATAAGCAAGAGATAAGGCAAAAGAAAAAAAGAAAGCTTCAATTTTCAGAGAAGAGTCAAAAATCTCACTTAAGGTTCGTATGAAAGAACAATTGTTCAATTTGACCTTTGATCAATGTGAGGTTCCAAGAATTGCAATTCAAGTTCAGAAATGGCAATAAGATCATAAGAATGCAAATTAAATGCTCTCCCTCACTAGGATCATCATTTTTCAGAAATTTTTATTTTCTCCCTTTTTCTCAAAATAGCTTCCCCTTTTTAACATTTTTTATATATCTTCTCCCCCTTTGACAATGGAGTCATCAAAGAATCACGCATTCCTCTCATCCAGAGATGACAAATACAAAAATGAGGAAAAAAACATAAGAAAGAGCATGTATGAAATGCAATAGAGTGGCTTCATTTTTGTATTTTTCAAGTTTTAGTACAAGAAGCTTTGGAGATTACTCAAAAGAACAAGCTAACATTTCTACTAGTACTCAATACACATCAGGCCTGAAAGCGCTAGCAAGATCATGTTAAGACATATATATCAAAGCTAAGCTAGAAGACTCAAGATAAAACGATGAATTGTAACAATTTAAGCAAAGCTTCAAAATTAGCAAGTTCACAAACAGGAATCCTAAAAGAGATAATGACCATGTCAGAATATCAATGTGAGATCAAGAAGCTAACAACGACCATCCTAGAGACAAAAGTCCTAAATTAAATTATTTTGCTCAAAATACCTCAAACACCCAATTTTTTATAACAGTTTTCATTTGCAATGAATGTTGATGTTGATAAAAGGTCTATTTTAGTGAAGAAGATCCTGGATTAGGAACCATCCACAAAATCTTCCTAAGCTTCAACCAGGGCGACAAATCTTGAGGCTCATGTCAATTTTGACAAGCAAACCCCATGAGATCGTTTGGATTATCAAACTATCTCTAAGTTCATGCCTTTGACATGCGGTCTCGTGAGAATAGTTTGGCACAATTTAATCACATGAGAATTTTGAAATTTGATTTTTCATTTTGCACAAGAGTAGTTTTAGATTGACAAAGGAACAAGAAGCTCAAGAAATATTCAATTCTAGATTCAAGAGCTAACAAAGCAATTTTGACAGAGCCAATGTCACAAAAAGATCACTAATTGTACAACTAGCTAAAAGATCCATAAATTGCAATCTTTAGTTCAAGTTATCTTAAAGTTCTAGCTCATTTATCAAAGACTTGGCTATACATGTAAAAAGCATGATAATTCTAGCAAGTCAAAGAGCTAGACATGGAACTGAGCAAAAATTGAAACACTAAAGCTCAAAAGGGTAATAAGCAAAGCTTCATCATTTTAAAAGACAAGTCGTAAAGCTTATATTACAATGCATCTTTTTGTGATTTTCATATGAATGCTATATGATACAATGAGATACAAGAAAAACTTAAAAGCCTAAAAAGATCAAAAGGATCAGCAAGTTTAGAAAAAGATCAAGGAAAGATCAGATGAACAAGGAAAGCTCAGAAAAGAACCAACTCCCTCTCAAACCAACCCATAGGGGCAAATTACCCCTAACCCACTCCTCGAGGTGGTGCACCTAGTTGAATCTAAAGGTTTGGTGAGGATATCAGCTAACTGAGCCTCGGACTCCACAAATTCTAGCATAATGTCACCCTTCTCTACATGATCTCTAAGGAAGTGATAGTGAATGTCTATGTGTTTGATCCTAGAATATTGCACAGTGTTTTTAGCAATATTAATGGTAGAAGTGTTATCACAGAGAAGATAAACACTAGCAAATGTTAACCCATATTCCTTTAGGGTGGACACCATCCACAGAATCTGACTACAGCAACTAGCGGCAGCTACATATTTAGCTTCTGCAGTGGATTGAGCAACAGAGAACTACTTCCTAGAAGACCAAGAGATGAGAGAAGTGCCTAAGAAGTGACAAGTGCCTGAGATACTCTTTCTATCTAGCCGACAACCCACAAAATCATAATAAGAAAATGTCGGGACCCGAAATTACAATTCAGGACCCTCTGTGTTCAACGCACTAGCCCAGGATCACGCTAGTGCACACAGTGGTAACAAAGGTGGAAATCGATCCATACAAGCGAATAATAGCATAAACGAATAATTTTGATTAATAAATAATGGTTTTGACCTTAAGGTCGAGTTTACAATTATTCAAGCCACGCAGGCTATGAGATAAATAAGCGGCGTGAAGCAGCAGCGGTGGCGTCCCATCGATTCACCACAGGCAACCGACTGGGATCCAGACCTCACGATCAGGCACCTTCAAGATACTCGTCCTCGAATGCTGGCGAAGACTCCTCCTCTGCTTGATTCGTCAAAACAAGCGTGAGTACACACCGTACTCGCAAGCCACACCACAGAGATGCAAAATATACATGCTGGCTTTTTACAAGGGAAAGGCATTCTGTGGCTCTTTTGCATAAATGCGACTTTTGCAATTGAATACAATTAATAGATTGAAAACAGGTAAAACAAATAGACAATAATAATTTGACAATTTATTTCACAAAGACGCACACAGCCTAGACAATTTTAGCACATAGCTGGATGATTTAAACCACACAGCTCCCTTCCCACACAGTTTTAATAAAATCTACCCCTAGTGTGATATCCCCGAGCATTGTCCATGATCATGACGCGCTATTATTGAATAGATTAAATTACACTCTGCAGAGTTTGTACACTTTACCCACAAGATACAATTAGTGTAGCTAGCACTAATCATAACAAAGCATTTCAGATACCTTATCTTACTATGCTAGGCCGTCTCAAAAGCAGACATGTGGTCGCAATGCAGGGGGCTCAGTTCAATGATGCACATGGTGAGGTCCTTAATTGACCGAGGCAAGACTTCCACATGCCAACTAAACCACACAGCCACACAGATTATTATTCACACAGATCACACAGATTATTGTCCACACAGATCACACAGATTCCACCATTTCACACAAGATCCACCACTTGCCTCGGTCAAATCCTTTTACCACCCGGTTGATTTACGTGCAACACATGCCACAAAGACACATAGTACACACAGTTATTTAAGATTGCATATTCACTTAGTCGATTAATAATTGCGGTCTCACATGAATAAGTGATTCGGGGCATGGCTAAGCAATCTACTCGTGCTAACCAACCCACATTGGTGCTACAATATTTACCAACTAATAGTAACTAGGGTGACAAAGGATCGGGGCATAATAATTACACAAGGATGGCATAACAATTTGGGATTAACTCATCGCACCCAAAACATTTAAATAAATACTTGAATTAAGATGCGATAATTTGAATTAAAATACTTTTGTAAACGGGAAGCAAAATGGTCAAGGGTATAGCTTGCCTTGGAATAAGTTTAGGTCTTGGTCACGGTCTTGGAAAGCTCCTTCTTCTTCAACTCTTCCAACGTCAAGGTCTACTCGCAAACGAAGCACAAAAACAAAATAAATAAATAACAGAGGCAAAACAACTAAAAAAATTAAAAATCTCCATTAGGTAGATCTTGATTTTAGATGAATTTAGAAATTTGAATGGGCTGATTTGGAGTTAGGATGCAAAAGATATGGGGTTTCAAAGTTTCAATCCAAAGAAACCCTAAAATTGGATTTTACGAATTCGAATTATTTCTTAACGTAAAAATCAGAATATTGCGTCGAAGATGACATCAACATGATGTCAGCCCGGGAATTTCGAAAAGGAATAATAAAAGAAAATCTAACATGTGGGGCCCACATGTCGATGGCACTGCTCACGGACCCAAGTCCACCGAGCCTCTGAATCGGGCCGGTGGGCCGGCGCACCGTGCTGCGTGGCGCCGGCGGCCCACGTGGTCGCCACGCGTGTGCCGCAGGCGATGGCGGCGAGTGGAGGGAGGGTGACGTGGGCGGCGGCGAAGCGCGCGGACAAGATGGTCCCAATGACCCAGCGGCGATCTGATGGCGGTGGGTGGTACCAAAGGGTAGAGCGTTATGCGAACCTCATCGTGCGGCTCGGGTGGTCGGGGTGGCTGTGGTGGCCGTGGCGAGGTTCAAGCGGCGAAGAGCTGGGTTTTGTCGGGCGGCGCTCGGTGTAGCTCGGTGATGGCGAGGGTTCTCGGGGTAGCTCTGGCGAGGAAGGCAGCGGTGCACTCCCGGAGGCAATCGTCACCGACGGCGAGAGGATCGGAGTTTTAGGGTTCGGTGACGGCGACCAAAACTCCGATTGCGGCAACTCAAGGGCTCGAGAGGGCAATTGGTTTGGGGTTTTTGGAAAGAAGTGCGGCGATCCTCGAGGTGCTACTTATAGGGTCTAAGCGGCCTCGGGCGACGTGCGTTTGCGGGCGGAGGTTGAAACCACCGAGAAGGGCTCATGCGAGATAAAGGAGATAAGGCGAATTTGAATTTGAATTTTGTTTGAGCGAGTCCGGGAGGATAGGGCTTCTAAAGCGATCATCCGCGCACAAAATCGGGGCGATTGCGATATTGTCGGACGGAGCTTCATAAGCGGCAATGGCGACGCGGCAGCGACGCGAGATTTAACCAAGTCGGGGCGACGACGTTCAGCGATGAACCCACGCGTCGAGAGAGAGAGAGAGAGAGTGCTTTCAGGCCAAGTGAGATCTGAAAGGTCGATCTGATCAACGGCGAGGAATGAGTGGCCGAGTGGTGGCGCGAGGAAAGGAGTTGGGCGAGAGATTCGCCCGATCACTATTCGGAGATTTAAATACCTTTTTCTTTTTAAGAAAATACCGAAATCCAAATAAGCAATGGAAATTAGCAAATGAACTTGGAAAAATTCTAGAAAATTCGAAAAATATATCCAAGCTCATAGGATCCAAATAAAATAGTTTTCACTATTGTTCATGTTGACTTTAGTCATATTAAATTGTTTTGTTACACAAAGTCCAATATTAAGCTTTTTAAATTAAATTCAAATAAATCCAAATGGTGAATTTCTCCTACTAACTATTCAAAAGATTTTAAAAGCTCGAAAATTGGGATGTTACAAACCTCCCCCTTAAAGGAATCTCGTCCCGAGATTCAAAGCTAATGGAGAAAAGGCTAGGGAATTGACATTCACTCTTCTTCACGTTCCCGTTGCTTCACCTTCGAGTGGTGGTTCCACCGCACCTTGCAAAACGAACCGTCTTGCTTCGGTCCGATGTTCGCGACATCCGAATCTTGATCGGTTTGCTCTTTGTAGGTGAGGTCTTCTTTCAATTCGATTGACTCCAACGGGCTTGTTCTTCGGCACACGAAGACATTTCTTCAAGCGAGAAACATGGAAGGCGTTATGTACCCTACTAACGATGGCGGCTCAATCGATAAGCTACTTCTCCACGGCGTTCCAAAATCTTAAGCGGACCAACATACCGAGGGGCGAGCTTCCCTTTGGCATGGAACCTTTTCACACCTCTGAGGGCGTAACTCGAGATACACAAAATCTTCGGCTCGGCGAGATCACGGCGATGATTATCGGCATAGCTCTTACGCCTCGACCGAGCTATCTTTAGCCTCTCACGATCATGGACACTTGCTCTTACGCTTCTTGAATAATATCTGGACCAAAGACCGAACGTTCAGCTGTTTCTGACCAATTCAACGGGGTTCTACAGGCACGACCATACAAAGCTTCAAGCGGTGACATTTGCGGACTAGCTTGATAACTGTTGTTATCGAGAATTTCGCATATGGTAAACTCTTATCCCAACGGTAGCATTTGCTAGAGCACGTGCTCTCAACATATCTTCCAATATCTGATTAACCCTTTCAGTCTGCCCATCCGTCTGGGGGTGATACGCAGTACTGAAATTCAGGTGAGTCCCTAAGGCCTCATGTAAACTCTGCCAAAATCGGGAGGTGAACTGAGATCCTCGATCTGACACTATCTTCTTAGGTACCCCATGCAAACTGACAATCTTTGACATATATAGCTCGCTAAACGATCTCTGAGTACGTGGTCTTGGTGGCAAGAAATTGGCAACTTTAGTTAGGCGATCCACTATTACCCAAATCGAATCATAACGGATTGAGTCTTGGGTAAACCGTAATGAAATCCATTCGATTTCTTCCCACTTCCATTCTGGAATCTTGAGGGTTGCAGCAGACCTGCCGGCCTCGATGTTCTGCTTTGACTTTCGACACCGTCGCACAAGGCAACGAACTCTGCGGCGTCCGTTTCAAATTCGCCACCAAAACTTATTCTTAACATCTGATACATCTTAGTACTACCAGGTGAATCGAATACTTTGAGTCATGGGCCTCCTTCGAATTAGTCGCCTCAATCCATCAATATCCGGAACACGATACATCCATTGATCCACAAGATGTCACGATCATCCTTTGTGAAGTCCTTGAACTTCCCTTACGTCATCTTCTTCTTGATGTCGAGAATTACGAATCTTTAAATTTGAGCCTTGCGAATCTGTTTCTCCAAAGTAGACCGCACTTCGGTGGCTACAAATCCTCGATACTACTTCTAGTCTTAGCTTCGAATTCCTCTTGAAGTTACGAACAAGGCTCTTTCACTTCAAAAGCATTGCAAAGGGGCTCTCTCAAAGCGTCCGCAAGCGACATTGGCCTTACCAGGATGGTAATGGATTCGAGATTGTAATCCTTTATCAACTCTAGCCATCTTCTCATCTCATATTCAGATCGATTGAGTAAAAATATATTTCAAGCTCTTGTGATCTCAGATATATCTCGCAATGACATTCGATGAGGTAATGACGCCAAATCTTCAAAGCATGCACTCTGCGGCTAATTCCAGATCATGGGTAGGGTAATTCTCTTCATGAGGCCTTAATCGCCTTGGCGATAGCGGCAGCTCTTCCTTCTTGCATCGGGACACACCTAATCCTTGACGCGAAGCATCACAATAGATATCAAAATCCTTGCGAATATCTCGCAAAATCAAGACTGAAATTTGAAGTCAAACGCTTCTTCAATTCTTGAAAACTTTCTTCACAAGCTGGGGTCCAAGTAAACTTTTTCTCTTTCTTCAACAATTGCGTAAGAGGTTTAGCAATCGATGAGAATCCTTCAATGAAACGGCGATAATATCCTGCTAATCCCAAGAAACTACGAATTTGAGTGACAGTCTTGGGCTGTTCCCAATGTAATACTGCTTTAACCTTACTGGGGTCAACTGCCACTCCTGCAGCTGTCATCACATGACCAAGAAAATCCACTTCCTTTTTCCAAAAATCACACTTACTAAACTTAGCATACAACCGATGCTCTCTGAGTTTCTCTAGGATTAATCTCAAATGCTCAAAGATGTTCTTCTTGACTTGGAGTAAACCAAAATATCATCGATGAATACAACTACAAACTTGTCCAAATATTCCATGAATACCTTATTCATCATGTTCATGAAATAAGCAGGGGCATTAGTCAAACCAAAGGACATGACTAAGAACTCATAATGTCCGTCTGTGTTGAAAGCGGTCTTAGGTACATCCTTGGGACAAATCTTCAATCGATGGTAACTTTGATCGCAGATCGATCTTGAGAACACTCGGCTCCTTTCATCTGGTCAAACGGATCATCTATCAGGGGCAATGGGTACTTATTCTTGATAGTGACTTCATTAAGAGCTCGGTAGTCGATGCACATTCTCATGCTTCCATCCTTCTTTTTGACAAACAAAACTGGCGCTCCCCATGGCGACGAACTAGGTCTCACAAAACCTTTCTCCAAAAGTTCTTCTATTTGCTTCTTCATCTCCACCAACTCATCGACTGGCATCCGGTAGGGTCTCTTCGAGATAGGGGCAGTTCCTGGCACTAGATCGATGACAAACTCGATGTCACGATCCGTGGCATTCACAGTAATTCTTCTGGGAACACATCTGGATATTCTTTGACGACGGGCACATCTTCCAAGGTGACGGTCTTCAGGCTATTGACTAGCAGATGTCCATTACGCACTGAGGTAGCTAGAAACTCCACTTTGTTTCCTTTGGTATCCTCGATTATATGACTCTTGACCACAATCTAGCACGGCTTTGTGCTTGGTTAACCAATCCATGCCAAGGATGACATCTATGGTTTGGGTGTCTAGAATAACTAGGTTAGCTAGAAACTCAACTCGACTATGAGCAACTTAGCCCCTAAACAACCCGTATTAGAACTTAGCTCTGCTCGGTATTGGACTAACATGCGCTTAAGAGGCATAACTTCCAACTTATTCTTAGTTGCAAAATTTCGAAAACAAGCGAATCTGAAGCTCGAATCAAAGCGAGCGGATGCAGTCTTGAATTTATTAGAACTTACCCGATTACAACGTCTGGTGCTTCTGAGCTCCTTCAAAGTGGCGTGGTTAACACGACCTCTAACCATCGATGGCGTTCCTCTGGTTGATTGGTTCCTGAGAAACTCTTTGGTTGTTACTTGCTTTGGGGTCTTA
Organism: Phyllostachys edulis; assembly: GCA_036346405.1. Taxonomy (NCBI): domain Eukaryota; kingdom Viridiplantae; phylum Streptophyta; class Magnoliopsida; order Poales; family Poaceae; genus Phyllostachys; species Phyllostachys edulis. Next base: position 98,772,640 of record CM070546.1, read on the forward strand.
GCGGTGTTGCTCCAAGGTTGAAGCGACCGAGTGATAGTCCTTTTGAGGACACCGATTGGCGTAATGCCTGGTTGGCAACAATGAAACACACTCTTGTTCCGTCCTGCCATTTGTTGTTTCTGAGGTGGGGTTGGTGGCGTGGGGTTGCGAGAATTTCAACAAAAGGACGAGGTCTTTGGGCGGTGCAGTGTCTGAGCAGGTCTGCGGCCGAAACGAGTAAACTATTTGTGGCACTATCCTTGCCCTCTGTTTGTTGTGGTGGTGGCTTCCTGTTGAGCCATCCGGCGCTTGCGGTGATCCTCCGATTCTTTGCGTTTGTCCTCCATAACCAACGCCTTGTTAATCAACTCACGGAAATCCGGAAGGTGTGGGCAAGCGATTGACTTGTAGTCTGAGTTCAAACCCTTCAAGCGGTTACGGGCGAGACACAGTCGATGGCGACATCCTCCGAGCATAGCGAGCTAGTTGAAAAACTTATTTAGGTAGTCGATCAGCGACATACCCCCTGCTTGAGAGCGCGGAACTCATCCTTCTTGGATCCATAATGCCTTGGTACATGATATTGGCGAAAGGTGCGGAGAATTCCTCCCATGTGATATTCTGCGGTGCCTCATGCGCCTTGTGAGTTCTCCCACCATTCGCGGCTATGCCCTCCATCGATGAGTGGCATATAACACCTTCTCGTGATCGCCGCATTGGGTGATCGGCGGCTTCCTCTCAATCACGCTGAAGCCAATCATCGACTTCTCTTGGCGAGACATGTCGAGAGAAAGTTGGCGACGAGTCCTCATGAATTGACCAACTTGGATGGTCCTGATAACCACCGAGCGACAGGGGCTCCTCCTGACGATTATTCTTTGTTGTTGTTGTTCATGGCTTGCATCAGGTTCATCATTGTATACATCATCTCGAGTTTGTCTTTGCCATAAAGGCTCCAAAGTTACGCAAGTCAAGGGGTGGTGCTTGGGTGCACTTGTCCTGCGAGGATTTGATTATCATCGGGTCTTTGGGGTGGGATCCACTTGCAATGCAAGATGACGAGTCTGAACCATCTGGTGAAGCTCCATGGGTTAGATAGGGTAGAGAGCACAAGGTGAGTTAATGAGAGACCATGTGGAGGTCGTCCCGTGTGTGTGATGAGTAATTGACATAGGTTTAGGAAGTCGAGTTTGGTTTGGGTGGTTTGGACCATGTCGTTGCGTGGTGCAACAGGCTCAGTCGGTTTGGTCAAACTTGGTCGTATGGGATTAGGATGCATATTCTTTGATTCGACAAGTTTGGATTTTGTCATGGTAAGTATGTTGGTATTTACGCTTTCATGTATCGGCGGTGCTATTTGATGTGTTTCTTATGCGTGTATTGCGGGACATCGGGTGGAGTCGTGGCGAGACACGGTGGACCGGACTAGGTGCAGGTTGCACTGAGGTCAGAACGGTCGGGATGTGTCAAAGACGACGTGGACTCGAGGTGGTTGCGAGGCGTGCGAGACAAGGAGTGCGGAAGCTTCCCAGAAGGTGCAGGAGGGGCGAAACAGAATTTCGCAAAATTTGCACAAGCGGGAGCGGGCTCCGTTGGTTTTAGCGGGCGTAACGGGGTGGAGACCCGTTAGCCATGGGCTATAAATAGGATGGAGGGGGTGCTGCCCAAATCTGAACACTTCAATGATTTTTAGGGTTTCCTTTAGTCAAAAGAGGCTTTAGAGTTTGTTTTGGCTTTAGGCTTTAGTTGTTGAGGGTTGTTCCTTCTTGTCCCCTTCCTTTTCTTCAAGATGGCTGAGTGTTCTTGAGGTTTGAGAGGGAGAGAGGATGAGTTGAATGCTTGTAATCATTCCTCTTGTATCAATCTTGTATCTCTCTTCCCTTAGATCAATATGAGATGTGTTTGTTTATCTTGGCTGCCTTCTTGCATGCATGTGAGCAGTTCTTGATTTGATTTTTCTCTTGCGTGTGAGTGTTGATCTCTGTGCATCATGTGCTGCTTTTACTTGTTGAATCCCAAGTATTTTCTTTGAAGTTTTACTGTTAATGGTCATGCTGTTTTTAGGTTTGGGTCTTGATTGCTTCATTGACTTTAAGCTTGTAAGTCTGCGTGTGGAGATCTGGTAAACCGTGTGCACATGTAGCGTCGATGAGAAAGCGACCCCGGTGGCTGCACTGTGCTCATAAGAACCGGAGTTTGAGGCGGCTTGGTCGTTCTTGATTGCTTGTCCCGCCTCTGCATGTAAGTGAATCTTTGAGTTTATTTGTTTGTTTTGAGCCTTGGGCGTGACGATGGCGCTTGAAACCGGAAATCTGACGGTTTGTAGTCTCTTGTAAGTGTAATTCAAGATCTCGATAGTTTAACTTTTGATGAGAATTTGGTTCTTTGAATGCTTTGTTACAGTCTTTGTGAAATCGCTTGATTTGAATTGCTCTGAAAAAATCCGTGACGGTTCTGAAACATTCGTGGCCGGTCTCTAGCTGCTTTCGTGAAATCATAGCTTGGTGGAAGTATTTTTTTTTGTCCCTCGGCAGGATTGGTGCGTGCGAGTGAAACTTGGCTCGGCACTGTGTTTCCAATTCCTGTTGGCCTGGTTTCATTGATGCGTGTGACTTTGTCTCGGTTGTAATTTCCAGCGAGTGTTTGTTTCTCTGTGTGTGATCTCTCGGAAGAAAATCAGGAAGCCAAGACAGAGGCCGTGCTGCCCGTAGAAATTGAATCAGGCGGCTTGTAGGCAGTCACGAATGACAGAAAATCAGAAATGCGGCTGCTGTTCTTAGCTGCTTTGATTGCTCTGTGACCGACCTGTTTCAGTTTTTTTTTTGCCAGTGGTTCCTGGTTTGGGATTTTTCACTGCCTTTTTGCTGCTCTCTGGTTCGGCAGCTTGTAGTGCTCTCGGAAAAATCAAAGATCCGGAGTTTGCGCTTTGGGTCTTTTATTGCCTGGCTTATTACTGACTGTGTTTTGCTAGTCTTGCTTCTTTGCTTTCGTGAATTGATTTGGTCTTGATTTTACTTTCGGGTTGCTCTGATGCGTTTTTTTTTATTTTTCAACCATTTTGCATGCAGATTAAACAATGGTATTTTCAGTTGAATTTTCTTGGTGGTCTCGATTTATGCTGAATTTTTCAGATGTTACATGCGTTCTGGTTTCAGCAATTAACTCTCTGTGAATTACTTTGTTTTCTCGGGGGCGATTTTAAAGAGAGCGACATTCACCCCCCCTCTGTCGCCATTTCGGTCCTACAATTGGTATCAGAGCCGGTTAGCTCTTTTCAATAGATCTTAACCGGTCTCAAGAGCCGTGGCGATGGACAAGTACTCGACCAAGCCGCTGCTTTTTGATGGCATCGATTACCTTCGGAAGAGCGAATGGAGACATACATCGAGCCCGGGGTATGCCATCTGGCGAAAGGTCAAGGTTCGATTCGCTGTTCCTGCCGATGAGAACATCAATGCCGGGAACATGGTTGATGTTGAGGCGAATGCAAAGGCAAGGAACATCATCATCCAGGGTTTGAGTCGTAGTGAGTTTGACCAAGATATCTCACCTTGTCGTCCGCCTTACGATATCTGGGTGACCCTCGGCGCATACCATGAGGCACCACCGGATCAAGACGGTTCGACAGACCAGTTCAAGCGAGAATACAACAAATTTGAGATGCTTGCTTTGGTGAGTCCCTAGATGAGTGCTTCGCACGTTTTCACAAGATCTTGAGCAACCTCCGAGCGGTCGGTCTCACATACCCCGACTCGGACAATGCTCGTCAGATGCTCACGGCACTCGATCTGCGTGTTTGGGAGATGAAAGTGACCACCATCAAAGACACGACAGACCTCTCGACCCTGACTCTTGACGCGCTGTACTCGCGCCTCAAGACTCACGAGATTGACGTTGTCTCTCGTCGGTCGAAATCCTGATCGATGGCCTTAGTCACCAATCCGTTTCTTCTTAAGGCTTTCTTGATTCTTCTTGTGGTTTCTCCTTTGTCGCTCTCTGTGGCGTCGATGATCGCTTAGAGCACTCGAGGATGAGCAATGGCCCTCCTAGCTCGGAAGTTTTCTCATGCTTACAAGAGGAGGAGGGAGAAAAGAGGGAGGACCTGTGATTTGCTTGAGTGTGGTGGCCCCAACCACATTCGAACAAACCGCCCCAAGGCCGAGAAGGGCAAGAACGACTACGGCGGTTCGGGCAAGAACGACTACACCGACAAGAACGCAACAAGAAGCCTCCACTCGGACGCCCAAAGAAGAAGAAGTTCCGCAACTTTGGCAAAGCCAAGCTCTTCCACCGTCCTCACGCTTTCGACGACCTCGACCTCGGCGAGGTGGAAGGATGGAGCGGCGATGACGGGACGGGTGACCAAGAGCCCAAGGATGGCGGCGACGACTTCTCGGCATGTGCTTCATGGCCCTCGAGGGCGAACTTCGGCTGATGAGTGTACTCCGACTCGGACGAGGTAGATCCCACCTCTGAACAGCTAAATCATGCTTTTCTTAAGCTAGGAGGTTTTCATGCTAAAGCTAAGGCTAGGTGTCTTTGAGTTAGAGAAGGAAATAGATAGACTGTCACTAGAGATTATTGCTCTTACATCTGCTCCTTCTAGTGATGATTGTGATACATGCTCGCTTTCTTTGGTTGATATGGAGAAGTTAAGGACCTCACATGATAGTGTGTCCTCCAAACTTGATAGTGTTAAGGTGGAGAATGTTAGTCTGCTTCTTTGAGTTAGAGTTGAGTAGGATGGTCATTACCCTACTTATTCTTGATGAGACTACTTCTCCCACCTCATGTGAGGGTAAGAACATTCTTTGCTAGAGGATCTTATGCCATGCTTCTTGATCTGCCCTGAGTCTTGTGAAAATTGCAATAACTTGAAGATGAACTTAAAGCAGGCGGATCATAAAATTGTTGAACTACAAGCTTCTTTACTTGAGCCGAGTGATTCATGCTTGAACTGTCCTAAGTTAATCTTGAACTTGAAATTTGTCTCCAAACAGTTTCAAGATATGATTGATCATGAAAGGAAGATGGCTCGCTTTGCTTCTAAGGACCTGTTAGCTCACCATGCATTAAGTGTAACAAACTAAAATCGACTTGATTGCTTTGGATGAGAAATGTGTGAAGCTAACTAAGGACCTTCTAGAGAAGCCACATTGTGCTTGCAATATGATTGTGGAGGAGGGGAGAAGCCCTGTGTAAGGATGAGGCGCTTAGCAACGTGAACCAAGCGGCTAGCAATGGGATCTGTCCTTGAGTCGGTTTGTGCTTGCACAAGCCATTCTTCCCTCTCGCTCGCGGTTCTTCTTTTGCTCCTTACCTTCTTTGTCTCTTCTTTCCCTGCTCTTCTTGCACCTCTCTCTTTCGGGAGTGTCGGTACCTTATGAACACTCTCGAGAGATTTGTAGGAGGCAAGAAGAAGCTCAATCTTATTCTAGACCAATCTAAGATCTGCAGATTTAATCGTGGTCTAGGATATGACTTCTCTGAGGACATGAGGAAGCATCCACCGCCGTGCTCGGACCCATAGCACTGTGTGTGATCGAGACCGAGCCAGACCGAGAAAGTCCATTTCAAGTCACGGGCTATGTCGAGGATTTCACAAGAAGGTAATTTCACATGTCGCTTCTACCTCTCGAAAGGTGAAGTATCACCGCACCTTCATCGGAAGATGGACACACAAATCGATCGATGCTTGAGCGCGCCAAGATCGCGTAGAGACCATGTTGAGTCTCTTAGGCACATTCGTGGTCGGCCCTGGACCTTGAGTGCATCTAAGACCAACACGAGGTCTAGGCTTGTTTCTTCGATGGGTTTGTGCGACATCGAGGACTTGGTTTTCGAGTTTTACGGTTTTCGCCCTCATCTTTGCTTTCGATCGTGACTTCCGCCGTCTGAGGGTAGATCTCGTTTTCCCTATCGAGATAGCTACCATGGCGTGTTCGATCTGGTGTGCTCGACTCGCTCCTTCGTAGCGCTTGGACTCGAAGAATGCTTGGTCTGCTCTTAGACCTTCTGCTGTGAGTGACAGAGGCGTAGGGTAGATAGAGGTCGATCGGGCTTGACTACTTCATCGCTTTCGGCGTGTTACTCGATATTGGGTGCCAAAATCATTGTTGATTTATCGATCTTGAGACTTTACTCTGTTTGACTCGGAGTTCGCGGGTAGGGAAGGAGAAGGTTTGGCTTGTAGACTCGGTTGTTCTCGTCATATGACCGGAGACTCCGTTGGTTCTCTTCCTAGCCCGCGCTCGGTGATGAGGCGATCACCTTGGAGCGCTTAAATGCAGGCGCGTCATCGCCAAAGGTCTTGTCGTATTAATGCTTCTTTTATTCTTAAGGATGTTGCCTTGGTTAGTAAGCTGCGGTACAATTTGCTTTCGTTTCTCGGCTTATTGATGGCGGTTTCGAGGTGAGCTTTAAGAAAAACAATTGCAAAATTCTTGACTCTTTGGGTAGTCGGTTTGCGGATTTCTCGTTATGGGAGGATCTTTCGTGCTGATTTCTCTGAGTCTTCCGCGATCCTCTCGGTGTTTAGTTGCTACGAGTCCCGCGATCTCTCTTTACGGCATAGGAGACTTGGTCATATTGGATTTGACCATTTGACCCGAGTTAGCGACCATGATCTCATTAAGTGGTCTGCGAAACTCAAGATGGTCAAAGATCTTGTTTGCACTCCATGCCGAAGCACGGCAAGATGGTTGCCGCTTCTCATCCTCGGTCCACATTACTATGACCGATGCAGGACAAATTGCTCCACATGGACACAGTTGGACCAAATGAAAATCGGCGGGAGGGAAGTGGTATGTTCTTGTTGTGGTCGATGACTTCTCGAGGTACTCTTGGGTGTTTTCTTAGCCTCGAAGGGCAGAGACATTTACACATTTCGAGGTCTTTTAGTAGGTCATGTCTGTTGAGCTCCGGGTGCCTTCGAGCGATCCGCAATGACAATGGCACGGAGTTCAAGAATTCCTACTTTGAGAGTTTCTGCGGTGAGGCAGTGTAGAGCACCGGTTCTCTTCTCCATCGTTCCTCGGCAAAATGGCGTTGTGGAGAGGAAGAACCGTACCTTAGTCGAGATGGCGGGACGATGCTTGATGAGTACTCTACACCGAGGAAGTTTTGGGTGAGGCCATTGCGACCGCGTGCCATGTTTGAATCGAGTTTTTCTTGGGCACTCCTACACCAAGACTTCTTATGAGTCGAGATACGCGAAAGCCAGCGTCTCTCATTTTCGTGTGTTTGGTTGCAAGTGCTTTATCTTGAAGTCAGGAACCTAGACAAGTTCGAAGTCACGTTCTGTGGCGGTATCTTTCTAGGCTACTCGACTTCTTGGCGGGCTTACGAGGTGCAGGCTGCGAGTCTAGTAGAATGGTAGAAACACGTGAGGTGACTTTTGACGAGGCGGTCAGGGACTAGGCCAGATATCTCGAGTTCTTTAGAGCGATCCGAGACTATCTTTGTGGATGATGAGGACGAGGGAGACGATGGTTGTTTACGATCCAGCTCCTCTTCCTTCCCTTGAGATGCCTTCTTCCACGGCACCTCAAGATGATCAGCCCTTGCCTTCCGGAGCTAGTGGCTCTGTCCCTGCCTCGTCTGCACACGAGGTAGAGGCCACTTCTTCTTCTCATCCAGGACCTCCTAGACATATCCAGAAAAGTCATCCTTGAGGCGATTATTGGAGACCTTTTGAGCGTGTCACACGCTCTAAGTCCGGCTTTTCTTATTTATGTCTCCATTCGCCTTTGTTGCCTCCTTTGAGCCCAAGGATGTTTGTCACGCCCTTTCGATGAGTCTTGGGTCAATGCCATGCATGAGGAATTAGAGAACTTTGAGAGAAACAAGGTGCAGTCGCTTGTTGAGCCCCCACGAGGCCACAATATCATTGGAACCAAGTGGGTGTTCAAGAACAAGCAGAGTGAGGATGGGGTAATCATCCCAAACAAGGCTAGATTAGTAGCTCGGGGTTTTCCTGTGTTGAGGTCTAGACTTGAGGAGACCTTTGCCCTCAGAGCTCGACTTGAAGCCATTAGAATCACTTGCCTTTGCGGCTTCTAAGGGTTTCAAGCTTTACCAGATGGACGTGAAGAGTGCCTTCCTCAATGGCCTTATTGAAGAGGAAGTCTCGTCAAGCTGACCTCGTGTTTCGAGAACCCCAAATACCTAACCATGTCTTCAAGCTTTCCAAAGCAACAGATGGACTTAAGCAGGCTCCCGAGCTTGGTATGAGAGGCTTAAGTCCTACTTGTTGAGTCATGGGTTTGAAATGGGTAAAGTTGACAAGACCTTGTTTATCCGTAGGCTTGGTAGTGACTTTACGCTCGTCCAAATCTATGTCGATGACATCATCTTTGGCGGCTCTTCTCATGCTCTGGTTTCACAGTTCTCGGATGTCATGAGCACCGAGTTTGAGATGAGCATGATGGGTGAGTTGACATTCTTTCTTGGCTTCCAAATCAAGCGGACTCGGGAGGTACTTTTCTTCATCGAGGCAAGTACACTCGTGATCTCTGAGGCAACGACATGAGTGATGGTAAGCACGTGTAACTCCCATGGCTTCTCTGACCTATCTTGACCCGAGATGAGGATGGCGAGCCGTTGATCAAAAGGAGTTTCGCAAAGATGATTGGCTCCTCTTGTACCTCAACGCCTCGAGACCGGACATACATTTTTACGTGTGTTTGTGCGCTCGTTTGAGCTTCTCCTCGCGTTTCTCACCGCCAAAGCGGTGATAAAGCGCATCTTCGGTACTGCGAGCTACCATTGACTATGGTATCTGGTACTCATCCTCATCTGTCTTTCCTTGAGAGCCTTCTCGGATCTTGACTTATTTGGTCAGAGGATAGATAGGAAGAGCACTTCCGCACCGCCAATTTCTTGGCACTTCTCTTGTTTCTGGTCTTGAGGAAGCGATCCGGTGTTGCATGATCCAGAGGTCGAGTACGTTCTCGCAGCCGATTCTTTGTAGCCAAGTGCTCTGGATGACTTCGACCTGCGGGACTTTGGGTTAGTTATCGGCATGTTCCACTCTTTTGTGATAACACTTCTGCGATTAACATTGCCAAGAACCCAGTGCAGCATTCCCGGACCAAGCACATCGATATCCGCTTCCACTTCCTTAGAGACCATGTAGAGAAGGGCGACATAGTGCTCCAGTTTGTGGAGAGTGACCACCAGTTGGCTGACATTTTCACCAAGCCATTGGATAGTTCGAGGTTTTCAGCTCTGCGGGGAGAGCTTGGGGTGGTTTGTCCTTATGGACTGTAGTGAGGGGGAGCTTTGGGTTTCTTGCTTTACTATATTATTTATGCTCTTGCTCCTTCTTTGTTGCATTGCATTTTGGGTGCATTTGGGATTAGTCCTCCTAGCATAGATTAGAGTGCTTCTTTTGTCTAGTTGTTTAGATTTACGCTCTTATCTTGTGATTCTAGGATCTTGCTTATTAGTATTACTTATCTCACTAGGTTGAGCTCACTCACTTCTTGTAGGTTCTAGCGAGGTTGGGCCACCCTCGGGTAGGCAGTGCGTGTTTGCTCCTAGGTGTGTTAAGTAGGCGCTTGATAGTCCTAGAGTCATATGGGGTAGATGAGAGTCGATCTGAGCCATAGTATTCTCTATATCTTATCTATGCTTTAAGGATTTTTGTTTTATGTTTTCTTTGCGACTTCTCGATTTATTGTTTTGGTTCAAGGGAGTTCATTTGGGAGCTTACGAGCTTAATATTGACTTAACTCAACTTGAACTAAAAATTGCATCTAATGTTGAGGGGAGCCGGATCTTACGCATTTCTAGCATTCTCGCATTGTAATATAACTACATTGAGCCTTGATTATTATCCTGCTATGACATGTTTACAATGCTTTACACCTTGCCATGACTTGTGCTTATTTGCTAGATTTATCATGACTTCATATGTGTAGCCTAGCTTTTGCCATGATAAGTTAATTAAAATTGCTCAACTTAAACTAAAACTTGTCTTGTTAGCACTCGAGATTAGTCCTTCTTGAGCTATCCTTTTATGATTCATGCCATGTCAAATAGGTTTGGGTAGAGTGATGAATCTATATTGAGCCATAGAAAGAGCTGTTTTAGTCTCTTGATGATGCATGAGTTAGTACAACTTGTTAAAAGGCAAAAAGATCTCTTTTGTGCTTGAAAAAGCGATCTCACCAATTCTCTCCTATGAGACGGCTTGCCATTGCACTTGGCATGAACTTAGGGGGAGTTTTGGGTGACCTAGACTATCTTCTTAAGCTTCTCGCTTGGAGTAGTCGCATAAGGCTTGAGACCTAGCACATGATAAAACAAAAATCTGGTTGGAAACCATCATGAATTTCAAAAAAAAAATATGTTTCATGTGTTCAATGTGCTTAAAGCCACAAACAGTATCATGTACTTTAACCAATGTTTCAATCTTGAGCATAGCACTCTATTTGGTCTCAATTTAAGCTTCTTAGTTCCGCTTAGCTTATTGACATGGCCTGCATCATCCTTGGATATCTCTAGCGAGACTTTGCTCATTGATGACTTGACTTGCTCACATAATGTACCTCATTTTCAGATTGTCATCTATGTGTTCTAGCTAGCTTATACATATCTTGTCATGATCTAGCTAGCCTTTTATTGAGTTATGGCTTGGTGTATTACATTATGGTCATATTGGATAATTCTCATGGCTCTAATCGCTAAGAATAATCAAACTTCAGCCATTTCATCCATTGACATGTCATATTCTCTCTATTGCATCTTGATGCGTTTATTGCCAAAAGGGGGAGAATAGAGAAGAAAAAGTCTGTTGGGAACAGTTTAGAGCTTTGGAGATCAATTTGCTCTTTCAGTTGTTGCTCTAGTGTTCCTTCTGTCGACATGGTCATTTGTTTCTCTCTTCTTCTTTGGACCATGTTGGATTCTTCAAACTCAAACTCAACTTTGCGCTTTTTCGGAGTTTGTCAATATACTCATCAAGGGGGAGATTGAGAGACCATGTGGAGGTCGTCCCGTGTGTGTGATGAGTAATTGACATAGGTTTAGGAAGTCGAGTTTGGTTTGGGTGGTTTGGACCATGTCGTTGCGTGGTGCAACAGGCTCAGTCGGTTTGGTCAAACTTGGTCGTATGGGATTAGGATGCATATTCTTTGATTCGACAAGTTTGGATTTTGTCATGGTAAGTATGTTGGTATTTACGCTTTCATGTATCGGCGGTGCTATTTGATGTGTTTCTTATGCGTGTATTGCGGGACATCGGGTGGAGTCGTGGCGAGACACGGTGGACGGACTAGGTGCGAGGTTGCACCGAGGTCGAACAGTCGGGATGTGTCAAAGACGACGTGGACTCGAGGTGGTTGCGAGGCGTCTTGAGACAAGGAGTCTGAAGCTTCGGAAAGGTGCGTATAGGGCGAAGCGAGAATTTCGCAAGGTCGCACAAGCGGAGCTCCTCAGTTGGTTTTAGCGGGCGAACGGGTGGAGACCCGTTAGCCATGGGCTATAAATAGGATGGAGGGGTGCTGCCCAAATCTGAACACTTCAATGATTTTTAGGGTTTCCTTTAGTCAAAAGAGGCTTTAGAGTTTGTTTTGGCTTTAGGCTTTAGTTGTTGAGGGTTGTTCCTGCTTGTCCCTTCCTTTTCTTCAAGATGGTGAGTGTTCTTGAGGTTTGAGAGGAGAGAGGATGAGTTGAATGCTTGTAATCATTCCTCTTGTATCAATCTTGTATCTCTCTTCCTTAGATCAATATGAGATGTGTTTGTTTATCTTGGCTGCCTTCTTGCATGCATGTGGCGCTTCTTGATTTGATTTTTCTCTTGCGTGTGAGTGTTGATCTCTGTGCATCATGTGCTGCTTTTACTTGTTGAATCCCAAGTATTTTCTTTGAAGTTTTTACCTGTTAATGGCTGCGGCTGTTTTCGGTTTGGGTCTTGATTGCTTCATTGACTTTCGCTTGTAAGTCTGCGTGTGGAGATCTGGTCGGCTTGCGTGTGCATGTAAGCGCCCAAGAGAAAAGCACTACCGGTCAGCAGCTCAGGTTCGCAAGAACCGGAGTTTGAGGCGGCCGGTCGTTTACTGATTGCTTGTCCTGCCTCTGCATGTAAGTGAATCTTTGAGTTTATTTGCTGTTTTGAGCCTTGGGCGGCGGCCAGTAGCGCCCGAGAAACCGGAAGTCCTGACAGTTTGTAGTCTACTGTAAACAGAATTCAAGATCTGATAGTTTCGCTTTTGATGAGAATTTGGTTCTTTGAATGCTTTGTTCTGTGCTGTGAAATCTGCTTGATTTGAATTGCTCTGAAAAAATCCGGCGGCCAGATTCTGAAACATTCGGCGGCCGGTCTCTAGCTGCTCGTGAAATCATAGCTTGGTGGGGGCGCTGTTTTTGTCCCTCGGCAGGATTGGTGCGTGCGAGTGAAACTTGGCTCGGCACTGTGTTTCCAATTCCTGTTGGCCTGGTTTCATTGATGCGTGTGACTTTGTCTCGGTTGTAATTTCCAGCGAGTGTTTGTTTCTCTGTGTGTGATCTCTCGGAAGAAAATCAGGAAGCCAAGACAGAGGCCGTGCTGCCCGTAGAAATTGAATCAGGCGGCTTGTAGGCGATCCGAATGACGTAAAATCGAAATCTACCGTTCTTAGTCGCTTTGATTGCTCTGTGACCGACCTGTTTCAGTTTTTTTTTATTACTGCCAGTGGTTCCTGGTTTGGGATTTTTCACTGCCTTTTTGCTGCTCTCTGGTTCGGCAGCTTGTAGTGCTCTCGGAAAAATCAAAGATCTGGAGTTTGCAGTTTTGGGTCTTTTTATTGCCCTGGCTTGTTACAGCCTGTGTTTTGCTAGTCTTGCTTGCTGCTCGTGAATTCAGTTTGGTCTTCAGTTTTACTTTCGGGTTGCTACAGTGCGTTTTTTTGCTATTTTTCAACCATTTTGCATGCAGATTAAACAGCGGTATTTTCAGTTGAATTTTTACTGGCTGGTCTCTGATTTATGCTGAATTTTTCAGTGTTACATGCGTTCCTGGTTTCAGCAGAATTAACTCTCTGTGAATTACTTTGTTTTCTCGGGGGCGATTTTAAAGAGAGCGACATTCACCCCCCCTCTGTCGCCATTTCGGTCCTACAGTTAAGAACTAGATAGGGGATAGATTAAACCCAACAAACACAGCTCAAGAAACTTCGAATGAAATAATCTTTATTAATATTTTAATAGTATGACTGCAACAAATGCCTAAGGGCCTTTGCAGCTCATACTTGCACATAGGAAAATAAAGCGAACCTAAGCTCACAAGCTACCGCCTAAAGGGCGACTCTGAAAAGGGAAACTGGCTAGGCCTGACTAAACTGGAACTTAGACGAACTACTACTCGAGAAAGCCTCCAAAGCCACGGCGGTGCTCCTGCCTGGTGTAGACTCTGAAGTGAGCGGGCATCCTCGCGAATCGGATTCGATGTCCCGGATCTGGTGCAGTGGAGCAGTGTGTTGGAGTGCAGTCTGGTGGCTCCTCTGGTGTCTTGAGCTCTGCTGGTCCTCCAAGGCATGCAACCTCTGCTGATTCTCCTAATCTCCTCGGGATCCTCTTCTGGTCCTTCCGAATCTTCCTCTTGATCATCCTCGACCTCATGTTGACCGTAGAGAGCTTGCTCTAAGACGGCGATCCTCTCCTCGGCTTCTTCCCAGGCCTGATAGGCGCACCTCAGCTCGGTGGCGGCCATCTCCAGCGACTCCTCTGGCGAATTGCAATAGATGCTAGATCGAGGCATTGCCTTCCCGTGCGCCGCGAAGCGCGCAGATATCTCCCCGGCAGCTCTCGGGATGGTAGCGATAAGCATGTGTTGCGCTTCTTCGCCGTAGATGTGGCGGACTCGAGTATGGCCAAACGTGACGACTCATGGATTCCTTGCGTGAAGGTGATCCTCCTGACTGAGACATCCAAAGGCTGGCTGCCTCTAGTGTTCCTTCTGGCGTAGACCGTCAGGCGGCAGGCTATACCACGATCCCGTCCGTTGACCATGTACTCACCGCCACGGTACATCGGCAATCAAAGCCTCCGGCGTCTGCGGCAGCCTTCAAAGCTCGGCGGCAAGTCCTCCGTTGCAATCTCCAAGGTCTCAAGGTACGGCATCTGTCGAGCGGACAAAAGGTAAGAACCAAGTTTTAAATAGTGAAAAGAGGAGAGATTATAGCAAGAGATGAGTCGAGAGATATGAGAGGAGTTAAGCGAATAATTTAGTCTTGCGTATAAATTTTCTTTTAGAAAATAGTTTGGACATTTAAGCGGCCGATCTAACTAAGGTCTAGACCTACGATCGAGTATGGCTCGATACCACTTTTGTCGGGACCCAAATTACAATTCAGACCCTCGTGTTCAACGACTAGCCTAGGATCACGCTAGTGCACACAAGTGGTAACAAAGGTGGAAATCGATCCATACAAGCGAATAATAGCATAAACGAATAATTTTGATTAATAAATAATGGTTTTGACCTTAAGGTCGAGTTTACAATTATTCAAGCCACGCAGGGCTAACAGATAAATAAACGGCAGCGGAAACAGAAACGGCAGTGGCGTCCCATCGATTCACCACAGGCAACCGACTGGGATCCAGACCTCACGATCAGGCACCTTCAAGATACTCGTCCTCGAATCTTTGGCGAAGACTCCTCCTCTGCTTGATTCGTCAAAACAAGCGTGAGTACACACCGTACTCGCAAGCCACACCACAGAGATGCAAAATATACATGCTGGCTTTTTACAAGGGAAAGGCATTCTGTGGCTCTTTTGCATAAATGCGACTTTTGCAATTGAATACAATTAATAGATTGAAAACAGGTAAAACAAATAGACAATAATAATTTGACAATTTATTTCACAAAGACGCACACAGCCTAGACAATTTTAGCACATAGCTGGATGATTTAAACCACACAGCTCCCTTCCCACACAGTTTTAATAAAATCTACCCCTAGTGTGATATCCCCGAGCATTGTCCATGATCATGACGCTATTCAATAGATTAAATTACATTCTGCAGAGTTTGTACACTTTACCCACAAGATACAATTAGTGTAGCTAGCACTAATCATAACAAAGCATTTCAGATACCTTATCTTACTATGCTAGGCCTGCCTCAAAAGCAGACATGTGGTCGTGACATGCAGGGGCTCGAGTTCAATGACGCACATGGTGAGGTCCTTAATTGACCGAGGCAAGACTTCCACATGCCAACTAAACCACAGACCACACAGATTATTATTCACACAGATCACACAGATTATTGTCCACACAGATCACACAGATTCCACCATTTCACACAATCCACCACTTGCCTCGGTCCAAATCCTTTTACCACCCAGTTGATTTACGTGCAACACATGCCACAAAGACACATAGTACACACAGATTATTTAAGATTGCATATTCACTTAGTCGATTAATAATTGCGCCTCACATGAATAAGTGATTCGGGCATGGCTAAGCAATCTACTCGTGTTAACCAACCCACGTTGGTGCTACAATATTTACCAACTAATATTAACTAGGGTGACAAAGGATCGAGGGCATAATAATTACACAAGGATGGCATAACAATTTGGGATTAACTATCGCACCCAAAACATTTAAATAAATACTTGAATTAAGATGCGAATTTGAATTAAAATACTTTTGTAAAGCGGGAAGCAAAATGGTCAAGGGTATAGCTTGCCTTGGAATAAGTTTAGGTACTGGTCCTGGTCTTGGAAAGCTCCTTCTTCTTCAACTCTTCCAACAAATACAAGGTCTACTCGCAAACGAAGCACAAAAACAAAATAAATAAATAACAGAGGCAAAACAACTAAAAAAATTTAAAAATCTCCATTAGGTAGATCTTGATTTTAGATGAATTTAGAAATTTGAATGGGCTGATTTGGAGTTAGGATGCAAAAGATATGGGGTTTCAAAGTTTCAATCCAAAGAAACCCTAAAATTGATTTTCCGAATTCGAATTATTTCTTATGTAAAAATCAGAATATTGCGTCAAGATGACATCAGCATGACGTCAGCCCCGGGAATTTCGTAAAAGGAATAATAAAGAAAATCGACATGTGGGGCCCACATGTCGCTGGCACGGCTCACGCGGACCAAGTCCACCGAGCCTCTGATCGGGTCATTTGGTCAAGGGCGCACCTGCGTTCACTGGTATACCGACGCTACCACATGGTCGCCACGCTGTGCTACGGAGGCGATGGCGACGAGGTGGAGGTGACGTGGGCGGCGGCGGCTACAAGATCGACCCAATGGTCCCTGAACGCGGCGATCTGGTGGCGGTGGGTGGTACCAAAGGGTAGAGGCGTTATTGCGAACCTCTTGGTGCGGCTCCCGTGGTCGAGGGTGATCGTGGTGGCCGTGGCGAGGTTCAAGCGGCGAAGAGCTGGTTTTGTCGGTAAGGCTCGGTGTGGCTCGGTGACGCGAGGGGTTCTCGGGTAGCTCAAGGCGAGGAAGGCAACGTGCACTCCCGAGGCAATCGTCACCGACGGCGAGAGGATCGGAGTTTTAGGTTCCGCTGACCGTGACCAAAACTCCGATTCGGGCGGCTCAAGGGCTCGAGAGGGCAATTGGTTTGGGGTTTTTGGAAAGGGGCTGCGGCGATCCTCGAGGTGCTACTTATAGGGTCTAAGCGGCCTCGGCGACGGCGTCTTGGCGGCGAGGTTGAAACCACCCGAGAAGGGCTCATGGAGATAAAGGAGATAGAGGCGAATTTGAATTTGAATTTTGTTTGAACGAGTCCGGGAGGATAGGGCTTCTAGAAGCGATCATCCGCGCACAAAATCGGGGCTTGCGATATTGTCGGACGGAGCTTCATAAGCGGCAATGGCGACGCGGCAATGACGCGAGACGAAGACCAAGTCGGGGGCGATGACGCGTTGGGGCCCACGCCCAGCGAGAGAGAGAGCGAGGTGCTACATGCAGTGAGATCTGGCGTCGATCTGATCCAACGGCGAGGAATGAGTGGGCGAGTGGGTGGGCGGCAGGAAAGGAGTTGGGCGAGAGATTCGCCCACCACTATTCGGAGATTTAAATACCTTTTTCTTTTAAGAAAATACCGAAAATCCAAATAAGCAATGGAAATTAGCAAATGAACTTGGAAAAATTCTAGAAAATTCCGTAAAATATATCCAAGCTCATAGGATCCAAATAAAATAGTTTTCACTATTGTTCATGTTGACTTTAGTCATATTAAATTGTTTTGTTACACAAAGTCCAATATTAAGCTTTTTAAATTAAATTCAAATAAATCCAAATGGTGAATTTCTCCCTACTAACTATTCAAAAGATTTTAAAAGCTCTGAAAATTGGGATGTTACAGAAAACCCATGAATGGACAAGGAAGATGAACAGGAATACGAAATACCATATTGGAGGGTAGAGTGAATGTACCTAAAGATGCACTTGATGGCTTAGCGATGGGAAGTCCTCGGAGACACCTACAACCTCGCGTAGAGGCAGACCGCGAAGTAGATATCCGGTCTTGATGCCGTCAGGTAAAGGAGGGAGCCGATCATGCTGCGGTACTCGCGTTGATCCCCGACTTCTCCTTCCTCATCTGGATCCAAAGCAGTCGATGTTGCCATGGGAGTAGCGATCGGCTTATAGTCGCCCATCTCGAAGTGCTTGAGCAAATCCTTGGTATACTTCGTTTGATGGATGAAGATCCCTTCCTTGTATTCCTTGATTTGAAGCCCCAGAAAGTAGTTGAGCTCTCCCATCGTACTCATCTCAAATTCCCTGGACATAGTCTCAGAAAAACTGAAAACAAGAGCATGAGAAGAACCACCAAAGATAATATCATCTACATAAATCTGAACAAGCAGAAGTCATTGTCATGCCTAAGAATGAACAGGGTCTTATCTATCTTACCCATCTCAAAGTTATTCTTAAGCAAAAAGATCTTAAATCTATCATATCAGGTTCTAGGGGCTTGCTTAAGACCATACAAGGCTTTGGATAGCTTGAAGACATGATGTGGATACTTGGGATTCTCAAAACCTGGGGGTTTCCTAACATACACTCCTCCTCTATGTAACCATTCATAAATGCACTCTTGACATCCATCTGATACAGCCTAAAGTCCTTAGATGCAGCAAATGTGAGCAGAATGCCAATGGATTCTAATCTAGCAATAGGAGCGAAGGTCTAATCAAAATCTAACCCCTCAACCTGGCTAAAACCTTGAGCTACCAATCTTACATTGTTTCTAACAACAGAACCATCCTCATTTTGTTTATTTTTGAACACCCAACGGGTTCCTATAACATTATGACCACTAGGAGGTTCTACTAGGTTCCAGACCTTGTTCCTCTCAAAATTCTCTAACTCCTTATACATGGCATTAACCCAGCTCAAATTAGATAAAGCATGTGATATATCGTGGGGTTCGAAAGAAGCAACAAATGTAGAATGAGAGTAGAGACTCGGATCGTGATACCTAGAGCGAGTGACTCGCTCATGAAGATGACCAATCATCTGATCCGGAGGGTAACGCCTCTTAATGTGAAGTGGAGCGCCCTGGAGAGATAGTATATCTTCGACCTCCACAGGTACTGCTGATGATGAAGATACGGCAGGAGCCTCAATTGAAGATGAAGTAGTCGAAATAGGTTCTTGAGCTGGAACAGGAGCGTTAACAGTAGGTGGAAGAGCACCATCGACTGCATCATCATCTTCCTCTACAAAGATGTTCTCTGTCACTTGTGTGTCACCTGAAACATCTGATCTAGCTCCAGGACTAGTCTCATTAAAGTTGATATTGCATGTCTCCTGGATAACGTTAGTCTCAACATTAAGAACCCAAAAGCCCCTCGGATGTGCAGGATAACCCAGAAATAAACCATCAGAAGTTCTTGACTCAAATTTATCTAGGTTTCAAGTCTTAAGAATGAAACACTTGGCTCCAAAAACTCGAAAAATGAGAAACAGAAGGTTTTCTACCAAACCGAAGCTCTTATGATGTCTTGCCCAAAGATGGTCTCAAGAAGACACGATTGGCAATATGGCAAGCTGTAGCAATAACTTCGGCCCAAAACCTCCTCGAGGTGCTATACTCATCTAGCATCGTCCTAGCCATCTCGACTAAGATTATATTCTTCCTTTCCACCACGCCATTTTATTGAGGGACGTGTGTAGAAGAGAACTGATGTTCAATACCACGCTCAGCACAGATTGAGGCAAATGAGGCATTCTTGAACTCCGTACTATTATCACTGCGAATCGCTCTCAGGGCACCGGGAGTTCAAAAGCCAAGCAAATAACAATATCATGAAAATGATCAAAAGTTTCTTCCTTCGAAGCAAGAAAGAATACCCAAGAGTATCTCGACATATCATCAACTATGGCAAGAATATACCATTTGCTACTGGTTGACTGAACCTTAGCAGGACCAACAGTATCCATGTGAAGAAATTGTCTAGGTCCGTCGGTCATGACCATAGTCAATGAAGGGTGTGAGGTGGCAACTTGCTTGCCATGCCTACAGGGCGCACATATAGCATCCTTGACGGTTTTGAGTTTGGACAAACCTCATGAGATCAAGGCTGCTAACTCGCATCAGATGATCAAAACCAATGTGTCCCAAACGACGGTGCCAAAGCCAGAACTCAGAAGAAGATGCAATCAAACACTTGAAAGATCCAGCAAGAGATTCAGAAAAGTCAGCTCCAAAGATCCTACCAACTCTAGAAATTCCAAAAACAAGCTCACCAGCTGAATCAAGCACACAACAAGCATTTTTCTTAAATCTAGTCTCATAGCGATCATCAAGAAGCTACGAGACAAAAAGCAAGTTGTACCTTAGCTTGTCCACAAGGGCGATGTCTTTTAGGATGAACTTGTCGTTCACCCTGATCGATCTCGTTCCTTCAATCCGCCCTTGTGTATCATCTCCAAAGGTAATAAAGTCATCACCCGTCGACCGCGTGAAGGAGGTGAACCATCTTAAGTCTCCGGTCATGTGGCGTGAACAGCCGGAGTCGACGAACCATGTGTTCTTCCCCCTTCCGCGATGATCCTGAAAATCAAGGCACAGAAGATCGATGCGTCTCAATACTGGGGTTAGTTAAACATGACTTGGGAATCCAGTACTGAGACACACGTTTGTGAGTAGTATAAAAAGCAAAATTGCTAGCCTTGATCCTACTTGAGGTTCTATCATGAGCAATGGTTACACGAACATGAGATGCATCCTATCTAAGAACATGATGATGATGAACATATGATACAAATCCTAGTCCAGGTTTCTTCTTTTCTAGATGACCATGTCTCATGAAGACTCTAGGTTGATGAGATGAAATTCTATCAAGATTTCTCCTAGCATTTTTCAACTTACGCCAACAGAACTCAAGCAAATACTCATCCTTCTTGCAATAGGTGCAATGGTACTTGGTACCACTGCAAGAACCACCTTTTGACTCAACGGATGGTTGGGCAAAGCCTGTAGATTTGAAAATGGTTTTTACAGGTTGGGTTTTGAACTCAACTAAGTTATTTTCCAAGACTTGAATGACATTTGGTTTGGACTTATTCTGGGCAAAGTTGTATCCTAACCCTTGCTTCTTATAAGGAGTTTTGGACTTATCAAGAATCATATTTAATTGTTTCTTACACTTAGAGAATTTTTCTAATGTATCCTTAAGATAAGCATTCTCTTTTCCAAAGTTAAGACATGATTCACAAGTTTTAACCTTAATAACTCTAGCATGCTTCTCCTTATAAACAACAACTTCAAGCTTAAGGGCTTCATATGAAGCATAAGGGGCAGAATTAATTTTGTCCTTAAGCTTGACATACTTAGCGCTAACTGCTTCTAATATGTGCTAGACTCAACCTTATCAGAAGTGACCAACTTGCTAGATTCTAAGCATTTTTCGCATGGAGCAGATTTAACTTCATTTAACTCTTTCCTAGCATTTTCTAGTTGATGCAAGGCAATATCATGAGCATTTTGCAATTTAGCAAGTTCAGAGTGTAAAGTATAGCAGGATGAACATTCATCAGCATCAAGATTCTTAGCATTCACAAGTTCTAGTGTGAGATTATCAACTTATGATTCTAAGTCCTTATTCCTAGCCATGGTGAACTCTAATGCCTTATCCTGGCTAAGCAGTTGCTCAAAGATGGTATCACATCTAACAGAGAGAACTTCATAGGATGGAAATACCTCATCGACGTCATCAACATTGACAAAGTTGGCCATGAAGCACATGCCGGTGAAGTCTTTTGCCTTCCCTTTCTTTTTGTCTTCAGGGAGCTCCTCCTCCTTGTCCTCCTCGCTCCCGGAGTCCACATCACTCATGGATTTCTCTCCAAAAGTGGTAAGAACTTGGTGAGCGGCCTTCATGAGCTTGGCAGCATCAAACTTGGGCTTGTTCCCTTGAGGCTTCCTCCGAGCTGACTTCTCCTCCTTGTGGTTGCCCTTCCCTTTTAGCTTAGGGCAGTTCGCCTAGATATGGTAGAGCTCTCCACACTCATAGCATATCACAAGGCCACCTCTCTTCTTGTTTCTCACATTGTTATAGGCTCGTGTGAATTTTTGGCTAGGAGGGCTAATTCGGGCTCAGGAATGCTCTCAAGTTCCTCTTCATGGATTACAGATAAACAAGCAAGTTATAATCCACAGGAAAATTCAGAAGAGCCATCAGAAGTTCTCTTAAGAGGGTCAGCCACTAAAGCCATGTTCTCCTTCTTAGGATGATCAAACCTCTTGATCTCATGAGTCTTGAGCTTGCTATATAGCAACTCTAAGGTGAGATTAGAGAGATTGACATTCTCCTCAATGATAGTAGCGTTCATCTCCCACTCCTTGGTGTTGATTGTAGCCAAGAGGTGGGTGGCATTCTCATATTGAGAATACTCGATGTCGATCGCTTTCAATTGATTAAGCACCTTGTTAAAACGAGTGAATACATCATCGATGCTCTCTCTAGGACGCATATCGAACTTGTTGTATTCTTGCTTGAAGACTATCTGGCATACTTGCTTGATTTGGGACGAACCCTCATGGTAGGTTTTGACGGTGTGCCAAATATCGTGCGCGGTCTCAAGATGACAGATCCTATCAAACTCCTGTCTACCAAGCCCAACATATAGGAGGTTCTTTGCCTTATGGTTGTTAGCCAAGAGGGCTACTGAAGCTGGTGTAGCAACCTTAGGCAAAACGAGCGGGGCTTGAACAACCTCTCATATGGCTTGACATTCGCTCTGAAGGTAGACACGCATGCGATTCTGCCAATAGGCATAGTCAAGCCCATCGAAGATATGCGGCTTAGTGTAGTACTTCTCCATCGCCAAGTTTAGTGACTAATTAAGATCAAGAATGAACTAATAGGGCTCTGATACCACTTTTTAGACCCAAACGACGACTAGAGGGGGGTGAATAGGAGCGTAGTCTCTTTTTCACCTTGATCTGATTTAATTCAACTTTCACTCCGATCGCTATAAAAGCTATGAAGATCAATCAACAAACATAGCGGAAGACTTATGTTAAATCCAATCAAAACCCCAAAGAAAATCAACCAAAAACTAAAATTAAAATGAGTCAAGTGGTAGTACCGGTCAACAGTAGCGGTACTATCGGGTGAACAGTAAAATCAGCCCGATGAACAGGAACTTAGCCCGAAATCCAAAACCAAAATTGGCACAACTTTTGATCCACAACTCTAAACTTCATGAAACTTGAAACATACCTTCTGTAGGATGTCAGAAACCTATTCCAATCAAATATCATGTAGATCATTGCTAAAGTTTTGACCTTTTTGGTTTGAGAGAAGATTGCTTCAAGAACGAGCCAAAATCAAACTTTGATCCAAAAGCTTGCTCGTGGGTAAAGGATGATCAAGATGATCTTAAATATATTCCCACATATCACAGCAAGCAAGATCTCCACAAGAAACCAAAGGAAAACCAAGGAATCATCAAAACCCCAAAATAACCAAAGAGAGAACAAGAATAAGGAGAGAGTCATCTTAAAGAATCTTGCTTGAATTGATTGGAGATTGAAGTTGGTTTACAGCCACTCCACCATGGAGGACAAAAGCTCAACACTTGAGCACTCAATCAATCCACCTCTCAAGAACCCTAACCTCTACACTTTCCTCTCCTATCCTTAAAACACAAACTAGGTTTTCTAAATACAAGGGTTGGAAGGTGCACAACCAGCACCCTCCCTTTTTATAGTGGAGGCTAAGCTGTGAGAGGAAACCCTAATGAGCACCCATTAAGCCCACACACAAACGGGTCTAACTTATGCACGCTTCTTAGAGCGTCATTTTCATCTTCTCTTGACCTAGATTGCCTCTCCTTGCGTCGTCTTGCGCCGTGGTTTATCCAAGGCCAAGAAGGTGGTTTCGCACACCACCACTTACCACTTTTCCGGTATAGGGCAATTTCGCAATATGCCCCTTTACCGACCTTTGATGATTCCTTCGCCTCGAAGCATCTCCCATGCTCCGTCATCATCCATGTGGCCCCAATGGCTTCCCGCCAAGCCTCTCACACATTCAGATCCCACCGAACCGTCCTCGCTTGCAACTGGGACCAAATCACTTGGCGCACCACATGTCTCACCATGACTGCACCTGGCTTCCTTAACCGTTCAGGACCTTAGCTCCTCCATGAGCCTAGTCCAAACCTCAACTCCTCCCTGAGTCTAGTCCTGGTTGTTGGAAATATGCCCTAGAGGCAATCATAGTGATGATTATATTTCATTATGTTCATAATATTGGATAATATGTTATCTTGCTCCCAAAAAAATATCGTTAATATTTATTATCAAGTATGTGACTTGATTGTGAAACTCTATATTTCTACGATGATTATTCTTAAACGTTCCCTGGTCGGAAACATGTGAGGACACATATGAATAGACTAGCATATGTATTGGTTAATGACTATGTTTCATAGGTCATGGATATGGAGATATCAAACCAATAATATGGACACATGTTACAAAATATGGTGTTGGATAAGACCCACCTTGAGACACTATTGAGATTGTTATGATTCTATGTGTTGTTAGTTGGTCTCAAGCAATGATGATGTATAATCCTTAGACCTGAGATCAGCATAGTTTCCTACATGTGTAATAGCACTCTTAGGGGTTGCCAAACGCTGCTCGTAACTGGGTAGTTATAAAGGTAGCTTTTGGGTATGCTATGAAACATGCAAAGGAATGCGATTGATCGGATATGGGATTTGCTCCTCCTAACATAACAGGAGAGATGTCTCTGGGCCCCTCGTTGTGGTCTGATAAAGAAAGTGCATGGCCATGCCACTAGTAGTCGAAGTGTTTGACCACGTGAAATTATCCGACACTCATTCGAGAAAGTATTGAACAGTCCAAGGATGACACATCATCTCACCTGGAGTTCAACCAGATATCATGAGGCAAAGGGAGAATGCATGAGTAGGTGGCTTAGTTCGATCAGTTATGAACTGGTCGTATGGAGATACGAGCTGGTCGTCGACTGGTCGAACGTAATCATAAAATGGTCGTAACCTGGTCGTAAGGAGTTACAAACTGGTTGTGACCAAATACGAACTAGTCGTATAGAGATAGGACCTGGTCGTAAGTGATGAGGACCTGGTAGTAGATCATATTGCATTAAGGTTCGTCCGATATAATTTATGTTTATTCGGGAACCGCTATGTTCTGCTAGGAACTGCTAACGACTCGTAGTCGGAAAGGGTTTCCGAGTCACAACCGATTACGCATAAACCTAACGGGTCACACACTTAACGGGTTGGAACAAACCAGTACGGATACGATTCGTCAAACATGTTCGGATAGGATCCGTTACGAGCACTATATAAGAAGATGCATGAGGCTGTGGCGAGACGATGGTTGCACCACCGAAACCCTAGCCACCATCTTCCTAAGAGCTCAGTCGTGCGACTTGGTGCTAGCACACCGGCGTACAGTTGTTCCTTCCCTAGATGTGTGGATACCGTAGAGGCGCTACTACGGTTGCTGTTGCGCTTGTGGATGATCCGCGATCTTCACAAGGAACTACAGAGGTTGCTGGAGGAGACAATCGACTCGCAAGGACGCTGGTCGATTGACTAACGCTGGACGATCGACTACGACCACTGCATCGACTTGCTCGACGCTGAACGATCGACTACGACCACTACATCAATGCGCTCTACGTTGGACCAGGCTACTCCAACTCTTCTTCCGCTGCTCTATGCGTCTAGTGATAACGATCTGTGATCTTCTACTTGCATGGCTTCCTGATTTACGTGGTAGAATTTTTGAATTGTTAGCTAGCGTAACCTACCCGTATCCCAACAGTGGTATCAGAGTCATCCTACGTAGTTTTTGATCTGGATCGGTCACATATACTTGATATATGGTAGTAGTAGATTGGATCTATTACTAATCGGGTCTGGTAACCTAGATCAGTTCATATAGATAAAACGATCTAGGCACTGGTCGATAAGATCGATCAGTTTTCGGTGGTAGTAGATGGGTCTACAAGGAGGTATGAGCTACAAGGACCAGATGGTTTATTGCACTTGCTCACGACTACTCTGCATAACACTCCTACCGGTCGGAATTCCACCATCGGAGTATGTCGCAGTGTGTGGTCGTATCAAGGCAATGATTAGATTGGTTCGGAATAGGGTTAATATGATTAATCCGATGATTTCGAAGGCTCGGTTATGTGAATAAGATTCATTTCTCGGAAAATTTTTCTGAGAGCGCTACCCTCGACTAGCAAGGGACCGCCATGCTGGGTATTCGTACCGCACGTTAAAGGTAGTCTGTGTTCATGTCGCCCGATAGAATTGGATTCCATGCATGACTTGCTTTTGTAGGGATTGATGTGAATAGTATGACCCATAATGTATGAGATGCATGTCTGTGTGTAATATAATGTTCATGACCTGCATGTCATGCTTATTGCAGCCCAAGGCTGTCTATATTTGTATAACGGCCTGCGTATTGACTTGTGATGCTTCTTCACTCTTTGTAATTTATTACTAGTGCTATTAGGAGTAATGGCTTAGTGGGAGTACTCAGAAGAATTGGCCACTTGGAGACATGGCGAACAGAAAGCACGGCGATGAAGATCACCATGTGGAAGGGTCATACTATATCACAATACAATTTGATTGTCTGTGAATGCCTTTATATTCCTGTTTATTTATTTCTATGCATATTATTTAATTGCTTTAAATGCTTTTAACATGGTAGAAGTAAAATTTCCTCACATAATATTAATTTAAATTGATGCCCTCCCAATTAGCTGCACCATCCAAAGTCAAGTATTTTAATGGTAGGTCTTGCTAAAGCATAGTGACATTAATATTCCTTGACTAGATGGGTTTGTGTCGGACACTTACACGCATAGTATTGGTTTAACTTGGCAAGGTCATCATAACCGTTATGGACCTTGGGGCATAGGGTTGGGTGCTGGAGCATAGAAATGCTACCCAACAACAAGAGTCATATAGAGATATGATTAGAAAGGGTTGCTTATCAATTTCACTAATTTTCTAGCAGTGATGTCAAAGCTCACTAGTAGATTAACTGATTATGGGTCTTGAATCACTAAATGTCATAAGAGGGATATGGTATTTAGTGGGAGTATCTTTATTAAATTTTTTAATAGAAGTTACTTTTCTTGAACATATGTCTTAGCTTTGCATATTTTATGTTGTAGATCATGGCACCAACTGCTGTACCTACATCTAGTTTTGCATTACGTTCAATACTTGATAAGGAAAAACTGAATGGAACAAATTTTACAGATTGGTCCCACAACCTAAGTATTGTTCTTAGGCAAGATAAAAAGGAACATGTTCTAGAAGAACCAATTCCAGATGTGCCTACTAAAAATGTTGCTGCTACTCTCAAAATCGCCTGTAAAAGGGCATGTGATGAGTCCCTTGATGTTAGCTGTCTCATACTTGCTGCTATGAACTCAGACCTTCAGAAGCAGTTTGAGAACATAGAGGCCTACGATATGATCGTGGCGCTCAATAGCATGTTTGAGACACAAGTAAGAACTGAGAGATATGAGATCTCAAAGAAGTTGTTTGTGAGTAAGCTAGCTAAGGGAAGTCCGATGAGCCCACATGTGATCAAAATGGTTGGTTACACACAGAACTTAGAAAAACTTGGTTTTCCACTTAGTCAAGAGTTAGCTACAGATTTGATTCTTGCTTCGCTGCCTGGAAGCTATGGGCAGTTCATTCTGAACTTCCATATGAATGGCTTAGACAAGAATCTCACCGAACTGCATATGATGCTCAAGACTGCAGAGGACAGCATTAAAAAAAGCAACAGTCATGTGATGATAGTGCAAAAGAGTACAAGCTTCAAGAAGAAGGCTAAGACTAGGGTCAAAGGAAAGGGCAAGGCTAAAGTTTTGGATGGGATCCAAACTAACAAGCCTAAGCCCAAGACTAAGTCCGGCCCGACTTAAGAGAATGAATGCTTTTACTGCAAGGAGCCAGGCCATTAGAAGAGGAACTGCAAAAAATACCTGTCTGATCTAAAAAAGAATGGTGGAGCTAAACCTTCCACTTCAGGTATTAGTGTTATAGATGTTTTTTTTTGCTGATTCTTCTGTTAACTCTTGGGTATTTAATACTAGATCGGTTGCTCATATTTGCAATTCGATGTAGAGTCTAACAAAGAGTAGGAGAATTGCAAGGGGCGAGATAGATCTTCGCGTCGGGAATAAAGCAAGGGTTGCTGCATTAGCCGTCGGGACTTTGCCATTACTTTTGCCCTCAGGATTTATTATGGAATTAAATAATTGTTATTACGTTCCAGCCATAAGTAGAAACATCATCTCTACCTCATGTTTGATGGCAGAGGGTTATAAATTCATTATTGAGAATAATGGTTATTCCATATTTTTGAATGAAATGTTTTATGGCTATGCTCCTATTTTGAATGGGCTGTGTATTTTAAACCTTGATGATGCACCCATCTATAATATTAATGCAAAGAGGCTTCGGCCTAATGATTTGAATTCCACTTTCATTTGGCATTGTCGTTTGGGTCACATAAGTGAGAAACGCATGAAGAAGCTCCATGATGATGGAATTTTAAACTCATTTGATTTGGAATCATTTGAAACATGCGAATCTTGCCTACTCAGAAAGATGACCAAGACATCTTTCACTGGCGGAATGAGAGGGCTTCTGACTTGTTGGCACTCATACATACTGATGTATGTGGACCAATGAGCACGACAGCTAGAGGTGGTTTTCAATACTTCATTACTTTCACTGATGACTATAGTAGATATGGATATATCTACTTAATGAGGCACAAGTCGGAATCCTTTGAAAAGTTCAAGGAGTTCCAGAGTGAGGTACAGAATCAACTTGGCAATACAATCAAATCTTTATGATCTGATCGTGGAGGTGAATTTTTGAGCCATGAATTTAGTGATCATTTGAAACAATGTGGAATTGTTCCACAGCTTACACCACCGGGTACTCCACAATGGAATGAGGTGTCCTAGCGGCGCAATCGGACCTTGTTGGACATGGTTCGATCGATGATGAGCCAATCAGATCTGTTGTTGTATTTTTGGGGTTACGCTTCAGAAACTACCGCTTTCACTTTAAATAGGGTACCATCTAAATCAGTAGATAAGACACCATATGAGATGTGGACTAGGAAGAGTCCTAGTTTATCTTTTCTAAAGATTTGGGAGTGTGATGTCTATGTTAAATGTTTGACGTCTGATAAACTCACACCCAAGTCAGATAAATGCTTCTTTATAGGATATCCTAGGAAAACCAAAGGATATTACTTCTACAACAGAGAAGAGGGCAAAGTTTTTGTTGCCCGAAATGGTGTCTTTTTGGAGAAAGAGTTTCTTTCCAAAGGAGTCAGTAGGAGTAAGGTGCAACTCGAAGAAATTCGAGAAGCATCTGAAAGTGTTTCAACTCCCACTGAACCTCTACAAGATGAACAAAATATTGTTGAACCTGTAGATGAGGCATCAGCCCCACGTAGATCTAAAAGGCCACGTCAATTGCCTATAAAGTATGGGTATGATGTATTATTGTTGAATAATGATGAGCCTAAGACTTTTAAGGAAGCAATGATGGACCCAGACTTTGAGAAATGGCTTGGAGCCATGAAATCCGAGATAGACTCCATGAGATACAATCAGGTTTGGAAGCTGGTTGATCCACTTGATGGTGTTAAAACCATTGAGTGCAAATGGATCTATAAGAAAAAGATTGACATGGATGGAAATGTTCACATTCATAAAGCTCAACTAGTCACAAAAGGGTTTCGACAAGTTCAAGGAGTTGACTACGATGAGACTTTCTCACCGGTAGCGATGCTTAAATCTATACGGATCATTCTAACTATTGCTGCATATTGTGACTATGAGATATAGTAAATGGATGTCAAAATGGCTTTCCTTAATGGAAACCTAGATGAGGATGTGTACATGACACAACCTGAAGGTTTTGTCAATCCAAAGAATGCTAGTAAAGTATGCAAACTTCAAAAGTCCATTTATGGGTTGAAGCAAGCATCTCGGAGTTGGAACATACGTTTTGATGAGGAGATCAAAAGATTTGGTTTCGTCAAGAACAAAGAAGAACCTTGTGTTTACATGAAGGTTAGTGGGAGTGCACTTGTTATTATAATCTTATATGTGGATGACATATTATTAATTGTGAATGACATTCCTATGCTGGAATCCATTAAGTCATCATTGAAAAATAGTTTTTCCATGAAGGACTTAGGAGAGGCAGCATATATCTTAGGGATAAAGATCTATAGAGATAGATCAAGAAGGCTAATTGGATTAAGCCAAAGTACTTATATTGACAAGATGTTGATTCGGTTCAACATGAAGGATGCCAAGAAAGTGTTCTTGCCTATGTCACATGGCATAAGTCTTAGCAAGAGTCAGTGTCCTTCGACAACTGATGAGCGAGACCGTATGAATGGTATTCCATATACTTCAGCTATTGGATCTATCATGTACGCCATGATATGTACTCAACCAGATGTAGCATACGCTCTAAGTGTTACGAGTAGATACCAAGCTGATCCCGGTGAAGGTCACTGGACAGCTGTGAAAAACATTCTTAAGTACTTAAGAAGGACTGAGGATGCGTTCCTAGTTTATGGTGATGATGAAGAGCTCGTTGTAAATGGTTACACCGATGCAAGCTTCCAAACCGACAAAGATGATTATCATTCGTAATCTGGTTTTGTATTCATTTTGAATGGGGGAACAGTGAGCTGGAAAAGTTACAAGCAAGAGATAGTTGCTGATTCTATGAAAGAGGCCGAGTACATTGCGGCTTCTGAAGCTGCAAATGAAAGTGTTTGGATAAAAAATTTCATTGCTGAGTTGGGTGTGGTTCCGAGTGCCTCGAGCCCAACAAATCTCTATTGTGACAACAATAGAGCCATTGCACAGGCTAAGGAGCCTAGATCCCATTAGAAGTCCAAGCATATACTCAGACGTTATCATCTTATTCATAAATTGGTGGATAGAGGAGATATTAAGATATACAAAGTTCATACGGATTTAAATGTTACAGATCCATTGACAAAGCCTTTCACACAGCCAGAGCATGAGGCACACACAAGAGCTATCGGTATTAGATACATAAATGATTGACTCTAGTGTAAGTGGGAGACTGTTGGAAATATGCCCTAGAGGCAATCATAGAGATGATTATATTTCATTATGTTCATAATATTTGATAATATGTTATCTTATTCCCAGAATAATATCGTTAATATTTATTATCAAGTATGTGACTTAATTGTGAAACTCTATATTTCTACGATGACTATTCTTAAACGTTCCCTGGTCGGAAATATGTGAGGACACATATGAATAGACTAACATATGTATTAGTTGATGACTATGTTCACAGGTCATGGATATGGAGATATCAAACCAATAATATAGACACATGTTAGAGAACATGGTGTTAGATAAGACCTACCTTGAGACACTATTAAGATTGTATGATTCTATGTGTCGTTAGTTGGTCTCAAGCAATGATGATGTATAATCCTTAGACCTGAGATCAGCATAGTTTCCTACATGTGTAATAGCACTCTTAGGGGTTGCCAAACCTTTCGCACAGGTAGTTATAAAGGTAGCTTTCAGGTATGCTATGAAACATGCAGAGGAATGTGATTGGTCGGATATGGGATTTGCCCCTCCTAACATAACAGGAGAGATGTCTCTGGGCCTCTCGTTGTGGTCGGATAAAGAAAGTGCATGGCCATGCCACTAGTAGTCGAAGTGTTCGACCACGTAAAATTATCCGACACTCATTCGAGAAAGTATTGAACAGTTCATGGATGACACATCATCTCACCTGGAGTTCAACCAGATATCGTGAGACAAAGGGAGAATGCACGAGTAGGTCACTTAGTTTGATCAGTTACGATCTAGTCGTATAGAGATACGAGCTGGTCGTAGACTGGTCAAACGTAATCACAGAGCGGTCATAACCTGGTCGTAAGGTGCTACAAACTGGTCGTGACCAAATATGAACTGGTCATATAGAGATAGGACCTGGTCATAAGTGATGAGGACCTGGTCGTAGATCATATTGCATTAAAGTTCGTTTGATATATTTTATGTGCATTCGGGAATCGCTATGTTCTGCTAGGAACCGCTAACGACTCGTGATTGGAAAGGGTTTCTGAGTCACAACCGATGACGCATAAACCTAATGGGTCACACACTTAACGGGTTGGAACAAACCAGTATGGATACGATTCGTCAAATGTGTTCGAATAGGATCCGTCACGAGCACTATATAAGGAGATGCTTGGGGCTGTGGCGAGACGATGGTTGCTCCACCGAAACCCTAGCCGTATCTTCTTGAGAGCTCTGTCGTGCGACTTGGAGCTAGCACACCGACGTATGGTTGTTTCTTCCTTGTACATGTGGATACCGTAGAGGTGCTACTGCGGTTACTGTTGCGCTTGAGGATGATCCGCGATCTTCACAAGGAACAACAGAGGTGGCTGGAGGAGATAATCGACTCGCAAGGACGCTAGCCGATCGACTAACGCTGGACGATTGACTACGACCACTACATCGACTTGCTCGACGTTGGATGATTAACTACGACCACTACATCGACGCGCTCTACGTTGGACCAGGCTGCTTCAACTCTTCTTCCGCTGCTCTGCGCGTCTAGTGGTAACGATTTGTGATCTTCTACTTGCATGGTTTCTTGATTTGCGTGGTAGAATTTTTGAATTGTTAGCTAGCGTAGCCTACCCATATCCCAACACTGGTCCACCTTGCCGCTGCCATTCATGTTCATGTTCAGTAGCTTCTGTTCTGGTTCCTTGTCTTCTTGGCTTGTAAGCACCCTACTAGCCTCAGTCATCTTCCAGCACCTCCTCAATCATTCTGGACCTCGATTCTCCTAACCTAGTCCCGATCTAGTCTGTCTCACCATGACCTAGCTCCAGTGTCCTTCACAAAGGCATTTACTCAAACTTCGTCTTCTATGGTTCTAGTCCATCTTGCGCCTTACTTGAGTCCAACCATCTCACCCGATATCCACGACTGTTCTGGACCTTGGCTCTCGTAACCAAGTCCCGGTCCTCCTCGTCGTTGACCATAGTTGACTCCAAGCCACCTGCACAACAATAGACCAAGCAACCATTTCTGGGCACAAGTTCTTTACAACTTGACCCATGTTAGCCAAAACATGCATCATTCAATATCTATGCAATGAGACTCATGAATATGACCTAACCTACAAACATCGCCAAGATGGCCAACGAACAGGGCAAAAATGGTCATACCGCCATAAAAACTCCAGTCATACCGCACTACGGTAGTACCGCTCAAGAGATGCGGTCATACCGTTTCTCCGGGAAGAAGAAACTCTCGAAAATATGTTCTCTTGAAAAAACATACCACCAAGTAAAATCTAGTCCTACCGCACTGCGGTAGTACCGCTTTTCAATTGCAGTCTGACCGCCAGCCACTTGGTCTAATCTGGTCCAAAACCACGTCTACGACCAGTTTGATGACCAGCTCCACAACCACATCTACGACCAGTCCTACGACACGTCTACGACCAGGTACACCAAGGCCGGTCTAATCGCACCTCCTAGCCGATCTGACCGCCTAAAGCCTGACAGTGCCTGAACTTTGCTGAAAACACAAGTTTCGATAAACCCTCAAATCCATTGCCAATTGTAACATCATCCTAAGATCATGAGCATATCCCCATGACATCCACATGAACAAAGCAGGGTTGTGTAATATTTCTACTGGGAACATAACAACGCATTTTGAAAAGGCGCAATGGCACATCATGCCATGAAAATTCACCAAAATCACAGACAATTCCTAAAATCTCTTGGGTGCTCAAAGTATCTAAACCTTATAACTCAAATTTCAGCCATGATCTGTAAGGCCTTAATTTCAAAGCATCGAGAAGATAACAAATACAAGGAACCATATTTTGCTACTACTAATGCATGGGAGAGTATTTTTGGTTCCCATGAAACTTTAGGGGAATATCTACCCTCTAATAATGCATACACACTAATACCCAACTCAAATTAAAAAAACTAACCCCGCTCTCCTCCTCTCTTCCTCCTCCTCGTTGCCTCGTAGCGATCACGACCACCAGCGGTGGTGGCGGCGAAGGGCTTTCTCGGTGGTGGCGCCTAATCTGCATCGCTCGACGCTCGATGTCTATCCTCTGATTTCCAATGGTGTGGACTTTCGTCAGGGTTGGATCTGGGGCCCTTCTCCGCTGGCTCGTCTTCGGGCGTGGCGATCCGGGGCCCTTCTTCGAGGGTTTCTTTTGGCGGCACGGCTTTGTTGATGGCATGATGACGGAGGTGGCGCGGTGCAGATCCAGATTTGGCGCATTTGATAGAGATCACGACGGCTCAGTGGCGGTGGCTTGTGCGGCACTCGACTTTTCCCCGATGGATGGTTGTTAATCGGCCGACGCATGGGCTGCGGTGGACATCGCCTTCCTTTAGTGCTGGCGGCGGTTGGCCGTTGGGGACGTTGCGGACATTGTCTTAGTGATCAGGCCTTTATTGGTTGGATCCAGTGACGAGGTCATACTATGGCATGGTCTTGGAGCGCCGGTACCTTCGATCCAGGGTGAAATCTCTTAATCTGACCTTCGCTGGTTGGATCCGGCAACAACATCGACCTGAGCGGTGTTACCTTCTTGAAGGTGTTGCTTTGAAAAAACGATACCTGAGCTCCGGAGTGAAACTTCATGATATGACCTTCGCTGGTTAGATCTGACGACGATGGCGTGAGTCGTATCCCTTCTTGGAGGCGTCGCTACAGAGACTGGCCCATCATCACCTTTTTGCTGCGTAGCTGCTGTTCGCGTGTGGACGATCTCCTAGTTGGTCCTGGGAGCGGGGCTAGGTGGTTTTTTAGGCTAGCCTTTGCATGACAATTTGTTTGTCATTGTTGGCTTTTGGCCTTTTTTGCTTTAAGCTTTTAGCTGATGGTGGTGTAATGGCTGTGTGCATCCCTAGTTGGTGCAGAGGCTGGGAGTTGTACTTCCATTATCTAAAAATAAATAAAAACTAACCTTGATAAATTTCACTACTTCAGGTGCAAAATCTAGGATTTTTTTCGAACTTCCCACAGAAGTATTCGCATAAACCTTATAGACACATTTTTTGCTCTAGGAACATGTAACACACTGTATCGCCTACATAAGACACCATCTACCACACAAACCCTAACAGCAAACAGGCTCTAATCCCGAGAGGCAATAACGATGCAGAGAGAAGACAACTGTGGTGGAGGGTAAAATTACCTTGCACTTGAGGTTGTAGCAGTGCCACTCGGAGCGGTAGTGGAGGCGCTGCTGCTCCTCGTCATCATTTTTTTTTTGTTTTAGTTATAAGTTCACATGGTTCAAGGTGATTCCTGTTGGAGCTAGCACAGGACACAGGTGATTCCTGGTCATTTCTATTTTCAAACTCCTTTGCTATTACTCCTAATTTTCCAACTAACATGTGAAACGAAAATAGATAATCTTATCTCTAAGCACTTCTTCAATATGACATACCAAGAGCAGAAAGCTCTATACAAAGTGAAAGCTAATTTTCCAACTAACATGTGAAATGAAAAGAGCCTATTCAAGATGTAATTGCTATACATACATATAAAGAAGCATGTAATGTACTGTACTGCATTCTCATATCAGACAAATATAAAGAAGCACTCGATCAATATTCTATGGGACCTCATGAAATACAAGATGGATAAATGGGCATCGATTCATCCCAATATATTACTATTGAGGCCATACTTCCTAATTAAAAACAAAATGACTTTGTGCACAGATGTTAAGTGCTACAAAGGCTACAGATGATGCCTTTAGAAGAGAGATTCTCAAGAGTCCTATTGGTCTTCACAGCAAACCTCTGGAAGGCACGGCTACAAAATAAGTGATGTATCACTATGAGAATCAACAGCACTAAAACAAAGAATACAACAAAAAATCACCGAAAGTTAAAAACCCATAACAATAATATATCAAGACAACTATATCATTTCAAGAGAAACTAGTAGAAATGTAGTTCCTCAACATCTAGTGGCATCAAAAGAAAATATGCCCCAGATAGCGAGAGGAACCATTAAGCCTTTTGCTTCACCTTTCCAGAGCCCAAGAACCAAAACCAGCTCATGAGCATGAACCAAGAGAAGTCACACAAAACCACAAAATGTACATTGACCGAGCGAAAGATAAAGGGGAGCAAAGTGAATTATTTACCCGGTTCTTTTATGTGGAGAAAGGAAAGAGCAAGGTGCAGGAAGGAAGTAATGTGGAAGAGGAGCTACCTTTTGTATGTTAGAAGTAGGCAACCACCAGAGCAGCTCTCTTCCTTAACTGCAATGGCAACCGTCGTGCATTCAACATGGGGGGGGGTGGCAGTGGCTCTGTCTTCTTGGCGGTTGGTAGAGCTGGGCGGTTGCCGAGTGAGCTAGCAAAAGTGGCTCTGTCTTCTTGGCAGTTGGCGAGCATGCAACATCATGGGGTGTGTGGGCCTCGCCCATCGCTCGGGTGCACCGCCACGGCATCCTCGTCCCCTTCCATTCCTGACTCCCCCCTCATGCGAACTGCTTCTTCCTCCTAGTCCTTGGTGTCCCTGTCACAACTGGATCCGGCGCGGGCGCGCACCCGAGCGGAGGGCGGAGCTGGATGAGAACGAGTGGCAGAGAGGGGGAGGAGTTGCCAGTGGATGACGGCGGGGGAGTGGCGGAGACTCTCGGCACACCCGTCACAACCAAATCCGGCGCGGTGCTGGTTGATCCGGTGCGGCACGAGAGCAAGTGGCGGATAGGGGGAGGGGTTGCCAGGGGAGGACGATAGGGGAGGAGGAGGATAGGGGCAAGGGAGGGGCGGAGACATGCCAGCGGCGGCGCATGTGAGAGGAGGAGAGGGGGTGGCGGTGGCGGGAGCGGGAGCGGGGGTGGGGACAGGGGCAGAGACGGGCGGAGGCGGCATGGAGAGGAGAGTGAGGTGGGCGGCACGTGTGGGGAGGGTAAGCGAGAGGAGAGTGAGGTGGGCGGTGCGGGCATCGGGCTTTGTGGGTGGGGAGAGACGGGTGGCTCGGGTGGTGAGCGTGTGAGAGGAGAGGGAGGGAGGGCGGTGTGAGAATGGGAGCCGAGCGGTGCAAGTGGGGAGCAGGAGGCGCGGGTGGGGAGGGCGATGAGGGTGGGGGCGTGAGAGCTGAGAGGATAGGAGCGGCGCGAGTGGGAGGCATGAGAGTGTGAGTCGGGTGGCGAGGGTGGGGGCGTGAGAGCTGAGAGGAGAGGGCATGAGGGCGGCGCGAGTGGGAGGCGTGGGAGGAGAGGGAGGTAGGGTTGCTGCTACGCGAAATCTAGGCTGTCCATCCTCTGGTCCCCTATCGGACGGACGTGGTTGATGGTGAGAGGACGAACGATCACCAACTCCAATATTTAAGTAGTAGAGATAGAGATAGAGATAGAGAAAAAGCTCCAGCAACCATATTCCAAACACAACACCGTTGCCAGCCTATAGGCCTAGTCGTAAGGTACTACTAGCCTTGTGTCCATGTGGTCCTGGGTTCTAATCCCAATTCTACTTCAAATTTTTTTTCTTGTAACCCTGGCGTGTGGATCCCACAGGTGAAAAAGATATTGATGGAAAATCGAAAAAATCCGGTGGATGAAGGAATCAAACCCACGACCCCCAAAGGACCGAGCGTTGCTCAGTTGGTTGCGACGCCAGGTGTGCGCCCAGCCCACCTGGGATCGATCCTGGGTCGCCTCACCGAGTAGGGGTTTTTTGGGATTTTCGGAATAGTACACACACGTAGGTTCGTTCAATGGTCAAAGCGCATGCCCACGCTACGTGAGGTCTAAGCCTCTGCTCTAGGGGTGTGTTAAGATCGTACCCACGTGTGTATTTGTGAGGGCGTACGTGTGAGGTGTGTGTGCGTGAGTGCGTCCGTCGTGTATTCTGAAAAAAAAAACCCACGACCCCAAACACAAGTTAAGCCCCTCGGCGATTGCGTTAAAATAATGGTTGCATAATCTTTTATTCTCAAAATTTCAAATTCAAATGAAAAATGAAAAAATTTGGACTTTTTTCCCCTCGAAATTTCTAGTAAACCATAGTTACCGGACGTATCGGTGAACCCAAGATTTCTTCCCTACATAAATTTTTCCCTCGCAACATGTATGACAATTTTGAGCTGGCTACTTTTAAACTATTGTAATCATGGGGCCTTCCAACACGATCTAATGGAGGGGAAAAAAGATAACAACCCTTTCAAAATAAAATGAAATGGCTATTGACCGATACAACAGAGGGGCTATCATAGGCCGAGAGAGTATAGACTGTTCTCTAATTTATTTTAGTCAGCCTAGTACTAGTAGGCTCCTCTTGATTGTATAGATCTAGACCAAGGTTAGACAAATACCAAAAGCTGTTTATTTTCAATATATTGCAACTGTCATTAGCAACTTTCTCTTAGGTTCCCACAAAACAGCTTTAGATGTTAGCGATTTTCTTTCACATGGCACAAACGAATGGGAATCGGTCATCTGTACAAATATGTTGACATAAAGTAACTTGCCATTACATTGATAAATGCAATGGGACCCATAATACTGACTAGGGCCAGTAGCCCTGAAAAGTAATTAACCAAATGATTCCAAAATACTCCAATCAAAAGCCCACACATCTATTTCTAGTTGCCATTTCAACTGGCGACAGGAAGCCATTTCTATAAAAAAAAACCCAAAATTCAGCGCAGGACTCATTCTTATTCAGAAAAAAGAGAATAAGAGAAGAGTAGAGGTGAGGAGAGAAGCTAACGAAGCGCTGTCCGTCGGATTGCCAACCTCGCAGGTAATTTTTTTAACCGAATGGATTACATAGTTTTAGATGTACGATTACGTAATGTAGTATAGTTTTACATAATACTTTTCGGTGGATAGTATAGTTTTAGATATGCGGTTAATCGTGGAAATGTTCTTTATGGTGCAGTGCGTCAAATATGTCCGACTCCGACATCGTCAATTTCAAAATCTACTATGGTCAAAGGACTATTCTAGAGGGTCCCGAGGGGATTGATTTGCGTTATTTCCAATCGGCAACCGTACATTCTAGCAAGACCAGAGCAACAGTATATGGGGCGCCAGGATGCGGTGGTTGTTCCATACATTCCAAGTGGACCGTGATGTGTACGATCTGAGATTGAGTTGCCTTTCCCCACGGAGAGCACAACCGATATATTGGGAGTTAGTGCGGCTGGGGACCAAAATCATGGCGATCATATATGTACGCATCGCGAGGAAGCAGGTGGAAATTGGTCCTTCTCGTCCAAGCATATGCCAAACCCACTCCTCCACCCGCATGAACAAGAAGGAGGTGTCGAGGTCAAGAGGAAGTCGGGGCTGCAGCCACAAGCCATGGTGCACACAATTGTTTGAAGCTCCTGAGTTACCGATCTTTGTCGATGAAGACCTGCGAAGTAGCTCCTCGGCCATGCAAGCTACTTGGTCTTCTTGACGAGGGTGAGGAGGTTGAAGCCGAGTACAAAGGATGGATCTCAAGACCGAGACTACATGGCATTGTCTCAAGATGAAGGTTCCGACGACGAGGATGAAGTTGACGACAGCGGTTCCATCCGACCGAACACATACCGCCGACAATCTAAATGCGGAACGAAGGCTCCCATGTGCCGGGGAGTACGCACTGAGAGTGAGGTCGAGGCTAGGAGCTATGTACAAATGCAAGGAGGCCGTGCAGACGCGTCAAATTTCTGGGCCTTGTCGGTCGGCGACATTCAGAGTCGTCAAGTCGACCCCAAGATTCTACGACGTGAAGTGCGGCATAGAGGATGCCCTTGGTGAGTGCACGATTTCAGCCAAAGTGGGACACCTCTTCGAAGTGCTCTATAGTGGTCCCTCACACATGCGCTGCTTCGAAGTCAAGATAGCCCCACCGAACTCGCCATCGCTTCATCGCCAACCTTATGTACAGTGAGATCGTGGATAATCTAGATTTTGAGCCACGATGCATCATTCGGCGATTGAGGCAAGATTCCAATACACAATCAGCTATCGCGAAGGCTTGGAGGGCAAAACGATATGTTGGAATTAAGGTGGGGCACGCTCGAGGATTCCTACCACAACCTCCTGCGCAACTCGAGTCATACAAGATGAAATCGCACCCATATCGATATTGAAGACGCCACGCGCACCCGTGGACCAATAAGAGGGTATTGCAGCGAGTATTCTTCGCGTTTGGTCCATGTATCAACGCATTCGCCTTCCGCCCAATCATGTGTAGATGGCACATTTTTTACTAGGAGGTACAAGGGCCGACATCGACCGCAATAGCGACGAGCGGGAACAATCATGTTCTTCCGTGGCATTACGCTTTCGTTGAAAGCGAGAACACGGATAGTGGTTGTGGTTCTGAAGAACGTGAGGATTTCACAGTGCAAGACCGTCCCCAACGTGTGCCTCATACATGATCGGCATGCGTGCTGCTGCGTGCAATAACCAGTTGCAACAAGGAGAGAACGTACCACTTCCATGGCGGATCTGCAGAAAGGTGGTGCATGAGGCACAGGTGCAAACTTCTACAAGCGAGTTCATAACAAAGACTTGATGAACATGTTCAGCGGTACAGGCAACCGAACCGGCGGAAGTTCAAACACTGGAAGATTCTAGATGAGCGGACCAAGACACACGAAGGGAGGCGAGAATGGTCGCCTAAGGCCGACTGTGCCCGAAGCATTGCTAGAGATACCTGAGATGCTCCGGATTGGCGAGGAGGACGGGGCGCAGTGAGATGCTTCTCGACCGGATTGAGCACGAGCCTAAGGAGAAGTGGTCGCCGCTCCATGACAGGGTGGCGCTTCGATATGGTGTCATGACAACTAATCTAGCCGAGGTGTACAACTGGGTCATGAGCGGTGCAAGGTGCCTCCCTTTGGTGGGTATTGTGGAGGCAATACTCCACGGTACGACGAAGTACTTTGTTGACAGAAGCAACAACGCATCGCTCGCCATGGCAAATGACAGAATCAGATTCGCCATGATCACCAAGTACATGGAGGAGAAGAGCAAGAAGGGTGAGACGCACTGGGCATTCAAGATGGGCACAAGGGAGCTTCGCTTCGAGGTGATGTGCAGGGATAAAGGACGCCGCGGGACGAACCGTGAGAGGGTTACCCATGAGTGCACGTTACGCCGCGCTAGTTGCACATGCACTTGCAACAAGCCCCTTCTTCTGCATAGGCCCTGCTCCCATGTCATAGCCGCATGTTCGACGGTGGCGCAGCATCCCGGTCAGTACCTCTCTGTCTATTTCACCAAGGAGGCGGTGATGCAAACCTGGACCGCGGAGATATATGGTTACGCTGTGGTTGGCCATTTCACTGGCCATCCGACCTGGGAGCAACTAATCTGGGCTGCGGACATTGATAGGCTCAAGGGAAAAGTTGGACGGCGACAGGTACGGCGCATCAGGAACGACATGGACGAAGCAGAAACCGGACGTCGTACGAAGAAGTGCTCTATTTGCAGGGAGTCTGGGCACACCTTCAAGAAATGTCCCACGAGAAATCCTCAAGATGAAGGAGACATCGCCACTCCGGACGTCGCAGCGGGGACCTCATCTGGTCACCCAACTCGAGACAGTCCACAGGGGGACGTTGAGGTCATGACCAATGTTATTACCAATGTTACGAATTATGTTATTGCAGACGGTAGTAACATGTTATTACCAATGTTTTGAATTATCATTTTAATTAAGTGTTATCATGTTTTCTTTGAATGTTATGTAATATCGCTATTAAGTGTTATGATGTTTTGCTATGAATGATGTTTTCTTTGAATGTTATGTAATTATCGTAGTTTTCATAGTAATGGCAAGTTCACATTTGTTTCCTTACATAATATGCGCTTCATGTACATGAGCAAGCGTATTAATTCACTAGCGATCGCAATATCACTTACCTTTCTACTTACGAATCGCTCATATCTCAATCTTTCTCGTAAAATTCTTCGAAATTCATCGCACTAGAACAACATACAACGATCAAAAAATGTTATTATGAGTCTAACAGATTTTGCACCGTTAAAAACGATATAAAAATCAAAAGGCGGCAAACCTAGCTAGAGAAGGGCAAATTTGGCTTGCTTCACGCCAGATTAAAATGGCGACAGAACCTATCGCCATTTCAACTAGCGATAGGTGGTGAACCGCGACGAGGAGGAGAGGGTTCACGCCGCTAGTTGAAATGGCGATAGGTCCCTGTCGCCATTTTAACTGGCGACAGGAACACATTTCTGTAATTTTTTAGAAAGACGATATATTTTTGTAATTATCTTTTAAAATAATATTATTTAAAAAAAATTCATCTACCATGAACATTTGGACTTGTGTAACTTGGAATGTGCACGTCAAAAGTTTATAAAATGAATGCAAGGAAGAGTTGGTAAAGATGGCAATATGATTTGGCTGCTTGGACATATAGGATGTATCTGCAATCCTGCATGTTTAGAAAAATGAAAAATGTCAGTTTGAAAAGGGAAAAATGCATGAAAATAAGTAGAAATGCAGAAGATAACAACTGTCCAAAACAAGAGATGCTAGCACTTACTCAGATAAAAATATCCTTAATATTATATTTTTAATTAAAATATTAATATAATGGAGACTGCTCTAATAATGATCACCTAACATCATCATTATTGGAGGAAAGACGAAAGAAGGGGACAAACAATATCACAGGTTACTCATTGGGTAACACTCAAGCACAGTTCATGTGCTACTGGGAGGTCGAACAGTTTCATGAGCATGCTTTGCATAATGAGTGTCACAAATAAATAGTTCTACATTCAAATAAAAAATACTGTCGTCTATTGTATGGAAAAATTCATAAAATAATTTATCGTAATCAGCATGGATACCGAGGGGGGAGGGAGGGGGAGAGAGAATGAAATAACTTTCGCTTAATATATCTAAACTTATGATAATTAAGACAAACAGAAAAGCCCATCGGCACATCACAACGACAAGACTAGAGGTAGAGACATCATTAACAGGAGTGAAAAGGATGAGTTCCTGCATGCTCGGTTATGTCCAAACATTTCTTTCACCTTTTCTTTTTGACATGAGCATGACGATGGTATTACGAAAGCATGAGGGAGCATCTTCATGTTACTTGTATGTTATGTTAGACTACAGAAAGTGTTATGCTCCAGAACTTGAGGGAGAAGATCGTAGGAGTGTTGACAGGAGAGCGTTCCTTTTGGGGCCTCGGCGGCACTCAGCCAAAGCACGGAGGAGGATGCACACGGCGGCGCGGCGCGGCGCAGACGGTAAGGTTGAGAGGTAAACTCTTTTTTCTATTTTTTATTTCTTGATCAAAACAATCTGGGTGGCTGCCCCTTTAATAGGGTAAGGCCCCTAATAATCATATCTCTAAACTTTTAGAATAATATCTCTGAAGAAGTAATTCTTAAAGAAGGAAAATCTTATCTCTAAAACATAGAAACCATATCTCCTAAATAAAGAAAGTAAATAATTATTTACTATATTAAGGATCGAATGTCTAATCTGTAGTGTAGAGTCTGGCTTGGACTCTTCATATATTGTCGCATCCCTTTGGAGTGCTCCTGTCGCAACTCCCTTTGACCGGCGTCTTCGTTGGTAAGGTATGTTGACCATAACATCTCTCCCCCCGTGCGGAAACAGCTCGTCACGAGCTGAAACATGGAAAATAAATTCTTGAATTTCAAAATGGTCTCCTATGTGGCCTCAGAATCCGGCAACCCATGCCAAGCTATGAGAACCTGCCACATGTCGCGATAAAGACGCGCTTTTAACACCTTCTCTGGTTTGGGAATTGCACAACCATGAGATAACTCCGGTAGACTTGGCGGTGTAGACAGAGGCTCACCATAGAAAACACCAAGTGGAAGTCATAGATGGTAGGCCACATCACTAATACGTTCGCTAATTTGATATGGTCCGAAATAGTGGGGACCGAGCTTGCTCCTGTCATGCATTGAGAGAGACAAGGCATAGTTGATGGGAAATGTGAGGCCAAACCCAATCATCTACCTGGAAAGAGTGCTCACGATGGTTGGCATTATAATAACGCTTAGCCGATTCTTGAGCTTGAATACATTATGCGTCGAACGTCCACATATCTATTGAATGATACCAACTAAGTCTGAGCAAGGCTCATACTTAGCGGTAGGACTGGCTTTGTCATCATATCAGCTGGATTATCATAAGTACTTATCTTGCTGACTTTAATATCACCTTGAGTAATGACACCTTGAATGTAATGATAGATGATGTTAATGTGCTTCGTTCTCTCATGAAACATCTTATCCTTCGTAAGATAGATAGTGTTTTGACTATCTCAGAATATTGTAGTGCAAGACGTACTTCCACAAAAGCTCAGTAAACAAATCTCTTAGCCAAACGACTTCTTTGTAAGCTTCAGAAATAGCCATATACTCGGCTTCTGTAGTAGACAAGACAACAGTAGCTTGCAGACTTGCTTTCTAACTAATGATACATCCTCCAATAGTGAACACATAACCAGTAAGAGATATTCTCTTATCCAAATCTCTTGTAAAATCTGAGTCCACATAACCAATAATTACATCTTTAGTTTTCCCAAACTGTAAAGAAGCATCAGATGTGCCCCGCAAGTATATGAAAATCCATTGAACTGCTTTATGATGCTCTTTATCTGGATTAGTCATGTATCTAATAACAATACTCAATGATTGAGATAAATTGGGGCGAGAACATACCATGACATACATAAGTGTTGGACCGAAAAGGCGACTAAAGGGGGTGAATAAGAGCATGATCTCTTTTTTTGAATTCAACACAATTTTTACTCCAATAGCTATAAAATTTATGAAGATCAATATATAAGCACAGTGGAAGACTTGTATTAAATCCAAATAAAACCCCGAAGCAAATAGACTAAAATCATAAAAACTCAAAAGCTAAAGAGTTGGGCAGTCAGACCTCCATGTAGTTGGCGGTCTGACCTTTGAAAATCAGTCTGACCGCTAGGTACATGGCGGTCTGACCTCTAGGCCAATGAACAGTAAAATCAGCCTGAACTCAAAATCACAAATTGGACTAACTTTTGATCCACAACTCCAAACCTTA
The DNA here is from genome assembly GCA_036346405.1 of Phyllostachys edulis. Classification (NCBI taxonomy): domain Eukaryota; kingdom Viridiplantae; phylum Streptophyta; class Magnoliopsida; order Poales; family Poaceae; genus Phyllostachys; species Phyllostachys edulis. Next base: position 98,817,309 of record CM070546.1, read on the forward strand.
CCAAATTTGAGATATACCTTCTCTAGGATGTCAGGAACCTATTCCAATCAAGGATCGTGAAGATCCTTGCCAAAGTTCTGACTTTTTCCGTTTGAGTGAAGGTTGCTCCAAAACCAAGTTAAAACCAAAATATGATCCAAACACTTGCTCATGGGTGATTGATGATCAAGATGATTCTAGATGTATTCCCACATATCACAGCAAGTTAGATCTAGGCCAGAAACCAAAGGAAAGCTCACGGATCAAAGAAAGCCCCAAAATCACAAAATAAAGAGTAAGAACAAAAAGAGACTCATCTTGAGGAATCTTGCTTGGATTGATTTGGGATTGATGTTGGTTTATAGCCACTCCATCCAGAAGGACAAAGACTCAACACATAAGCACACAATCAATCCATTTCCCTAGAATCCTAAACTCTCCACTATTCTCTCCTAACCCTAAAACACAAACTAGGGTTTTAGATATGAGGGTTAGAAGGTGCACAACCAGCACCGTCCTCTATTTATAGTGGAGGCTAGCTTCTAGAAGAATATCCTTAATGGGCACCGGTTAAGCCCACACACAAACGGGTTTCACTTATGCATGCATTTTAAAGCTCCATCTTCGTCTCCTCTTGGCCTAAACCGCTTCTCCTTGCACCGTCTTCCATCACGGGTTAGCAAAAGGTCATCAAGGCAGTATTTAGGTGAAGTTACCAAAATACCCTTTCTCGATCCTTTTCCAAAGACCGAGTCCAATCTTCATGAAGCAATCACATGCTTCGCCACGTGTAGGTTGATCAGCGGCTCTCTTCATGTCAGCAAGTCTCTCCCATCTAACTCCTACCGAAACCACCATGGCACTTGCACTGACCCCCGCGCCGCTTGATCCAACCCATCGCACTGAACTGCCCATTCAGTCATACTTGTCCATTTCGCGCCATGCTTGAGTCTTCTGACTTCACTCGGCATCCTCGATCGTTCTGAACCTCAGCTCTCCAAGCCTAGTCCTGATCATCCTCGCCGTTGACCGTCGTTGACCTACAAGCTTCTTGCACAACAATAGACAAAGAAATCGATTCCGGGAACAAGTTCTTCACAACTTGACCTACGTTAGTCAAAACATGCATCATGCAACATATATGCACTGAAACCCATGAACTTAACCTAACCACACAATCATCGTCGCCAAGATGGCCGCCGAACAAGTTAAAACCGGTCAAAGCGCCACCCATGGCCGGTCTGACCGCCCCTAGCCAGTCTAACCACCACCTGTTGACCGGTCTGACCATCCAGCTGGGACTTAGCCAAAATTTCAACTTAGAAATCTGAGATTTCTCTGAAAATTTCAAACGAATAGATCTTTTGACTCGAAGCTCCAAAAATTATGAGACCAAATGTAGAAGAATCCCCTCTCTTGCTTACACTCTCTATTTTTGGCCCAGCTCTAAACTCAAAAACTTTTAATGGCCGGTCATACCGCCGTCCAACGGCCGGTCTGATCGCCAACCACTTGACCCGAGGCTTGGCCGGTATGACCGCCATCTTGGCCGGTCTGACCGCCCATTGCCTGACAGCATATGAATTTTGCCGAAAACGAGCGTTTCGACAAAACTTCAACGCCATTGCCAATTGTATCATCATCCTAAGATCGTGAGCATATCCTCATGATATCCACATGCACAAGTGAACCAACCGCGCTAGCATATGGAACTCTAGACCTGTACTCAACTTCATCATCTGACATAGACATGACGCTGAAAAAAGTTTGAAATGAGCATCTTATAGAGTATTCACCCACTTGGCCTGATGTATATTGAAACAATGAAGAACTTTATCAATATATCATTTTTGACATAGGTATAATTTTTCACACTGTTTATCTCTGGTAATTTTCATACCAAGAATCATTTTTGATGCACCAAGATCCTTCATCTCAAATTCACTGCTTAATTATACCTTTAACTTTGAAATTTATATATTATCTTTTACAGCAATCAACAAATCATCAACATATAGAAGCAAATAAATAACTGAGCCATTTAACATCTTCGAATAAGCACAACTATCATAAAACTCTATGGAATCTGTTGTCTAGCAAAACCCCGGAAATTAATGCGCCGCGTTCAGTTAAGCAATAGAAACAGAAAAGAACAAAACTAAAATGTTACTAGTTCTACATAATTGTCTTGCTCTCTGCAAATTTGGCCGGTGCCTGGTGAGCACTGCACAGCCAGACCCTGGTGAGAACTAATGGCGTAAACCCAGGACTCGCGCTAAAATGTTGGCCAACAGGCCAAGTACCTAGCAATGGTCTGGGTGGATTGAACGGCATTGCGTAATCCGTCAACCGCGCACTCGGAATCAGTAAATCACCATCCATCACGCGAACAGTTGCCGTTTAAAGAGAAAGAAAAATAGAAGTAACGCAGTGAGGGGCGTGGCAGTGGTAGCTAACAATGGGGATTGTGGGGAGAGGAAGAGGCCGAGGGCGAGCGCTGACCCAGTGGCCGGCGCCGGCCGCTCGGAGTCGAAAGGCGGGGGAGAGTGCGGAGCCGGCCGTGGAAGCGTCCGATCATAGCAAGGGGGGTCGGTGTTTTCGTCGCGGCGCTGCGGCCGCTGCCGCCTACCGGTAGTGGAGCCGGAGGCAGCCAGGACAGCGTCGCTTTCGCTCAGGTGCGCGGCGTGCAGCTCGCGGCTCGGACCCAGCAGCGACGCACGTCCCACGGCACGGCCCGCACTGTGCTGGGTAGCGACCCCACTGCATGCGCACCCGGCCCAGCCTGTCGCCCCGCGTTTTGTTTAGGCTTAACTGTCAGCTGAGGCCTCGGCACCCGGCCCAAAAGTGGTTCGCTTGCATCTCTCGCTCGGTGATTTCGGCTTAGCTTTGGGCCGCCCTGGCCGGCATGATGCCACGAGCCTAGTGAACTCGTCAGTGGACGGTGCCGTCGTGCTGCCGAGAGGCGTGGTGCAGCCACCGCGCGAGGCCAGGGAGACTGGCCGCCGGCAAGCCCCGCGTGTTTCGGTCCCACGCGGTCGGTTCCGAACCACGATCCGGCTCCTGCCAATGTCGCGCTCATGCATGGTGCCGATCGCTCATGCACAGTTCCGTTTTCTTGAAAACTTAGATTTGTTTCTGGTAGTGTTGTAAACCGTAGGATATCATTGGAAGCTGCTGTATTTCACGCTCGACACATTGAAAATGATTGCGGTTTCCGAACATGCCCTAAGCTCACAAAAACCAACAAAAAAGTTGAGCTTGAGTGACACAAAGACGAACAAGGCAAGATCAATTCTTCTTCTTTTAGCGCACATAAAACCACTGCCAGTAAGTACAAAATATAAATATTTTGTCGATTTTGAATACCTTAGCATCTAAACATGGTCCTAATAAATCTCTCGGAGAATAGTTGAGCTTAATTACCTAACACGAACTCGAACGAGGCAAAAACAATTACTGTTCTTGTTTGTATAGCATTCCAGCACACAATATCTATGAATCTATCTCACATATATAGATCACTGCCAATAAGTAATTAGTATCTGGTACATATTGTTGACGAAGGCAAGGAGCTCATGGGGATATATGCCAGGAAGTCAGAATCGCTAAGGTGAAAAGGGATCTTAACAGGGTTGCGCATGAACTAGCTCAGTTTGCGAAACGGAATTTTTTTAAAAACAATATTTTTTTAAAAGATAATTACAAAAATAAATAGTCCCCCAAAAAATCTCTACTACTTAAAAGAAGAAGTTTACCGTCATCCGTCCTCCCACCATCGTTTCTATCCGTCCGATCAGGCAGCTACGGAGGGCCCAGATCACCGATCACAGCACCAACCGCACCCACGTTTTCTCCCCCACCATTCTCTGCGCTCCCCCATTCTCTCGCACAACTCCCACCATTCTCTAGCAGAAACCTCCGCTTGCCTCCTCGCCTCAAACCGTCGCCTGCCGCTTGCGCCTCGCCACCGCCGGCGCCGCCTCGCCACATCACCGCCCATGGAACCACGCCTCCCTTCCTCCTCTTCCTTCCTCTCCTCCCACTAACGCAAACCAAAAATCCCCAAAGGTCCCGCCAGATCCCACCCCAAACCCCCAATTCCCGATCCACCAAGAACCCCGATCCTCCGCCCCAAACCCTAGGAATTGCGAGCCTCCACGGCGGGATGGAGGAGCCGCGGGAGGTGGAAGAAGGCGCCCGGGCCGGGTGTACAACAAGGCGTGGAGTCAGATGACGCCGAGGCGAGGTACTCCCACGGCGACATGAATCACTGCAGCCGCCCCACCGGAGGAGACCACACCACAAGACCCGCCGCCACGCCATTGCCGCCACACGAATACGCTACTACCCAAGGCTCTCGCCAGAGGACATGGCCCCCTCCGCCTCCCCTTACCACGCCATCGCCACCGCCTCAGACCGCCCTTATCAGCAACCCCTACATCTCCTCCCCGCCTCCAATAAGGCACTGCCTCAAAGAGTGCATCCTCGCACCCCAAATCTGCCCTACTTGTCACCGATTTGAGGAAAACTTCGCAATTTTGGTCTACTCTCTCTCTCTCTCTCTCTCTCTCTCTCTCTCTCTCACTCTCTCAGATACAATGGACACGGTGAAGGACGTCCTGGGGAAGATGGGGAAGAGGTTCGGCGAGGCCGCCCGCAAGATGGAGAACATCACCGGCAACTTCTGGCAGCACTGTGAGCTTCAATTTCAAAAAATTTGCTGTGTGTTTTGCATCAACTTGTCAATGCTTAGTGTTTGGGCATGTTATATTTGTTATGGAACTATGCAAGCAACGATTCCTTGATTTCAAGTGTTTCAAGTGATCTTTGCCTGCGTCTGGAGCAAAATGGCTACAGAAAATCACCTAATTGTTTTACTGTAATACAGATCGATGGAATGGTTGTTGCAGGCTTGCAGCCGTAATCTCATTTGGATGTTCATCCTGCTGAGGTAATTAACAGTTTTTTCTTGAACTTAGTTCAATTCAGGTAAATGATTTAACCAATTTTATCCATGTTAATCTCAAGAGCTCATTGCCATCCTTTGTTCATTATGCTGGAGAAGATTGTGGCATATGAAGTTTGTGGCCAACTCACCATCGAATTGTTCAATGTGCACTCCAGTGGTTTGACTGATGATTCTGTTATCATTTTGTAGGTTGTGCATCCAATCAGGAATCTCATAGACTTGAAGAGAAGGTTGGGTGTTGGCATTGTTGTTTGGTACTTCCATCCCGCAATACCGGTTGGTCGACTATTTTGTTGTCGGGTCGTGGTTTCTTGCACTCTTGGACTAATATCGCGATGCTACAATTGAATCTTAGCAATGTTTAACTAACCACGATAATTAAAATGTGATACAAAGAGTTGATATCTAGTCGCATGTTTGAAATTTTCGTAGGGATCAAATGATGAATTAATTGTATATGTCACGCTTACAGACAATTGTTTGTTAAACACAACAATTCACAGCTTTGTAATGATGTTTTTGAGTTTGTAATTAGCTTTGTTTGAGTGCTCTTATTGTCTTCATTAACACTAGGGGAGCCCCTGATTTTCATTGAAGTTGCCCTCCTCAAAGATATGGCCAGATCTATATAGGTTATTAAAGTTTGCCACGGTCTTATTTGAATAAATGAGCACTCTACTCCTCTGCACCTTATGTTATTTTATTATATCAAGAGGTTTTGTGGGATGATCCTCCAACTCCTGAATGTGAATCTAGATGTGCACTGTTTTACTCAATATCGTCAACCCAGGTAAACAAGGTTTCCAAGGATTATGAACCGTAAAGAAAGTATTTTGCTAGGCAATTTAGCATGAGTGACAAAGTGAAAAAAACTTGTTTCTTTTCTTTTTCTGAAAGGAAGTGTTGTTTTATTATTTTCTGAAAGACAACTCCCACCAGGGATTAGTTTAAGAACAGACAAGAAGGGACAAACAACACTACATATGGCTTCAAAAGGACAAAATGCTGAAATGGTGGTTGAGTTGTTGAAGCCTGATGTCTCAGTTATCCATCTGGAAGACAAGAAGGAGAACAAACCATTGCATGTTAGAACTCAGAAGGGCAATATCATTGTAGGTGATTGCATATTGGGAATTATCTTTTATATGTTTACCTTCTTTCAGCTGTATTATTTTGTCAATCATTTTCTATCCTGTCTTATTACTCCCTGAACGTAATTTTGGTCAGTATGATTTTTAGCCTGAATGTAAGCACGAGGGGAGGCGAGAGGTGGCAATGGCAGCGCGGTCGATGGTGCGATCTCATGAGCGTGCGGAGGCGCGCATGGTGAGGACATGTCGGCAGTGGCGGCGCTGCACTGGCGTGGCCGAGGCGTGGCGAGGCCCTGGACGGCATCATGGCTAGCAGCAACTGGAGCTTGCTGGTTGAATAAGTGATTTGGGGTTGAATGAGGGAGCAAGCCAGCAAGATGCTGGGTGTCTGTGAAACTTGAGAGATTTCCATGGTAAGTAAGGCATCATTTTCTTTGATGCTATTGTATTCTTCCTTTTGGTGTGCTATTAGTTGTAGGATTGGTCTCGGTGCAAGGTGCTTCTCCCGGGTTTGGTTCACCGTTTGTTGGTGTAATTCTTCAATGCTTCTGCTATGCTGCCTACTTGGAGGAAGGCCATGGCTGGTTTAGGGAGATGCTATTGCTTTCTTTCTTATGGTTGTTGTGGTTAAATCCTACAATTTGGCTATGGCAAAATTTGATTAAGGTTTTTGCTATGTGCTAATTTTATCCATTCTTCAATCCATTGTGCTTGGAGTGAAACAATAACCCTACATGGTAGCTCCAGTTCTTTATTTTTGTTCCTCAATATTTATGATTAATTCGTTAAGTCATTAGTGAGAGCGGGTGTGTTATCTGATGTAGTAACATTTAGTGTTCATTTTTTTCTGCTCTAGCATCAGACATCATGCCCTTTTTGTTAGCCTATTTGATTGTTTTTTTTGCAGTAGCACCGTCGTAGGGACCAGACGAACACCATAAGCGCCCTTACCCCTTTGACTACCGCTGAAGGGGTCCGGAAGGCCGAAGGTTGCCGAAGGGCCCCGAGGGGTCCGAATGGGACCGAGGAGGTCCACCCCTCGCTAGAATCTAGCTAGATTGATTTACGTAGACAAAGGTATTGTGTAGGGTGAGCATGAGTGTAACGTGGTCTATTATTATTTTTTATCCGTAGCAGCGCACGGGCATTGAACTAGTTACAAAAATGTGTCTCTGTCGTCAGTTCAACTGGCGATAGGAACCTATCGCCAATTGAACTGGCAACATGGACCCTCTTACCCCTGTCGTCGGTCCACGTACCTGTCGCCAGTTCAACTGGCGACAGGAAGACTGACCCTATAAAACCATCTTGAAACCATGAAATTCAGCACAGAACTCACTTTTATTCAAAAAAAAAGAGAAGGAGAGAAGAGTAGAGAGGAGGACAGAACCTAGCAAAGCGCTGTCCGTCCGATTACTCACCGCTCGGGTACTTTTTTAACCGAATGGATTACATAGTTTTAGATGTACGGTTACGTAGTGCAGTACATTTTACATAATACTTTTCGGTGGGTTGTCTAGTTTTAGATATGTGGTTAATCGTGGAAATGTTATTTATGGTGTAATGCGTCAAATATGTCCGACGTCGCCAATTTTAAAATTTACTATGGTCAAAAGACTATTATGGAGGGCCCTGAAGGGATTGATTTGCGTTATTTCCAATCGGTGACCGTGCTCCTACCAAGACTAGAGCAGCGTACATGGGGCGTTGTGATGCGGTGGTTGTTCCACACATTCCAAGTGGATCGTGATGTGTACGATCTGAGATTGAGTTGTCTTGCCCCGCGGGTAGCACAGCCCACATATTAGGAGTTAGTGTAGCTGAAGGGAACAAATTTATGACAGTCATATGTACACATGGCGAGAGAGAGAGGGTGAAAATTGATCTTTCTGGTCCAGGTATATGCCAAACCCACTCCTCCATCCACGGCTAAATAAGAAGGGGGTGCTGATGCCGAAGAAGAAGTCGGGGACTCCAGCCACAGCGCGGCGCACACAATGGCTGAAGCTTCCGGAGTTGCTGATGCTATCGATGAAGACCCTGCAGAAGTAGCTTCTTCGGTCAGGCAAACTACTAGTCTTGCTAACGAGGGTGAGGAGGTGGAAGCCGTAGTGCAAAGGATGGATCTTGAAGACCGAGACTACATAGCATTATCTAAAGATGAAGGTTCCGACGACGAGGGTAATGTGGACCAGCAGGCGGTTCCATCCGAGTGGAACACCTACCAGTTCGACAACCTCGTCGTTAACAAAGGCTCCCGTGTGCCGTGGGAGTACGACCAGAGCGAGGTCCGGCTAGGAGTCATGTACAAATGCAAGAAGGCTGTGCAGGACGCGATCAAATTCTGGGCCTTGTCAGTGTGGCGCACATTCACAGTTGTCATGTCTACCCCAAGATGCTACGACGTGAAGTGTGGCATAGGGGGATGCCCTTGGCGAGTGCGCACTTTTCATCCTAAGTGGGACACCTATTGGAAGTGCTCTATAGTGGTCCCTCACACATACATCGTTTCTGAGTCAGAACAGTCCCACCAGAATCTATCATTAGGCTTCATCGCCAACCTCATGTACAGTGAGATCGTGGATAATCTAGATTTTGAGCCATGATCCATCATTTGGGCAATTGAGGCAAGGTTCCAGTACACAATCAGCTATGCTAAGGCTTGGAGGGCAAAATAGAAGGCATTGGAATCAAGGTGGGGCACGTTCGAGAATTCCTATCACAACCTCTCCGGGCAACTCCAAGCTATACAAGACAGGAATCCTGGCACCCATATCGACATTCAAGACGCCATGCATCCGAAGTGGGCCAATAAGAAGGCACTGTAGCGAGCATTCTTCGCGTTTGGTCCATGTATCAATGCATTTCGGCACTGTCGTTTAATCTTATGCATAGATGGCACATTCTTGACTGGGAAGTACAAGGGCCAAATACTGACTGCAATAGCGACGAACGGGAATAATCAAGTTCCTCCTGTGGCATTTGCTTTCGTTGAAAGTGAGAACACGGACAGCTAGTTGTGGTTCCTGAAGAATGTGAGGATTTATGTTGTGTAAGACCGCCCCAACATATACCTTATATATGATTGGCATGTAGGGCTACTGCGTACAATAACCCAACTGCAATAAGGAGAGAATGTACCACTTGCATGGCCGGATCTGTAGAGCAGGTGGTGCATGAGGCACTTGGGTGCAAACTTTTACATGCAGTTCCGCAACAAGGACTTGATGAACCTATTCAAGCGGCTGTGCAACCAGAACCAGCAGCGGAAGTTTGAAGCACTCTGGAAGATTCTGGATAAGTGGACCAAGACGCGCAGAAGGGAGGCAGTGAGAAGGGTCACCCTAAGCGCTGACCAGGCCCCCAAGCATTGCCATAGTTACCCACAGATGCTCCCAGATTGACGAGGAAGACGGGTGCGTAGGTAAAATGCTTCTCGGACTGGATTGAGCACGAGCCTAAGGAGAAGTGGTTGCTGCTACATGACAAGGGTGGTGCTCGACATGGTGTCATGACAACTAATCTAGCTAAGGTGTACAACTGGGTCATGCGCGGCGTAAGGTGCCTCCCTTTGGTTGATATTATGGAGGCAATTCTCCGCGGTACGATGAACTACTTTGTTGATAGAAGTAACAACGTTTACTCGCTATGGCAAATGACAGAATACTCTACTCTGCCATAGTCACCAAGTACATGGAGGAGAAGAGCAAGAAGAGTGAGATGCATCGGGCATTCAAGATGGGCACAAGGGAGCTTCGCTTCAAGATAATGTGCATGGATAAAGGATGCCGCGGGACGAACCGCGAGAGGGTCACCCACAAGTGCACGCTACGCCGCGGTAGTTGCATATGCACTTGCAACAAAGCCCCTTCTTCTGCATAGGCTCTGCTCCCATGTTATAGTCGTATGTTCGACGGTGACGCAGCATCCTAGCCAGTATCTCTTTGAGTATTTCGCCAAGGAGGCGGAGATGTATGGTTACGCTGTGGTCGGCCATTTCACTAGCCATCTGACCTGAGAGCAACTAATCTGGGTCGCGGGCATTGATAGGCTCAAAGGAAAGGTTGGCCAACGACAGGTACGGCGCATCAGGAATGACATGGACGAAGCAGAAACCAGACATCGTACGAAGAAGTGCTCCATTTGCAGGGAGTCTGGGAACACCTTCAAGAGATGCCCCACGATAAATCCTCGGGACGAAGGAGACATCGGCACTCCGGACGTCGCCGCGGGGACCTCATCCGGTCGCCCGACACGAGGCAGTCCACATGGGGGACGTTGAATATGTTATTGCCAATGTTCTGAATTATCATTTTGATTAAGTGTTATGACGTTTTGCTTAATGTTATGTAATATCTGTGTGATTTATCATTGTTTTGATAGTAATGGCAAATTTACATTTGTTTCCTTACATAATATGCAGTGCATGTGTATGAATTCCCGGACGCATCGCAATATCACTTACCTTCGTACTTATGAATCATTGATACCACAATTGTCCTCGCAAAATTCTTCAGAAATTCACCGCACTAGAACAACACACGACGATCAAAAAATATTATTGTGAGTCTAACAGATTCCGTACCGTTCAAAATTTATGAAAATAAAAAATAGTACAATCAATTGTAACATCCCAATTTTCTGAGCTTTAAAAATCCTTTGAATAGTTAGTAGGGAGAAAATTCACCATTTGGATTTATTTGGTTTTAATTCAAAAGCTTAATATTGAACTTTGTGCATCAAAACAATTTAATATGATTAAAGTCAACATCAACAATGGTCAAAACTATTTTATTTGGGTTTTATGTGCTTGGATATATTTTCTAGATTTTTTTCCAAGTTCATTTGCTATTTTCTAATTGCCATTTGGATTTTCTGCTATTTTATAAAATAGGAAAGCTAATTAAAATCTTAGTAATCTCTTTGGGCCTAAACCCAATCCCTATTCCTTGTCGGCCCAACTCCTGTGTGGCCCAGTGCTCTCGCGCACGCACGCACGCCCACCTCCGCTAACATGTGGGTCCCGCTTATCAGCCTCGGTTCCTTTTTCCTTCGCGTGCGCTCAAACCAGCCTAAGCCGTTCGATCGTGTTTAGATGGTCAAGATCTGTTGTGCTGTTCGGACAGTCCGAACATCACACTCATTGTGAGCCGTCCGATCAAGGATGTACAGTCAAGATCTGATGGGCTATTCGGACGGTCCGAATGTCACACGCAATTTGGATCGTTCGATCGAAATCGGAAGGTCAGGACAAGTGGTCCGAACATCTCAGTTCGCTCACGTTCGCTCAGCTTCGCTGCCAGGTGGGCCCGCCTTCATCGTCGTCTCCGACTCGGTTTCTTCTTCACCGAGTTGCCGCCGCTGCCGCCATTGAAGAACTTCAAAGCCCGTGCAACACCGGGACTTTCCTAACTAAAACCTTCTAGATTTCTTTGCCAAACTCAATCTTCTATCTTTTTGCGTCTGTATTTGCTCTCAATCGTTCCCTATTCGAACTCTATCTCTGAGATCTAACGAACCCGAAGAATTTCCAAATTGGGGATTTCCTATCTCGAGCCACCCGGGCCTTATAAAAGGCACACCTGGGATCACAAGAACACCCGCACCAAGAACCCTAGCTTAATTTCACCCCGAGAGCCTTAGCACTGCCGCAATAGGAGATTTGGGTTTCGGTCACCGAAACCCTAAAGTTTCAATTTCGCCGCTGTTAGTGTTGCATTGCTTCCGTGGAGTGCACCGTCGTGTTCCTCGTCATCAGAGCTACCTCCAGAGCCCTTCGTCGTCATCAGAGCATCGCTGGAGCCTTGATCCGATAATACCCGAGGAGTTTCACCGCTTCAAGCTCGCCGCTGACCACCATCGTCCACCTCTGCCACCCAGAGTTGGTTCTCTAGGTGCGCATTAGCCTCAGCTACCCGTTGCGACCATTCGCTGTCGACCAGGCACCACCATTCGCCGTTGTCATTGGATTCTGTGCGCCACCCTCGCCGGAGTCCACGTCGCTGCCCGCCCGCCACATGCTTGCGCAGTCGCGTGCGTGTGGCCGCGTCGTCAAGACGCACGCTGGCGCACCGCCACCAGATCCAATCGTTCGGTGGACTTAGTCCACCGTGAACCAGGTCACTGACATGTGGGCCCCACACATCAGTGATGTCTTTTTCCTTTATTTTCCGGTATTTTCAATTGAAAAATAATTCGGATTATTCTAAAAATAGGATTTCTTTTAAATTCAAACTTCCAAAGCCCATATCTTTTGCATCCGAACTCCGATTAAGCCCATTCAAATTTCTAAATTCATCTAAATTCAAGATCTAGTTATCTGAGATTTTTATTTAATTTTTGGAGTTTATTTTGCCTCTGTTATTTATTTGTTTTGTTTGTTTGCTTCGTTTGCGAGTAGACGTTGATACTTCGGGAAGATTTGAAGAAGAAGGAACGCCTCAAGAGCAAGATCAGTACCTAGACCTATTTCAGGGCAAGTTATACCTTTGATCATATTGAATCCCAATTTTCAAAAGTTATGTTGATTCAAATTATTGCATCTAATTTAAGTATTTATTTAAATGCTTTTGGGTTTAGTTATTAATCCAACTTGTTATATCCACCTTGTCTATTTTTTATGTCTTAATCTTTTGTCACCCTAGATTGGTTTATTTAGTTGGTATTATCGTAGCACCAACGTGGGTTGGTTAGATACGATTAGATTGCTTAGCCATGCTACGAGTCATCATCTCATGTGAGTTACAATTATAAACCTGACTAAGTGATTATGGAACTATGTGATAAAACTGTGTGTACTGTGTGCTATTACTCGTGATGATATGTGTTGCACTTAACCAACAGGGTGGAAAAAGATTTAGACTGAGGCAAGTGGTGGGTGAATTAGTGGACTCTGTGAATGGGAATGGTAATCTCCGTGGCATAGTTAGAAATTGGAAGTCTTGTCTTGGTCAATTAAGGACTTAACTTTGTGCGCCATTGAACTGGGCCTTTCGTACAACCACATGCCTGGCATAGAATGAGCCTAACTTAGTAGGTTACGGAGTCTTGACATTGATTACTCAGGTGTAGGTTAGGTACTCAATGATGGGTAGAGGTGTGCTACCAGGTAGTACATTGTGGGATGGTTCGTCGCTTCCCTGTCCAACAATGTATGTCGTACCAATCGCTGTGTATGGCTTGGTGTGACAGTTCGTAAGCACACTGGGAGTGTCAATGCTGAGATAAAGTTTCTGAAACGTTTTGTTATGATTAGTGCTTGCAACACTAGTTGTATCTTGTAGATAAAGTGTACAAACTCTGCAGAGTGTTAAATAAATCTATTCGAATAGCCGTGTCCGCGGTCATGGACATGCTCGGAGATTTCACACGAGGGGTGGATTTTCATAAAAACCTTAGGAAGGGAGCTATGTGATCTAAATCATATGGCTATGTGAATAACTTGTTTAGGCTATGTGTCTTTGTGAAATCAAACTGTTAAATTATTATTGTTATTCGTTTTACTTTATGCTATCAATCTATTATTCATATTCAAACCGTAAATATTGCATTTCTACAAAAGAACCACAGAAGCCATAACTTTAGAATAAGCCATCATGTATAAGTGCATTTCTGTGGTATAACTTGCGAGTACGGTTGTGTACTCATACTTGCTAAATCAAATCAACAGAAAAGGAGGAGTCATCGTGTGCTTTCGAGGAGGAGTTCATCGAAGGTGCTTGATCGTAGAGTCTTGATCCTAGTCGGTTGCCTGTGGTGAATTGATGGGATTCCGTTGAAGTTACCTGTTCCGTTGCTGTTTAATTCTCTGTTAGCCCTACGTGACTTAATAAATGTAAACTCGTCCATAAGGTCAAAACCCTTATTTGTTAATCAAAGTATCCGTTTATGCTATTAATCGCTTTGTGTGGATCGATATTCATCTATGTTGAAACTGTGTGCACTAGTGTGATCCTGGACTAGTGCATTATACACAGAGAGTCCAGAATTATATTTTTAGATCCCAACAGTAATCTGTTTTGAATAATCCATAAAGTTCCCTTTCCCCTCGCAAAAAAAGAGAGTAATTAGTATACACGTTTGGTGAAAAATGTTGCCTGCAACCAATTTTGCTAAAATGAAATCTATTTAATTTGGACCAGCTGGTACGCAGTAGTTGTTTTTGTCGACCAGTAGCGTTGTTCTCCTTTTCCTTTCCTATTATATTTGAAGAAACCATATATTCACCACACATGTCCGATTATTAGAGAAAAGTCGGAGTGAGCATTATTTAACAAAAGTTTTGAAATTTTCTTTAGCTTGCCGGTGACCCAATAATTCATTTGCACGTAGCATTTCTTTCATATTTTTTAACTCGCCAAAAGGCAAAGAAAAATCGCTTTCAGTGAGATTAATTCAACTTCTCAAAACTATTTCCAATGTACAGCATGCACCGCATTTTCATATAACAAACCGAAGAGAATGGGCATACATATCTAATAATACATATATTTCGTTTGGAAAAGTATTACTCCATCCATTCTCGAATAGAAGTCGTTTTAGAGTACGTGTATGTTGGAATTAATATAGACTAGGCCTAAATATTATATTATAATTAATTCCTGGTAAATCTCAAAGGCCCATGTGCATGTGCTAAACTGTTTCGCCCCACATGGACAGATGAAGGGGAATTACACCAGTTTATAAGGTGGAACATGGTAGCCCCTCTTGTGGAATTGGAGAGAGCCAACACGCGCGCGCTCGCTCACCTCGCCTCGCCGTGCCGTGCCGTGCGCAGACGTGTCAGGTGCGAGCGCGATTTTCTTTATCTATTCGAAAATCGAAACGCACCGACTCGTAACTGATGGCGAATCAATGGCAACCTCTGGTCTCTTTGTTTTTTGGCCATTAAAAAGGTTTCTGGCAACTGTTGGCCTTTGGTTTTTGGCAACTGTTGGCCTTTGGACTCTGAGTTTTTGGCTATAAAATGAACAGAGTTCTGCTTCTTCTGGTTGCTTCCACAATACAAAATTCCACAGTCTTTGTTGTTGTCTTTAGCGATCTCCATCCCGGCGAGGTGCGTGTACGGCCGCACCAGGAGAGCAGGCCTCCGGAACCCTCATCCTCGAAGGCTTGCACGAGCGAGGACGAATAAGGTTTTTGGGGAGCGTTCGCGCGTCATTGCCGCGCTACGCCTACATCAATCGCTGCGACTACAACCTTCGCTACGTTCTACACCAACGCGACGACTACTACCACTACGTCATGATGAACGCGCCTCATCAAGAATATCTCGATCATCTTCTTCTTCTACAGAATCTGGGTATGCCTATATCTCTCTTATTACTTAGTTTGCTTTACTATTTGTTGTTGTGATGAACGTTGAGATAGATATGCTAGTTTCTGTCTTTCTAGAAATTTGTATGCCTATAGTGTTCACACATACCTGCTTTCTATTTGTGAAAATAGCCAGAGTATTTTCCATATTTTATCTAGCTTATTTCTGGTTTAAAGTAATTTGAAAAATGCTTATGTACTCAACAGTGTAGTCAATATTTTAAACTTTGACCATTAATTCCTAGAAAAATAGTTTGATTTGTCACAAGAAAATTATATGAGTAGATTTCACTACTAGGGAAAACCTCATCACAGACGGTTCGAAACCGTCATCACAGACGGTTTTTGAACCGTCTGAATTTGTTCATCTATGATGATATGAGGTCATCACAGACGGTTTTTGAACCGTCTGTGAAAACTCATCACAGATGGTTAACAACAACCGCTCAGGAAAACGCCATCGCATGATTTCGTTCAACAAGAACAGCTTTGTGATATCATAGACGGTTCTTGTTTAGAACTGTCTGCGATGACGTTTTCACAGACGGTTCTTGTTCAGAACCGTCTATGATAGCCTTTTTTGTTGCAAAAAAAAAACGAAAACGGCTGCTAAAACTTCGGAGGCTGTTTTGAGGCCCTAAATGACCTTTTTTGGGGGGTTGTCACTTTGTCTGGAGTCTCCTGAGCCTTGCGAATGAATTTGATATGGATTTTCGGATTGAACTTTTTGTTAGCTTTCCAACGAGCCAAAGAACGTCGCAATCTGAGTTCTTATGCAAAAGTTATAGCGGTTTTACCGAACAGTGCTCGATCTATCATCTATATTTTTGCCTAAACCAAATAACTCAACATGAACTACACATGCACAGAGGGCCTCCAACAATAAACCACAGCATCACCCACATCACAGTAGCATCAACTCAATCCATTTACAGAGCACTAACACAAGCTCTCAGTAATCTACATCACAGAGCAAAGGGGGGAGTAGAGAGAGTGAGGTTGTGGGAGGCCGGGGCGACGAAGTGGAGGAGGCCGAGGGCGACGAGGTCGTGGGAGGCCAGTGACGACGAGGCCGGGGCGAGGTGGAGGAGGCCGGGGGCGACGGTTCGGAGGAGGCCGGTGACGATGAGGCCGGGCCGAGTTGGAGGAGGCCGCGGGCGACAAGCTTGGGGGAGGCCGGGGCACAAGGTGTGAGGAGGAGAGACGGCGTAGAGGAGGAGATGGAGGTATGAGACGGTGCAGGCATAAGGTTATATAAAGCGAGTTTCGGCAGCCCGCCCATTATGTCCAAATTTTCGCTTCGCCTAACAATCGAGATTTGGTTCTTGTTAAAACCGTCTGCGGATACGTAATTATCACAGACGGTTTGTAACTAGAACCGCTCGTGTTAATCACGCACGGTTGTTCTCAAGAACCGCTTGTAATAATAGTGATTATCACGATCGGTTTTTAATAGAACTGTCAGGAATCCTGCACAGTTCTATTAAAAAATCGCTCAGGATAGGTGTGTATCATGCATATTCATAATAAGAACCATCTGTGATGGGCTATACCCGGTCCCGATAGACCCAACACAGACGGTTCCTTTTGAACCGTCTGTGATGAGGCGTCTGTTATTGCATGTTTTGTAGTAGTGTTTGTCCTGATAATCACTTAGTCGCACACCTTTGGAAGTGTGTGAAGCGGACCTTATAAGCTGATTATCTCATGTAGGTCAAGTTGTACAACCTCTGCAGTGTTGGTGATATGCCCTAGAGGCAATCATAGAGATGATTGTATCACGTCTATGTTTATGAATTATAGAATAAATATTATTTGTTCTTTGAATGAATCATCAGTTATAAAGATTAACAAGTATGTAACTTGTTGGTGAAACTATTTAACTTATATGATGTCATTCTAAATGTATCTCTGGTCGGATGTCACTGGTTAGAACGCTAGTGACTTATCGACTAGCGCATCTATTGATTGATGGCCATGTTTCACTGGTCATGGATATAGAGATATCGAATCAATAATGTGAACACATGTTAGAGAACATCGTGTTGGATTGACCCACCTTGAGACACTATTGAGATTGTTATGATTTCATGTGTCATTAGTTGGTCTCAAGCAATGATGATGTATAATTCTTAGACCTAAGATCAGCATGGTTTCTTACATGCGTAATAGTACACTTTGGGGTTGCCAAACGTTACTCCGTAACTAGGTAGTTATAAAGATAGCTTTTAGGTATGCTATAAAACATACGGAGCGATATGACTGGTCGGATATGAGATTTGTCCCTCCTAACATAACAGGAGAGATATCTTTGGGCCCATCGATGTGGTCGGATAAAGAAAGTGCAGGACCATGTCACTAGTGGTCGAAGAGTCGACCACATGAAGTTATCCGACACTTGATCGAGAAAATATTGAACAGTCTATGTATTACATATTATCTCACCTGGAGTTCAACCAGATATCGTGAGGCAAAGGGAGAATACACAAACAGGCCATTCAGTTCGATCAGATACGGACTAGTCGTATGGAGATACGAGCTAGTCGTAGACTGATTGAACATGATCACTAACTATTCGTGAACTGGTCATAAGGAGTTACGAACTGGTCATGACTAAATATGAACTGATCGTATAGGGATACGAGCTGGTCGTAAGTGATAAGGAACTACTTATAGATCATATTGCATTAAGGTTCGTCCGATATAATTTATGTGTATTCGGGAATCGTTATGTCCTGCTAGAAACCGCTAACGACTAGTGGTCGAAAAAGAGTTTTCGAGTCACAATAGATTACACATGAACCTAATAGGTCACACACTTAACAGGTTGAAACAAACATGTTGAGATAGGATCCGCCATGGACTCTATATAAGGAGATGCACGAGGCTATTTGGACATATGAGACAGACGACAGAACGTGAGTTACTCCACCGAAATCCTAGCCGCCATCTTCTCGAGAGAGCCCTACCGTGCGAGTTGGTGCTAGCACACCAGCGTATGGTGTTCCATCCCTGAACATATGGATACCGTAGAGACGCTACTGCGGTTGCTGTTGGCCTTGAAAATGATCCATGACTTCGTAAGGAATGCGATTTGGTTGCTGGAGGAGACGATCGGCGACGAGGACGTTGGACGATCAACTACGACCACTACATCGACACGCTCAACGTTGGATCTGGGGTATCCAACTCTTCTTCTGCTGCGCGGTGCGTCTAGTGGTAACGATATATGATATCTTATTTGCATGGCTTCCTAGTTTTCGTGGTTGAATTTTTTGAATTGCATGAGTAAATTTTGGGAGCCCGGGAGCAGTTGAGACTCTTAGGTAGTTTTTCTGACAGCTAGAGCCCTTTCCTTTGAACCTTGACGGCTAGAGCCTTGATACTAGTGGTTGGTAGCTAGAACCTCCACTAGTGATATAATTAGTTTAATTATTGAAACTACTTTTTGTCAAATGTGCTTTATGAGAATTGTTGAAACTTAAAATATTGTTTGTGTAAAAGAACCATATAAGCCTAATTTATTAAAGCTAAGCATATGTATTTTTCCCAAGACTTGCGGAGTACTATATGTACTTACGTGTTACACTCAAATTAAATATCAGAAACCTTCAACGACGCTGAGGAGGACTACGACTACTTCGCATGTGGCTTTAATGAAGGGCACCAGGAGTATTGGGTTGCACTCCTCAGTCGAATACTGGTTGGCAATTTGATGGGTCACTACTCGGAGTTTATCATTTGCTCTTAACCCTGTTGTAAGATTCACGATCTTTTGACCTCTTTTGTAATAAATGGCCATAAGGCCAGTACTCGGTTATTTATTAATGTTATTTCGTGATTCGAACTTGTTATCAACGTTGTTTCCACTGTATGCACTAGCCACTAATTTGAGACTAATGCAGAAATACACAGAGAGGGTTTGGATTCAGAAATCCGATCTGGACAATCACCACTGGCACAAATGCATTGTCCGATCGAAAATCGACACTTTATGACAACCACTCTGTTGAACAAGAAGGGTATGGATTTTTTTTTAAAGCCAGGCATTTGATTTGAATGGTCGATTGGAAGATCAGACAACCCAAATTGCACGCGGACCTCCATGTGTAGATCGAGTTACAGCGGACAGTAGACAATCCCCGTCCAAACAGCACTTGTGCTGACCGTGTTCAAACCTAATTAAAATTCCAACCGAACCAATACGACCTTAACGCAATCTTATGCCCAAAGCTAACCTCGCGGTTGCCGCTGATGAGCAGCAGCCGCAGCCTAATTAATTAATCCACCGCGTGGCCACCGACCCTCACCCTCGCCGGAGGGGCTCGGGACCCATTGACTTGGCTGAGTGGAGGCGGCGCCACGTGCCGGTGTGGGGCCCGGCTGCCGGCCTCCGACAGGGACCCTGCCCTTTTGGCGCGTCTCAGTGCGCGCCACGTCCGCACCTCCGGTGGGCCCAGCTCGCTCTCCCACGTACCATGCGCTGAGCTGGGCAGTGGTGGTCACGAGTCGTGTACTCGTGTGTATGCGTTCCATGCGTTCTAGAACCCATGGCCTATGGGCTTTTGCTGTTTTCTATTCTTCTATCCTTATCGAGATAGGCAGTTTAACGTCTCTTTTAGGGTTTGTAGTCTTGAGATTGAGAGAGAGAGAGAGAGATATATATATATATATATATATATATATATATATATATATATATATATATATATATATATATATATCTTGAGATTGAGATGTGTGTGTGTGTGGATCCTTTCAGATCGTTCTCACTAAAAAACTTAAAAGTGTTTTTGAGCATAGTCGTGCCGAGTAGGCACCTCACTGTTCCAGTTTCCAGAACTACTAAATCGGAAATCATAATATGTTGTGCCTCTCGAACACCTCACAAATATGCCCGTAGTTTTACCCGTTGATTTGGGTACTTAGTGATAAATCTAATGGCTCGAGAAAACAATCAAGAAATTGACCGTATATAGGCTTTTACCGATTTTTTTTTGAAATAATATATTTTTCAAAAAAATTACAAAACTAAGTAGTCACCTTAAAAACTTACAAAAATAGGTCTATGTCGCCAGTTCATCTGGCGATAGGCTCTCGTCGTCAATTGAACTGGCGACAAGAACCCTGAGTAGTTGGGGGGAGGTTCATGTCGCTAGTTCAACTGGCGATAGTCATCTATAAATTTTTAAATATAGTAAATGAACTAAAAAAATTATGAATATTTTTTTGGAGACTCTCGATATAGAGTTCTTGCTTGTGTAATTTTTTCATAATTTTATCCATTATGAATTGGTCGCCAAAATTTATTTAAGTATATTGTTTGCAGAATTTTTAAATATACAAAATGAAGTCCCAAAATTATGAAATTTTCTGTGAACACTCCTTACATCGTATAATTGATTGTGAAATGTTTCCAAAATTTTATATGTTCTGAAATTGTCTCGCAAATTAAGGGTTTACACAATCAAGTACACTGTATCGGAAACCTAAATTCAAAATTTGTGAAACAATTTCATAATATAAAAAATTCTGAAAACATTACACAAACAATTACACTATGTAAGGAGGGTTCACAAAATATTTCATACTTTTTGGACCTTATTTTGTATATTTACAAATTCCTACAAATAGTATACTTAAATAAATGTTAGAGATAAATTCAGAACGGATAAAATTTTGAAAAACTACACAAGAAAGAACACTGTGTCGAGAGGCTCCACAAAATATTACGTAGTTTTTTTACTTCATTTGCTGTATTTAAAAAATTCCTAAATTCCTATCGCCAGTTGAACTAGCTTACGAGACCTCCCCAACCTGCTCAGGTCCCTGCTGTCAATTCAACTGGTGATAGGGGCCTGTCGCCAGATGAACTGGCGACAGAAACCTACACTACTACAAAAATGCTAATATCGACGCTTGATCACATACGCTTCATCGAAATCGCTCAGATAAACACAATCTCGAGCGGTTTTTTTTTGTTTACCGACCGCTCGTGTTATTTTCCATGCTAAAACCGCTCAGGAAGATGACATATCACAGATTTGTTCATGTTTAAAACCGCTCAGAAGTATCACAGGCAGTTCGACCAAAACCGCCTCATAAAACCGCCATGATATTTTTACATATCATACTTCACGATGGTTTTAAACATGAACCGTCTGTGATATTACTACATATCACAGGCGGTTTTTGTTGAAAACCGTCCGTGACAATTAACTCATCGCAGACAGTGCAGTGTACATAGCTCTCCAACAGAGTCTTCTTGATCTCCATCTCTGGCGCTATGGTAAACGCGGGAGATCTCCAAGCCCGGTGAGTCCATCGCCACTCCGTGCTCGGTTTGAGTATCGCCTCACCTCACTGAGCCCGCTCATGTGGTCCATTTTAGCTATTGTCGCCGAGGAGCTTACCGCCGTCGCCTCTGTTCTCCGACGACAAGCTGCCTTAGACCTTCACCGACTTCATTGAAACCTTCCTCGTGATCGAGATGAGCTACTGGAGCATAAGCATCCTTTAATTTGAGTAGTTTTAGGCGTTTACGCCGAAATCGCTAGTGAAGCCCATGGCATCGCCACGAGACATCACCGTCGGTTCGCCTCAGGCGACCTTAGGGCCCCGAGCCACGACTATTAGCAATGCGATGTCACCCTAAGCCCAATTTGAGCTTCAAATCCTACTGTTTTTAATCATTTAGTTAATAAACTAACAAGTCTATGACATGTGAGACTGCCATAGATTTTATAAATAAAATCATGAAATAAAAAATGAGTCACTAATAAGTAGGGCCCACATCTAAGTTAATAAAATCAGGAAAAATGAAAAAAAAAAAAAAGTCACCTTTAGCTCAGAGAAAAATACGCTTTCTCTGTTGATGAGGCCATCCCTACGACACCTTCTTCTCCTCCACCTAATGCTCATGATATACGCCTCGAGTTGCCGACAGGACCAATAACAAGAGCACGTGCCAAGAAACTACAAACTCAGGTGAACTTGCTCCTTAATAAACATGTCATTGATTTTAATGAGCATTTTATATTACCTAAAAATAGTGTTTTGCTTATGCTCAGTTTTAAGATTCAACGATAGACGGCGATCAAGGATATGCGGCCGTCATCCAAAGAAGGCCATCAAATGAGGAGGTCAAGGCACTAGCTTATGGCCTATTCGGCCAAAGAGAAGAGGGCCAATGTCCATACAGCCAAGCGAGGGATCAAGGCCCAAGCAATCAAGTACAAAGCCCATATGGAAGAACCAGGAAGGAAGCCCAAGTTTGCGGCATGACGACAATCGGCCGTGAACAAGAATCGCTTATGAGTGCGGCCATGAACAATGAATCGTCTTGCGATGGCGCCCATGAACCGTGCGTGTGAACAGTAAACGCGCGTATGAATAGTACCACATGGAAAATTAGTACCGAATAGTTCTTAGGTTGAGACTATATATTGAGGGGTAGACCCCCATTGTAAAGCAGACCACGTTTATGCAAAAGAATAGAACACAAGTTATTGCTTGTTCTTTCATAACAGAGTTCATGCGAGGACTTCTGAGAGAGAATTAGGCGATCAATTGTTCGTTCTACATTTCAAGGTCAAGTTTGCTTTTCCGCTGGGAATTGAGGGCTTGGCGATCTCCACTCGTGGTCTAGCGGCGATCATCTTGGTGCGTGTTGGCGAATATCCATAGAGTACAAGTCCGTAATCGGGCGCGCGCGGTGTACAATCGAGCGTGTTCATCGTCAAGCGCTATTTATCTACGGTTCTACTCGAGAAGATCGAGCCACCCAGTATCATCGTGGTATCGATTCCGTGCCACTCGATAGAATCTCTCTTTACCCGTAATTTAGTAGTTTATTTTTCTCGTCTATACACCAAAAAGCCACAAAAAATATATCGCTTTTCGCCATAGTTTAAATCAGTATTTTTAGTGCGTTTTGTTGGGTCTTAATCCACTTGTTCATCGTGTTTAGTTGTCTTTGGTCATGTTCCGCTTAAGTCACTTTTTGTTTTCCCTTGTTACGTGCAATTTTGCTTCACATATATCAACTCGATTGCACGATAGTTGATGGTTAGCGAGCTCCACATCTTTGCGATATCTTTTTTCCCCTATTGAGACTAGTTTGTTGTTATGCTCGAGGGACTGCTCGTAGGTTTAAGTGTGCGCACGGTATGGTACATTCATTTTTGCTCCTGTTTGATATAGTTGCTGTTCGGCCTTGAGTTGTAAAAAAAAAAATCAGCAAGTTGCTTCTTTGCCGTGAGTGATTAGTACTTGACCGTGAGTTCACAAAGCAAAAAAAAAAACAAGTGAAGTTACTGTTCACGTGCTGCGCACTGTTCACATGCGGTAGTAGCCGTAGTGCTGCCGTGAGTTCCAAAAAAAAAAAGAAGACTATTTAGTAGTTGCCCGTGAAAAAAAAGGAAAGGAAAAAAAATTCGGCCAAAGTGTTAAATTCTATTGTTGGAGCATTGTTTTATTTTTGTATCCGATACTGTTCGCATACCATAATTTTGAGCAATCTTGTGCCCTCATATACAACTTTTGAGCACTAGCTAGCGTCTCTCCTTGAATCAAGGTAATACTGACGTTCGCCTCCATACAACATTGTTCTTTGATCGCTCATTCATTTGATTGCAATAGTCCCATTATCGTTGCGTGTGTGTTTGTCTACTCCTCACTTATATTTATCGATCGGACTTAGGCATTGTGAGTCTCGTTTGGATTGCTACCTAGCTCGACAATCTTTAAATTCTAAATTTGTTAGGTTGTTTTCCTCACCTAGCTCCACCAAAAACATTATTGTCATGTATTGACTGTTGCTCTTGATATTCGCTCGCACAATCTTGGTTGGTCGTCGTTGCTACGAGCGTAAGTTTTTGCTGCTCTTAATTTACTTCGGAACGGTACAACTTGCTTTGTTTCAGAATAGTAGTTGAGAGATTCCTACTTATTTTCCATATATATTGTCACTTGGTATTTTTGCTACTGTAACAATGTCAGCAAGCGAGTAAGACAAGGACCTGGATGACAACCTTATTGATCCGGTCACCAAGATGTCCTTCCATACACTTCATGCCATGCTTCGAGATGAGTTTCGGACTGAGGTCAACCTGGTGCGCTGCAACCTTGGGCGTGTCCAACACAACTTGGACGGCTTTGGGGACGAGTTCCGTGTCTGTCCGTGACCGCTGACGACAACCACAAGGTATCGCCGACGCTATTGCCAAGCTCACCGCTTCAATGCACTGGGTACACGTGGCGACTGCGGGAGTGTGCACCTCCGTGATGAGCCGCGCGACGAGACGGATCTTGAAGCTGCCACTAGACGGCAAAGGCGAGGATGAACCATGCCAAGGACAACTCGACGAACATGCGCGTGTACGCCAGGCGGCACAACATCGCCGTGCTATTGCTGAGGTCGCGGTGCGTCCCCTTGCACAAGGGCGCGGCCGTGGCAACGCCGCTGGAGGAGGCGGCGCCCACTGGGGCGCCAACGATGGCGTCTACGATAGCGCCTATGGAGGCCCGCACGATGACGCCTATGGGGGTGCCTACTATGGTGCCTATGGAGGAGGCCGTGGCAACCGCCACACTAACAATGACGGCGACGAGTCCGTGTTTGACGACTATTTACCGCACCGTCCACATAATCAGTATACACGCAATCGTCGACACGATGATGACGCCAATGATCTAGTTGCAAAGCCTAAGTTCACGATGTCGTCCTTTGAGGGTACTACAGAGGTGGAGGTTTATCTTGCATGGGAACTGAAAGTTTATAAGCTATTTCGCATGAACCGCTATTCTGATCAGCGCAAGTTGGATCTTGCCGTCGCTGCTTTGGATGGATATGCTGCTACATGGTAGGAGCGCTGTGTGCAACAGCGTATAGAGCGACATGAGCCACGTGTTGTTACATGGGACAAGCTGAAGCGACAGATGCGCGCGCGCTTTGTACCTACACATTACAAGCGTTTGCTGCATGAGAAGCTGATTGGGTTGCAACAGGGGTTAAAATCAGTTGATGAGTATTATAAAGAGATGGAGCAGATTATCATACATGCTGATGTGCGTGAGAATGAGGAACAAGCGATGGCCCACTTTCTTGCTGGGATGAATTATGCTATTCGGCGGATTGTTCATCATCATCAATACAACAATATGGTTGAGTTGATGCATCAGGCACGTGAGGCTGAGAAGCAGGTAATTGAAGATGCTAAGTATGCTGCATGACAACATTATTCTGCGAGCACGACACCTCCGTATAGCACGGGACAGCCAGTCAAGCCCGCTCCATCCGGGGGCAATTCAACGACACGTAGTTCAGCACAGAGGAAGACAGATAGTACGCCGCCACCGGTGCGCGCTACTAGCATAGCATCTTTGATGGGTTCTACAGGCCGTTCACGTGATGTGACATGCTACAAGTGCAAGGGAGTTGGTCATTTTCAGAAAGATTGCCCGAATAATAAAGTTATGATACTTACTGATGATGAGTATATTTTAGCTAGTGATGAGGACGATACCACTCCATTTGCTGATTTTGCAAAGGATCCTATAGAGGGTGAGAGATTGGAATGTAGGCCAGGGTCGCCAGATGGAGAGCATATGCTAGTGTGCACATCTCGTTTACTTAGCGTGTCACAGAGTCAGTCTACCGCACAACAGTGCAATTTGTTTCAGTCATGGGCGACAGTTGGTGGTAAAGTGTGCAAAGTCATAATTGATGGAGGAAGTTGTCATAATCTGGCCAGCAAGGAGATGTGCACAAAATTGGGCTTAAAATACTTACCGTATCCTCATCCTTATCATGTGTAGTGGTTGAGCGATGTGGGCGAGGTGGAAGTTAGTCATATAGTGAAGGTGCACTTCAAGATTGACAAGTATGAGGATACCATTGTTTGCGATGTGGTGCCCATGTCAGTTTGTCACTTGCTGTTGGGGCGCCCATGGCAATTTGATCGCCATGTTTATCATGATGGGCATACAAACTGCTACAAGTTTAAGTAGAGCGCACAGATGTGATTTTGTATCCTCTTACAAGCGAGAGATAGTTAATGCTGATAAGAAGAAAGTTGAGGTGAAAGTTGAGAGTACACTAAACAGAGCGATTCCACCTTCGGTGAGTGAGAGCCACAAGCCAAAATTGAGCAATAAAAAGAAAAGTAAGGGAGAGAAAAGTTTACTAATGTTAGCCACCAAATCAGAGAAGAGAGCTTTTTGTGAGAATCCCAATTTGGTGCACTTTGTACTTTTGTACAAAGATGCATTGCTTTCGACTGATAACTTGACGTCTCTTCCTAGTTGTGTCTCTCATGTTTTGCCGGAAATTATCGACGTCTTTCCGGAGGAAGTGGCCGCTGGTTTGCCACCAATCTGCGGGATAAAGCATCACATTGATTTTATTCCGGGAGTGATGCTGCCAACCCGATCACACTTTCCGGATCGAGGCAAATTGAAATTGCTGCCACAAGGAGATGGACCTTTCAAAGTGCTTGAGCGGATTAATGATAATGCATACAAAATCGAGCTTCCAGGCGATGGCTATGGCGTGAGCTCGACATTCAACTTTGCTGATTTATCGCCGCTCTTCGGTGCTGATGATCTAGCGTCGAGGACGACGCCTTTTCAAGAGGGGGAGGATGATGAGGGCATCCCTACGACACCTTCTTCTCCTCCACCTAATGCTCATGATATACGCTTTGAGTTGCCGACAAGACCAATAACAAGAGCACGTGCCAAGAAACTACAAACTCAGGTGAACTTGCTCCTTAATGAACATGTCATTGATTTTAATGAGCATTTTATACTACTTAAAAACAGTGTTTTGTTTATGCTCAGTTTTAAAGATTCAGCGATAGACGGCGATCAAGGATATGCAGCCGTTATCCAAAGAAGGCCATCAAATGAGGAGGTCAAGGCGCTGGCCTATGGCCCATTCGGCCAAAGATGAGAGGGCCAATATCCATACGGCCAAGCGAGGGATCAATGCCCAAGCAGTCAAGTACAAAGCCCATATGGAGGAACCAGGAAGGAAGCCCAAGTCCGCGGCGCGAACAGCAATCGGGCCGTGAACAGTAGCCATGCTATAGTGCCGGCCATGATCGATAATCGTATACAAGAACGGTCCATGGACGATGCGTGAACGAAGAAATGCGCGTATGAATAGTACCACATGGAAAATTAGTACCGACTAGTTCTTAGGTCGAGACTATATATTGAGGGTAGACCCGTTGTAAAGCGAGACCACGCTTATGCAAAAGAATAGAATACAAGTTATTGCTTGTTCTTTTATAACAGTTCATCGCGAGGACTTCGAGAGAATTAGGCGATCAATTGTTCGCTCGCATTTCAAGATCAAGTTTGCTTTTCCGCTGGGAATTGAGGGCTTGACGATCTCCGCCAGGTCTAGCGGCGATCATCCCGTGCGTGTTGGTGAATATCCATAGAGCCGCAAGTCCGCAGACCGGGCGCGTGGTGTACAATCGAAGCGGTGTTCGCCGCTCAGCGCTATTTATCTACGGTTCTACTCGAGAAGATTGGGCCACCCCGTATCATCTGTTGGAAAGTGTAATTAAGCCTCAACAAATACGCTTTCGAAGTCACCCTTTTATTTAATTCCAGGGTTTTCAATACGAACCGTGTGATGGACTGAAGTTGGATGTACGCTGAGAACCGTGGGAGTGAAGAGTACATTAATGGCGTGTCTGCTTTTACAGGAGCTGCCAAGAGGATATGTTGAATAAGGGGGTGGAATATATGTAATGTCCATGCATTGACTGCGAGAATCTGAAGATGTTTAAGAACCGAGCGTAGATCGAAGCACACTTGATTCGAAGGGGTTTCAAAAAGGGTTATACACATTGAACCAGTCATGGTGAAGAGCATATTATATAGGAAGTCAACGATATGCCACCGGATGATGTCGATTGTGGTTCCGATTCGGATAGGCTGCATGATGACAATCTAGATCAAATGCTTCGCGATGCAAAAGGGAACTATGATGAGAGGGAGTATGTTAAATTCCGGGGCTAGATGGAGGACTCGGAGAAACCTTTGTTCCCGAGTTGCAAGCTGGAATACACAAGGTTGTCATCCGTGCTTGAACTGCTGAAATTAAAGGCAAGCAACGGTTGGTCCGACAAGAGTTTCACGGGGCTGTTAGGTATCTTAGCGGACATGCTTCTAGAGGGAAACGAGTTGTCTAAAACCACCTACAAAGCCAAGAAGGTTCTTTGTCCATTGAGAATGGAAGTAGAAAGAATACATACATGTCCGAACGACTGTATCCTCTACCGTAACGAGTATACAAACATGCATGTATGTCTAGTGTGCAATGCATCCCGATACAAGCGTAAGAATCAATCAGATGATGATGAGGAAATCGAGGTGAAGAAATGACCTCCTACTAAGGTGGCATGGTATCTTCCTGTAATTCCTCGTTTGAAGAGGTTTTTTGCGAACCCAAAGAATGCAAAACTGCTGCATTGACACTCAGAGGAGCGTAAGAATGACGGAAAGCTAAGACACCCTGCTGATTCCGCCCAATGGAGAAACATCGATAGGAGGTTTGCAGACTTCAGTGCGGAATCGAGGAATATAAGATTTGGATTGAGTATAGATGGAATGAATCCTTTCGGTAACATGAGCAGCCGACATAGCACTTGGCCCGTGATGCTTTGTATCTACAACCTTCCTCCTTGGTTGTGTATGAAGCGGAAGTATATTTTGTCAGTCGATACTTAACCAAGGGCGAAGTAACACAGGAATGATATTGATGTGTACCTAGCACCATTGATGGAAGATCTAAAAATATTGTGGATTGAGGGGTGCAGTATGGGATGCATACAAACGAGAGAACTTCACTTTACGCTCCTTGTTGTTCGCACCATAAATGATTATCCCGCCTTGCTAAACCTGTCGGGCCGAGTACAAAAGAGGCCAAAGCCTCGACTCACTTTGCTAGATGATACCGAGAGTGTGTGGTCAATCACTCAAGCCAAACCGTGTACATGCATCATCGTAGGTTCCTTCGGAGGGCTCACCCATACCGTGGGATGAAGAAACAATTCAACGGAGAGAAGGAGGACAGTTCAGCTCCAAGGCATTTAAGCGGAAAAAGATGTCTATGATATGGTTATGGATTTAGATGTTGTGCTCAGAAAGGGACATAAATCGAGGACCCGTGAGAAGAACATCTGGAAGAAGATATCAATATTTTGGGACTTACCTTATTAGGAGCACTGAAGTCCTTTGCATCGACGACGCCATGCATGTAGAGAAGAATGTATGTGACAGCTTGATTGGTCTCTTACTGAACATTCGTGACAAAACAAAGGATGGTATCAACGCACATCTTGACTTGGTTGATATGGACATCAGACCTGAGTTAGCACCAACAAAGACCGATAAAGGATGAACGTACCTCCCCCCTGCTTGTTACACTCTGTCCAAGGCTGAGAGAACTAAACTATGCTAATACTTGCATAGTGTGAAATTTCCGTCCGGTTACTCCGCCAACATGAAGAAACTTGTTTCGATTGAAGATTTGAAGTTAATTAGCATGAAGTCTCATTATTGTCATGTGCTGATGACACAAATCCTCCCTGTTGCAATTAGAAGTATTTTGCCGATCAAGATTCGAGAGACAATCATGAGGCTATGTTATTTCTTTAACACAATTGCTCAGAAGGTCATCGATCCCGACGGACTAGATGCTCTGCAGGACGAGGTGGTGACGACTCTATGTGATCTTGAGATGTATTTCCCTCCGCCGTTCTTCGATATCATGGTCCATCTCATTGTTCACATTGTGAGGGAGATAAAGATATGTGGGCCCGTGTTTCTACGTAGCATGTACCTGTTTGAAAGGTTCATGGGAATTCTCAAGTCCTATGTACGGAATCGATCTTGGCTGGAGGGCAGCATCGTCGAAGGTTATGCAACCAAAGAGGTTATTGAGTTCTACGTCGATTACATGGCTCAGGTCAAACCGATAGGTGTGCCTCGATCTCGCCATAAGGGGAGGCTCAAGGGTATTGGGACCATCGGAAGGAAAGCAATCACTCCAGATATGGATGCGTATGCTCAAGCCCATTTCACGGTCTTGCAACACATGACCGAAGTGTCCTCATATATCGACCAAAGACAAGGACGTGCTTGACAATGTAATCCGAGCGGCCGGATGTTTGGATCACGAGACAACACAACAGTCGATTCAACCAATGGTTGAAGGAGCGACTCGCTAGGAGCTCATCAAGTGATATGCTGACATGGTTGGCAAAAGGGCCAACATTTATAGTTGTGACATGGCGAGGATATGACATAAATGGGTATACATTCTATATGCAGGCTCAGGATATGAAGAGCACTAACAAGAACAGCGGTGTCCGCATAGATGCATTCAGCACCGATGGGCTGAGGAGCTCCTACTATGGGCAAATAGAGGAGATATGGGAGCTCGACTACGTGCTTTTCAAGATCCCCTTATTTCGGTGCCGTTGGGTCCATCTTCCACAGGTGAAGGTCAACAAGTACGGCATCACTACCATGGACCTCGAACGTGTCGGATACAAAGACGAACCATTCGTACTCGCTAACCAAGTTGTTCAAGTCTTCTATGTAACCGACCAAGCAAATAAGAAGCGCCACATAGTTCTTCATGGAAAAATGAGGATTGTAGGAGTTGAGGATGTAGTGGACGAGGAAGAATACAATCAATTTGACGAGTTGCCTCCTTTCGAAAATGGCCTGATCGAGGAAGAACAATGTGACGAAACTAGCTACATACGCGTCGATCATCATGAGGGGATAATTTTTAAATATTAATTGAACAATGTGTATGTTCTGATGAATGGTTAATTTTAGTTCATTTGAGTTAATTGATTTGTACTATGAAATGGATGTGCTTGTTTCTGAAATGAATGTGAATTGGATGTATATACATGTACTTGTTGTGTTTTTTGCTTGTTTCAGAGGGCATGGCTAGCATTCCCTGAGGCTAGCCAATAAACAGAACTAGATTAACCAATACAAAATAATATCACAGACGGTTTCATCTACAAACCGTCTGTGATTATATATCACAGACGGTTCCTTGGTAAAAACCGTCTGTGATACATGATATCACAGATGGTTGTTGATTGGAACCGTCTGTGATACATCATATATCATAGACGGTTGTTTATTGGAACCGTCTGTGATACATAACATATCACAGACGGTTCCTTGGTAAAAACCGTTTGTGATATCATAGACGGCTGTTGCTTGGAACCGTCTGTGATACATCACATATCACAGACGGTTCTACTTTAGAACCGTCTGTGATGTCCATCTCTATTTATATTCGGACTCTAGGGTTTGCCCGCACCCCCCACTCAAACGATTAAGTTTCTCAACTCCTCCCTCCTCCCCCGAGTCCGTCGCCGCCGTCCTCAATGCCGCCTCCTCCTCGAGCCCGGCGCGACTCCTCCCCCAAGCCCGTCGACGCCGTCCTCAACGCCGCCTCCTCCTCGAGCCCAGCGCGACTCCTCTCCCGAGCTCGTCGACGCTGCCCTCGATGCCGCCTCCTCGAGGCCCGACGCGAACTCCTCCCAGAGCCTGGCGACGCTGTCCTCGACGCCGTCTCCTCCTCGAGCCCGGCGAGACTCCTCCCCCGAGCCCGGCGACGTCGTCCTCGACGCCGCCTCCTCCTCGAGCCCAGCGCGACTCCTCCCCCGAGCCTAGTGACAACATCGAGGACTCCTCCCCCGAGCCTGGCGACGCCGTCCTCGACGCCACCTCCTCCTCGAGCCGTAGCGATTCCTCCCCCGAGCCGGCGATGCCGTCCTCGACGCCGCCTCCTCCTCGAGCCCGTGCGACTCCTCCCCGAGCCCAGCCGACGTTGTCCTCGACGCCGCCTCCTCCTCGAGCCAAGGCCTCCTCCCCTGCCAAGGCGGCTCCCTTCAGTCTTGCTGCTGCTCGGTACTACTCACCTTGTCCTTCTCCTCGATGCCCAAAGGTAACCAATGCCGAGTTGCCGACCCCAACGCCCTTTCCCTCACTCTTTCTATCAATAATCTGTATGAGGTGTTGTATTTGTTATAGTCAGTGATTCATATGGTATTTGTTTTGATACTGCTACTGAAATATATTGCAATGTGGTGCGGTGGGCTTGAGATGAATGCTCTGTGATGATAATAGTATTGTACTGAAATTGTTTTGATAATCGGGTTTGAACTTGAGCTCTAATTGGAATGCTTACTCTACATCTGAGAGCAATATCAAAATGTTAAATCTTAGCTTTATGCTGATTTCATTTGTTCACATGATGTTTGTGTTGATCATATTATTCCTTTTAAATGACTTGGAGGATTTACATGTTTATGTCAATTACGTCATTGTATTGGTCCTAATTTCTTCCCTACATATCCCAATTATTATTAATTGGTGTGTATACCCATACACATAGAGATCGAATCTTATGATAATATGTTCATGCATGTCAGAACTTCTATTTCTTGTGAAGATGTCTTCCGCTCATTCTTCGTCATCGCCACCTCATGTGTCTGATGCACCGTCCTCTGGAATATCCAAGCGCGGTAGAAGAAGAGGAATATCGAAAAGGCTGCGGGCGATTTACCATCACGAGGTCGATCGATCAGGACCCTATCAATCCTCGCCGAAAGCGGCGTCCGTGATTCGGAGAATGGTTAGAATAGTTGCACAGGAACAGGTCAACATCACCTACGATTCGTGGAAGGAGTTGACCAAAGAACAGAAAGGTCAGCTGCTGATGGATATTTTTCGATCGTTCGAGGTCCCGGAACAACACCAGGACTCCGTGCGACGACACGTATTGCTACAGGCGTGTAAAGCGTGGAAGAACTTCAAGAGCACGCTTGTCAAGAACTACGTAGAGAAGGATCTGAGGCCCTTCCACAAGTATCCGTTCTTGGAAGAGTGCTGGGCCGAGTTTATGGAGAAGAAGACGATAGATGAATTTAGGAGTAAAAGTGCGGCACACGCGACCCTCCAAGCAAAAAACAAGCACCCCCATAGACTCGGCACCACTGGGTATGTGGGTAAAATCCTGATATGGAGGGATCAGGACCAGCAGGCAAACCGTTCGAATGTCTCCCCGCCATTTGCCGAGATCACTGATGAGCGCTGGCAAATCGGTTAATGGGAGGATATGTACCTCGCTCTCGGGAAATCTCCTTTCCAAACCTCGCAGACCAGGAAGTGTCCCAACGCCTGGTAAGATACGAACTACCTAGTTTGTAATTACTCCATAACTTCATAGGAAGTGAAATGACATGTTGGGCTATTGCAGGTAACGCTGAGTGCACAATCTTCCCAAGGCTCGTTCCAGGCAGACATGGAGAGAGATATACTCTCCGCGGCCCTGGGAAACAATGAGCACCCGGTCTTTATGTTCCATGGAAAGATTGGTTCCGAGCGGACTCTGAATCGTACCGGAGTAGGAAGAGAGCTAAAACCGAGCGCGATGCAAAGCTACGAGAGAAGATTCGTGAATCCCTCAAAGATGAGATCACTGAATCCCTCAGAGATGAGATCGAGGATCGCGTCAGAGCTGCAACGCAACGACAGCTGGAGAGCTTTGAGGAAAGGCTTAGGGAAGTTCGGTTGCAAGTCCCAAATCGCTTGCAAGCCCTACCTCTCTCGTGCTAGCCACCCCCAAACTTTCGAGTAGCTACGCGTCAACCCTAACCCAACCCCAATAGGCGGCATTTACGATTTCATCGATGACATCCGTAATAATTATTATCTCCGGAATGCTCGATTCATTGATAGGCCTGTTGGAGTAGCTAATTTTGTATCGTTATATAGGTGGCTACGAAGTGCAAGCTCCAAGTGAGATCTGCCTCTGTTGCCCTAGATGCTGTTTGGGGCCAGTTGTATCCATCCGATGTCGGGGCTTTGGTGCACGGTGTAAATCTAACGCCGGGTTTCATAAAAGTGAATGTGGACGGTGTTTGTGCCAATTTCGCGACCGTCCCACTGCATATTCCCCCAAACGACAAGGTTATGACTCTAGAGCAAGCCGTTGGAACATTCATCCAGTGGCCCAAGAGGGACATCTGCCTAGAGCTACCTGCTCCGGTGTCAACTTCACGGGAATGTCCTGCAACGGTGTTAAGTCCACAGGAGCTGACTGCACCGGAGCTACCTGCACCGAAGCGGCAAGGGCTCGGTTCATCAGATGCATCTACACCTCGTGCTCAGTCGACTCTTGTGAAGTCGACCTCTACAAAACGAGGCGGCAAGGGCAAATCGAAGATGGTCGACTCCTGTTCTGATATCCCCTTCTTGCTGTTGGCCCGAAAATTCGTGCTAGGCGAGCTGTTGGTCGAGACGTTAGACAACCCTACCCTAGGATCGGCTTGTATGACATTGCATACATGGTACATGGAACAAGCCAACAAGACGGATGAACAACGACGCTCGGGTGTCACCGTCAATTTCAAGAAGGAACATTTTAACTACGAGGCTCAGGACTGTGTCTTCATGGTGACCTTCGAGGACTTGTCCTGTCTCTTCAACCTCGACTCCCTCGACGTCTCACTCATGCGATGCTGGACACTGTAAGTGTGTACAATCACGGTCAATGTTCGTGTAATACCGATAAATGTTATATATAACTCCTTGCTTTTGTATATAGATACATGATGTCTGAAGCCGAATTAAGGAATTCACCGGTAGGTTTCCTCGACCTACACATGGTCTCCGAGCAAACCATCAAGGAGAATTCAAAATTCGTCGAGGATTACGTTAAAGAGTTTTTGCTGGCTCGCCGCAACAAGGAATACATTCTTTTGCTCTACAACCAGGAGTAAGTGTTGCACTACTGGCTATACTTGTTGATTTGTACTTTATAAGCAACACGAAGTTAGGTTTAATGACCATAGTGACATACCTATGTAGGTTCCACTGGATTCTAATTGTAATTATATCAAAACGGAACTACGTAATATACCTAGATTCTCTACAAAGGTCCACTCACAACTTCACAGTTCTCCGGAATTTAATCAACAGGTAAAGACATTTCCTTTATATAAACTCTATTGTAGTCTTTCCTTTCTTTGCAATGGCTAAGACTAACTTCTTAGAATCACGTAGGTCGTTCGGCGTGTTCTATGCTAAAGGAGGAAAATCCAGGGGAAGGACTCTGCGACACGATCTAACATTCCTAGTACTTGCTAGCTAGTACACATTAATCCTATATAACACTTCGTAGTAATGCCTCTTGAAATAACCAATTCTATTTTTACAAGAAACACGGTAATTGCCGCCTCGCAACCTCTGTGGATACTATGTTTGCCACAACATGGAACTACTCATCGGTTCCGTGATCACCAATGATCCTCAAGTTTGTCAATTTGCAACAATTATTTCATACTTACCAATTTATATAAGCACGAATTTAATCTTCCTAGCGACAGGTTGCAACCATCGACAAAACTGCGTTGGAACGGAGCCAGCTCATAAAAATTCGATCACACTTTGCGTCATTCTTGAACAGTCAGGTCATAAATCCAGATAGAAAATTCCACAATGTAGATTGAACTTGATTGGGATAAGATTGAATTTAATGGTACATGTGTGTAAATATACATTAATGGTTAATTTTAGTTAATTGATTTGTGAATTGGATGTGCTTGTTTCTGAAATAAATACGAATTGGATGTGCTTGCTTCTGAAATGAATGCTAATTGGATGTGCTTGCTTCAAATGAATGTGAATTGGATGTATACAACTTAATGTTGTGTTTCACTTGTTTGAGGGTATGGCTAGCATTTCTGAGGCTAGCCAATAAACAGAAATAGATTTAGCAATACAAAAGAATATCACAGATGGTTCCTTAGGACATACCGTCTGTGATGCATCATCTATCACAGACGGTTACATCTAAAAACCGTTTGTGATAGTCGACTATCACAGACGGTTTCATCTACAAACCGTCTGTGATAGTAGATTATCACAGACGATTTTGAGTTAATAACTGTCTGTGATAGTATGTATTATAGACAGTTCGAAAACCGTCTGTAATGACCTTATGTCATTATTGACCCATAAACTCATACGGCTCACGAAACCGTTTGTGATGATATTTTTGAACCGTCTGTGAAGGCCTTTTCTGTAGTAGTGTTATTTTTGTAATTTTTTAGGGTGACCACCTAGTTTTGTAAAAACAAAATTTAAAAAATATTATTTCTAAAATTTTTTTGGCTTTTACTACCGTAGTTAAATCTACAAGCCAACAGTAAAATAGCCTAGTAGTGACACATCTTATCTCTCTGACTGATAAACGGAGTTCAATTCTCACTAATCCCAGGTTGTATGAGTTATGTGTGTGGATTTTCCGGGATTTACACCCGTGACCAATGAGCCACAAGGACAGAACAACCACTCGATGTTAACAGCCTTTTCTATTTCATACCAAACCGGCAATTCTCTGAGCCTCGCAAGCTACAGGTTCCGCAAATCCGCAATACACTGTATAGTCCACGCTAATTAAGCCACTAACTAGAATACATAGCTAGCTACCAACAGGCAACAAAAATTTAGAATCAGTAGAGTGACCGTATAATATATCTATCCTATCCTCTGCCGTCTGCATCTTCTAATCGTTGTTACAACTAAGGATCAAAAAACCATTACCAGACAAAATCCGGTTCGAAGTCCGATAACGATTAGCGGCTGGTAATCGAAAATCCTGTGAAAAATAGGAGAAAATTCATAAACCGAATTTTGAACTCTAGTTTCTGGATACGGTTACTGGGCGGTAATCGTAAAAACCGGTCAGAAAAAACGGCAAAAATTTTGAATTAACAAATTTTGAATTAGAAAATATTTAATGAAGCGCATATTTAGCTCATACAATACGTAATCTAGCATAAAAATAGGTCTAAACCAACCTAAAAAGTGATAACAGAAGTTAAAAATTCAAAATTCTCGGTCGGTTACTGTTCACTCAGGGCGCAAGCAGGACAAGATGCAGCTACCTGCAACTTGCTCGCACCGGCTGCTTGATTTTAAGTGGACAAATGCGGCAGCCCGCCTACCGTTATGTGGGCATAAGCGGCGGACACTAGCCCGCAACTACATAGTAGTGAAAAATACAAGCTGCCTTTGATCTTTCCAGTTTCACCCATGCATCAACCGTTGAGAAGCCTCATCCCTGAGAATACTCCTTTGCAGATTCTGATGCACACACGCTCCCAGATCGGAGCCAAGCCTAGGTCACCCGCCATCTCTTGCTCAATAACTACCTCGGTCCGGTTGCAGACCAGTAGCTTAATGAGGCCAAAATCCCTGTACTCGAACAGCACGGCAAGCCGATTCTCGACATGTTTGTCGTCACCCTGACCGGCAACTATCTCCAAGATCTCCTCGGAATGCCTGGGATATCTTCCCCTGGAATCCTGCGGCCGTCGAGGTTGCAATAAAATCCCCACCATGGCGGGCTCGGGCTGGCCATCGATCGATCTGTCTCACCGTCCGCTCCTGCGACTGTGAGGTGGAAACCACCACACCAACGGCTCGAACAGATCAATGGAGTCCAAGTTCCCGTTGTCGAGAGGGTGGGTGCTCTATCGGGGAGGTGCTGATTTTGATTGGATTCGGAATCGAACGAGATGGGGAAGTTCCCTCATCAAAACTGGAGGGGTGAAGCAGTGAAGCCCCACCGATCGATTGTCGCGTAAAGTCGTGTCGGCGGTGTCGTCGAGGAATCGAGTCGCAGGGCGAAGCAGCGAAGCCCAAAGGGGTACTAGGAATCTGGATAGCCGGATAGGGTATTAGGGCTATAGTTAATTGGTGATAAGATGTGGGCTACGCGGGCTAAATTGCGAACTATATGTGTTGCCACTTAAGTCCACTTAAAAGAGAAGCTAACTTACGAGAGTTCGTTTAGTGTTTTTCACGAGATAGGCTAAATGAGCTTGTGAGCGGCCCACGCCCACTTACACTCTTACTGCTTACCCAGTCGGTACCGAAAAATCCGGTTAACTGACCGGGATTTTTTTCGCTGGTTACAACACCTGTTACACGCACCATGCTTAGCCCCTGAAAATTTGATCGCGACGCGACGCGGCCGAGTCGAACCGAACACGACAGGGGAGAGCTCGCAGCTAGCTCTTCTCGCTCCGTTCCGGCCAATATATAAATCCATCGCCCGCGCGCTCGTCGTAGTGAGAATATCGCATATCCTCTCAGTTGCTTCCAACCACCACCTTCTGCTCGCCAAGTCCTATTCCCCTCCACCCTCTTCTCGTCCTAGCTACTCCTCAGCTTGCTCCAATCGAAATGGCGTCTCCGTTGGCGACGACGACGTTCGCTCTGCCGAGGCTCCGAGACGTCATCGACCACGACGACGAGGACGATGACTTGGTCGAGGAGGAGGGGGGCGACGACGAGGAGGACGAGGACGACTGGGACATGAGCAAGCGCATGTCCCGCCTGTCCGTCGAGGGCTCCGACGCCGGAGACGCCGACGACGAGGACGACGGGTACCCCCGCGGCGACGAGGACGAGGACGAGGACGAGGACGAGGACGAGGACGAGGTGAGGTCGGATGTCAACGGTGAGTACGGGAGCCAGCCGTGGCACCCGTACGGCGATGACCCAAGAAACGGCGGCCTGCAGCAGGCCCCGTCCTCGGCGTCGCTCCCCGGCACGCCGGACCGCGGGGCGCCGGCGCAGTCGCCGTGGTGGTACTCCAAGGAGTACGCGAGCGAGACGGAGGCGGCGCGGTGGCCTGGTGCCGGCGCCGGCGCCCGCGACAAGCGGCGGCAGAGGATGATGCGGGAGGTGTGGCTGGACCGGGCGTGGCAGATGAGGAAGGAGCGGCGGCAGCTGCAGGGCCAGGGCGCGCGCGGCGACGAGGTGGTGGTGGTGGTCGGGACAGGCGGCGAGTCTCCGGCGCGGGGTGGCGTGGCCATGGACATGGATGAGGTGCGCGCGTGCCAGGACCTTGGCCTGGACCTCCCCTGCGACTGGACCGTGGAGATCCCCTGCTACGCTCTCTCCAGCGTCGACACCGCCAGCAGCGGCGGCAACTCGCCGGCCTCCGGCAGCTGGCGCATCTCCAGCCCCGGTAAATCCCCAAGCATTGCCATTGTTAATTACTACTATCACCTGCCTAGTTTCCCACAGCACCGCTGCGCGTAGAAAAATCATCGTAGCTGACATGCATACTGGTCAATTCAATACACCGAATACACTCATACAGTGAGCGTAACTTAGAAGCCACAAGCGTAGTACCACGATCCGTTCTGTCAGTGACTGTTGGTAACGATTTGTCCGTACGCGAGCTGAACCCGCGGCCGGGATCAGCTCGCCGACCGGTCAATTCCTTGGCCAGCTAGTTTCGTCACGCGCGCACGGCGCACGTCCATATGGCGTCGATCTAGCCGTCGCTTTCGCCTGCTCATCACGCACGTCACCTCACGACGTACGCACGCGGCATTGAAGCCGAGATCGAATCCGGCCGTCGGTTTGCCTGACTTACCAGGCATTGCACCGCATCGCGATTTCGGGCTTCCAAGAGCTAGCGGCAACCAGTCCCTAGTCTTATCGGCCAAAAGCTCGTACGTACACGGGATTTATTAGCTGCGCATCAGTTACTTTCATGACTGGAATTCGTGGCGATGAGCCGAGGCCGCGTGCATTGGGCTCTGATTTGGACGTAGGTGCACGCGGGTGGTTAGTTCCCCCGATGGCGACGGACGAGCGTGCGCGGACGCTGCTTCCTTTCCTGCTCACGAGCGTTTGCTCGCCACGTTTGCAGGCCGGTTCCCTCGACGTGCTGATGCTCATCGTGCCCCGCACTTTTCATTCGTACGGGCAGAGACCCGACGGCCTCTTCGTGCCAACTGAGCTGCGCTCAGTTCTCACTACTATATGTGATTGGGTGCTCTTATTAATTTGCTGCTGCGAAGATAGCTTTCTACTGGCTCCTTTACCTCATATCCATCCGAGTGAGTGACGCATATACGCTAACTGGTGTATGTATGTATGTATGTATGCTGTGGAACAGGGGATGACCCCAAGGACGTGAAGGCGAGGCTCAAGGTGTGGGCGCAGGCAGTGGCGCTGGCATCTACCTCCCGTCTCGGTTCTTGATTGATTGATCCATACGATCAGTTCCAAGCAGCAACGGAGACCAACGTAACACACCATGAACGCAAGAAGCAAGATACAAATACAAGCACTACTTTTCTTTATTCGGCATTAGTTCGCGTGCACGCACATCGATCTCCTCCCTGACCTGTGTCTGGAAATAAACAAGTTTTCTTACCACTGTACATAGGGTCCATGAATAATTAAGCATGTGCTCACGGTAGCAATAGGCATTGGTTACTAGCAAGCATGTGGTTTGGTTAGGATTAGGAAGCTAGCTAGCTGTGTAGGGTATATGCTCTCTGGGCTTGCTTTTGTGTGGAGCCGTGGACTGTGTATTTTCGCCGCGGCCGGCAGGGTGCGGGCCACCGGAGACACGAGCATCGGAGCATGCCATGTAGCAGTGTGCGTCTGCATTTGCATCATTATAGGAGTGCGAGTGAAGGCAGCAGCAGAAAAAGGTTTCGGGAACTGGTGTGGCGATCTTGGGGCACTTGGGGAGAAAGGAGACCCAGCCAGCTGCTTTACCCTACCGGTCTTCGTTTGTGCTTTTGTACTAAACAAAGGAAAAGAGGAAAAAATCTCGAAAAAAAAAAGAAAAGAGAAAAAAGGGAAAAGGGAAAAGATTCATGCAAAAAGGTTTCTAGAAGAATGTTATGTGTGGTGTTGTAGTCCACTAATCTTGTTTACGCTTGTCGCAATTTCCTTTTTTCCAAGCAGAAATGTATATGCCTATGAGATGGATTGAGGTTCTTTATTTGTTTCTTTTTTCCTAACATGTCTGAAATGCAAATACTGAGCTTAACTTGAAGCGGCTTTCTGGATTCTAGCACAGCAATACAATGGTAAAGGGGATGTGCTTCTCGTGCCTTCCACGCAACAACAATTTTTAACTTGAAGTACAAAGCATATTTCAGAAATGAGAGCTCGAGATTATAACCATTTTGAGCAGCTCTTACTTTGACCTATTCATAGTACATGATTGACATGTGCCGAGCTCTGCATAAAAACCAATAGTACTATGGAGGCACACGCACCACGATAGTTTTTTGCAGTTTCAATGCAAGTGTTGCCACCAAATGGACTTTAATCGCTTTCATTGGCCAACAAGAGTAACTCATGTTTCTATCTCAACAACAGGATTTCAATTTCGCTCATAATACTCTAACTTGCCTGAATCTACATTACACTCATGAAACAAGGCCTCATAAGTATCCTATGCTTAAAGTTGACTAGCTGAACGAGATTCAAGTAACCCTCTCTTGAGATTCAAGTATTCCGCACAAAGAAAAGAGGGATATGTCTGGTAAACCCGAGCACTGAGCCATTGACTTGCTCAGCCGTCCGAGGGCAGCTCACCACAATTCACGATTCTACAAGGCTGCTTTGGAACATCGGACCTGCTGGTTTCTTGCGATTCAAGCTTCTTCACAACGTCCATTCCCTCCATGACATGTCCAAACACAACGTGACGGTTGTCCAACCATGGTGTCTGAGAAGCATTTTATTCTTTATCAAGAGCCAATAAAACCTCAACATCACTACACCAGGTTCTTACTAAATGCTTATAAAAAGAAAAATAAATTCCGAGGACTTGTTTGGGTTGGGAATAATTTATTCAAGATGAATTATCCTATCCCATCTAGAAAGATATAATCTCTTGCACCTTGTTTTGTTCATACATTGATACATACATTACCAATCCCATATTTGTTATTAGGCTGAAAATGATGTGATGACTTTACATATGTAATGAATTGGAGAATATAAATAAACTTTTACTGAATTGTGGGATACATAAAGAAATGTGGAAGGTGATGTTGGTTTTTGACCCAACAACTGTAAGGAAAATCAGTAGGTAATACAAACCGAAGTTCCAAATAAGATGATGATAAATATGGTACAATTTGGACTTTTGCAGTGATTAGGACTATTTGATTAAGACAAACAATATATTTAGAGACAAGGAATTTAAGTACCATCAATTGCTAACTAATGTCTACATGCTTTCGTGGGCCTAGACAATCCGCCAAACAGGTATTTAGGAAGTTCTGCGTTGAAGGGTTAAAGTTTTAGGCTAGGATCCCGAATCCTAATTTTTCCTATACTCTTTTAAAGACTAAATAAACATAACATCTAGGTTACCACATGGCTTTGAATGCACATAGTTTGGCAGTGCTGGAAAATTTAGGATGTCCTGAAGAGAAAATAGTGAACCAAAAATATTTGTGTCAGAGAGAAAATAGGAATTTCTTACCTTCACGGTGCAAATGAAAAACTGACTTCCGTTTGTGTCAGGGCCAGCATTCGCCATGCTTAGTACACCAGGACCAACATGCTTTACTGAAGAAAGGGTAAGAAAAACAACATTTTTGATTTAACAACTACTGAACTGGCACCAAGC
This sequence comes from Phyllostachys edulis, assembly GCA_036346405.1. Taxonomy (NCBI): domain Eukaryota; kingdom Viridiplantae; phylum Streptophyta; class Magnoliopsida; order Poales; family Poaceae; genus Phyllostachys; species Phyllostachys edulis. Next base: position 98,860,192 of record CM070546.1, read on the forward strand.
ACTCCCGCATTTTGCAAATCAATGAAATTTCAGTCTTGAAAATCAGATGTACTACAAAATTTGTTCCAGTGATTAATTTATGTATTGGAGTAATTCATATAGAGAATTTATTAGTCCATGACTCCGTGTAAACAATACATGTGAGGAACATGTAAGCAGGAAATTAACCAAAGCATGCTAAACTATTTTTCTCACAATGACAATAGACCAGTGAATAAGTGACAACTAAACAGAGGAGGTTTACCCAAAAACGAACTTTTATTTAACTTAATGGTACCATAATAACTACCAGCACTTTCCAAATGAAATGCAACAGTGCAAGGTAATAGAGTGGAAAGTTCACATCGAAGACAATGTTCAGTATTGAATCACTTACATGTAAAATTTTCATCATCAAAGCATTCACCATAAATACTCCTCCCACCAGTACCCTGTGGTCACCAGTAATAGCTTAGCACTTAATAAGCGAAAAGACCTTCAAGCTACAAGTGTGTGCTGATAAACACATCACTGATCACCAAACTTCAAAACTAGACTAGGGTGAAGTTTGCTTGTCTTTGATGAGGTGCTTTTCTGCCCCTTTGACAATTCGTTTGTAGTCTATCGGAACATTGTAATGCTTCCCTGAAGGCCTGAACTATGAAGTAGGCAGTGTCAGCCTTTGCTTACCTGCATCAATGGTGTGAGATGGTTCCCTACCCCACCGATAGTCAGGTTATTGATTTGGTTCCATGTTACAAAGATCAGAGAAGTTACATTTCCATCCTTCATATTCATACTTTTACTCCTCAATCCACATAAAACACAAATACTATAATGTTGCAATTAAACATGTCCTTTGCCCAACTTCTGTAACCTGTACCCTATGGACAATCTTGTGTTATCTGTTTAAGCATTCTGATTGTTCAAATTCTGTTAGTATTGCCATTGGTAGCTTCTCTAAGCATTGTGTTTGTGACTCAAAAAAGGAAAAAGGAATATCAGCTTAACCAATGAGCAACCCCGTCCAGGAGCAACTTCATAAAAAAAAATCCAAATGGAGACTTTCTGTACCATGTGGCCTGGTAAACTGTTGTATGGTAGATTTATCAGTTAGCTTGTCATAAGGAAAAGTTATCATTTGGCGGAAATTAAAGGAAGAGCCAAGGAATAGCTACACACACGTCTAGAGTATGATTAACAATGAAGAGAATTTACAGGTTGCGCAAGGGGAGCTGTATTGCACTATATTAATTATGTACACAATGTTCAACTAATTTCCATAAATTGTAGACAATAGACATTGGGTGATGCAACACAGATAGTCAGATGCCCCTTCCACAGTGTTTTTTAGGATAGAATGATAGACCAAGTCATTGGACGAGGCAATGCTCACTAGGAGTTAATGGCAAAATAGCTGCTCCGCAAGCCTGTTCCAGCCATTCCCCTAAAAAAAAGCCTGTCCTAGACAACAACATAAACCAATAATCCAAGAGCTACCACACGACTTACGAACTCCAGGGGCTGTGGAAGACTCCATATGCTGCAAGGGGATAGGGTCTAGTGCAATGCATTCCCTCAACCCCAATATCAATAAACATGTGGCTGGTATGATAACTGGTAACACCCTTGCTAAAAAATCAAAGTAGATTATGCCATATATTTTGGAGCTATGCATGGTGCGTAAACCAAGTATGTCAAGGGTCCTTTGTTGAAGACCTAGATCATTTCCTCTCGCTAAACGTACAAGTTTGAGCAATGGCATTGAATGGGAACCTCTATTTCTATTTCTACTCTCCCATTCTTAAGTTGACTTGACGAAATTAAAGTACAGCCTGAGTTAATTTCAAAGAGACAAGGGAGAAAAATCTGAGGAGATGCCAGGAGTTTTCTTCGGATTTGAACAATTTAATTGGGAAACACATCTGAATTAGAGACCTTGGTGCACCCTACAAGTAAACGGATGGAAGAATGCTAGATAAACGCCCACCTAGCACAATTGAGAACCTGACAAGTTGCTTATCCACGAATTGATAATTTGATACTCGGTGCACAATCAGACGGTGAACAGTGTGGAATGACGTGGTGGGCTGGCTAATTTTCAGGAAAAGATACTATTACTTACATTGTTGTTCTGGAAGTCCCCACCCTGAATCATGAAATCCTTGATGATTCGGTGGAAGGAGCAGCCCTTGTACCCGTACTCTTTCTCTCCTGCGCCAACCCAAAAATAAAAAAGAAAAAAGAGCTGCAATGCCTGAGTCCAGATATATACTACTCGGCACATTGTGCTGACACTAGCAACTCCTACGAATTTTCTGTACGCATTAGAGGAAGTAGAGTGGTAATTAGGAGTACTGGTCGATTAGCGTGCTGACCAGTGCACAAGGCGCGGAAGTTGTCGACGGTCTTGGGGACGACCTCGCCGAAGAGCCCGATGACCACCCGGCCCGCGGGCTCCCCGCCGATCTCGACGTCGAAGAAGCATTTGCCCGTCACCTTGGCCTGCAGCTCCAAGGCCCCCTGCAGCAGCAGACAAGTTCAAAATCAGACGGCATGGCTAGTGAGCACCGCCAACGCGCATCAGTAATGCGGTCGAGGGTTCGGGGAGCGCGGGACGCGTGCGCACCTCTGCGGCCGCCGCACGGACGACGAGGGCGGCGCGGCGGGGGCGCCGAGCCTGAGCGCGCGGGCGGAGCCGGAGGGAGCGGGCGCGCGCCGCGTACCCTGGTGCTGCGGGCCGCGGTGCTGAGGTGGTGGTGGTGCGGCGCCGGTGCGAGGGCGGAGGGGCGGACACGGCCGGCGGACACACCATGGTGGGGTTGGGCACCGGCCACTGGGGTTGGATAATCGGATAGGAGGGGGTGCGGGGCGCACGCACGAGTGAACGGACCGAGGCGGAGTTGTGTTGGTGGGTCTCGCCGTGCGCGTGCGGCGGAGTTGTGTACTTGTGTGGGTTGGGCACCGGCCGCTGTATTTGGAGGCTGCTTGGTTCGGAGCCTGGGCTGAATCGCCTGGCTGGGTGGGACGCCGGAAGGACGCCAGGAGGATGTTTGGAGTCGGGCCTGGCAGCCAGGCGTGAAATTTGAGCGTCTGGAATTTCAAGCCTGGCAGGCAGCTTCTCATGTTTACTTCTTAGTTCTCTCTCTCTACTTTTTATCTGCAGGTATATATCATCAACCAAACACTATATCCTGTTTCTTTTGGCCGAGACAAAAATCATCTACTTTCGCGCTACTCGAAAGACCACTTTTTACCGAAGACGACTCTCGGCCGAACCAAACAAGCCTTGGTAACGCTGGGCTCGTGCCTGCCGCGTCGGCCTCGGACGGTTCTGTGAATCGTTTTGCGGCTGGGCTGCAAAGCTGGACGACGGATGTGGGCTTCTTCAGTTCTTAGCCCGTGTGGTTTGGTGTAGTGTCCGGCCTAATAATCTGCAGCCCAACCTACATCTGTCACCCTCGATTCCTTGTTCCTCTTCGCCCAAAGGGGAATCTGAATTTTGTATTGTTCCTCTGAAGAAAGCCTCTCTCTCTCAGTGTCTCACTCACACACACACAGATTGTTTACGCCAACATGCAAGCGATTTTGATTAGATCGGCTCTTCGGCTGCGTACTTTGAACCTGCCCCAAACTCATGTCTTTGTTAAGGTGTGCAAGCAAGCCAGCCAGGCTTAGCTTAATTTTTCTGCTTTCCAACTAACTGACCTAAAAGGAGTAACAAATGCGCATGCCTGATCCCCCAACATGTATAATTTTTCCTACTCGTAACCATCGCAAACCACCCGGCTTAAAAGTTTCCGCTATGACGGGGGGTGACGGGAACAGGACAAACAGGTAGACGCACGGCACAACGCCGGCGATCGTTTCAGATACACGAGAGAGAGAGAGAGAGAGCATATTATCGCTTAATTGTCCGCGATCGAGCACGCAACAGATATATATGTCAGCGATAGATACGGCCCAGCCCCCAGCTGATGACTACACTGTGGCCAACAGAAGCACCATCCATCCTACCTGGCTGTTTCCTTATAGTTAGCTAGTTTCTCGTTGGAAACCGGCCCAGACCAAAGAGTGGTGAACTCTTCATCCCAAATTCTATAGGGTATCTAGTCTATAAATAGAAGGTATTATTTATTGTAAACGATTGATCGATTGATGAAGGAATAAAGAGAAGTAAGAAACACTCTATATCTTTGTGTTCAATCTACTATTATGTTCTTGCATCATTCGTACGATTCTGAATTTGTCTGCGAGGTAATTGTTCGGACTGGACTCGCCAGCGATGGTTCCTCAACACGTATCAGCACGATCAACTCCGGCCTACCTCTAGGCCTATTCTACTCGGATCGATAAGGTAACCGTCGATGAACGACACTCGTAAATTGAATCGTACTTTCTAGATCGCTTTCAATTCTGCAAATTTGCGTTCTAGATTGGTTTTCTACGGTGTAAATTCGCTCTAATATACCACGAGCCGACTTGAAGTCGCCGGCACAATACCAATCGGTAGATTGCATGAAAGAGTGGATGTCGATTGTACCGTAGATTGAAAGTTGTAAATCTGTTCTAACCTACCGTGAGCCGACTTGAAGTCGCCGGCCAAGCGGATCGGTGGTTGTATTGCATCGTATGAACAGTAATTAAAAAAATTGACGCTCGGCCCGAAGCCGCCGGCTTGGAGCTGCTAGTAGCAACACCAGAGCCGCCAGTGATTATGCTCGGTCACCTCCCGCATGGCCGGCATCGGCACCGCACCGCCCGCAAAAAGAAAAAAAGGGAGAAGAAGGGGCACGCGACGCACGGTGTCGCCTGGCCACGCCACGGCACGGCACGGCGCCGATGATTGGAGCCGCAACCCCAGGCGCGCTTGGAGCGCCGTCGGAGAGCCACGCGCTTGGAGCGTCGTCGAGCCGCCGCTTGGAGCCGCCTTCGCGACGGAGCGCCGCCGCCGACGGAGCACCGCCATCGGCTGAAAGCACTTCGCCGCCATATTACCCACTGGTCGCCACGCCATGGTAGCCGTCGCCGACGGCCTGTCGCCAGAAGCGCCGACCCGCCGCCCCATCGCCGGCCGCCTCGGCGGCCGCCGCCACGCAGCGCCGCGCCCACGCCGTGCCAAGCGCGCCGCGCGCGCCGCCGCCACTCGCCACGCCGAGCGCGCCACTTCCGCCTTGAACCGCATGGTCGCCTAAGATGGCGCCGTGGCGTGCGTGTGTCAAGCCGCCACCTCCTTCACGGGGCAAGGAAAACCTAGCCCCCTTGCTCCTTTTTGACCCAAGCGCATGGGTGGATTGGGCCGTAGTGGCCGGTTGGATGGATTGGGCCAAGAAGAGGCCCATTTTGGAATATGGTCCGACCGGTTGAAAAAGAGAGAGAAAAACGGATGAAAAAGAAATTCCGGATTTTATAAATAGGGCCTTGGAATTCTGAAAATTACGAGAGTTTTTTTCGCGAATAAGGACATTTTGCGAAAACCCCTATAAATTGGAAAAGTACACGAAAATTTTTCTCATAACTGAAATTTCGCGTTTTAACCCCCGAAAACAACAGAAATCGTCGAAAAATCAATTTGCAGCAGAAAAAAGTCTTGGGAATTCAAATTTTGAATCGATTTTTGCATTTGAAGCATGTTTAACTTTGTTATTGTTATTTCTATGCAATTTATGTAATGTATTTACTGTTTTGATTATCTGCGATTGTTTATATTACTTTTTTAGAAGCATTAGAAGAATCGCCCTTTGAAGAAATAGCTATAAACTTTGTGACCACGGGAAAATCTATGAATAAGACAACAGCCAATGTCGACATTGATTTTGCAAAGAAAATTGCCACAATCATCGATCTTGATCCAAAGCCTGTATCGCTCACTGAATAAAAGAAAAGATCAGATTGGGAAGATTGAAAGAAGGCAGTGGAAGAAGAATTATTATCTCTGAATAAAAGAAAGGTGTTTGGGCCTGTAAGCCGTTCACCTCCCCATGTGCACCCCGTAGGGCATAAGTGGGTATTTGTTCGAAAGAGAAATGAAAATAATGAAGTAAAGAAAGGCTTGTTGCACAAGGTTTCACTCAACATCCAGGAGTTGTTTATGAAGAAACCTATTTCCCGGTCATGGGCGGAACCATCCTTTAGATATTTAATCTCAATAGTAGTAAACTTGAAGTTAAAAGTGAAATTGATGGATGTGGTAACAACATACCTTTATGGAATATTGGATTCGGACATTTATATGAAGATACCTGAATGTATCCCTGTCTCGAACCAAGACAGAGGAAATAGAAATCTGTACAGTGTGAAACTCAAAAAGTCACTGTACGAAGTTAAACAATCAGGCAGGATGTGGTATAATCGCTTCAAGCGACTTTCTATGCAAGAAAGGCTACACGAATACGATGATCTCAGGATGGATTTTGTATAATCTCAGTATATGAAGATGATTTGAATATCGTTGGAACCTTGAAAGGTATTAAAAAATCAAGCTCTCACTTGGAGTCAAAGTTCGAAATGAAAGATTTGGGTAGAACCAAATATTGCTTAGGCTTACAACTTGTCGAACCCAGGAACGAAGGATCCTGAATTCTCTGTGTTCATACACTAGTCCAGGATAGCTAGTGTACACAGTCAAACAAAAGTGATAACACAATCATATCACGTATTTTATTAATAATAATTCAGATTTTAATACAAAAGGGGCCTGAGGCCAAATAATGAAAAACACAGCAGAAGCAGAGTAGTAGTAGGCCACACGATTCGCCACAGAGCAATCGTCTGGGGGCATAGGCCTAAGCTGCCCAGGTCCTCACCGTCTCGATAGAAGTCTTCTCCTGAATAAAGATTATTCAGCAAGAGTGAGCACAACTTCCGTTCTCATAAGTTACACCCAATAAAGAATTTATGATGCATGCATAAGTAAACAAATGAGACTGACAAGGTTTATTTTGTATAAGACAATATTTTCAGTTTAAATACTCCTAATAATTTCCAAGGCAGTTTTTAATTTAATTAAAATTAAAATTTTATTTTGTTTCATCAATCTCAAGTGTAGGATAAACTTCCATACACAAATGGTGAAGGACAACCCCCCTTATACCGGGCTTTCTCATCCAAAATTCCCATTTAGACAAGAATATCCAAAATAAATGAGTTTGAAAACAAAACCAAGTCTAATCCACGAAATGCTTTGCTCATCATGTCCATGACCGCAGACGCGGCTATTCAAATAGATTATTACTCTGCAGAGTTGGTATAGCTTTACCCACAAGAGATAGTTTGCTTAACATGTCGGCCACTACACGCTTCCGAAGGCGTGCGACTAAGCAACTATCACGAGGCCTTTACCCTACATTATTTCAACATAATTATGCTCGCTAAGGTTTCATAATCGTAGGCTTCGCACCAAACGATGACCCCTCTTGCGCCATGTGGGCATTAACAATAAGTCTTCACAACACCTACATCTTTCTATGACATAAACATGGTGAAATAATATAGTTTAATTAGCCAAGTCTGCCCCACTCCAGACTTGTGATGGTACGAGTTTGGCTTAACAATCCGCAGCTCGCAGACCAGTCCTTATATGACTGGGCGACTTCCAAAATAATCCTTGGGCCTCAAACATTCACCGATTTGAGCCCGTGCATAAACTTGCATCCACCAACAGTCCAATTCGCCCAAGTCTAAACTAATTTTATTTATTTTTCCTTGTCAAAATATTTTTCAACATTCTATGGTAAAAACAATACCATAGTCTCATTTTTAAATCAACTTTGTATTTTGGCAAAATTCCCCAAATCAACTTTTTGGTCTAAACAATTGCTAAGCATAATTCTCTTAATTATTTTACTAAGGTGACAAGGGAATGGTAATCCAAACATCAATATTGGCTATACAAAGGAATTGGCATATCTAAGAATTTAAAGAGGAATTTAAAATAGTTGTATGAAATAAAGCATGCAATAATAATTTAGAAACTGAATTTAAATAAATTTGAAATACTGGGATCAACAAGATCAATGGTATAACTTGCCTTGATCGAGGTCTTGGTACTCTAAGTCCTCTGAAGGATCAAACTCTCCTGAGTCGTCAAGTCTATCTGCCAAAAATACGACAAATTCAAATGAAATAAAAATAAATTCAAAAGACAAATCAAACTAACTCCAAATCAAATAATTTTAGTTTAGTTAGCTAGATCTTGAATTTATACAAATTTAAAATTTTGAATCACCTAAATCGGAGTTCGTATGAAGAAATACGAGCTCCTGGAAGTTTTAAACCCTAATTTGGATTTAAAAGAATTTACCGATTTATTGAATTCTCGGCCGATTGTTTTAAAACTGAAAATCATGAGTTGCTGACAGGTGGGCCCGTGGTCAATGGACCACGCCCATGGATGGTCAAAGGTCTACGACGGACCTGGTTCACAGCACAATGCGACGACCACCCTAGGAGATCTTCCACGACCACCCGGAGGTCTCCAGGACCACCCGGAGGTCTCTCATGACCACCAGAAGATCTTCCAGGAGGTCCTCCATGCTAGCCCGACAGCGGCGGAGCTCCGGCGACTACCTCGCCGGCGCTATGCGCCAGGGCGAGGGACGAGAGTATGCGCAAACGAAAGATAACGCGATACTGATTCTGATGGACTACCTTGCGGCGAAGGGGCGTGGCGGAAAGGACGTCGGCGATGAGGTTTAGCGGCGACGGCGCGGTGTCATCGACGTCGAAGAGGCTCCAGGGGTTCTCCGAGGAAGTGAGTGGGCGCGGTGACGTCGCGAAGCTGTTGGTGAAGACGACAGGGGCAGAGCGGGCTCGACAGCGGCGAAATCGAAGGTTGAAGCAGACTTGGCCGGCAGTGAAGACCTTCAAAATTTGGACGCTAGGGAAGAGGAGGAGAGCGGTGGGTTGGGGCGTTGGGATGAGTGCTTCAAGGCGCACCCGTGGCTCCTATTTATAGGGCGCGGGCGTGGCCGGGGCGGCGTGAATCGCCAAAAGGTCCGAGCAGGTCTCCGACGAGAATTAGGGGATTCGGCGAGCTAAAGGAAAGTGAAGGCCGGATTGGGTGCGGGATGACACGGTGTCTTCAATGCGCACAGAATCGCGGGGATTCAATGGAGATTGCACCGGGTTTTGGATGGTCCGATTCAGCGTCAATGGCAGACGCGCTCGAGCGAGAAATGGAAAGCAGCACGGAGAACAAAGGAAAGAGGAAGAAGGTGACGGAGTCGAGTGGGCCCCACATGGCAGTGGAAGAGAGAAAGGATAGGAAAGCAACGAGTGATGTCCGGGCCGTTCGATTTAAATCGAACGGTCACGATGAATCGGGCGTAACGCGCGGGCTGGTTTGGGCCGCACACGCATGGAAGTTGAACTGGGCCGAGAGAGATTCGGCCCAAACACTATTTGAGACTTTCTAAATGATTTAACAATTTATTTAATCCTGATAATTCAAAAGGGTTTTAGAAAATAGCAAATAAAATAAAAAAATGAGAAAATTCATAGAAATTCTCAAGGACATTTTGGACTTAAATAAAATATTTTCAACTTATATTTGGTAATTTTTTTTGCAATTAAATTTGTTTTAGCTTTAAAATAGTTAAGGAAATGTTTTTAAAATTTCAGAAAATCCACAAAAATAATAAATTTTAAAATTTAACTGAAATTGAAATTTTGGGCTGTTACACAGCTTAAGCATGCCCTTGAAGGGATATTAGTGCATCAGTCAACCTACACTCAGAAAGTGTTAGAAATGTTTGAATTTGAAAAGGCATACCCTTCGAAAGTGCCAATGGTCGGGAGATCTTTGCAGCAAGACAAAGACTCGTACAGACCTAGAGAAGAGGGGAGGAAGTCCGGGATCGAATTCCCATACTTAAGTGCAATAGGAGCACTCATGTATTTAGCAAATTGTAATAGATCGGCCATTGCATTTACTGTTAACCTATTAGCAACGTATAGTGCAGAACCTACCAAAGGCATTGGTAGGGAATGAAGGACAGCTTCCGATACCTCCAAGGAAGCAAAAAACTTTGTCTATTCTACAGAAAGAACCAAGACCTGAATATGAATGGCTATGCAGATGCCGGGTACTTGTAGAACCCGCATACAGCCAAGTCGCAAATAGTCTATATATTCCTATGTGGTGGAACTGCAATTCCATGGAAATCGTCTGAGTAAAGTCTTGTATCGACTTTGACGAACCACTCGGAAATTATAGCATTGTACGAGGCCTTACGAGAATGTGTTTGGCTTCGACGGATGATTCACCACATCCAGCAGTCATGTGGATTGAATGCCGCATAAACCTCCACTATTATCTATGAAGATAATGCATCTTGTGTTGCACAAATGCAAATGGGTTATGTGAAAAGTCCTCTCACAAAGCATATCAACCCCAAGTTTTTCTATGCTCATGAATTGCAAAAGATGAACGGAATTAAAGTACTGCATACTAAGTCATATGAAAATCTTACAGATTTATTCACTAAGTCACTTCCAGCATCTAGCTTTAAAAGATGCATACGTGGAATTGGAATGATGAGACTTAGAGAAGTGCAGAATTCAGGGGGAGAATCTTCACGAACTCATTATTGAAACTTGATTAAGAAGGTCGAGTACCCAAAAACAAAATCCTGGAGATTAAATGAAATTGGGTGGATTGTACTCTTTTTCCTTTGACAAATTTTCCTGAAGTTTCTCGACTATGGTTTTTGATGAGACAATTCGTGCAGCACAGCAGAACGTGTTTTATGTACTCTTTCTCTAAATTCTTCCCATTGGGTTTTTATAGAGTTTTGACGAGACATGAACATGTGAGAATGAGTGTGCAAGGGGAAGTGTTAAGAATCCGGGCCGAGGCCAGAGAGTCCTGACCCAGGTGGATTGCTCATCCTAAACCCTAGCAGGGTCTCTAGCCTATAAATAGGGGGTGCTATTCATTGTAAACGATTAATCGACTGATGAAGGAATAAAGAGAAGCAAGAAACCCCCTATATCTCTGTGTTCAATCTATTATTTTGTTCTTATGTTCTTGCATCGTTCTTATAATTCTGAATTTATCTGCGAGATAATTGTTCGGACTGAACTCACCAGCGACGGTTCCTCAACAACCATCTGGCCTGGCCGTATCACAGGAGAGTTCCTGAACCGACCGATTTAATTAGGCAAACTTGGCATATACATGCCACACTAAGCCTGGATCTGATTCTTTTTTTTTTCTCCCCATCTTTCTTGACAAACGATCTCAATCGTAACATGCTGCGGTTGCTAGACTTGGTCATCTTCCATCGGCATGTAAGAAGCAACGGCATTTTATTATCGTCAGTTAGCTGCTTAGTAAATTCAGTTTACTACTAGTTCACACGATGCCGCCAGTTTTATTCTACTCTGAATGAGAACTGTCCCAGCTCAACCTGAAAAGGAGGAAAAAGAAAGGAAAAATCTTCTCCCGTTCAGCCATTCTATAGCTTATCCTCATCTTTGTAACAAACAGATAGACTTCGTTGAGTCATTGACCAACGACTAATAAATCTACCATCCTTTTCCTGTCTTTGACGCAAACCTGGATCTCAAGCCATTAGGATAATGCCCCAAGGTCTAGAATTAAAAGCACATAAAAAACAATAGCAATCGATGCATGCATGTTGTGTTTGGCCTAAAAATAGCTGGTCTAGTCTGAGACTTAAGACCATAGCTAGCTCCGCCCCGGCGCCCTAGGATGCAAGCGTATTATTGATTGAGAAGGCTTCCAGTAAGCAGGTTAGCAGGGCATATGTGTACTTACCCCTTTTGTTTTGTCAACCGTCTCAAAAAGAAAAGGCCAACTTGATTAGTTTGATCTCTAATGGTACAACTAACATGTGCAACGAGTCAGTAACCGCATCGATAACACGTCCTATAGTGCATGGTTTCTAGTGCGCTGCCACCGAGGCGACCCACACAATTAGGGTGTTGTCTCCCATAGAATCAGCATCAAGATGATTAACCTCAAATACAGATGGTACCATGAATTCACACAATATGTACGTACGCATTGTTGGAAACATATATCCTAAACGAAATTGATCCCATGCATATTTTGAAAGTTCAGTAGCAATCAGTAACATCTCGATCGACAGCATGCTTGTACGTAGCATGTGAATCTCGACCTCACAGGCAAAACTAGCTTAGTGTGAACATGAACACGAAGTTTTCTGACGCATTTGAATATGAATATTGCAGCTATCATGCAAACACCATGGGAATATTGCGGCACCATGTAATACGCAACTAGACAAAACTTATGAAAGGACCTTGTCACACACATCAATTTTTGCCATGGTTTCATTCCACAGAAAAAAATATATATTATCCATGATTGTAGGTAGCGCTTAGACCAGCGTGGAAGAATCTGCGGGTTTAACGCGAGGACGAAAGGGAAATGCGTTAGGGCCGGACCGCCGGAGCAAGAAACGCAAGCACAATTGCCCATCTGCAACTGTTCTTCCACGTTGCGACGCACAGAAACTAATGCCGCTCGCGGCGTCGATGGATGGATGGATCATGGATGTACCCAATCATGCATGTGTGGCAGCTAGGAGCTAGCCCAAGCTGCATAAACAAGTCTATCTCGGTTCCCAGATTAATGGCAGTGGATGCGCGGCCTCTTGCTTCCCTGCCCTTCCAACCCCGTCGGCGTACCCCGGTTAACCTGGCGATGCATCCATACACAGATCGTGGGGGCTAATCACTAATTAATTGAGCGTTAAACAAATCACCCTGCCTATAAGTACCACCTCCTACTCTGCTCATTTCCAGACCCAAGAATCACTCAACAACTAGTCAACTACTACCACCGAGCTGATAGCATCGACTGACCGATCATGGCGAGGCTCCACCTTTCCGTCGTCGCCGCCTGCGCCGTCCTCCTCGCCCTCGCCACCCCCTCCCTCGCCGGCGACCCCGACCTGCTCCAGGACGTCTGCGTCGCCGACTTGGCATCCCGTGAGTCATTCGCTGATTAAATCTCTCATCTCTCTGTCAAGTTTGTTGCTGCTTCCTGTGCAGCAAGTACTACTTCTTAGTTTCTTACTGCAACGTCCAAGCGAGCGAGCCTTAGCTGACACGTATGCGTGCATGGCGGAGCTGCAGCGATCAAGCTGAACGGGTTCCCGTGCAAGGCGAACGTGACGGCGAACGACTTCTTCTTCGCGGGGCTCAAGAACCCGGCAACACCAACAACCCGGCGGGGTCGCTGGTGACGGCGGCCAACGTGCAGACGTTCCCGGGGTGAACACGCTGGGCGTGTCCATCGCGCGCATCGACTACGCGCCGGGCGGACAGAACCCACCGCACACGCACCCGCGCGCCACCGAGATCGTCTTCGTCCTCGAGGGCGTCCTCGAGTGGGATTCATCACCACGGCCAACAAGCTCTTCACCAAGACCATCACAGCGGGTGAGGTGTTCGTCTTCCCGCGCGGGCTCGTGCACTTCCAGCAGAACAGGGGCCACGGCCCCGCCGCCGTCGTCGCCGCCTTCAACAGCCAGCTCCAGGGCACGCAGGCCATCGCCGCCACGCTCTTCGGCGCCGCGCCGCCCGTGCCCACCGACGTGCTGGCCAAGGCCTTCCGGATCGGCAACGGTCAGGTGGACGCCATCAAGGCCAAGTTCAAGTAGGGCGCCTCCGGCTCCGTCCGTCTGCAACTCACTCTGCATTCGTTTCTGAACAAAATCGTCTGTTGATCACTGAATAATGAGCCCCGAGTTATCTGTAGCGTGCAGTTTATTTCTTCTTCTTGTTAATTCGTATGTTACATTTGTTTGTCTTCGGAATGACAAAAACTGTTTCTGTTTTTGTTGGCAAATTATTGTTTTTTTTAGGACTTTTCGACAAAATTATAAATTTATAATCCCGTAGTGTTTCTATGTTTTTTTCGGAAACTAAATCTAAACTGCACAAGTCTAAAAGTAGTACGGCTGGTATAGTGCTAAGAGCATATATAATGGTACAGACAACTGGTGTCTATATTAGCCATCCATATCATCTATAGACAGCACTAAAGATGGCTCATATAATGAGTTGCCTATTAAGTTGTCTATATGAGATCCCACAATTTTTTAGTTTTTGCTTGGAAAAAATATTTGTTATAGACAACAACTCATATAATGGTGTTTTGTGTTGTTTATAAGGGTTTTATAGACTGTCTGTTGCATGCTAGACAGTTTCGTTCTATCTCCTTGTTCTCTCTCATCCACATCATTAAAAATCTTACGTGGCAAAAATTATAGACTGCTGATGTCACTCACTGTACATGTCCTAAGTGACTAAGAAGGAAGAAACCTGCGTGGGTTTGGCTGCGGTTGTTCGGCATTTGCAGCCCAGTACTGGAGGCAGCGGCAGATACCTGGACTCGGACTCCAGGATGGGGTTCAAATTATAAAAATATTCAATGCTTTTTCTAGGGAGTAAAATAATTCACATATTTGTGTTGTGCTGTTGGAAGGATGAAAATTTGAATATACAGGAGATAATCCTCTGATTTTATGATTGTCAGCCTATCTTGAATGGTTAGGGTCCTCTCTTTGAGCATGTATAATTGCAAACAACATCCCATCATTTTTTTTTGCAAACAACATCATAGCACTATTTAGAGATCACTAAATCTTAATGGATAGAACCCCAAAAAGTGCAGTACATCAGGTTAATTCATCTAGCCTGATTAGAGAGCTCATATGCTACTTGGCATTTTGATTATGAAAGACAAAAAACAGATAGACTTCAAAAGTAGCCCAATTAACTGTATTAGTTATCAATAAATTCAGTGAGCTAGTATCTTTTGAGTTTTAAAACCAAATAAAAGCTACCTAATACTCCTATAAAATAATTAATAGAAATGCATTTAATTTTGAAGCATACCACAATAACTGTGCAAGGTTTAGCCATATCATTCATCTAATTAAATGAAGCAGACAGCAAGAAGAACATTCACTATCATTGTTGAACCAAAGTAGCTAGGGAGAAAAACTTGAAATAGTTTTATTTCTATGATAATATGTTCAATAGATTCCTTGTACCACATACGGATGACAATAAGGCAACGATCATATGGACTTCTTAAGGGAATTGGGGATTTAGGCATTGAATTCACCTGTGTAGCTGCTGCCTGCTGCCTTCTCGTCGGCTCGCCGTCGCGCCACACGCTCCCTTCGCCCTCCCCTTTCCCGGCCGCTGCCACACGCAGCACAGCCGTTGCTTGCAACGTTGTGCCGCCCGCCCGCCATTGCCTCCAGGCACCCTCGCCCCGCCTGCGGCGCATGCACCATCGCCGCATCGTCGATTCGTCGTTGGCGTCGAGAGCGCGAGAGCGAGCAAGACGTGAGCCTTACTCCTGATCCGGTTCGGGTTAGCTCAGTTGGCCGGTTGGGCTGAGGAGGAAATCTGTTGGGCTGAGGGACAGAGAGCAGGTCGGTGTGGGTTGGTCGGTTGGATTAGGCTGATTACCGATTTTTGGGTACAAGCATGCAGTATTTGACCCAACTAAGAGAATATATAGGTAATATACATTCTATATAGTGGATTTTTTTTAGCCATGAACCCAGGTGATCCGCCCCTAGAGTATGATTCTATGAAGCGTACTGTTGAACTAGTGAGTACTGAGTAGAGTGGTACGTCATAGCTTGAGTCAAAAACTTGTTTGATCTGTGATGTAGGCTCGTGGTATATATCAATGGATGATGGGTCATTTGATGTTTTGCAAAATATTTGCTCTTCTATATCATTGTGTTTGATTGGATAATTCATAATAATTGCAAATTTTGTACTTACAAGTTTATATACATATTGCTATTTTAAACTTTTATGTGAAAAAGTTCAAAAACATTCGTATGCACGATAAATCAGTGCATAAAAAAATTGAAAAAACTATTCTTAGCTCATTTATATAAGGGTGTATCAGATATTTTGTTATTCAAGATAATAAGCCAGATAAAAAAAATAGGCTACCAAACAATTTGACTTGGCTTAAAAGCTAAGACGCCTGCTAATTTAAAAGCTAGGATGTGTTATGAATAGCGCTTGTATTCAATATGAGGCCAATGGGCCAGTATATATACACAAATACAGGTGGTGAATATGCACAAAACCCCTCATAACAATGGGGAATAACATACTTAGACATATATCTCTAACACCCCCCCTCAAACTCATGGTGGATCAACAACATTGAGTTTGGAGAGGCAGAAGCCATGCTGTGCTCGAGTCTGGGCCTTCGTGAAGAAATCCGCTATCTGAAGCTCGGAAGGCACATACTGAAGAGCAATCACCTGATCATGTACACAAGACCGCATGAAGGAAGCATCAACACCAATATGCTTGGTGAGCTCATGCTTCACAGGATCACGGGCAATACTGATAGCACCTGTACTGTCAGACAAGAGAGGAGTTGGTGTAGTGACAGAAACACCAAAATCCTCAAGTAACCACCGTAGCCAAGTAATCTCTGCTGTCAAGAGAGCCATAGCTCGCAACTCAGCCTCTGACTCGAGCGGGACACATGATCTGTTTCTTTGTCTTCCAGGCAATGAGAGAATCACCAAGAAAAACACAGTAAGCAGAGATAGACCGGCGATCAGAGGGATCGCTGGCCCAAGTAGCGTCCGAATAAGCTGAAGGTCAGAACGAGCCGGGCGTGGAAAGAAGAGACGGCGAGAGATAGTCCCACGAAGGTATCGCGGAACTCAAGAAGGTGGTCAGTAGTGGACTGAGTGGGAGCGAAACGAATCGACTCGAATGTGAACTGGATAAGTGATATCCGGACGAGTAACAAACAAGGTAGACAAGACTCCCAACAAGATGACGATAGCGAGTCGGATCAGAAAGAGGCTCGCCATCAGAGGGTCGGAGGTGAACATTGAGCTCCATGAGAGTCTCAACAAGATCTGTTGATCGATGAGAGAGGCGCGATTAAGAAGATCCTGAATATACTTCTCTTGGGACATAAAGAAACCATCGGAAGTGGAAGCAACTTCAATCCCAAGGAAGTAACGAAGAGGACCAAGATCGGACATAAGGAACGCTCACTAAGACGAGCCTTAACAAAGGCAATGTACTCAGAATCATCTCCTTGATGATCATATCATCAACATACTAAGAAGAAGAGTCCGACCACGAGGCGAAGTGTGGACAAAGAGCGAGGTCATGATCACTTGCTAAAAAGCCGCAAGAAGACCACAGAGGAGAAGCGCTCAAACCAAGCACGAGGGGCTTGCTTAAGGCCATAGAGAGAGCGACGAAGACGACAGACCATGCCCTCAGGAACAGAATACCCAGGTGGCGGATGCATGTAGACCTCCTCACGCAACTCACCATTAAGAAAGGCATTCTTGACATCAAGCTGAGAAACAGACCAGTGGCGAACAGACGCCACCGAAAGAAGAGTGCGGACAGTGGTCATGTGGGCCACAGGAGCAAAAGTCTCGTCGTAGTCACGACCATGCTCTTGCTGGAAACCACGAGCAACAAGACGCGCCTTATAGCGTTCAAGAGAGCCATCAGAGCGAGTCTTAATCTTATAGACCCACTTACACGTGATAGGACGAGAGTGAGATGGAAAAGGAACAAGATCCCAAGTACCAGTACGCTCGAGAGCAGCAATCTCCTCGGCCATGGCATGCTGCCACTCAGGATGAGCAACAGCATCCCGGTAGGAGACAGGCTCACAAGTAGCTGCGCCAGCAAAGGCAAAACGGGCAGGAGGCCGAATCGACTGACGATCGCGAAGAGCGTAGCGAGGAGAAGATGACCCATCAGAGGAAGATGGAGCATCAGAAGAAGATGGAACATCAGAAGAAGATGGCTCATCTGGAAGATCCTCAATACGAGGACGACGAGTGTAGACGAGTGTAGTGGGGGGAGCCTGGGGAGCCACAGGAGACGAAGCAGGCGGCGACAACGGCAGGGAGGCTACAGGGGGAATATGTGGAAACTCAGTGGGACGGGTGGACGAGGGCAAAACAGATATAGGTGCATCTGGAAAGGTCAAAAAGGACAGAGACTCCACAGAGGAAGCCGAAGGAGAGACAGGACGTGGGTAGAAAGGACGAGACTCGTCGAAAGTCACATCCCGAGAAATCCGCATCCGTCGACCAACAAGATCCCAAAGACCGATAGCCCTTGTGCTCGCATCAGATCCCGTAAAAACACACTCAACAGATCGAAGCGGTCAACTTGGTACGTTCTCGAGGGGCGAGAAGAACGAGCAAACGAGCCAAAAAGACGAAGGCGAGTAGTCGGAAGGAGACCACAGAGACGCTCAAAGGGATTGCATACAAGAGCGAAGAAGGCCGGATGTGGGCGAGATAAGTGGCGGTGGAAACAAATCGGCCCAAAAGTGAGGTGGAATAGAGGCGGCAATCATCGAGCACGAGCCGACTCAAGGAGGTGATGATGCTTACGCCAAACAACACCATTACGAGCATGAGCACCGTGACAAGAGAATCGAAGCGAGAGTGCCTCGCCAAAGAAGGAAGCTGCGCAGTGATGAGAGAGGTACTCATGGCGATGTCGGCCACGAAAAGACACGAATAGGAGTGGAGAACTGTATGCGAACCATAGTAGCAAATTGTTTATAGATAGACAAGGCCTCACTACGAGAAGACATGAAATATATCCAAGTGTGGCGAGAGAAATCATCTATAAATATGATATAATATCGATGACCCCCTTTCGAAACGAAGGGAGCCGGACCCCAAACATCTGAATGAACAAGATCAAAAGGACGCTGAGATACTGACTCACTATGAGGATAAGGAAGTCAAGCCGCTTGCCTAACTTACACTCGACAATCTAAAGACACGTCTCTGAGATGCACCCGTAAGACCACGACGAACTAAAGACGACAGACGAGATCCACACAGATGGCCAAGACGGTGATGCCATCTTCTTTGAAAGAGCCGATAGACGGAGTGGCGTAAGCAGAGAGGCTCAAGGCGACGGTAGCAGCGGAAGGAAGGTGAAGCCGATCAAGCTCTCGAGACGCTGTGAGTCAAGGCGCCGAGGGCCGAACCAACCGAGCTCCGTGTGGCGGTCTGAACACAACAAGAGTCGAGTCGAGAATGACCCGACAACCAAGATCAAGAATCTGTCCGATGAGAAAGAAGTCAGATGGTAAGGCGAGGAACATGAGCAATGAAGGAACATGAAAAGATGAGTTGCTAAGAGATCCTCACGAAAGCGAAAGAGAGGTACCATCGGCGGTGAGAACACTAACAGGAGAATCAAGAGGTGTAATGAAGGACGAGTGGAAGCATCGAAGTCATGTGAAAAGATGCTCCGGAATCAAGAATCCACGGGAGGTACCGATGTGTAGAGGGTGGTTTCTCGGTGCCCAAAGAGTCGATGTGAGCCCGCAGAACTCCGCCGAGGAGAACACAAGCGCAGCAAGCGGTCAAGTCTGGCTATCTCTCGCCAAGGAGAGAAATCTACTGAAGTAGTCGTCGCAGACGTCGATGTAGAAGCACCGATGTCGATGCTAGTAGAAGAACGGCGTGAAAGATGCCTCTTCTTCTTATAGCATTGGGACTCAATGTGGCCGACCTTGTCGCATGATAGGAAGCGATGAGGACGGCCACCTCGGATGAAGGCGGCCACCACCGCTGTGTGGCGGCCGTTGGAGAGGCGATGTCTTGAAGCGTGGAAGCGAGCGGTGTAGCGGTGGACGAGCGAACACAGAGGGAGTGGCAGCAGACAAAGCACCACTCGGCGAGTCTCCTCGCGCAGATCTAGGTAAGACCTCGAGAGAGTGACACGAGGGTGGCGTGCAAGGAGCTGGGCACGCCGTTGCTCGAACTCAGGACGAAGGCGAGTAAGGAACTCGTAGACCCGCTGAAACTCCAGGTCAGCACGTACAGCTAAGCAGCACGGACAAGAGCGACAACCAGCAGTGCGGAGCGAGTCCAACTGACGCCAGACAGCAGAGCTCTGGGCGTAAAAAGCGTCAACAGTAGCATCACCCTGCTGAAGAGAGTGCTCCTGGCGGACCACGGACAGGTACAAGGCATCACCAGAGGGCTCGTAGCGCTGACGAAGATGAGTCCACATCTGGAAAGCCGAGGAGAGTCCCACAACCTCAGAAGAGAACTGAGGCTGGACACTGGCAATGAGGACAGCAGCAGCCCGAGCGTCGTCGTCGTACCACTGAGTGTAGACGGTCAGTCGATCCTTGTAGGAATCCAGAGCCTCTTGGTAGGCAGAGGCAGCCTCATTATCAGCAAGGTGAGCGGCCTCAATAGCAGCCTTGTCAGCTGTCGGGGGTAGCGTGACAGGCATAGGCTCCGTCGGAGGAGTAGGGCAAGGCGGGCAGATGACATCGCCAGAGAGGATGCCCCAGAGACGAAGTCCACGCATATGGATGCGCATGTGAGACACGAAGTCGGTGTAGTTAACACCATCGAAGATCACCGGGCAACGAGGGAGAGAAACAATACCCATTGGTAGGCGGTGCTGGATGGCACGGCGACCAAGGGAACGAAGTCTAACAGGCGGCGCTGGACGGCGCGGCGGTTAGAGCGACGTTTTTTTTTCGGGCCGACTTAAATAAAAATCAGCCTTCCACGAAACAATAACAGGCCCGGCCTGTTTAAGCGGGGGAACCCTAGTTCCCCCGAGTTACCTTGATGGTGGCGGCGGGAGGAGCCGAGCTCCCCTGATGGCGGCGGCGGGAGGGGCCGGCCGGGAGGACGTAGCGGCGGTGGCGGGAGGAGCCGGCACCTTGATGGCGGCGGCGGGAGGAGCCAAGCTCCTCGATGGCGGCGACGGAGGGGCCGGCCGGGAGGAGCGGCAAGATGGCGGATCCGAGCTCCCACCGGGAGGGCAGGGCGGCGCACTCCGGATCCGGCGAGAGGAGCGCTGCGGGAGGGTCTCCGGGCGGCGATCCGCACGGCGAAAAGATCCGGTGGCGGAGGAGGCCGCGTCTTGGCGCAGAGAGGAGGCGGCGTCTTGGCGCTTGGCAGGGAGGAGGTCAAGCGCGGGACGACAAGCTAAGCGACGGAAAACCCAAAACCCTAGGTAGGCTCGATACCATGTTATGAATAGCGCTTGTATTCAATATGAGGCCAATAGGCCAGTATATATACACAAATACAGGTGGTGAATATGCACAAAACCCCTCATAACAATGGGGAATAACATACTTAGACATATATCTCTAACAGGATGCCCTGCTTATTCAACGTTGCACCAGCTTAATCAGCCTCCTGATTTCCTGTAGCCAGCTCTTGCATTGGATTGTGATGTTGCGAGTCATGATCAATAAAGCCTATACTTCAGTTGAGCACAAGGGATAAGAGATTTTTGTAAAACTATATTTAGAAATTAGTTCAAATTTTCGCTCGCTAGTTGTGGGCTCGGGTTCTCCTCGCAGTAGGGCTTCCAAACCTGGCCCTTCTCATGACATCTCGCTCGAGGATCGAGGGCAGAGAAACGGCAAGCGTTTCAGAAGAGGGAGGAAAGGACTTGATTCCCTCGTTATCTTGGTTGTTCGACGTTTTTGGAGAGAGAAATGCCAGGATTTTGACAACACGTTCTCGTCGTTGGGGGACTTCTCGAGCTCACAGAAGTGAGGCTAGATTGTGGAGTCCAGCCGGGTTAAGGCATCTGTTGGGACTTGGATTTACGGTAAAGAATCTTACGTGTATATCACCACTAGTCGCTGAATCAATAGTTAGTGTACACAATTATATCATCGAAGATTAAACACATATCTTATAAACGTAAAGCTGTTGTATAATATTAAATAATACGTAAATAGACCATACAGTCACTTGACTTACGTATAGGCCGATCAGGCCAACTACCTTAAATATCTATAGCGGAAACGGAATCAGTAACACAACAGGTGTGACCCTCATGATATATCCACAGACAAACGACTGGATATTTTACTTTCCAGTCGCGTCGAACGCGGTTAAGCGCCCATAGAGCCTTCTTTTTTCACTTAATGAATGCTAACAATGAGTGAGTATGACTACACAGCCGTACTCTACGAGCTAACGCACATAATACAGTTATAACAGATGCAAGGTTGACCAAAGGCATGACTTGAGGTTCTTTTATTTGGAGAAAATTGCACTGTAGTCCTTGAACTTGTCAGGTTGTACCACTTAGCTTCATGAACTTGTATTTTACTTTCTCAGCCCCCTGAACTTGCGTAGTTGTGTCACTTAGCTTTATGAACTTGCGTTGAAGCAAAGTTCGTCGGATGCAATGCTGGCGACTTCGTCCTCTCCGAGTTTGGTGGACTCGTCGCCGTCCTGTTCCGGCCATGTTCATCGTCCCCGTCACCTCATGTCGACAAAAACGGATTCTTCGGGCCTAGAAACGTACTGTGCTCGCGTCTTCGCTGGAGCTCTATCGTCGTAGCTTACTACCGTCCTCACCCTTACCTCCTCTGAGTCGACTTTGAGATAGAGAGAAGAGCTGGCTAGGTTCCGTTTTTTCACCCCCAAAACGGTTTTGAAACCCTAGTAACTACACACAAGTCTTACAAGAGAGAAACCTAATTATGGCCTCTTCCAAGATCTCTTTTCCCACCGACGAACGTTATGTGAAGGTGATAAGCGAGCATGCCGGCCTCACATGATCACGATCGATCCCCTATATTTTTCATCCACATAAATTGGTAAAACTCACCGTCATAATTCTCCAATTTACTCGTCTCCTTGCCGGAAAAAATTCTATGGCACCAGCAAAAAGAGAGAGAGAGGACAGCTGGCGAATCACCATGAGTGAGAGAGGATCGTCGTGGGAATGTACTTCTCTCTCCCACATCTGACTCAGAGGAGGCAAGGGCGAGGGCGGTGGCAAACTACAACAGTGGAGCTCTGGTGAAGACGCGAGCACGGTGTATTTTCGGATCCGAAGAATCCATTTTTGTCAGCATGAGGTGACGAGAACGATGAATACGACCAGAACGGGGCGGCGATGAGTCCACCGGACTCGAAGGGGACGAAATGGCCGGTATCGCATCCGACGAACTTCACGTCAACGCAAGTTCAGGGAGCTAAGTGGCACAACCTCGCAAGTTTAAGTAGACCATATAGCATCCACCGAGCACTAACATCAACGGGAATAATAACTTAGGGTTAGTGGCAAGGGATAAACATTTTCTACAGCTCATGCATCTACTAGGAATAACTACCTCTAACGAAAAATAATCATTCAAGTAGAACATGCATACATACAAGTTGAAAACAAGATATTTTGTAACGAAAGTAATAGGATCAATATGATCAAAGGGGGGAGCTGCTTGCCTTGCTGGAGATACTCGACTTGCTGCAGAGGATCACTCTCGTATACAATAGAATCATCGAAACCTAGCGAAAGAATAGAAAAGAACCAATAAGAAAGGATAACGCTGAAAGACCCAAAATTCAAAGTCATCCAAAAATCATAAAAAATTCACAGTAGGTAGATTATGATTTTAGGTGAAATAATTATTCCGTTTGGATTTAGTGTGAGAAAGTTATAGTAGTTTGAATCTCAGATTTCGGAAAATCAAAATAATTCTCATCTCATCGCTCACACAAATTAAATGTTTTGGTAAAACTTTCCAGAGAGGTGGTGTACATAAAATTTTATGGTAGACAGAGCATCATATGATATGAACAATGGAATTTGATTCACCTCATTTGGAGCTAAGATGAAATTTCTATGATTTTTCAAAGTCAAGAAAGTAGTGCACAAGTCATACGTAGAATGAGATTTTCAGAGATAGTAACAAGCTCAAAACCTATTCTACAATAAAGTTCAGTAATAGAGGAATCCAAGAAAATTGATTTCACTCAATTTGGAGTTACAGAGAAATACTTATGCATTTTTGAAGTTAAAACAATTTTTAGTGCAACAATAATACTAAACCTAAAGTAATTTTGCCAAAAGTGATTTCTGGAATAGTAACATGGTTCAACCTATTTTTATATTAAAGTACATTTGAAAAGGAAGCTAACAAAATTTGAATCATCCAAAAAGGAGTTAAAATGAAAGAGTTATGAGTTTTTAAAGTTAAATGCATTTCCTAGTGTATAAATAAATGGGTTTTGGATCAATCTCCAATAATTATATTTTCTGCGACAGTGACAAGGTTGAAACCTATTTTAACATATAGTGCATGGACTAAAGTTCATGCACTCGGTCCAAGGTCCATAGCATACTTAAGGGGGGCCAGGCCCACATGTAATAGAGACATTACCGCTTTAAGACAACCACTTATTACTCTAAGCAATCATTAGTGCTAATTAAATGAGATTTGGTTAATTAACACTACGGTTACTGTCGGGACTTCCGACAACGCAGAGGAGGGCGACGCTGCACCGTTGCTGTGCTCATCGCCGGCGAGGTAGCGGTGCCCTGGGCTCGGAGTAAACTAAAACGGGAAGCTGGAGCTCGGAGCTACCTTCTGGAGATGTCTTCGGCGGCAGAGATGCACGGTGGTGCGCCGGCGGCGAAGTTAAGCGGAGGAGGCAGCTCGGGTGTTGTCGTTGAGGGCACGCGAAGCCGATTCAACTCAGGGGGCGCCAGGATCTGAGCCCTTGGGGGTGCCGAATACACGATGAGAGGCCCCAAGACGGACCAATGGTTCTTCTCGGCCACAAGCTATCCAGACGCAGCGGCGTGATGGCGGCAAGACACTTCACCGAGGAGGGCTCAACCTGAGGACAGAGGGAGGGAAAGGAAGGTAGGGAGAGTATCAGTGGGGTCCACAGATGGTGTACAAGCGAGTAATTGAACCGGAACTCACCGTGCTGGAGATGGAGACGAAAAGGGCACTTGCGGCCGGAAATGGGGAAAAGCTCGATTCCGGCGATTCCTACGAACGAAAGTCAAAATCAGTGGAGGGGAACACTTCCTCATACGGTGGAACACGAGATGACGCGGAAATGGGAGGAAGAGCCTAACCGGAGACGAAGATGGCACGGCGGAGCAACTTCGGGCGCGCTCTAGAGAAGATGGTGACGCTCTTTGTGTTCCAGGACCTACACACGAAGGCAAGAGCTCAAACCAGAGCACAAAGGGGCGGTGAGGGACGGAGAAGGAGAGGGGCGCATTGGAGTGGAGCTCACCCAAGTAGAGAGCAAGAACAAGCATCTTCTCCCTCGGCCACCGAGAGGGAGAATGGCGAAAAGAGAGGGGTGCGAGGAGTATTAAGCTCGGGTGTTGCCGGAGACGGAGGCGGCGTGAGAAGGCGATGCAATCCATTGGGTCTCGAGGGCGGTGCATGGACGGCGCACAGACGGGAGCAGATGGGACGCTCAGAGCGAGCCGAGCCGCCCAAGGAGGAAGAAAGCACTAGCGGTGGGGCCATTGTCGGCGATCGTGGCGAAGGGTGCAACGAAGACGGTTGGGTCGGACCATGTTGCGTCGGGCTCGGGTCGGAATACTCGGGCCGTTCGATTGAGAATGGACCGTCCGGACTAAGTGGGCCGGCGTGGGTCGTTGGATCAAGATCGAACGGTTGACAACGAGCATGACCATTCGGACTGGGCCAGAGCAGTATGCGATTTGGACCGTCGATGCTAGATCGGATGGTTTACGCGAGGTGTGTTTAGTTGGTTCAGCTAAGTCAAGTGGCTGGGTCGGACTCAAGCCCAAGGAATAGTGAAACTGGTTAGGTCTAGGGTTTGACTGAGATTAATTAAACTGATTCAAGTTTGACCAAGGCTTTATAAATAGAAATAAATTTCCTAAAATCCTGCAATAAATCAGGGGCGTCCTGGGACAACCTAGTACTCAAATAAAATCTTAAACATCACTGTTCAACATTTATTTGCTTAGTTTAAATTCAAACTTGGAATAGGTTATTGATTTGAGTTTGAATTTTCTCGAGGGTTAAAACTATTCCCAAAAATTTGGAACAAATTATATTTATTCATGATAATTATTATATTATTTGAATAAACTATTTCTAGATGATGTTCATAAGTTTTTATTCTTGTTTTCTTTTGGAATTTAAATTTGAAGTGTATGTTTTCTTTGAGTTCAAAATTTTCAAAAGCAACAAATTATACAAATGCTCCAAAAAAACCATTGCATGTTCAAAAGTTTTTAATTCTCCTTATTTTTATACATTTGAAATACAAACCCAAGTGGAATAAATGATGCAAAAGATTCAAAAACGTTGTGCATGTTAATGAGATGCATCTTGATTATCATTTATTAATTTGGGGATGTTACAAAACAGGCTAGCACACACATTCACAACATTTGGCAATCACATCCATACATTCACATACTAAGTATTTAAAGGGTATTCTATTTAAGCTATTACAAGATTATTACAACGATGGTAACCGGCTAAATAAAAGCAGTCATCAGAGTAAAACAAATAGTAGCGGAAGACATATAGTTGACATATAGTTGCAAAAGTCCAGCGACATGTCCATCCGATCCCGTAGGCAACCAACAAGGAACAAGGCCTAGGTAGACCGGCCACCGAACCCTCCGGTGCCAGGAGCAAAGAACTCGTCGCCTGGCATCTGCGTATCTTCGATCTCTGAACAACAATATTAGCAAAACTGAGTACTTGTGTACTCAGTAAGACTTGTAGTGTATCGCAAAAATTATATTAGATGCAAGGCTATCAAATAAAGAGGCTCTAATCCACAAGTTATTTTTCTCAAAGCCATTTTCATTTGCAATATTCATAAGTGATAATTTGCAACGAAATTTGAAAGGGCAGTATAAATAAATACAGGACAGTAAGTAAAGTACTAAATCAAATAACAACAACACCTGCAACCCTACTCGGTTGCAAGAAAAAATATAATCATATTCCGCCATAGACATGGCACTGACAAATTCATATTCAGCCATAGACATGGCAGTCCTGCTATAGAAATAGCAAATCAGCCATAGAAATGGCAGCTCCGCTATAGACATAGCAATCTAGCCATGGACAAAGGAGTTAACTCAACAAATGAAAACCCTCATGTCATTACACCAATCTTTTGTGACAAAACAGTTTGAAAAGCAAAGCTATTGCCATACCAGCCACAATAAGCATGCTCAAGACCGCGAGCACGGCTATTTAAATAGATTTTTTACTTTGCAGAGGTGTACAACTTTACCCATAGTACGCAGTATTCCAATTACTTGGAATATCTCTATATCACTGCATACTACCGAATATAAGTAGTCTAGAGTTCGCGACGCAACCTTTACATTATCTAGCCCTAACCTTGCACTAGCCCTACAGATTATATCCTCATTCATTTGGATACAAACCCGTGAATGAGGAGCCTCACTCATTTGGATAGAAACCCGTTGAGTGAGTCCCTCTCTTCATCCAAATAGAAACCCGTTGAAGTGGGGCATTCGCAATTGTGACGGCAATAGAAATTGCTCGCACAACTTCTGCCTACTATCATACAAGTCTATGATTCGATTACTTAGTTAGCTACGGCTACCCCATCCTAGCACATATAGTTGTACGAATAGGTCTTAGTCCCAGAGTTGCTGACTTCGGTCCTTAATCGACTACAGGTGAGAACTCCACCCTAGCTACTAGTGAGTCATAATCCTCACTTTTTCAGAATACAATATAACTCGCCCGCATATAAAAACTAAAGTTTTCATTTCATTTTCACACAAAATAATAAAGGTATCTCCTCTGGATCATTTTCAAAATGTCCCAAATTCTCAAATTAACATATTGTCCTTTTATCAAATTTTTAGAAAATATATCGCTCTAGTTGCTTTTGTGCGATATTCGCACTCAAAAATTCCCAAATGACATTACATATTGCCTAACCCATATTCTAAAGGCTACAACAGTAAGGAATCAACATTACAAGGAGATATATGCAGCAATTAGGATTACAACTACCAATTTCCTAAAAATAACATTTTTCATAGACAACATACACGCAAAGATAATAGGATTTACAAAACAAAGTAGAATAATTAAATAATAGGATCAACATGATCAAAGGAGGTGCTTTCCTTGCTCTTGCTATTCTGGAGGTAAAGTTGATTGATCGTCGCAATAATAACCCGAATAATCTACGTCTAAAAAGAGCCGGAAATGAATTAAATAACATCCAATAAATTCAACAGAGACAAAAATTAAATATTTTTACATATTCAGGTAGATTATGATTTTATACGAATTTAGAGATAAATTTCATTCAATTTGGAGTTTTGTAGCAAAAGTTATTAAGGTTTCATTTCTATTCGGTTTGATAAATCCAGATTAAATGAAAAATACGTCTTCTAACAGAAAAAACGTATTCTCGCGTTTGTTCTAATGAGGTTTACACCTTCCAATAAAGGAAGAAGTATTCTTCTCATAACTAAAAGCGCATTTTCATTTTTATTAAGATTTTCGTTTATACTGACAAGTGGGGCCCACTATTAGTGGCTTGGCCCACTAGCACAGTGTATAGGCCAATGGTCTATACGCGTAGTGCACGGGCTCATGAGGTTGGGTTTACTGAGCACTTAAATCATGGGGCCCGCATGTCATAGACTCATTAACAAATATCACTTCGGATAAGTTTTTCTTTATTTATTCTCTTAGTCCCACTCATCAGCGACATATTAAAACTAAACCGATAAATAAACATCACTTAGTGTTTAATGACGGGGATTAGGCAACTAATGATGAGCTATAGTGCTCCTCACCATTATGCCGCGCGGTGGCACTCACGCCCGCGCGTGTCACCGGCGGTGTGATGCTCGGAGAGGTTGGAGAGTGCCTAAAACGGGATCTCCATACTAATGCGCACCTGCCGGCATTGATGGCGTGGCCGGAGGTGGCCTGAAGCGCCGGCGCACCGACGTCGAGCGGAGGAGGTGCTACAGCAAAGAGCAAGAGCTCAAACGAGCAATGCCCTTGCCAAACTAATGCGTGCAATAGCATCTAGGGGCTACTAGGATCATACCGGAAGGACGCGGAGGCTCGGAGGTGGTCGGAGATGACTGGTCGACGGCGAGCCGAGGTGGTGAGGTCGGTCGCACGTGGAGAAGAGGCTCAGATGAAGGAGTGCTTCGATTGATGGCCGAGGGAGCTTCGGGAGGTCTAGGCAGTGCTTCAGGTACACAAAATCGACTAGAGGTGCAATAGGGCTCTGGTGGCGACTGAAGCAGCAGTTCTGGTCGGAGCTAAATAAGAAGGAGCGATTTGGGAGCCCCTGAGGATCAAAAGCAAAATCAAGGGAAGGGGATGCTTTATGGTCCTCTAGAATGTGATATGATGCGAAGAGATTGACACCAAACCCTTCACGATGTCGGTGACGAAGGCGGTGGCGCACGACCATTTTAGGGCTCGCGCTCTGCAAGCGATTAAGCTTGATTGAGTGGGGCAAAATAAGAGGGGAGATGTGCATAGAGTTGGAAAAGAAGAGGCGCAGCTCGGGGTGTCCTATTTATAGACGGAGGGGGTAGAGATCAACGAGGAGAGCTTAGGCAGGTCAGCGGAGCTCTCGGAGGTTCCCGACGATGTATGGGCAGGAACAGGTGTGGTCGGGCAGGGGAATGGGCGCGACGTGAGGGCGATGTGACTAGGTAGGTGTGACCAGTGGCAAAACGGTGGGCGCGTAGCTAGACCGCAGGCGGAGCAGTGCGTTCGCATGCGGACATGCACTAGCACGGCAAGGGCGAGGTGGAAGACAACCCCTGCACGCGAGGCCCACCAGTCAGTGAGGTGAGAGAGGAAGATTAGGTTTAGGATTTTCCATTTTCTGTTGATTTATTTGCTGATTTTATTTACTACTCAAATGAAGTCAAAATTTTATGAAATTTTTTGTGTAGGTTTCTAAGCTAAATTATTTCTTCCTGTAACTTTTCTAGAAGTTCAAACCTTCTGTGAATTTCTACAAAATTCAAAAAAAGTTATGTTGTTATGCTTTTGTATTTATTTTTCTAAACAAGTTTTCATGTAAAACTTTTGGTGAATGGTTCCTAGGATATTTAGCCAAAAACAATTCTCTCATATGAAAATTTTACTATGTTTTATCTATTTCCTTTTTAGCACCCATTTGTTTGTAGCTCAAGTTTTGTTTTTAATTCAAAACCAAAATCAACATGGAATGATTCATATGCAAAGGATCAAAGAAATTTTTCTAGTGCAATTTATAATACATTTCCTAGAAACCAAATTTTGGGATGTTACACTGAATGCCAAATTTGTTCCCATTAATTCGTGTAATTTCTTCTAGAATTTAGATGTGAACTGTGCTTCCCGATCTGAAACTATTCCTTTTGGAATTCCATGCAATGATACTATCTTGGTCAAGTATAATTCGCCAACTTATTCTTCCCATAAGTCTGCCGGATTGGGATAAAATGTGCCACTTTTGTTAATCGGTCTACTATCACCCATATTGCATCATATCCTCTTTGTGTCTTTGGTAATCCCGTAATAAAGTCCATGCCAATTTCCTCTCACTTCCAATCTGGTCTTGGCAATGATTGTAATAATCCTGCAGGTTTTTGATGATTTATCTTAATCTTCTGACATATATCACATTGGGCTATGTATTCAGCTGTCTCTTTTCATGTTTTTCCACCAAAATCTTTTCTTCAAGTCTTGATGCATCTTTGTTCCTCCTGGATGTATTGAGAATTGAGATGAGTGAGCGTCTGGTAGAATCAACTCTTTTAATTCGTTCTGGTTTGGTACACACGGACGGTCCTGAAAACATATTATTCCTTGCTCATCTTTTTTGAATTCTACTAGATTTGTATTTCGGCTAGTTCTCATGATCTGTTGAATTTTCTGATCTTCCTACTGTGCTTGCTCGACTTGTTCAATCAGATTCGGTTATATTTCCAAAGCTGATATTGACCCTTGTTCAACTATCTCCAAGTTCAGGTGCTGCATTTCTATTTGTAGCTGAGATTAACACTCCTACATTGCATTTAAACTATGATATACTTTTTTTGCTAAGTGCATTTGCCACAACATTTGCTTTTCCCGGATGATACTGAATATCAAGATCATAATCCTTATCAATGCTTACCATCTCCTCTGTCTTAGATTCAAATCTAGTTGAGTGAATATGTACTTCAAGCTCGTACGGTCAGAGAATACCTCACAATTATTTCCTAGTAGATAATGTCTCCAAATTTTCAAAGAGTGAACTACTGCTAATTCCAAATCATGTGTAGGATAGTTTTCTTCATGAGGTCTTACTTGTCTTGAAGCATATGCTACAACTTTTCCATTTTACATGAGCACACATCCTAACCCTTGCTTTGAAGCATCACAATAAATTTGGAAGTCTTTTTTGGGGTTCGGAAGTATGAGTACTGGAGTAGTGGTCAGTCTGACTTTCAATTCTTGGAAATTTTCTTCACATTTGTCCGTCCACTTGAATGGATTGTCTTTCCTGAGATGTTGAGTGAGTGGGCAAGCAATCTTTGAGAAATTTTCTATGAATCTATGATAATATCCTGTCAAACCTAGGAAACTTCTTATTTCTGTTACTGTCTTTGGCTATCTCCGTTCTTGTACTACTCTAACTTTTCTTGGGTTGACTTTTACCCTTCTTCGTGATAATGTGTCCTAAGAATGAAACTTCTTTCATCCAAAATTCACATTTTGAGAGTTTTGCATATAACTGATGCTCTCTCAACTTGGTCAAAGCTAAGTGTAGATGTTGTTTGTGTTCTTCTTCACTCTTAGAGTATATCAATATATCATCCACAAATACCACGACAAACTGGTCCAGATATTCCATATAAACTTGATTCATCAGGTTCATGAAATAAGCTGGTGCATTGCTTAAACCAAAAGGTACTACTATGAATTCAAATAATCCATATCTTGTAGTAAAAGAAGTATTTTCTCTGTCTTGTTCTCGAATCTTGAGCTGATGATATCTCGATCGGAGGTCAATTTTTGAGAATACCTTGGCTCCCTTCAGCTAATCAAAAAAATCATCAATTCTTGGCAGAGGATACTTGTTTTTAATAGTTACTGCATTTAGGGCCCTGTCGTCTACACACATTTTCAAACTTTCATCTTTCTTTTTAACAAACAAAACCGGTGCAGACCAAGGTGAGACACTATGTCATACGAAGCCTTTTTCTGCCAATTCATACAACTGCTTCTTGAGCTCTTTTAGTTCACTAGTTGCCATCATGTATTGTGGTTTAGTCACAGGCTTGGTTTCACGTAAAAATTCTATGGCAAGTTCCATTCCTCTATTTGGATGTCTTCTGTAACACCCTGACCGGGAGGTCTCTAGACCTAGCCACAACAGAACCCAGGAGGTCCTGTCACGGCCGAACCAGGAGGTCTCCAAGTCAGTCAAGAACCCGATCCAACACGATCGACTGGGAGGTCCCTCGGGACCACCCAGAGATCCCCAAGACCACATGGGAGGTCCTTCAAGACCACCCGGAGGTCCGGAGGTGGGCGTGGGACACGGGTGACCCCAAGTGCCTGACCCGTCGAGGTGGTCGAGACCACACCGAGAAGGTCGTGAGACTTGGAATGACTCAAGTCCTCTGTGCAAACCGAACTAGTCCCAAGGATCAGTGGCTAGCTCACACAGCATACAACAGTGGTAACAAACATCAAACGTGAACTTTATTAATAGCAACAGAGTTGATTACAAAGGGCGGCTTAAGAGCCCACAAAAATAAAATACAGTAGAAGACAAAACAGTAGTCCACCCGATTCACCACAGGCAATCGGCTGGAGGTCGTAGCCTAGACGTCCTAGACCACAAGCTTCTTGAAGACATCCTCACCGCCGATTATGAATCAAGCAAGAGTGAGCACAACAACCGTGCTCACAAGTTACACCTGCCAAATAACAGAATGACATGCATACATGGATATCTCAAAGGCTTAATATGGTTGATTTGCATAAAGCCAAGTTTCTTTCAAATAGAAATACTAAGTTCCAAAGCAGTTATACAATAACTAAAATTCATTTTTCCAAAACCAGTTTTATAGTTTGGATAACATTCATCAACAAGTGATGAAGGATACCCTCCTGTCACAAGGCTCCCCGCCCAAAACCCATTGGATAGAGATCCAAGACAGTTTAACAAAGTCCTTTTGAAACCAAAATCAACATCTAACTTTGAGTGGCTTTGCTAGCATGTCCATGACCGTGGACACGGCTATTCGAATAGTTTTACGCTCTGTAGAGGTGTACAGCTTTACCCACATGACACGAGTTCTCTAGTTTGTTTGGCATCCGTCGGTGCCACCACTCACTTCCGTAGGTAAGTGGTCTAGAGCACGTGACAAGGCCTTTACAGTACATCATTCCACCACAGTCCGCCCTCGCTAAGGTTTTGCCCCACCCTGCGGATAGAAACCCGCAGAGATCAAGGGCCCCCTCTTGCGCCAGGCAGGGCTAACAGGTCATTCAAACGACTACCCATTGCATCAACAGGATCAACCACGATGGAACTTTGCAAATTAGTCAGCCAGGTCCTGCCCATACAGGACATGTGGTTGCACGATGTGGCTAGCAAGATGCGACTCACAGACCGGTCCTCAACTGACTCGGCCATAGAAATGACACGATCCCGTGCATTAACATGCACCAACCAGACAGCCAATTCGCCCAAGTCCAAATCAAATTTTTTTTTCTTTTCTTTGTTTTACCAAATCATTTGCAAAAACCTCCATGACAACCCAATGTCATAGTTAAAAACATTTAGACAACATTAGTCTTTTGGCAGTAAAACTCCCGAAACAAGATTTTTGGTCTAAGCTTGACTAAGCCCGGATTTTTGTAACATGCTGGTTCATACTAATGTACCAACTAGCTCTTATACTACGGGGACAAGGGGTGATCGGATCAATAATCAAATTCGGGTGTACAAAGGAACTAGGAATAACTATGAAGTTAAAACAGGGATTTAAATTACTTAAATTGAAATAAGCATGCAGTAATAGTTTGAAACACAACTTAGATAATTTGAGATACTGGGTTCAATATGGTCAAGGGTGTAACTTGCCTTACTCAAAAGCTTAAGGATCTACTCCTCTACAGAGCTCAGGCTCCTAGAGACAACGCGACCTACATGAGAACAAAGCAAAGCAAATAAAGACCAAATAAGATCCAAATGAACTCCAAACAAACCGAACTAGAAATAAACAGCAAAGAACAGAATAGACAACTAGGATCGGGCTCTCAAGAGGAGGTCCAACGGGTTGGGAGGAGGTCCAGTGACCTGGTCGGGAGAGGTCCGACGTGTCAGGGGGAGGTCCGACTAAGAGGGTGGTCTTTGCAAAAGACCAAAAGGGGATGGCGAAGACCAAGAAGGTGGTCTTTACAAAAGGGAGGTCCTGAGGAGGTCAAGGGACGTCCTGAGGAGGATGTCCTGAGGAGGGGGTCCTGAGGAGGACCCAAGCGGGTCATCTTTTCAAAGGGAGGCCTTCAGGAGATCCAAAGGAGGAGAAGGTCCAACAAAGGTTACGACTACACAACGTGGTCATACAAGGAATACGATCACATCAGGTGGTCGTAGGGACAAGGGATAAGATCGGGGCACGGAGAGACTCACCAAGGCCGAGAGAGACTAAAGGAGGAGGGAGGTCGGTGGGCCGGCAGCCAGTTGAAAGCGGCATGGCGTCAAATGAAGTTCTTCATGGCAAGGTTGCGGTGCGGGCTCCGGCGATCTTCTCGGCGACGAAGCTTCAACGCAGTGCAATTGGGCAAGAGCTAAAAAAGATAAGTGTGGAAAAAGTTGATGATAGAGGGCCACTCAAGCTGTTTATAGCCTGAGAAGGAGGAGAAAGAGAGTCACTGACAAACTCAGAGACGGATGAGTCAAAGGTAGGTAGGAGACAGGGTAAGTGTCACGACCGAATTGGTGAAGGACAACATGACATGATATGCTGAGAAGGAAGGGGACAAGGAGGAAGAACAAGGTGCTACGCAAGTGACCACGTAAGTGACTGCATTTAATGTGACACAACCGGCATTAAATGCACAAGGGACTTATGTGGCGAATAAAGATAAAGGTGAGCAAGACTGACAAGTGGAGCTAATCAAACTCGGGAAACAGTTCAATCAAAGGGGGTGATCGCGACTAATGGGGAGGTCGTGACCATCAAGGGTGGTCTTGACCACAAAGGTGGTCTTTGCAAAAAGACCAAGACGGGTGGTCTTTGCAAAAAGACCGAGAGGGTTGGTTTCTGCAAAAAGAGCACAGGAGGTGGGCTTTGCAAAAAGACCAAAGGTCAAGAGGAGGAGGAGGTCCAAAAAACAAGGAAAAAGGTGCAATGAAGTAGAGCCGTCCGATTTTGATCGGGTGGACCAAGGCGATAGGAACGTTCAGACCGTCCGAACGCTTCCTCTCAATCGAACCGTCCAAACTCAATCGGACGCTCCTCGAGAGGGGAAAGGCGTGGGCGCTGGATCGGACCACACGAAGGAAAGGAGATCAAACGAAAAGGAGGTCTCAACGGTTAAGATGGAACAAGGGGAGGTCTTGATGGCCAGGATGAACTCGAGGGAGGTCCTGACGGTCAAGATGGAATCAAAGGGAGGTCTTGATGGTCAGGATGAACTTGAGGGAGGTCCTGACGGTCAAGATGAAATCAAAGGGAGGTTCAATTGGACACGGGGAGGTCCAAATGAACAGGAGAGAGGAAAGAAGGTTGAATAGGAGCCGAAGTTGAATTTCAGGAAATCAAGAATGTTTGAAACACAAACCCAAGCTTAGAATGTCTCGGGGGTGGTTGTGACCCAAGGGGAGGTCAAAACTGAAGGGATGGTCTGGACACAAGGGGAGGTCCAGACCAAAGAGGAGGTTTAAACAAAAAGAGGTCCAAGCTCAAAGGAGGTCTAGACAGAAGGGTAGTCTAGACACAAGAGAGGTCTAGACACACAGGAGAGTTCTAGACACATGGAGATCTGGACTCAAGGAGAGTCCAAACAAGAGGGAGGTTTGGGCATACAGGAAATGCCCAGACAACAAGGAGGTCTAAACCAAAGAGGTCTAGAAAGAAAGAGCGGGACTGAAGGAAGAACAGAATGAGTAGAGATGGGGAGAGACAACACCAGAGCTCAGACAACCCCAAATAAACCAAACTTTAGATTATTTGAAGTTTGATTTAGTCATTTTAAACACTCGAATTCCGAAAATCTCAAGTTAAGCTTTAGGACTTCAACAAAACCAAATGGTTCTTTTTATTTTGAAAATTTTCAAAAAGCTTAGAAAACCAGGGTGTTACATCTTCTAGGCAGTTCCTCGGGAAATATATCTGAATATTCCTCAACCACTGACATTCGCATGGTGATTTCTGAAATGACACTGTTAATCTTATTTTTTTTGTTCTTCAATCAAGGAATGATCTGTTATAACCGAAAATTCATGGCCTTCTGAATTTTTCAATGTTACTGACTTCTTCTCACAATCAAATGTGGTCTTGTATCTTGATAACCAATCCATTCGTAAGATAATATATATCCTTTTCATCTCCAGTAATAATAACTCTGTGGTGAACCTGTCCCCTTGGATTTTTAGGTTCAATCCACTACACTTATACTGAGATTTTATTCTAGTCCCGGGTGTTTGAAACACATAGGGATGTGGCAAAGAAATGAAAGGCAAACAACTCTCCATAGCAAAGTTCAAAGAAAGAACGGAATAGGTAGCCCCTGGATAAAATAGAACTAAAGCTGATCTTGCATGAAGTAGAAAAATACCAACAATAACATCAGTGGCCTCGACTGCTTCTTTGGTGGTGACGTGATTAATCTTGCCATGTATTGGTGTCGGTGTTGGTCGTCCTTCTCCTAAAAATTGTCCTAGCCTCCTGAGTTGGCCTCTAGGCTACAGCATTCCCCCTCTATTGGCTTGCATGCTGGGTGGAGTCCGGTTGGTTTGAGTCTGAATTTTTGCTTGGGTTTTAGCTACATCTGGTAATATATTCTTTAAGGGCATTGGCCTCTGAAATGACCAGGCTGTCCACAATGATAGCAATTCGAGAACCTTTGTGGGCATTCCTTCTGATAATGATTTCCTCCACAAGTGTGACATTGAATAGTAGCTGGTCGACTCCCACTGTAGGGTGATCTTGGAACTGGATTCATTGGTGGTCTTGGCTAGAATCGGAAAGGTGGTGTTTGCATCATTCTCCCTCTTGGTGCCCTTGATGAATGTGCCACCTGTTTTGCTTTTCTCCTTCTAGTTTCTTCCAATTCTCCTCTGGCTTCCTCTGAGATCAACAATTTATTTATCATAGATGACAGATCATTAAAGTCAAGAGCTTAAATATGGAATTTAAATGACTTCTGCAACCCATCTGAAAATTTTTCCATCTTTTTCGCTTCAGACTCAACATCTTGTGGGGTGCACTGTGTCAATTGATTGAATTGGTCCAAGTACTCTGTCACAGTACGCCCCTTTGCCTAAGAGCAAAAAACTCTCGGCGTTTAGCGGTAATCACGCCCAAGGGAACGTGTGTTTTAAGGAATGCTTCCTTAAACTCTGTCCAAGGTATATCTCTGTCTGGATGAAGAGTTTGATGATTCATCCACCAGGCAGCTGCTTGTCCTTGCAATTGGTGAGAGGCAAATAAAGTATTTTTCTTATCATTGCATTGAATAGTGTCTAATTTTGTTTCTATATCTCTTATCCATTCATCGGCTGCTAAAGGTTCTGGTGATATTGAGAATGCTGGAGGTCTTGTCTTCTAGAAATCTACCCATCTAAATCATGGGGTTGATCCTCCATAATTTGTTCCGAGATAAGGAACAGCTGGTGGCTATTTGTTCGAGGAATCGAGTGTGTTGCTCCATCATTCTCGCTTGATTTTGTTCTTCTTGAAATCTATTAATTTCTATCCATCATTGCTAGTAATTCTGCCATACTAGGCTGATGTTCTACTGAATTGGTCTCACATTGGTGATTGTTAATATGACTTCTGTTTCTTGTTCCAGACATTTTGGGAATGTACTTCTGCGGCGGTTTGACCCAAAGCAGAAAGGTAAGTAAGATCCAAACTTTAAGTGGAGAAAGAATAGGGTAAGGATTGAGACGAAAAGAAGGAATTGAATTTTGACAAGGATGATATACAGGTACCGGTAGGAAAACAAGTTATTAATATTTCACATAGTTCATGTCGAGACCAAAAATGCAATTCTAGACCCTCTGTGTATAATGCACTAGTCTAGGATCATGCTAGTGCACACAGTGTCAACATAGATGAATATCGATCCACACAAGACAATTAATAGCATAAATGAGTAATTTAATAAATAAATAATGATTTTGACCTTATGGTCGAGTTTACACTTATTAAGCCACGCAGGGCTAACAGAGAATTAAATAGCAGCAGAACAGATAACTTCAACGAAATCTCATCAATTCACCACAGGCAACCAACTGGGATCAAGACCCTACGATCAAGCACCTTCGTTGAACTCCTCCTCGAAAGTAGGCGATGACTCCTCCTCTTCCGTTGATTTGATTTAGCAAGCATGAGTACACAACCATACTCGCAAGTCATACCACAGAATGCAATTATACATGATGGCTTATTCCAAAGGAATGGCTTTTGTGGTTCTTTTGCAGAAATACAACATTTGCAAATTGAATACGAATAATAGATTGAAAGCATAAAGTAAAACAAAAATAATATTAATTTTAACAATTTTATTTCACAAAGACACATAGCCTAAACAAGTTATTCACATAGCCATATGACTTAGATCACATAGCTCCCTTCCCAAGTTTTTATGAAAACTACCCCTCGTGTGAAATCCCTGAGCATGTCCATAACATGACGCAGACTATTGAATAGATTAATTTAACACTCTGCGAGAGGTTGTACACTTTACCCACACGATACAACTAGTGTAGCTAGCACTAATCATAACAAAATATTTGAAACTTCATCTCAAGCATTGATACTCGGTCGGCTTAACCACCATACCAAACTATACACAGTGATTGGTTCGACACACAGATTGGACAGGAAGCGATGAACCGAGTCATGATATAACTACTTGGTAGCACACCTCCACCCATACAACACGACCTAACCTACTACGAGTAATAATGTCAAGAATCCATAACTTACTAAGTTAGGCCCGTCCCATCGGGCATGTGGTCGTCTGATGAAGGCTCGATTCAATGGCACACAAAGTTAAGTCCTTAATTGACCAAGGCAAGACTTCCAATTTAACTACAAATCCCTATGCACAGTTTATTAATCCTGCACAGCTCCTCCCAAAGTAGCACACAATACCACTTGCCTCCGTCTAAATCCTTTCCCACCTTGTTGGTTAAGTGCAACACATGCCATCAACGAGTAATAGCACATAGTACACATAGTTTTATCACATAGTTCCATGATCATTTAGTCAAGTTTATAATTGCAACTCACATGAAATGATGACTTGTGGCATGGCTAAGCAGAATAATCGTATCTAACCAACCCACGTTGGTGTTATGATATTACCAACTAAATAAACCAATCTAGGGTGACAACAGATTAAGACATAACAATAGACAAGTGTGGATATAACAAATGGGATTAATAACTAAACCCAAAAGCATTTAAATAAATACTTAAAGTAAATGCAATAATTTGAATCAAAGTAATTTGAAAACTAGGTTCAATATACTCAAAGATATAGCTTGCCTTGAAATAGGTCTAGGTACTGATATTGCTATTGGGGTGCTCCTTCTTCTTCAAAACTTCCCGAAGTATCAACGTCTACTCGCAAATGAAGCAAAGAAACAAAACAAATAAATAACAGCAGCAAAACAAATGCCAAAAAATAAATAAAAATCTCAGATAAATAGATCTTGAATTTAGATGAATTTAGAAATGTGAATGGGCTCAATCGGAGTTTGGATGCAAAAGATATGGGCTTTGGAAATTTGAATCTAAAAGAAAACCCTAATTTTGGATTATTCCGAATTTTTGAATTATTTCTTAAAAGAAAAATCGGATTATTGTGCAATGATGACGTCAACAATGGATTTTTTGGAATAAAAGAAAATAAAAAGAAAACCCTGACATGTGGGCCCCACATGTTAGTGACTGTGTTCACAGTGAACTTGGTTCACCGAACCGATTGGATCTGGTTTGAGCTGGGCTGGAACACACGCACACGTGGCGCTGACGAGGGTGCCACGTAGGATGACACGTAGGTGTGAGGGTGTGTTGGCGGCTGACGTGGATGGTCACGAGGGCTAAACGCCGGTGATGCTCCAAATAACCACGATCAGTGAGCAACGGCTTGATGGTGGTGAAAGGGCGCATCTGGACAAACTCGACATGGTGAACGTGGTGACGCGGTTCGTTTTCATCGGCGATGACCAACTCAACAGCGGCGACATAGAAAGCGGCGGAGCGCCATGGCTTAACGTGGCGACGGTGAACCAAGGCTCCTCCGGCGAAAAGAGTGCGTGCACCAGGTAGCTCTTAACGCGGCGAACTCAAAGGTGGGCTCAAAGACGACTAAAGCTCACCGACAGTGACACAATCCGACAAAGAAGCTCACGGCGGCGCTAGGGTTCAAACTCCAAATTCGGCGGAAAGGTGACGCGCTAGGGTTGGTGACTTCAGGGAAAAGGCGGCGGGGTTGGTTGCAAACCTCGTGATGCGGTCACAGCTTTAAATAGGGTCGAGGAACGGAGAGTTAGCATTGAAGACGGCGACAGAGCACGGCTCAGACACGGACTGCAGAGTCCGCGCTGAAGACAACAGTGACGTGGCGAGGGGGTCCATAAGACAGCAAAAAGTGGCTTGGGCGCGAACGTGTAACAAATGGCGTCGCAGGGTATGATAAATTGGGGCCAAAATGTGCATGAGAGAGAGAGGGCGATGTGACAGTGGGGACCACCGTCGACATCGGCGATCTTGCACAGGCGAAAACGGTACAAAGATGATGAAATTTGGCCGGGGAAAGGAATGGGTTTATTTAAACACTGTTACGAGATTTTTTTAATTAGTTTTCTATTTTAGAAAATAGCGAAAATTCAAAAGGCAATAGAAAATAGCAAATGAATTTGGAAAAATTCTAGAAAAATCTAAAAATATATCCAAGTACATAGAATCCAAATAAAATAGTTTTGACCATTGTTAGTGTTGACTTTAATCTTATTAAATTGTTTTGATATCCAAAGTCAATATTAAGCTTTTGAATTAAAATCAAATAAATCCAAATGGTGAATTTTCTCCCTACTAACTATTCAAAGGATTTTTAAAACTTAGAAAATTGGGATGTTACAGTTCACATATTTATTTTACAAAAGTTGGATCATATACTACTTAGAGTACATTACACAACTTTTATTACAAACAGAAGCATCTTTTACTAGGGTTACTTAACAACTTGATCCTAACGATTTACTACTGTTTTCAGAGAACCTCTTCACTCCCCATTGGATAGAGGGTTGCTGATGGTGTAGATGATCCTTTCCATTGGTTCTTCCTCTTTAACCTTGTCATCCTCCTTGCCAGGTTCTGGCTCTCCCACTTTCTCTTTCCCCTTGGAGCTAGTGGATGATCCTCGAAACAGACGATGAAAGTTGTGTGCTACACCCATTGGGTGAGGGCGAGCACTAGTTCACCCTAGTGGATGTTCTTCTGTTTGTTGGCTCGGAGGGTCAGGGCTTTCTCCAGAGACAGATCCAGCTCCCAATTCAAGCATGTCCCGGCTAAGTAGTTCCTTTGCAAATCACCTCCTTTTTGCTTGGACAAAAAGAGCTCTTGATGCATTGTCTGATACTCGCTCAGGGTTCTTGCATAGAGGGCTTCTTGGGAGACTATATGGGTAGCGGCTTCATGTAATCACTGGTCTTCGTCTTCCCTAGGTTCAGGAACAAGGACACTATGCCCACCATGTCCTTCTTGTGGTATAAGTTGGAATTCTAGATCTTCAAATTCCATATCATAGTGTTGGCGAAGATGTAGAACTACTAGTCTAGCTATGTATTGTATGGCGTCCTTCTCCTTGACACGATAACCCACAAACCGACATTCAACATCAGGTCTGTAAGTCAATGGAATCTAGGTTACCCAGGCCTTCCACTGGTAACGTCTTCCATGCATCCTTTGTTCCTCAGTGTGGAAGATGGATAATTGCCAAACAGTTGCACCCACAAATTGCTGCATCCTCCAGAGCCTGGTGGCCCATCCTCTCAGTTGTGTAGGGTTTGAGTAGGTGTTTGGCATCTTCTCTTTTGACACACGAAAGGTTGAAATTAGTTAAGAGGATATAAATCTTTTGCAAAAGCAAAACAAGTTTTCGAAATTTACTGTTAAGATGAGGCAACAATTAAGGAAGGAAAAAGATAACAATTATTACCTTACATCTTTGTTTGCCAAACCCTTTTGTAGTTTTGAAATTAGATTTTTAGAAGGTCTTCATTTCCTATTTCCTATAGACAACATAAGGTTTCAACCTACGGTCAAGCTTTGCTCTTATACCACTTTGTAACAACCCCATTTCTGGGATCGTCAAACTCTTCACAACCACGCAGGATGTGCAGTTGCAAAGTAAAAAATGGCTTCACAAGCAAACTCACATTTACAAAAAAAAAGAGGCAAACCTTTATTACAACAATTAAGGCTTAGCAACCAGTTTGGACACGGATGTTGGCATCCAAGCCCAAATATAATATATTACAACACAAAAGTACATGAGATCCACAGGCAAGCTTGGGTGTGGTCGAGACCTATGTAACACCCCAATTTTTTTTTGAGCCTTTTTGAAAATTTTCAAAATAAAAAGGAACCATTTGGTTTTGTTGAAGTCCTAAAGCTTAACTTGAGATTTTTGGAATTTGAGTGTTTAAAATGACTAAATCAAACTTCAACTAATCCAAAACTTGGTTTATTTGGAGTTGTTTGAGCTCTGGTGTTGTCTCTCCCCATCTTCACTCGCTCTGTTCTCCCCTCGGCCCAGCTTCTTCTTCTTTAGACCTCCCATTGTGTCTAGACCTCTCATGTGTCTAGACCCTCCTTGCATTTAAACCTCCCTCGTGTTCATTTGGACCTCCTTGTGTTCATTTGAACCTCCCTCGTGTCCATTTGGACCTCTCTGTGTTCATTTGGATCTCCCTGTGTTCATTTGAACCTCCCTCGTGTTCATGTGAACCTCCCCGTGTTCATTTGGACCTCCCTCGTGTTCATTTGGACCTCCCTCGTGTTCATTTGGACCTCCCTGTGTTCATTTGAACCTCCCTCGTGTTCATTTGGACCTCCCTCGTGTTCATTTGAACCTCCCCGTGTTCATTTGAACCTCCCTCGTGTTCATTTAGACCTCCCTGTGTTCATTTAGACCTCCCTTGTGTTCATTCTGACCGTCAAGACCTCCTTCTGATTTCATCTTGGCCATCAAGACCTCCTTTGATTTCATCTTGGCCGTCAGGACCTCCTTTGGACCACCTTCTGTGGACCTCCTCCATCGGATCCCTTTTCCTTTGAAATCCCTCCATCAGACCTCCCTTCGTTTGCATCCAAGGGTCCAAACCTCCCTTCGTTTGAATCCAAGGGTCCAGACCTCCCCGTTGGTTTAGACCTCTCTGCGCGGCCTAGCTCCGCGCCTTCGTTTGGAACCGTCCGATCTGTATTGGACGGCTTGATCTTGTTGGCACGTTCGGCTAGTCTGAATGTTCCATTCGTTTTGAACCACCCGATCAAAATCGGACGGCCCTGTTTCGCCGTGCCTTTTCCGTGCCCCTTTTGACCTCCTCCTCTTTAGGACCTCATGGTCTTTTTGCAAAAACCACCCTTTTGGTCAAGACCATCCCTTGTGGTCACGACCTCTGGTCTTTTTGCAAAGACCACCCTTTTGGTCAAGACCACCCCTTGTAGTCACGACCTCTGGTCTTTTTGCAAAGACCACCCTCCTAGTCTTTTGCAAAAACCACCTTTGCGAGCATGACCTCCTCAGGACCTCCTTGTCCTCAGGGTCTCCTGGTCTTTTTTGCAAGGACCATCTTTGTGGTCATGACCTCCTCAAGATCTCCTCCTCAGGAGTTTTGTTTGGTCCCTTTGTCGACCACCTTGCCTCCTCCTTCCTTCCGCCACGAAGTCTTTCTTGTGATAAATCTTTGTCACTTGATGGTACCTCGTGTTCCCTTTTTTGTCTTTTCCCTTACCTGTCCCATCTTTTCCTTCCTTTTTCTGGCCATGCCTTGTCTTGTCCTTCACTTGCCTTTGACTTGTTTGTCTCTAAGTCTCTCAGTGACACTCTCTCTCTCTCTCTTCCTTGGCTATAAATAGCCTGAGTAGCCCTCCTTTCTTCACCTTTGGCCGCACTTAGCTCTCTAGCTCTTGTCCAGCTTGCTTCGTGCTTGAAGCCTCGCCAAGAAGTCCGTTGAAGGCTTGTGGCCTTTGCTCACCGCCAAAGAAGACTCTGGGAGCGTCTTGCCACCTCGATCTAGAAGGAGTTCTTTGGGCGCCCGCGCCATCCTCAACCGCCGCCGCCGTCCATCGACCTCCCCTGTAACATCCCAAATACCTTAACAGGTGTTTGTTTCAAATGTAATTAAATGTGTAGAAATTAAAACTTTTTCTCACATCTTGAAACCCCGGAACTCACATGTAATTCTTGTCCAAGAGTTGTGTTATCCAAAAACACAAAGTTCTTGTTGACCAAAAGTCAAACTCATTTTCCATTTTGTCACAACTCATGTGCCAAACCTTTGGAAATAATCTTCCTTGGTCCTTGAGTTGATGTGGGACCTCTCTGAAACATATCATGAGTTTTCAAACTTGTTTGATAATTTTTGGAGGTAAAACAATTCCTTGAACAGCCTTTATGAATTTCTTGAGAAAAATGCAATACATAAAAACCTCTGGAAAATTTATGTAAGGTTAATCATGATGTCAGCAAGCTCCAGTTAAAATTTCATGAAAATTTGAGTTCAATTGCTAGCTCAAATAATTCTGCAAAGGCTCAGCTGTTAAAAATTTGAATTTCAAACTTGCCTTTGTTCCTTGAAATGAGCCATTTTCCAATCTGGTCAAGCCCAACCACCTCCCCTGCTCCAGCAGACCTCTTTTCCACCTTGATGAGG
Organism: Phyllostachys edulis; assembly: GCA_036346405.1. Lineage (NCBI taxonomy): Eukaryota > Viridiplantae > Streptophyta > Magnoliopsida > Poales > Poaceae > Phyllostachys > Phyllostachys edulis. Next base: position 98,905,164 of record CM070546.1, read on the forward strand.
TCGTGGCGGTTGGATTCTATCTAGCAGCCACGACCTCCTCCTCTCAACCAACTCATCGAGACCTCCTTCCCACATGCGAGGTCATAGCCATTGGATCAAAGATCCATGGCCATGACCTCCTCGCTACCAAACCGTCCAAACCTCCCTTTTGCACTCACTTGAGGTCGTAGCCGTTGGATTCAATCCAAAGGCCACGACCTCCTCTGCAAACCATCACAGCGAAGTCCTCCACCCCATCGAGGTCTTGTGCCGTTGGATCAAAGATCCATGGCGGGACCTCCCTCGTGATTAACCTCTCGACCTCCCACCCACAGGTCGTAGCCCTCGAATCTAAATCTAAAGGACATGACCTCACATGCGCTGTCATGCGCAAGCTCAGGACCTCCTTTGGTTGTGTGCCCTTGGATTTAAATCCTAAGGCCATGACCTCCCCTCACTTATCAAAATCGCGTGCGATTAAGTCCTCCCGGGAGGTCATGTTGTTGGATTTAGATCAACGCCTTGGACCTCTGTCCCTTTTCCACTTTCGCGCATCCAGCAAGAATCAAATCGGAGGGCCACGACCTCCCCATCCAAATCGGGCTGTGACCTCCTCTAGTCACTAAAACTTACCGTTTCAAACTCAAATCGCATCCAAGGGCTAGGACCTCCCATTCTCTTAATCCGGTGGTGGAGAGCTTACCTGTTCTTCTCCCTAGCTTGGCGCGTGCGTCAAACCATGGCGATAAACAAGGTCGGCGCCTTGTCTTGTCCAGCGACTCTGAGCACTGCAAGCATTAAATCGTGGCGATCTTTCGCCCCTAGACCATGCCCTGTCCTAACCTACCCTGTCCTTTCCATCTTGTCCAAGCCATGGACCTCCGGTGGACCTCCCATGGGCTGAGCTCACCATGAGCTTAACCCGTGGTCCAGGACCTCTTTTTCCCTAGGTATAAAACCCCCCTACTGTTGCCTTGGCTTCCTTTAACTATTGCCTTGCTTGCACCTCTATGCTTGCGAGCTCAAAACCACCCGTAGCTCTCTTGGCCGCCATTGGAGCACCTTGGAGCTCCTCGGTGGACAAGGGTCCCTGGAGTTTTTCCTATCCCTCTCATTGCCTCATGTTGTGCCATTTCCCTCTGTGACCAAGTCCTAACTTGTTTAGTTTGGGCATTTACAGAGGTGGCCAAAGTGGAGCTTGGAGTTGGAGTTGGCAGTGGAGCTCCTTGTCTTCCCCAGCTCCGGTCCTCACCTTCCTCGACCTCCTCAGCACCTCTGGACCTCCAGGTAACCTCCTGTTAGTCCTTAGAGCTGGGCACCTGCATGTATGAAGTTGCGGAGCTTTAATTTTTAGTTTGGCTCTTGGCATGTGCTTTCTTGCCCGCCCATCTCCGGCTCGTCGGCGTTTTGAGCCACCGCCGCCGTTGAGAGTAGGTCCATTGGGTGTGCATGGCTATTGCGGACCCAATGGTACCATTGGATGTCGCCGGCGAGTCTGCATCGCGGTGAGGACCACCTCTTTGCTTTCGGGTTTTTGTCGGACAAGAGCACCGGTATTTGTTGTCATTTTAGGACAAAGATCCTCGCTTTTAATGCCTCAATCATTGCTAATCATGGGGTTAGCCTTAAATGCCTTTAACCCTGTCCTTTGTCGCGCATTTAAGACCTCGTGGCGCGACCTCCTTGTGTCCCGCGCATTAACTTCGATGTCGCAGCGCTTGCAGCGTCTTGCAGCGAGCGATGGCGCCGGATCTGGGCCGTCCAAGACCTCCTCAGGAGATCTTGAGCGTCGGGACCTCCCGCTGCGCAATCTTAGCCGTCGGACCTCCTCTGGAAGTGCAGCACGCGTTGACCTCGCATAGGACCTCCTCGTGGTCATCTCGGCCGTTTATGACCTCCCGGGTTGATCTTGACCGTTAAGGTCCTCCCTCGAGACGATCTGGACCATTAAGGTCCTCCCTTGGAAAATCTGGACCGTCCAGGACCTCCCACGTGAGGTCCTGACGATGTAGATCTTCCTTGGGGAGATCTTGATAGTTTGGATCTCCCTTTGGAAGATCTCAACCGTTGAGGACCTCCCTCGCTTTATCTGGGCCATCCCGGTCCTCCCCCTTTCGTTGTGGTCAGTTGGATATAGCATCATGGCCACGACCTCCCTACTGCTTCATGGCGTGCTTGCATTCTTTGGGAGGACATGGACCGTTGGATCCAAGATCCATGGCCCATGTCCTCTGGACCTTCACGAGCGCGCGTGCGCGTTGTTCTCTGGGAGGTCTTGAGCCGTCAGATCCAGGATCTGTGGCTCATGTCCTCCCCGGTTCTTTTGGTTTTTAGGATTTCCAGAGAACACTTATTTGTGAGCTAAAAAAGTATGAACTTTAAAAATGCATAACTAATTCCTTTTAAGTCCAAATTAGGTGATTCAAATTTCTGCAGCTCTGGCTTGACCTGGGCTCCAATCTAAAAATGGTTATGAGCCCAGTTCAACTCCAGAACATGGTTTTGTAAATAGATTTCAAAACTAGCTTTAAATGTTTCATTAAAAATTCATTTAACTTGTAAAATGCATAAGTATTGCTCTGTAGGTTTTTTTGAGTGAATCCAACTTTGTTGGCTTCCTCTGTTAATGCTCTAAATGTTAGAATAGGATTTAGGCATGTCACTATTTTCAAAAAGCTTTCTTGTGCATTTTAATTTTGTTCAAGTTCTTGTCTTTGAAAAATTATAGAAAGTGCATAATAGCTCCAAATGAGATGAACTCAATTGTGTTATTCATATCATGAGGTGCTGGTTTTACAGTAAAAATCTCAGTATCACCACCTCTCTAGAAAATGTTGCCAAATAATTACATTAGTGAATAGTAGCAGTTTGGTATTTTTAGGGCTGAGCAGAATTGTTTTGCTCATATCTTTTGCATTGAGAATCCAAATTAATTGGTTCTTGTTGCTAAATTCCCTAAAAATCATCCTCTTGCTTCTGTAGAAAATTCAGAGCATTTGGAGTTTGTTTGCTGTGCTGTCCTTATGGTTTTCGTCGTTCTTATCGATTCTTTTCGCCTTTTCGTTTAGGTGCCGACGAGTGGGTTGATCCCGTGAGTGATTCTCTGCAGCATAGTGACCAGCCACAGCAAGGCAAGCAGTTTGATCATGTCCCATTACTTTAAAGTTTATTACTTTGTTTCACTTCTATGTATGCATTGCTACTTTGTGTTAAATTATCGATTAGTTGAGCCTATAGATGCATCTCCTGTAGGTAAAATGTTCATTCTCTACTACTAAGCCTAGGATTACCTTCTTTGTGATATAGAGTTCGATGGATGGACTCTTATCACTTAGTAGTTACATTGATAATGCTTAGAAATGCTTAGATAACGGTAGAAATGGGCGGTTGTCGACATTATGTCGATGACCTTGATCACACTAAAATTATTATTCCATTATGTCCCTCTTGTGCTTTGTTACTTTGTAAACAAACAAAATAAAAATGAAAACAAAATTGTTATTGACTTGGGCACAATGGATGTTGGTGTGATATGTTGGGTGTGAATGGAATGGTGCCCGAGTCCCCAAGGACCGAGTTACTTGTGTCACTAAGCCAAGCACTTATGCGTGCTAACCACACGAGGGATATGGGACCCTCTTGGCTAAATACTTTGGGAGGTGTTAATTAGGAATTCGCGGTGAGTAAAAGCTGTTTTATAAGGAAAAGAGCACCCATGATCTCCTACCTTAGGGTTGTCGCGACTCTTAATTAGCATCATTCATTGGAAATGCCTCGTAGGACTTAGCGCGTCTTGGCACACCAAAGGAAGTGTGCTAAATAGCTTGGCGAAAAGCGATGCAGCGTGTGGGTACATTGGTACACCCTGCGAGGTTAAAACTATTGAATAGCCTCGTCCTAGGTTATGGACATGCTTGGTAAGGTCGTGCAAGAACTAGACTACAACATTTATTTAAAACTTGATGGGTTGGTATGAATGGATGTTCATACTATTGTGGTGGCTATTGGGTTAGTCACTTCCAGGATTGTTGTTGTCATCTATCTTTTATTACTATTGTTACTTGTCTCGTTGTTTCTTGCAAATGAAAAATGAATTGCAAAATTGCTTTGGAACCTATTTAAATATTGCAAATGAAAACTTGCTTTATGCTAAAATAAGTCCAAAGCCTCATCCACTCAAATAAAGCTTGCATGTAGTTAAACTATAGTTACTGTTATACTACCGTCGATCTTGCAGTACATTTTGTACTCATTTGCTTTGCTTAATAACTTTGTTCTTGAGAGGTAGGGTCCAAGGGCTTTACTTTTGTGAGATGTCGCGGTGGTTGGGAATCGAGCTAAGCGACTTGGTTGGTTGCCTTGTGGGCTAAAGGCAAACCTTGTGGCTCTCTTTTGTTTATCGCCATCTTATGGCATTTGCTTCATTGTGTTACTTTTATTAGTTGTATTTGGCGATCGGCCCTTTTGTAATAACTCTATATATTGTATGTCTTTTATTCTAGTCGTGCTTTGGTTCTATGTCTTGAATGGAATTGATGCATGATTTTGTAAAGGGTGTGTATCTTGCATTCAGGAAGTATACATATCTCGAAGACATGGATTATTATGTTTGTAATGCTAGGGTCAATGGATGACTAAGTATTACACGCCTAATAAACCAGGGTCCTCACATCCCCCTCCTCTTCTATCTCCCTCTCGGTCTTGGTGAGTGTCTCCGTGCCTTGTTCTTTTCCTTGGTTTTATACGACCACGTTAAGTGATCGTATCCTTTTTGCATTCCTTGTACGACCACCTTGCGTAGTCGTAGCCTTTGCTGGACCTCCTCCTTTGGATCTCCTGAGGGCCTCCCTTTGCAAAGACGACCGTCTTGGTCTCGTTGCAAAGACGACCCTCTTGGTCTTTTGCAAAGAGGACCCTCTCAGGACCTCCTCAGGACCTCTTCCTCAGGACCTCCTCAAAGACCTCCCTTTTTGTAAAGACCACCTTCTTGGTCTTTTCCACCCTTTTGGTCTTTTGCAAAGACCACCTTCCTTGATCTTTTGCAAAGGCCACCTTCCTGGTCTTCGCTGGTCTTTTGCAAAGATCACCTCCTTGGTCTTTTCACAAAGACCACCCCACTTCAGTCTTTGCAAAGATCACCCTTTTTGCTAGACCTCCTCCTAACCCGTTGGACCTCCTCCAGAGAGCCCATTCTTAGTTCTTCTAGTTCTATTCTTTGATGTTTGTTTCTAGTTCGGTTTGTTTGGAGTTCATTTGGATCTTATTTGGTCTTTATTTGCTTTGCTTTGTTCTCGTGTAGATCGCGTTGTCTCCGGGAGGCCTGAGCTCTATGAAGGAGTAGATCCTTAAGCTTTCGAGTATGGAAAGTTACACCCTTGATCATATTGCACCCAGTATCTCAAATTATTTAAGTTCAGTTTCAAATTATTATTGCATGCTTATTTCAATTCAAGTAATTTAAATCCCTGTTTTAACTTTATAGTTAGTCTTGATTCCTTTGTACATCCAAAGTTGAATATTGACTCAATCATCCCTTGTCGCCATAGTAAGAGCTAGTTGGTACATTAGTATGAACTGGTATGTTTCAAAACTCTACGCTTAGTCAAGCTTAGACCAAAAATCTTGATTTGGGAGTTTTTACTGCCAAAAGACCAATGTTGTCAAAATGTTCTAACCATGACCTTGAGTGGTCGTGGAGGTTTGCAAATATTTTTGAAAAGCAAAGCAAAAGAAAAATTGGTTTCGACTTGGGCGAATTGGTTGCTTGTATGGGTGTATGTTCATGCACGGGATCGATCCATTTCTATGGTCGATGCCTAGGGTTTTGTGGAAGCCGCCCAAGTCAATTAAGGACCAGTCTTCGAGCCGCAACTTTCTAGCCCCACCGTGCAACCACATGTCCTGTCTGGGCAGGACCTGGCTGATTAATTTGCAAAAGTTCCATCGCGGTCGATCCTGTTGATGTAGTGGGTAGTCGTTTGTATGACCTGTTAGTCCCACCTGGCGCAAGAGGGGGCCCTTGATCTCTGCGGGTCTCTATCCGCAGGGTGGGGTGAAACCTTAGCGATGGTGGACTGCGGTGGAATGATGCATTGTAAAGGCCTTGTCACGTGCTCTAGACCTCTCACCTCTGAGTGAGTGGTGGTATCGGCGGATGCCAAATAAACTCTGAGAACTTCGTGTCGTGTGGGTAAAAGCTGTACACCTCTACAGAGCGTAAAACTATTGAATAGCCGTGTCCTGACCATGGACATGCTAGCAAAGCCACTCAAATTTAGGTGTTGGTTTTTGTTTTCAAAAGAACTTTGTTAAACTGTTTTGGATCTCTATCCAAATGGGTTTTGGCAGGGAGTCTTGTGACAGGAGGGTATCCTTCACCACTTGTTGATGAATGTTATCCAAACTGTAAAACTGTTTTTTGGAAAAATGAATTTTAGTTATTGTATAACTTCCTTGGAACTTAGTATTTGTATTTGAAAGAAACTTGGCTTTATGCAAATTAACCAATATAAGCCTTCCTTTGGGATATCCATGTATGCATGTCATTCTATTATCTGAAGGGTGTAACTTACGAGCACGAGTTGTTGTGCTCACTCTTGCTGATATTGTTTTTAGCGGGGAAGGAAGCTTTGAGGTGGTTTCTGTTGTGGACCAAGAGGTCTTGATCGCCTAGGTTGCGCCCTCAGACGATTACTGTGGCGGATCGTGTGGTCTACCCTACTTGTTTTATCTTCTGCGTATTTTATTTGCGACTTGTAAGCCCTCTTGTAATCAACTCCTTTGTTATTAATAAAGTTCACATTTGGTGTTTGTTACCACTATTGTGATACATGCTGAGCTAGCCAGATCCTTGGGACTAGTTCGGTTTGCACAGAGGACTTGGAGTCATTCCAAGTCTCACGACCTCCTCAAGTTTGGTCTCTCGACCACCTTTGGGATGGGTCGTGGTGCTTGGGATCACCCCGTGTCCCACGCCCACCTCCAGACCTCCGGGTGGTCTTGAAGGACCTCCCGGGTGGTCTTCAGGGATCTCAGGTGGTCTGAGGACCTCCAGTCTAGTCATGGCTGGAACCTCCTGGGTCGATTGCGACGAACAGAGACCTCTGGTTGGTAGTAGCCAGGACCTCCTGGGTCTGTTGCGGCTAGGTCTAAGACCTCCCGTGAGGCGTTGCAACCTAATACCGGTGTCGTTAACATCCAGTGACTCTTCCTGCTCAAAAAGATTAGTTGCCTCCTCCCAGGATTCTTCTAATGATGTTTAGCAAGTATGAGTACAACCGTACTTAGGAAGTTATGTGGAAAAATTCTAATTAACTACATGCCAAAATTATCAAAGGAATGGAGTAGTTTTACCATAACAGGAGTATGTGGAGTGCAAATTAATTGAGTTGAAAGTAGTAGTATTTAAAGCAGTGAAACAACAATAAATATAACATCAGGGGTTTTCAACATCTACAATTTACCAATTTAACATCTGTAAAACTCAACTTATGCCTCATTTATTAGAATAACCTATGAACAAAGCTTCATTAACCGGAAGCACGGCGTATCCAAATACCATTAAATACACTATGCAGAGTTGCCCAACTTTACCCACAAGATACCTCAAACTCATACTATCATGCAATATACACGCATCCAGATAGTGTGCGATTGAGTTGAGATAACAAGGTATTCCCACTGCTCAACCTTTTTAGTCTCTACCCGGTAGGTTCAAGGTCGATACAGCCATTGGGAAACCACCAACTAATGGTGGAGTGCGTGGTCCGATGCTAACTGGTCCATACCGTTGTGTAGTTCAGCGAGTGCCCCAATCGGCTGAAAGTATCTAGGCCCCTAAATGATTTTGGTAATTAATGACAATATTGTATTAAGAGACTAACATGTGTGCTTAAGATGTTTTAAGAAGGTTTAGTCCTGGAGTATGGATGACAATATGGAGATGGCAATGCAAAGATAACAAAGGTTTGATGTGGCTCAAGGTAATGGTAATGTATAGCCTAAGGATCTTTTTATAGTTTTTATCAGTCTTGGTGTTTGGAGAAAAGACCGGATTTGTAGGCTAGATGTCGTACTATAAAATGGGATCATGGCTAGCAGCTTGAGGATTTATTTTGTGTGATTTTGATCAACCAAATGTCATGCATTGCATTTAGAATTGCTTTTGGAAACATTTTAGTAAAATCGGTATGACCGCAGTTGATGATCGGTACTACCGCAGCATTGTAGGACCGGATTCTAGTTGGCGGTACGTTTTTTCCAAAGAATATGTTTTTGGGAGTTTCTTCTCCACTGAAGATTGGTATGACTGTATCCTTTGAGCGGTACTACCGTAGTGTGGTAGGACCGAGGTTTACTTGGCGGTACGTAATTTTCAGAGAGCATGTTTTTGTGTTTCTCTTTAACTCTGGAAATCGGTAGTTCCGTCCCAAACGGTGCTAACGCTCTGTGGTAGTACCGAACCTTGTGTGTGATGATATCGCACCTTTATGTAATAGCTAGTTTAGAAGCATTTAATACACTCGTTCATTGTTGAATAGTGAGTCTTGATAATCTGGGGTTTCTCTGATACTACCATAAATGTTGAATTTTTCTAATATCAGCTTCAAACGGCTAGTTTTGTGGTTGAGGGCTATAAATACCCCCTCACCAGCACCAAGATCAGTGTCTTGGACCTTATTGAATGCATTTGAGCCTCTAGTGCACTCTCTACTACTCATTTGCTCATATTTTACATTTGGGGGGTAGTTGAGAGCATTCAATGCATTGCATCATTGGTTGATCCTTGTGGCACTTGTTTTTCTTCAAGCAAAGCTATCGTTTATTACTCTTAGTGCTTGCCGACACCTAGACAGCTTGGAGAAGAGTTTGTGCGGTGATCACTTCAAAGAAGCTTATGAAGTGACCTGGCATTGTTTGTGAGTGGTCTTGTGCTCACCATCTTTGGAGAGGAGAAAGAGCAACTCTAGTGATCGAGAGAAGTGCTCGTGTGGAGCCGGCTTGATTCATTCTACTTTCCTCAACATGGATTAGTGAAGACTAGCAGGTCTTCGATACCACGGGAAAACATCGCTTGTCTCCATTGTGCTTTTTATCTCTTGTCTTTACTATTTCCGCATTTATATTTTTAGCAATTTATTTGTGTGAAATTTTTGAGCTAGAATTGTATTTAGTATTGACATAGCTTTGAGGTGTGTTAGTAAAATCTTGGACTATATTTCTTGAATTGTGCTAGAATTCTTTAATTAGATCATTCTTTCTAAAATTGTCAATTAGAGCACAAAAATTAAATAAACCTCCTATTCACCCCCTCTAGTCGGTCATCCTTGATCCTACACTGGCCCACTCCTGCCTCACCCCCATTTCGTGCCTACTCTTTCACACAAGAGCAGTTGACATCCTATAAATATTCAATCGGAGGAGTAGTGTACTAAGCCAAGTTGAATATACCACACCCGTGGTTGAGCGAGATCTGTGTCTATTATTTAGCACAAGGTTCTTGTCCTTACTTCTCATCTAGTGAGGCGATGGACCATTTACCAACTCATGGTCATCCACCTCTTGATCTCACCTTTGACTCACTTTTATCAAGTATATTGGGTTGTCCATCCTTCTAGTCTCAACCCTCAACTCTCCACCAAAACCTATTAGCGCTTAGCCAAACTTCCTTATTAATATTTAGAAATCATTTGTATGACATTACCGATCTTTTTCTATTATTTTATGTGACCTAAGCTTATCAAGATGAATATGGCCTACAAAGAATAGTAGGGCTTGTATATGGGGGGTTTGGTATTTATCTACTCATCATGGCATTCAAAAGTATTATTTTATTATTAAAATAATTGGCTCAAATGCAATATTGAAATTAATAATTTAAGTACATGAAATATAGGCTCAAAATAATCAAATCAGTGCAACTTGTCTCCTTGCTCGAAGTCTTCGAAATTCCTTGTTTCTCTTGTGTCTTATTTGGTGCTTTTTGGAGCTTGATCGTCAAAGTCGAAACCTAGCGCAAATGAAAATAGTCCAAATAAATTATTCGTACTCAACAAGGAATGAGCTGGGAACAACATGCAAGTAAAATAAAATTTGGAAAATAAATAAAAGAAAACAATAATGTGGTCAATAGGATTTATCGGGTGTTTGATCGGGCTAAACAGAGTCGAAAGTGGGATTTATGGGTTCGGAATGGTTGAAACAGACATATTATGTTGAAGATTGATTCAGGTGAATAGTATTGGGCATGATGAATAGTGCTAGTTTTGTACTGTTCATGGCATGTTAGGGTCATGAACAGTAACGTCTGTGTTGGAACAGTGTTGTGTTGGGTTGGAATAGTAATGGGTCGGGCTAGGTTCTGAACAGTAATGGGCTAGGCTCGAACAGTGTTGGGCTAAGCCCAACACCTAGGTGGCTACATGACGCTGGGCTAGGCCTTAAAGGCCCAGCACAGGTGTAGCTCTAGCCACGTGGCCAGGAGCCAGGGTGTGCTCTCGAGCCAAAGAAACCAACGCCGGTGAGGCTAGCAGCGACTTCAGTGGCGGACAGCGGTGTCGAGTGGTGCAGTGACCTTCACCGTGGCCCGATCAACCCATTTTTGGGTTTTGCTTGGGCCATGGTGGTTCGGGAATGGGGTGGCGCAAGGCCGGAGCAGAGGAAGAAGGTGGCAGCGATTCAGTGGTGCTCCGGCCAAATTGGCCAGGGCTTGAGCACCGGTGGGCAAAGGGTTTGGGAAGGTCTTGGTGGGGTTTGGGCGCTTGTCGAGAAGCCTAGCCCGTGGGCGTGGGTGGCAGTGGTGGGGAATGGTCTTGCGAAGTGGTGGCGAGGATAGGGTGGGAGGTGGTGGGGATGGTTCACGGGAGGTGGAGGCGATCTTGGTGGCGGGGTTGGGAGGAAAAGGAGGGTGGTGGCGGTGAATTTCCCCTCGGGCTCACCGGGAAGAAAGGGTAGTGGCTAATTTGAAGATGGTGGAAGCCGGAGGAGGCTGAGGAGAAAGGAGGTGTTGAAGATGTTGGGTGAGTGTGGATGAAGAGTATTACGTGACAGGAGGAGCTTTATAACCCGTAAGGCGGTGGCAGCAGTGACCGAGTGCGGCATGCACGTCACGTGGCGGCGAGATGAGCGGTGAGGTCTGTCAGTATTTGGGCGGGAGTGAGGTGGTGGTATGGAGGCGATCTGATGGTGTTCTGATGGCGAGCTTGTATTACTAGCAAAGAAGTATTTGGTGAGGCCCAGGTCGGCGGCGGCGCAAAGAGGTCGTGGAGCGTAGTGTTGTGCTGGCATGCGGTGGTTTGGGGCTAGCGCCCACATTGACGGCGAGGCGCGTGGTGCGGGAGGTGGCGGCCACTAGTGCAACCTTGGTGTGAAACGGAGCGATGAGAGGCGGTTGGGGACGATGGTCTCCGGCGCGACACGAGGCAGAGACAAGCACGGTGGTGGCGGCTTTGGAGAAAGACGCCTCCAGCAAAGGAAAAAAGGAAAGGCCCAAAAAGGAAAGCGAAAATGGTTTAAGAGTTTCCGAATTGGGAAAGATTTCAAAAACAAGCCAAAACTCCAAGAAATTTTGAAATTTTTGGGTTGTTTCAGTTTTTATTCAAAATGAAACTAGACATTGAATTTTAGACACGGTTACATCTTGCAATTTGAGAAAACCATAGCTAGGCTGATATAGCTAACGGTGAGCTAGTAACCATGGGACTTAGCCACCAGAATCAACCACAAATAAGTTGTTGGTACATGCTTGACTAGACCTTGCCAAATGTGTGGTGTCCACCCCAAAGCACGTCCTTTGTTGGTCGGTCCGGGCATGAGATGGCTGCCACCTAAGCGGCTCGTCTTTGGCTTGGCAAACTCATCGTCTTTGTGCTGGATCATGACCTTGACCTAGCGGGCCGGCCCGACACAGCCTGTTAGGTCCATTCATTTTTTAATATTTATATGATTTTATTTTGTAGTCGACTGGGGCCCGCGACCTAGTTCTTGGCCTTCTTGATCTTCAGTCTTGACTAATGCTCATAAGTGTCCATGTAGCCTTCTTCTTTTATGCTTCTTGAATAATAATATATTGAGTGAGCATGAGTACCTAACCCGTACTTTCATGAGCCAACACCACGAGAATGCAATTATTATATATGCGAGCTAATCAAAAGGAGGTTCATGGTTCTTTTATTTGCACAAAGCTATGTTTGAATTAGAATCGTTAGTAAGAAATTCCTAAGACCTAACATTTTAACTAACACAAGTTATGATAAAGCGAGTTTTGTTGTAAAGTACCACTGAAGGTTCCAACCTCATATACCATTGAGTGGCTCCATCCACGAGATGCTCATATTCTTTCTCGGGTCACATCCGTACTTCTCACTGGTTCTCAACCAGGACATCTCAAATCTCTGTGTTCCAACCCATCTTTTTATTCCATCCATAAATTGTTTTATAAAAATGAAAGCTAATTCAAGTAAGTTCTCGGCCACCGCCCATGATCGTGGTAGATGCGGCTATCTAGATAGTTTTATTACTCTCTGAGTTAGCACACTTTACCCACAAGAGACAAAGCGTCTTATGTTATCAACACGCATAACCGTAGGCATGAGACTAAGATAATCATCACAAGGTGTAGGATCGTTAATGATAATCGAGAGGGTGAATGATTGTAATCCCTAAGCGAAGCTTTTCCTCAAATCTATTGTCTTACCTTTTCAACACCGCTAATCTGATAGAACAAAAAGCAAGAAGATAGCAAATAATCTTCTCGGTCTTTGTAGCAATATGTTTGTGTCTTGTAGCTTACCTAGAACCTTTGTAGCAAGCAAGATCTGGATTCTTGCACCTCTGACTGCGTTCTTGTGGCAAGATTAAAGAAAGAAGATTATGCCTTCTTTTATTTGCAACGACAACAGAAGCTCGCATGCGATTCTAGCGAATCAAAGAAAGAAGATTCTGCCTTCTTTTATTTGCTCCAAATGGTAGTGCGCAAATCAGAGAATGACCTCACCGTGTCGATCGACACACCCGGCAAAAATCGCATGCGAATGAAGGATGCCCATTCTTTGTTTCCACTCGGTAGTCGGGCGGTCCAAAAAAACGCATGCGGATCGAGGAAGGAAAACAAAAGACTGATGATGGGCCTGCTGCCGCCATACTAATCACCAAAAGTCATAGCCGCACACATAATTTAGTCTTTGTTAGCTATCTGCGAGCTTTCCTTCTGTTTTGTCTACAGAACCCTAAAACACACACATAAGAATTCACAGTGCAGAACAATATCGCGCACAGGAAGCAATTTTACCTCACGGGAATCCCGCCGATTAGATTGCAATTAAAAGCACGCACTAACAATAAATCAAAACCGGGCATCAAATTCTCCACAATGACCTAGCACATATGCATCAAACTCTCCACGGCATCAAAAACCGGAAGCCAAAACCAGCCCACATCAATCTTCTTTTATTAACTCAATGCAGGACATGTTTCTTGTGCAGCAGCCGCCAGGAGCTCCTGTGCATCACGTCCAAAAGCAGCGTAGTCGCTTACTCATACGCGAGCAGCGTCAAGCCTCCGAGGCCGTGACTATATATATTCCACGGCTCATATCACGTATACATGAGCAATAAACCTAGAATCCCTAACAGGCCATCTAGCGTTTGCACATAAACACCCACGTATGGCCCACTAAAATCCTAGGGCCCAATACGTGGGCTTTTACACCAGATTACAAAACTAATTTTGGACACCCCAAAATCGTCACATGTCGTAGCCTCCGGACCGCATCTCCGTAACTCTAACACGCATTATCCATCTTTGATCTCCATGCGTCCCAAATCGAGCTCGACTGTCTCCTCCAGCATCCTCGAACCTTTGGACCATGACTTCGCACCAAGCCATCTCCTGGTCACCGCCGTAGACCACGATCACCTCTGAGTTACCCTGCACATGCAAAGACCAAAACACATCTTTTCCCAGCACAAGTTCTTCCCAACTTGACCGATATTAGTCCACACACACCACACGCCTCAAATAACATTAGTACTCAACATTGTCAATTATTCATCAACTAAAATAAACTAGACCTAGCCACATGGTCTAACAATCTCCCCCTTGATGAATACATTGACAATACTTCAAAATTGTGAATTGAATTTTGAAAGAAAAGAAATTTGCGACAAGAAAGTTTCAAAGCTGCAAAGCAAACACTTCAAAACCACATCTGAAAAACTCCCCCTCAACGCAAGGAGCTGAAAATCTCCTCCTCAACACAAGGAAAGCAAATTTCTACAGTTTTTTTAATTTCTCCTATTTTTCTCCCCCTTTGGCAATGTAATCATCAAGAACTTCAGAGGAATAGTAATACTAAAACAAGGGAGCAAGGAGAGTAAAAAATCAAGAAGCTTTGTAGATTATTCAAGACACTTCGCACTATTTTAAGAGATTAACCAACCCATCTTGTTGAGTAGAGCTATCTAGATCATATAGAATCATATACCATATAGCAAAGTCATGACAAGTCTTTTAGAATGATTATGCAATTTAAATTCATGACAGGCATCTCAAACAATGACTAAACATATTATAAACACCACAAAGAGATATCACCAAAAAGTTAAAGCCTAACAGTGAGGCAAAAGTTAAATCTAGATGAGCTAGCAGTCTCATAAAACACCCTATTGCTTCACATTCAATTCTTATTTGCATGTGGCATGCTTGCAGCATACTTCTTTTCAAGGGTGGCATGCTTGAAGCATACTTCTTTTCATATGAGCACTTTTGTGTGCATATTTTTCCTTTGGAATATACACAGCTATGTATGGTATGCTTGAAGCATACTTTTTTTTTCATTTGAGCACTTTTGTGTGCATATTTTTGTTCTTTTGAATATACATAGCTATGTATGGCATCCTTGAAGCATACATCTTTTCATTTTCCTTTTCTCAACCCTTTATTTTTTTTATATGACATGCCAAATTGAGTGAGCATAACAGGATTACAATGAGAGACATACTTGCTGCAAATCCAAGATTTAAAATAAGACTCACAAGCAAGTTCATCCTTTTTGGTAGACATCACAAAGTGATAACAATAATCAGTCTAGTCAAAGTTTTCAGCCATGTCATGCTTTAGTTTTAATGTATCAAGTTTATTAAAAACAATCAATGATCAAGGCTACACAGCACATGAATAAACATGATTAAGAAAGCTCTACTACTCATATGATGTCAATGACTTGGACTTGGTGAATTGAAATAAAAGCTTTTGGACTTTTAAAACCAAACTCCCTCTCAAAATCAGCCCATACGATGCAATACACTTAACTTTGCAAAAGAGCAAAATGTGCAGACACACACGGTTTTGAGAAAGAGTCAGCAACCTAAAAAATTAAACTCAACAAGGTGAAGAGAAACATCACCCTATTCACATGTTCTCTCAGAAAATGAAATCTCTTAGGAGACATCAAAGAAAAAGAAGAACCAACAAAAGTTCCAATCAAGCAAAGAAGCAAAAGACTGGAACCAAAACAAGCTCATGTTCTCCAACCTCACAGCTTGTTCACAGTACTAGAGTTTGTGAGATAAGATTTAGGGATCCAATACTGAGATACACGATGAACAGGAGCAACAAAACTAGAACAAGAACCATGTGTGCGTGAGTGATCAGAATGCCAAACAGTGGTCTGTCTAACTGCCCCTTGAAGTGCAGATAATGTTGAACGAGATTTATTTGAATGATAACCCAAAGCAGCACGTGAACCAGATTTAAAATCATCATAGAAGTTCTCTAAAAACCTAGCTTTCGCATTAGCTCTAGGAACAACAAAAGTGGATGCACATTTTTTGTTTTAATGC
The DNA here is from genome assembly GCA_036346405.1 of Phyllostachys edulis. NCBI lineage: Eukaryota > Viridiplantae > Streptophyta > Magnoliopsida > Poales > Poaceae > Phyllostachys > Phyllostachys edulis. Next base: position 98,920,982 of record CM070546.1, read on the forward strand.
ATTCAATCTATCCTTTTTCTCTTTCTTAACACGTTTAAAGCAAAATTCATGCATGTGCCCATCTCTACCACAATAGGTGCAATTATATTTAACGTAATTAGATTTCTTTTGAGCAGATAAGGTAGCACCTCTGACATTAGCGAGAAGAACTTTGCATAAAACCGGTGATTTAAACACTTTGTTTGTTTTGGTTGATTTTACTTGAAATTTTCGGGTTCAAGAAGCTTAACAACCTTAGGAGAATGATTCTTGGCATGCTCAATACAATTAAATCCTAGACCTTGACTTTTAACACTCACTTGACTTGTCTAGGATCATGTTCAAATTTTTCTTACCAAAGAAAAATCTCTCTAAAGTGTCCTTAAGATACTCATTTTCTTTAGCTAGAGTGGGACAAGTTGTGCACTTGACAGATTCATTCACAATTTCCTTAGAAGCACTAGGTGAGCCAACCTTTCTTTTTGACAAAGTCATTAAGTTGTTTAGTCAAGGCTTCTATCTCAATTGTAAGTTTAGGACAGTTAGAGCAAGAAGCTATCTCATGATAAAGCATCTGTTGAATTGTTTCTTGGGAAGTATTAAGTCTAGCTTCAAGCAATTCACAATTAAAGCAAGTTTTAGTTTGAGCATTTAACACACTTGACTCTAAACAAGTAGAACTAGACTTGAGCTTTTCAATTTCATCATATGCATGTTTTAACTTTTCATCTCAAGAGTCATGTGCTAGTCTTAACTCATCAAATTTAGTATGTATAGACCTAGCAACCTCCAATTCGAGAAAATAAAACTTGGCAACATTCACAAGATTCATCATCGAGAATAGAAGCTTTAAGTCTATTAATTTCAGAATTTAAGTTCTCAACAACAATATCATGGTTCTTTATTTTCTTTTTATACTTTTTGAGCTCATCATCAACCTAAGCCAAAGACGAGATAAATCGTATAAGAGGTTTTACCTCATCGGGATCCTTTGTAGAGATCATCATAGTTAAGCTCCTCCTTTGCTCGCCATAAAACACATCCTGTGAAATCCACCTCCTTTGCCTTCTTGTCGTTGTCCTCATAAATCGCTTCGAAATCAACATCACTTAATTCAATCTCATCAAGTCTTTGAGAGTACCTTTTGATCGCCTTCGATAATTGTGCTTCTTGCTTGAGTCAATCTTGGATTTAGGCGACGAGTTGGTACTTTGTCATCTTTGACCTCCTTACTCCTCGGTTTGGGACAATTCATCTTCATGTGGTTTAGCTCACCACATTCATAGCATCTGATTGGACCACCTCTCGCCTTGATCGATCTTTGTTAATTGCCTTGGTCACCCTATTGGAGAAGAGCACAAGTTGCTCTTCTGGAATCTCCTCTAACTGTTCATCTGTGGAAGAAGACAAAGTAGACACAAGACAAGAACTCGAAGAAGTAGCCTGCATGGGGATAGTTACAAGTGCTAAAGGTGAAGATATATCAATCTTAGATGGCACAGCTTCCATCTCATAGGTTTTCAATCTAGAGTAGAGATCATCCATGGTTAAAGTATCTAGATCGATAGTTTGATTGATAGTTGTGACAACCATCAACCACTCAGAACCTAAAGATCTCAATATCTTAGTTGCATTATCTTCATCAGTTGGAATAACACCAACACCACGCAAACTACTTAGCATCTTTTCAAAACGAGCAAAAAGATCATCAATAGATTCACCAGACTTCATAGTAAAATCATAATACTCTTTTTGATAAAGATTCTTACGAACTTTCTTAATTTTAGTGGTTCCTTCATGATAATCACAAAGAGACTTCCATATTAAATGGGCAGAGCTAATATGAGCTACACGATCAAACTCTTTGCGAGAGATTCCTTGAAACAATAAGTTACGAGCTTGAACATTCAGATCAACATCAGCTTTATTTAAATTTGTAACAGTAGCAGGAACCACATAAGGGCTAGAAACCTTATTCCAAACTTCACTACCTTGAGCCTCAATGTAAGCTTGCATACGACACTTCCAAAAAGCAAAATCAGTACAATCTAACATGGGGAGGGGGGACTATTCACATACCTCTCTGACGCCATAGCAACCTTGCTCTGATACCACTTGTAGAATCGTTAATGACAATCAGAGGGGGGTGAATGATTGCAATCCCTAGCGGAAGCTTTTTCCTTAAATCTATTGTCTTCTGCTTTTTCAACCCGCTAATACAGTAAGAACAAAAAGCAAGAAGACAACAAACAATCTTCTCGGTGCTATAGCAATATGTTTGTGTACTGTAGCTTAGCTAGGCACTATAGCAAACAGTGTCGGTTACTACACCTACAGCACACGATACTGTAGCAAGATTAAAGAAAGAAGATTCTGCCTTCTTTTATTTGCAATAAACAGCAACCGGCTATGCATGTGATTCTAGCGAATTAAAGAAAGAAGATTCTGCCTTCTTTTAATTGCTCCAAACGGCAGTGCGCAAATCAGAGAATGACCTCACCGTGTCGATCGACACACACGGCAAAATTCGCATGCAAACGAAGGATGCTGCGTTCTTTATTTCCACTTTCGGGCGGTCTGGCGGTCCAAGAAAAGCATGCGGATCGGGGAAGGAAAACAAAGACGGTGATGGGCCGCGCCACTAATCACCAAAAGTCGTAGCCGCGCACATAATTCTATCTTTTGTAGCTACATTGCGAGCCCTCCTTCTCTGTTTGTCTCTGAACCTAAAACACTGCACAAGAACTCATAATCGAGAACAAGATCGCGCCAGGAAGCAATTTTACCTCACGGGAATCCGCCGATCATATTGCAATTAAAAGCTGCACTAGCAATAAATCAAATCACGCATCAAATTCTCCACAATGACCTAGCACATACGCATCAAACTCTCCACGACATCAAAAACCGTGACCAAAACCAGCCCCATCAATCTTCTTTTATTAACTCAATGCGGGACATGTTTCTTGTCGTGACCACCGAGAGCTCTGCCTCACGTCCAAAAGCAGCGGTATGACTTATTCCTACGCGGACCGCGTCAAGCCTCCGAGGCCGGGCTATATATATTTCACGGCTCATATCGTATACATGAGCAATAAACCTAGAATCCCTAACGGGCCCTCTAGCGTTTGCACATAAACATCCACGTATGGCCGCTAAAATCCTAGGGCCCAATCGTGGGCTTTACCAGATTACAAAACTAATTTTGGACACCCCAAAATCGTCACGTGTCGTAGCCTCCGGACCGCACCTCCGTAGCTCTAACACGTATTATCCATCTTTGATCTCCACATGCCCCAACTCGAGCTCGACCGTCTCCTCCAGCATCCTCGACCCTTTGGACCATGACTTCGCACCAAGCCATCTCCCGGTCACCGCCGTAGACCATGATCACCTCCGAGTTACCCTGCACATGCAAAGACCAAAACACATCTTTTCCCAGCACAAGTTCTTCCTAACTTGACCGACATTAGTCCACACACACCACATACCTCAAATAACATTAGTACCTAACATTGTCAATTATTCATCAACTAAAATAAACTAGACCTAGCCACATGGTCTAACACAAGGCCTTTACAATGCCCTACCCAACATAACCCCATCTGCTAGGTTTAAGCTCTAGAAGGTGGTTTCCTAATCTGTCTGATTCGCCACCCTTTGAGCCCCATCCTCCGGGTTGTTGTCGGCTAAGGCCATAGTGCATGCCACCCTCTGTTGCCCGTTTTGCGGCGTAGTGGTTTCTGATGTATTATAGCCTTGCCACCCCGAGTTGTTGTCAACTAAGACTATAATACATGTCACATGAGCGGGATGATAAAGCAATGCTAAGGTGAACAAATTAATCGAGACAGGTTGTACCCATTATAGACTTGTGGTTGCACTATTTTTACACAAGATGTCATCACAGAACTTCGATCCTTCTTGGCTCGGCGGTACTTCCCCATACTCACTCTATCGTGCTCACCCCAAAGCACACCACGCTTTTGACCACAGAGTCGAAATCTATTTTTTGTTTTATTTTATTTTGAAATACCTTTCTAATCAACAAACCAGTTATGCTCCCACCTCGACTGCTCAATCTCATTTTCAAATGTTTTAATGATGTCGGGGCAATTTACTACCCACATGTCAATGTCACTATGCAAAGCTAAGCATGGCCCCTAAGTATGTATTTAGTAGCTATCAGGTATTCCATTAATCTAGGGTGACAAAGGTTAATGTCCAAGTTCAAGGATTGAAAATTTATACACAATTTTTGCTTAGGATATTAACTATAAACTAAAGCAACATACATGTGTAAAACATAGCAATGCAATTTCATAATTGAAAACAATATAAATTGCATTAAAACTTAGGAGCAAAATGATCAAAGTGTTGACTCGCCTTGTGATGCTTTGATAATCTTGGTCTCGGCCTCATCCTTGTCAGGGCGCTGTTCCATCATGGCTTCAGATTCTAACTACGCAAAGTATGATTGAACCCAAGAATGCTGAAAGCATTCAAATGAAATCAATAAATCCAAAGACATTCAAACAAGCGAAAACACTTCAAATGAAAGTAAACAAATCTAGGCACGTTTGAAGAAGAATACACTTCAAACAAAACTAAACATATCTATCGGCATCTTGAAGGAAGGGAGTACTCCAGATGAAACCAAACATACTCATCTAGAGTTGATGAAGGAAATACTTCAGACGAAGTACATCCAAAGGAAGTTGATGAAGGAAATACTTCAGATGAAATAAAGTACATCCAGTGATAGTTGACATGAAGGAAATACTTCAGACCAAAGTAGATAAACCTAAACTCTATTCGTTTGGTATAGTGGTAAGGTTTTGGGTTGATAGTCAGACTTAGGGTCAAGTGTATGCTTGATCCGGAGTGAGGGCAAGAGGGATCGAGCCCTTGGAAAGTCCGCTAGTGTAGAAAGTTATGAATCCAACGGAGAGGGAGAGAATGTTCGTAGGAATATTCCTTAATGGTTACCTAGATGGGAGAGATCACTTTGCTAGGTAGGATCTTCTGATCCACTTTCGGATAACAAATCGCACTTCCACAAGGAGTGAATGGCGATGGGTGATAGCTAGAGCCTATAAGAGGTTGTTTGGTGGTTGAGTTACAATCACCCACTTGGGAACATCTCATTGCTACTCACACACGTGCCTAGCTAATCTAATGGTTTCTTTAGTTATTACTTCCTATCTATTGAGGAAGTTCCATGAAAGTCAGGTGAGACTTATGTATAGATTCGAGGTTCGTACTGGGTAGACATAGGTCTCACCGACACGTGGGGTATAATTTACATAATGATTTATTTTATGATTTGATATTTATCAAGGAAGTTCAATGAGCCTTAGCTAGAACTTCCAAGTTTTGGCTAGACATCAGCCTTATAACTTGATCAGGGTTTATCTGCGGGTTGGCTTTCATCCGGGAGGTGATCCTTACTAAGTCTTGTCTCACTACCTACTTGGCTTGGCATATACTAAAGTAAGCCTATCATACTAGGTTGGTCCTTAACTACAGCACATGCTAATGATTACTTCTTGCTAAGTAGATAATTATAGTACCGGACCTATGGGCTCTTATATACTAGTCCTCGTGTGGCAGTCAACCCTATCATTTTGGTTACTATAACTAGCATGAAGCTAGATCATAGCCACCGCTAACCTTCATTAGGGTTTACCACTACTACACCTTACTTGGCATCGTAAGGTAGTTAACCTTATGTTAAGGGATCCTAGGGTTGCCGCCAGGTTTTGATACACATGAAAGAATGCAAATTGTATTAAAAAATTCAAATGAACTCCAAAATTGATGTTTACTAGTCGATTGGGTAGGGTTTGAATTTAGATGAATTTAGAAACAAGAATTATTGAATTTGGATTTAAAAGCGAGAAAAACGGGCTCTCATAAATTTTTAATCCAAATAAATCCACTGAAATAAACAAAGGAGAGAGGACACTCTCTCAACGACAGTGAGCCCTTGCATTTCATTTCTTTCATTTATTTTCTTTAAGGAAAACATCCTGATCAATGGCGGTGGGGCCTTGTTGTCATGGACTTGGTCCATAACAGCGATGCATGGACCATGGTCCATGTAGCACTATCTCGGTCTATGGCTTGGTCTACACTGCACTTAAAGGAATAGGGCCCACATGTCATAGACTCAAAGACGTGACTTATCCTTTAAATATATTCTTCTAATCGCACTGGCCCCACATGTAATACTCATCTAGCCCTAATTAATCCCTAACCTAATGACACCATTATGGCTTTTATGACCAAGCTACAATATGCTACCACAAATCGACTAGAGCAGAGGAGGATCTGGATGGTTATTGCCGCGCTCGGTGCCGGCGATCTAGGCCATGGGAGCGATCGGCAAGGCCAAAAATGGAACTGGGGAGGGCCCACGATCTCGTGGGTGGTGGTGGTCTTGATCGGTGGCAGCCGGGTGGGGAAAGATGGGGCCTCGGGTGGGAGGGAGGAAGGTAGGGTGAGCATGAGCACCAAGAGAGTGAGGGGGACCTACCGGTGCGGGCGTGTGGGCAGAGGAAGGCTGAGGCGGATCTGACGTGCGTGGAGCCTGGTGGCGAGGTCTTTGTGGGCGGCAATGACTGAGGGAGGGAGAGAGGACATGAGAGGTGGGGAATGATTGGCGGAGGTGCTCAAGGCGAGAGCAATTAGAAAGGAGCTCACTGAGCGAGGAGCGGTGGTGGAAACAGCAGTCTTGGTCTGCGATGAAGAAGGAGAGGTTGTCAGCTCGTTCCTGTGGACAAAAAGAGAAATCAATTGGGGGAAGATTCCTTGGGATCTCGAACTCATGGTGATGCGGGTGGCATGGAGAGGGGTTCATCGGAGAGGCGGGGAGGCGACGACGGCATGGCGACCGAAGATGGAGGTTGTGCTCTTTGGTGCTTGCGATTGGTGGAGAAGAAGGGGGAGGGAGAATGTCAAGGAGGGGTGAAGGAGGGCTCTGGGTGGCCCTAAGAAGTGGGAGGCGAGTTGACCGAGGGTCTGTGCGCGACGACGATGACACGATTGCGGTGCGCGGTGTCACGACACTAGGGCAAAGCATGGCACAGATGGTGACAAGCGACGTCGTGGACTAGCAGCATGGCTATAGCGGCGAGGTAGTAGCGTCGCTTACTTACTCTGTTGGTGGCGAGTGCGCGTGGCGCTAAAGGCGGCGACGAGACGAGGCGATTGTGCGATGGCGGTGTAAAGCGAGTAGCCGAGACAAGACGTCGGCATGGCTAAGTGACAGGTGAAGTGCCATCTCCCCTGTGCGCACACGATGGGTGGCGATGTGGTGCTAGTGGTCGCCTTGCCACTTGCGGCATGGCATCAGTGAGCCGAGGCTCTATGTCGACGTGGGAGCAAGGGAGAAGGAGGGGGGTTGGCGTGTGGGATCAGGGAAAAGGAGGGCGCAGGGCTGACGGCACGGACGGTCAGGCGACCGGAGTTAGTGGCAGTCAGACTGGCATGGTGGTGATGCTACCACTGACGCGGGTGGCAAGCGATGCACGATCTGACCATAGCGTCGCGAACAAGCTCGAGGTTGGGAGAAGAAAGGCGTGGGTGGCTGAGCTGGGAGGCAAGCAGAGCAAAAAGGGAGGGGAGCTGGGCCGAAGGGAAAAGGAGAAAAGAAAGGAGAAGAAAGAAAAAGAAAGGAAAGAAAAATATTTTTTTCTTTTTCTTTTCTTTTTAAACTCGGTTTGAATTTGATTTTCAGTTTTTTTGGGTTGATATTTCTTTTAACAACTCAAAAAATTGAACATCGCCGAAGCGAAACAAAAGGTTTTTAAAGATCTCATATTTTAAAACAATTTGAAATGTTCATAATTTTTGGGATGTTACACTAAGTAACGGACCAAACGAACCCGTGCCTACATGGGCTCGTGTCATGCTTGGCCAAGCCGCTCATTTGGCAACCTCTACGCTTGACCATTTTGGGGTTAATCTTAGCCAGTCATGTTCAAACAGTTATCTGGCCCCATGCGGCATGGGCTGTGCCAAGACTGACCCGATAAGGCCTGATAGCTAATAGGCGGCCGTAGTGTCGGCCATCGCTTGTCTTGGCGATCGGCCGAGATAAGGTAGCAGGCTAGTAGGCGCTGCCCACGCCTTACCTCCTTTACCAACACCTCCTCGGCTCCTCCATTACCTGGCCCAGGACAGCGTGTCGAACTGCGTGTCGTCTTTATTTCGGCCCATCGTGTCAGGGCACGAACCCAAACAAGACACAGACCTGAGCATGACACGAGCACTCGGGCCATACCTAGCTGTTTACTCTGATGTGGGTCATGCCATGCCTATATCAGACCAACAATACCGTACTTCAGGTCGGCCTGGCTTGCACGACTCATCTGGCTATCTCTAATCTTAGCCATAGTCGCCTCCTGGCTCAGGTTATCGAACAATTGAGCTCATGTCACTTGCGTTCCGGTGCTTTTGCGAGACTCACATGAGTTTTCGAGATGCTACACATGAGTTGGAAATGTCTTTGAAGAAGGATTTCTTTTTCCCAGCAAAAAGAAAAGATGCATTTTTGCTTTACCAAGATAATTGGAGGGACAAGTAGAACTTGTTGGGAAACCATAGACTTGGCCTAGCAGTTGGCCTATAGGTGATCGATCCATCCAAAACCCTAGCAGAATCTCTAGATTATAAATAGGGGATGCTAGTCATTGTAAAAGTCTAATCGCTTGAAGAAGGAATAAAGAAGAAGAATACCCTCTGCATCTTTATCTATCGAACTTTTTTTTATTAATTAACATTTTTTGAATTTTATTTTAAAGTTAACCCTGGCGCTTTATTTCCATTCGACCTCTTTGGTCACGCCATGGGTAGTGACGTGACAAAACAACATTTGTCACGCCAAGATAAGTCCCAAAATAGCTTTTTTGTCACGCCATTTGGTTGTGCGTGATAAATCTTCTTCATCACGCCATTTCGATTGGCGTGACAAGAGTTTAACTAGAAATGGTGGCGTGTGATATTGTTTTGTCACTACGGGTGGTGGTGTGACCAAAGGATCGAAATTTGAAATAAAATGCGTCGGAGGTTAACTTTTAAATAAAATTTAAAAAGTTAATTAATAAAAAATTATCTATCTATGTATTCAACCTACTATTTATTTTTGTATTGTTTAATATGATTCTATATTTATCTATAAGATAATTATTTAGGCTAACGATAGTTCCTCGAAACAGCTGAGAAGAGGAGGCGAGGCAGCCTGCCGCCGGCGCAAGCCAGTGCCGGAGTGCGCGAGTTCTCTGGAAGTTTCGCCGCCATATCTTGCGACCGAAGAAAGAAACGAAGCAAAGAACCAACTATCCTATCCATCCAGAAATAAAAGGAAACCACAGCCGCAAGGCAACTAAACGAAAAGGATAAAAAAAAAAGGAGGAATTTTTAAGGGAAGGATTTGCGTGCCGCGTGCGGCCTTGCCTTGGTGCCGGTCAGTCTTCGATTCGTGGCGCCCCACCGGTCGGTCTCGGGGATGGGGGTCGGCATGAGCAGCGGCCGGCGGCGCGGCATCAGCGGCGACGGCGGGGACCGGTCCAGCGGGATGCTGCCGCTGCTGGCGCTTCAGGTGCTGCTCGAGTACGGCCGCGCTGGCGCCAGCCGCCCGCCCGTGACGGTGGCGCTTATCGCCGCCAACACGCTCGTGTACCTCCGCCCGGGCGCCCTCGACGCGCTCCTCCCCCCGCTCTCCCGCGTCGCCTTCAACCCGCACCTCATCATCCAGGTACCCCGCCCACCTACACCACGATGCCGCGGCCTGCGGATTGGACGACGGAGTTATGTGTAGATTGATTATGTTGCTCTTGCTCTGCTAGAAGAAATCGCGTCGCGCATCGAAAGCCCGCGCTTTTAATCCGTTCTAGGGCTACAGGATTGCAAAGTATAGCAGCGCGATACATTCCTCGAGTAGGGATTATGTTGTGTCGAGGTTTTTGCCTCGAGTCGCCATATGGTCCGGTTTAGTTGATTACTAGTACATGATGCGAATTTGCTGTGTTCTGCAATTTAATTTTGATCTGCGATTTGCAATTGGGGAAATTTGATAGGATGATCACTGCGCAATGCTGCACAGGAATAGGATCCGGATCATATTGGGGGCTGTTGCTTGTGGTATTGTGGTAAATGTTTGTAGTGCAAAAGGGGGTTCGAGGATTGGAGTGGAGCAGCTGATGAATAGAGAGGATTTTTTTTGTTGGACGGGGCTGCAGTTCTGCAGCCCAAAGCGTTATGATTTAAGGGAAATGCTGTGCAGGATTTACAAAATTACCGACAAAAAGGACCGGTCAAACGGAGACCAACTAAAAGGTAAAAAGCTCCTAAACGGCATCCTGAGAGACTGGAAATCAGAGAACACCACCCTTCCTGGCCCCTACACAACAATCCGGACACAGAAGATATTTATTTTATCGTCCACCCGTTGTAGTATTTACTTTTCTTGGTTACGCATGAACTTGCCCTTCGAGTAAACTCACCCTTATTTACACCTGCACTATGCTAAGATACCAGCATCCTATAGTAGTCTAACTCTACACTCAAAGTGATATTTCTAGATTCAGTCAAATACAGCCTGAACTGGTTCACAATGTGTGTGTTGCGCTTCTTATAGGGAATTATTGCTCTCAACTAATAGGGTGTGCATTCTGTGCTCTAAAATATAGTAGTGAAAAGTAATTGTAACTAGTGCTTTTTTATTTTTCTAAGTACTTGTTCCAGTGTTTTATGTTTTGACCTAACATTTTTGTGAACATTCTTGCAGTACGGCGACCTGACACGCTTCTTCCTGTCAGCTTTCTACCACTTAAGTGAAACTCACTTCTTCTACAACATGACATCTCTCCTGTGGAAGGGCGTACAGCTTGAAACATCAATGGGCAGTGTTGAGTTTGCATCCATGGTTGCTTCTTTGCTTGGCCTGTCTCAAAGCATCACATTGCTCTTGTCCAAAGGTTTACTCCTTTTTGGCAATGAGACTGCATATTGTGATCAATTTTCTGTTGGGTTTTCTGGAGTGCTGTTCGGTATGAAGGTTGTGCTGAATGCCTGGTCAGACGATTTTGTCTTTCTGCATGGAATGGTAATACCAGCAAAGTATGCTGTGTGGGCTGAATTGGTCCTCATTCAGGCCTTCATTCCCGGGACATCGTTTATTGGCCATCTCGGTGGGATACTTGCTGGACTAGCCTACCTTTGGCTAAAGCGATCATTCTCTGGGCCAGACCCGCTATCTCTTCTGATTTCAGGTATTGCAAAGGTTGTGAGCTGGCCGGTGAGTTTTGCTCAGAAACTTCTAAGGTCAGGCCGTCCTCAGGGCCACATAACAGGTCGGGGCAGAGTTGGGCACCGTCCATCAGCAAGACAGACCAGTCGAGGTACATGGAGATGCTCAGCCTGCACTTACGACAACTCGCCTTCCTCAGATATCTGTGAGATGTGCAGCACTGTGCATGAGGACCGTGCTTTTTCCCGCAGACGGCACCTCCAACCTGCGGGAAACAGGGAGCTCTCAGTTGAGGAGATCCGCCGCAGGCGGGTCGAAAGATTTGACAGATGAAGTAAATCATTGCTGCCGATACAATTTCCAAGCAGTGCTAAAGAAGCTTCTCCCTTATATGAAAACTGGCATTTGCCCATTCTGTGCTCAATAGTTTCAGGATTTTTCGTTCTTTCCACTGATGATGAGGAATGCTTTACATAATCGAATTTTTCCTCACCATTTCAATGCCCGAGTACTGCTACTGATATAGCTCCATTTTTTAGGTTCTCAATTCGCAATGCCTTGGAAGTAAGTAGTCTGTCTATTTTTGATAAATTATGTCAGGCAACAATGGAATGGAAGTACTTAAGCACATCCAAATGCTCCTCCATATTGGGAAGAACTGATGATTAACATTATCCGTCACTTGTTTGTTCCTAGCAGCTGTTTATTTGTCGTGAGTTTCAGCCATTTAGGCCATTGAACATTGGAATGTTCCAAAGCAGCAATCTTACTGCTGCTCTAAATAGGGCAGCATTGTCTGTTCACTGTCTTCCAAAAACTAAATGTCACAAACCTTAATTCAATATTCTTACTTTGTTGGTATTGGAGTAGTGGATAGTTGTGGATTAGACCCTGGATGTGATTTAAAAATCGTGCTACACTTTTTGAGGCGAGCATGGAAGCACTTGTCGTTTCTCTGCACGGTGTGAGCTTCCTATGGAAAGAACACTTGATGTGGATGTCCGAAATGCTTCATGGTGAAAAGAATCAGGTGGACTTGTGGAAAGTATATAAAGCTGCTTGATGAATCGAAATTGCTCCCATGCCAAGCAGGCGGCCGACTTATCAATTGTCCAGAAAACAAATCCACAAAGACTTCATCTTTTCTTAAGCGTGTTGCAGTAACCATCGTTTAGAGACTAGGGACTTGGATAGCATGCTTATATTTTGTCTGAAAAGCTACAGGATAGCATCGTTCAGTGCTAGTTTTCATTTAATGTGATGTGCCATTTTCATGAGAGCAGACGAAGAACTAAAAAAATCAAGTATAAGCAGTACAAAAGATTTGATCTCTTCCGGCCCATTTTCGATCGGTACATCCATTCCAATCGATACATGGTATACTCGCTCACCCAAAACTGGGACAGCAGCCGAGGACAGAGAAGCAAGACGCACGACGAGTCGGCGAGCAAAGCGTTCCCTCTACTTGTGCGTGTTGCAGTCCTGGCAGTAGAAATCGTTGCGCTCCACGAGGGACCTGACCCCCGCCGCGTCCGCCTTGCCGCTGCTGCAGCCGCAGGGGTTGCCACTGATGCAGACGCATGAGGAGGGTATGGACCGTATGGTTGCCGTCACGGTGAGCGGCGTGCCATGCTCGTCGCCGGTCGTCACGCTCCTGCTCCAGATCCTGCTCCGGCCGATCGGGTGTCTCGTCCCGATGCTGCCCCAGCAAGATGGGCGCGCACCGGAGGATGAGAAGGATAGCCTGTTCCGGATGGCCTTCGTGATCCCACTCTTCTCGCTCTTGCCCTCCATGACGGGCGGAGACGAAGAGGACGACGGCGAGGGAGAGGGCGGAGGACACCGTCGACGGAGAAGCCCCGTGCGAGCGCTTCCCTCTCCCTCCCCATCCCTCCCCTCACGCATGCATGCAGCAGAGCACGCGCACCTGCCAAGAATCGCAGCACAGGAATCACCGACCAAGCCCAGATGATCGGTTGACAAACGAGCACACGACGTGCAGAATCAAATCACCGACCAAGCCCAGATGATCGGTTGACAAACGAGCACTCAATGTGCAGAATCAAATCAAAATCAAGAAGCGATCGACGAGAAAGAAGAGAGGTGGGCGGCGGAGGCTGTACAAACCTACGAGGAGAAGATCAAGCGAGGACGGAGGAGGGATGGATCGGGCGGTTGCTGCTGCGGGGAGGAACCGGTGCTGGTGGGAGTCGGGGTCATGGAGGACGCATCCTCCTCCCTCTCTGGCCGCTCCCTTTTCTTCACAGAGGGGCTTCCGCTTCCTTCCAGGTGCCGTTTCCACCTCTGCCATCTTCTTTCCACGCCAGCCATGTATTAATCAATTAATAATCATAATTTTAAACAAATGCACTGGTTGCATCGTTGGCAACGGCAGTGGCATCATCATTCAGGGCCAAATGAAACGGGATGGGTAAACTGACACTGACACGAGAAAGAGGACGAGATGAGATGGAGAAAATATAAGATTGTCCTGAACTGATGGGCTGAACTTTCTCGATGTATCTCCTCGCAGGATCATAATAATACAGATTTTTTTTTTTTAGTGTAGGTAATATAATATGGTAGGGTATGTGGCTCTTTCTACACAAATAAAAAATGGCTATAGAAGCGGATATAGGCTACGAGCATAAATGTATGCATATGTGGAGGGTAGTGTCGTTGGAGATAAGGTGCCCTCGTCGACTTTGTCCGGAATGCGATCTTCAGTATCACGTGAAAGGTCTCTAGAGCCGGTATTGCCCTCGTGCGGAAAAAAAAACACTCTGAATATTAGACATTCATGTTGAGTCCTATATAATCTGCGAGATTGAATCAGTTCTCTTCATTCCACTTGTTTGCTATGGAGGTATCTGAGCAGAAACAAAGAAAATCGCCGAATTGATCCTACGGACGATGCCAACTGTCGATGTTTTTCAATATCAATATTATGAAATAAATATTGGGGTCACTATAATCAAAATAATGCAAGAGGAGACATGGTCTTTTTTAGATAGATTCAGGCCTTCTTCGGAGAGAATAACAACTATACTCATGTGTCCTTTTATTGAATGTGTTTACAGAATAAAACAAACCACTAAGACTAAGGCTAATGGCTTCTGAATTGATCACTTAATCGTCCCATCTTTCTCTGTCCAACGGCATTGCCCTTTATATAACTTCTTAAGTGGTGGCGGTTGTTGTGTGCCAAGAGCCACCTTGACGGTTGGCCGATTGCGCACGTTGATAGCGCTTATTGTCAGAGTGACACTCTCCTACACGTTTGCCATGTGGTTACGCCAGAGGCAGAGATAACTACGTGTGAATGAGCGCAGTGTACAGGGTCCCTAGTCGATTAGGTTCACATATCTGTGGATTCTATCGACTATAGAGTGGTTGTATTTCACCTGGTCGTTAGCAAACCTTACGAGCATAACATGGTCGTATTAGACCTTATGACTACAAAGTGGTCGTAATAGACCTTACGACCATGAAGTGGTCGTAATCTTCCTTTGTCATTATAGACTAATAACAATGGGTACATCTAATGGTTGTTTAAGGATATCATTTATCTATAATAAGTATTACATATAAATAATTTCATTAAATAAGGATTATTGAATACTGTCAATTTTCCAACGACATTACATAATAAATACACTGTTGCAATATCTATCCGCCGCAATTACATGGGTAATTCCTCCGGTTGTTAGTAATATTGGTGACGAGGATCTAATAACCCTCAAATAATTGAAACGTTTATATGTAATGTTTATTATAGATAATAATGTCTTTATACAATCATTAGAGGTACCCTTATCATTAACTTATAATGATAAGGGAAGATTACAATTACCTAGTGGTCATGAGCTCTTCTATGACCACCATATGGTCGTAACCTCTTCTACGACCAGATCAATCACGATCAACTTTGTAGTTGATAGAATCCACATACATGTGGACCAAATCGACTAGTAACTCCGTGCACTGTGTCCATTTATACACAATAGTTAAACATGTATCATTATCCTCTGACGAAACTGCATATAATCATCTCTGTCTTTGGCATAACTGTGAGGTCATTAGTCTTAGTTTTAGTGACTTCTTTCTTGTTATAAACACAATTAATATAAGAACACAGGAGTATAATTTGAGGAAGGCATGAACTTGTCTGAAAATTCCTTATGTCTCCTCTTGCATGGTCTCAATCAAGGAGTCCCAAAATTTATTTCATAAGATCAATATTAAAACAGCACAATTGAAGTTGTATTTTCAAGTAACATTGGAGCAGTCGGAGTGCATAGTTGTTGATTAGACCCTCAATGTGCTTTGCAGATTATGCTTCACTTTTGAGGAGAGCATTGAAGCACTTCTCACTTCTCTGTTCTGTGTTCTTTCTATGCAAAGAAACACTCAACGCAGATGTCTGGAATGTCCGGTTTGTGCTAGTTTTGTCATTTAATTTGATGAGTGAAGTATAAGATTGCGGGAGAAACCTTCTCTAAAGAAGTATAGTACAAAAGATGCGATCTCCTGCGGCCCATTTTGGTACATCCAATCGATACATGGTATACTCGCTCACCCAAAACTGGGACAGTAGCCGAGGACAGAGAAGCAAGAGGCACGACGAGCAAAACGTTCCTCTGTTTGTGCGTGTTGCAGTCTCGGCAGTAGAAATCGTTGCGCTCAATGAGGGACCTGGCCCCGCCGCGTCCGCCTGGTAAATAATTGTAAACAATGTACTGAAAAATAAAATAAGAATGGGAGAGACAAACTCTACGTGAAAAAGCTTTTCGGGAAACACTACGGACAAACGAAGCCAATGTCACTATTAGAGAAATGTTTACAATAAAACTATTGCTCTTTTTTATGAACTACAGGAATATATTTATAGCGGTACACGAAAGACTCAGTGTAGGAGATGAACTATAAACTGAAGTAGGACATAAGATTCGTATTACACTCAAACTAAATGTGTATCACACTCAAACTCAACACCACTGATGCAGACTCATGAGGAGGCAGGGGTGGATCTAGGCCTCGGGCTTGGATAGGCTATAGCCTGAGGCCCAGAAAATTTTTTAGTGTAAAATTCTTCTTGTATAGCCCAGCAAACACAACACACAGTAGTCTAGCCCAAGGCCCAAAATCCCACAATCTTACTCCCACCCCGTGGCCCATCATTAGCCGGCCTCGTCACCCAAAATCGCCCAGAGAACCTAATCCCAATCGAGCAATCCACACCTCGGCTCCTCTTTCGTCCTCGTCTCTGTCATGCCTGGTGCCTCTACCTCCTGGCTCCTCTTTCTCCCAAGACCGCCTCACCTCCTCGCTCACGCCATGCCCTCCTCACCCTCCACCATCGCGCGGCCAAGCACTTCACACTCGTCGCCCGCTGTCCACAGCCCCATGCCCTCCAGCCTCCACCATCGCGCTCGGTTGCCCGCAATAAATCAAATAGACTTTTAGAAAATAGCAAATAGAGTTCAAAAATTCTAGAAAAAATCACAAAAATTCTTTGAATTATTTTGAACTTAATAAAATTAATTCCAACTTAAAGTTGGATTTTATTTTTGTACAGTAATTAATTTTATTTTCTGAAAATAGGAAAAATCTTTTAAATATCGAAAATTCCGAAATTAAGTAAAATTTTATTTTTCACTTTAAATCCAATAAAATCCCATAAAACTCAGTTGAAAAAATTTTGACTTTAAAAACCAAGAAATTAAATAATTGATTTTGTTATTATTAATTTTTAACAGAAAACATTTGTTAAATTACAAAAAATATTGAGAAAATTCTTTGTGACCATAAAATTCAATAAAATAATAACTTTATTAATTTTAATTTTGGTAACATAACTTTAGGATATTACAAACTACCCCTTAAAAGGAATCTTGTCCCCAAGATTCTGATAGGCTAGAAAGAAGACGCTCGTAGGATAAATGAATTGAGAGATAGAGAGTCTATCTTCAAGTTGGCATTATGTCCAAGGGTGTTGGGTTGTTCAAAGTTTTGAAGTATTGATTCGTCCTTCAAGTCCCTTGTGCATCGATAGGTTAGGAGTCCAATGGATTGTTAGAGAATAGGGAAAAGCAAAGGATGAGAAAGAGAGCTATGAGGAGAGAAGTTTACCCACTTAAGCAAGCGTTGCACACAAGATCAAAAAGATCTATGTATGACGTATCAAAATAAAATATACCATATAAGTTAAAACACAATACAACGCTTCTACTTGATCGATACTGTAAGTTGGTGAAACGACTCAATATACAGAATGACTCTTGGCAGACTTAAACTATATGGCTTGGCCGACAACATGGTGTTCGAAGAATCTTGCATGACGATATTCTCTTGATGCCTTTATGTCTTGTGGTCTTGAACGTAATGGTAAGAAACGTGTTGACCATCTATAGCAATTTTCAAGGGAAAGAGGATTCATTTATCATTGTAAAATAGTGAAGGGAGAAACAGGGTACCACTACACCATGGCATGGTATTAAGGGCAATTAAACTGCCGGAGAAAAGTGCTTTGGAAAGCAAATTATCTGCCTTAAAAAACATTCCCCAAAGACTTATTGCTCGCCTAGTAAAGTCTTTGCGGGAAAGACTTTTGCCGGCAGATATGTGTATTCGATGAGTTAATCGCCCTAGATAAGGTTTTTCCTGGCGCTTATAGTTTCCAGCAGCTTAGATTTTTCTGGCGCTTGGAGTTTCCTGGCGATTATCGTATTGCCGGCAGCTAACTCCGCCTTGCATGTTTGTTTTCCCAACCCTAGCTACGTTGGTTTTCCCTGTAGTTATTTGATTTCCGGTAGTTAGCGTTTCCCGCCGCTTGATCGCCTTGATTCTTTTTCCCGCAGCTTAATCGCCTTGATTCTCTTTTTCCCAGTAGTTAACTACCCTCATTGCGATTATTCCCAACAGATTAGACACCTAGGAATATACATGTAAAATACTAAAAAAAAATTATACCACCCCAAATAGTGAATTTAATATTTTCCCAATAGTTTGCACCATTCAATCAGAATTTAGAAAACATACAATTTTCTCAATCGTATCACTTAGAAAATGTCATATCAACAATCAAATACAGCTGCAACACATAGATAAAATTCAGATGATACAAAATACATAAACCTGAAATATGTAAATGTCTATCCTTGGTATGTACAAAATATCTACGCAAAAGAAGTCGACAATCAAATCATCATACTATCACCATTTGCAAAATAAGTACAATCACTCCATCTGCAAACAATAACTTCAATAGCCCTTATGTTTTGTACCTGAAAAGAAATTGGAGAAGTCAATAACCACAAACCATATAACTTCAACAGCCCTGTCTGCATTAACAATAGCATTGCAAATATTTCTGTTTTGGGTGCTTTTCCATTATTACCATTTTTATTTGTTGTTACAGATATGATATATGATGAACATGAATTCATAGTTGGACGGTCACAACATTAAAATCTTCCCAACAACAAAACAATATAGAATCTGATGCCCTATGGTTGTGAAGAAAAGACATGGGCAGCAACAAGCAGTGAGGGCCCCCCAAGGAACTACAAATTAAGAAAGCCTGAAAAACCTACCAAAATTAGTTCGACTTGCCAATTGTAGCACCCACACGGAATCCCTTCACATTGAGAGGTGCCAGTACACCAACATAAGGAGCACAAGACTCGTGCATAGATTTAGCACTCCACTAAAGCATTTCATCGTCATACTCCTAAGTCCTAACTACTAAGGAAACAAACAGCACAAGCTATTATCGAGTTATATTGGCAAAGTGAGGTATACGAAACATTCGTAGGTAACAACTACACAATAGTATGTTACCTATGCTGACCTCAGTACCCTTTTCCTTTTGTATGTTAACTTGACTATGTGCTGAGGAGTTCACTGCCTGCAATATACATGGAACAACATCATTAATGTGCACAAAAGTTTACATCAGAATGAAAAATACATATGCACATAATTTGATGATCTAGCTAGATCGCTGAAGTTTATCCGCAAATTCAAGTGATTCAAACTTACATGCCTATAGTTAATAATGTTCCAAGCAGAAACTAAGTTGACATTGGGCCTCATGAATATTGCCCATTGGGCCTCATAAATACATGCACAATATATTCATAACAGGAACCTACAGCGAAAATTACTTCTTTTAAAAAAGGTCAAGATAAACAAGAGGGTTGACCCAAAATAAAATCCCAAACCCATATCCAAGTCAAGGTGGAAAAAACATGTGGATACTGAAAAGATAGATAAGGAAGAATTAACTCCAGTGAACAAGATTAAATGATTAAATAAAAAAGCAGGCCTGAACAGTTTAAAGTCTCAAGAAATAACCCTTAGTTTTCCATCCACTTTTTCATAGTCCATTCTCGAAAGGCAATATATGATGCCACATTCTTTAGGATGATTTGCACGGATAAAGCTATTAATATCCTCAAGGCACTTCTTTGTCTTGGGCCTTACATAATACCTGCAAAACTTGAGCTGAGATGGTCTGATACGATTGAAGTCATATGTCAATATATTCTCGCTGCACTTACCTCAGATTTGGACGATTAAAACTTTTTCGGAAAACAATGCAGTTTGCGAGGCCTAGAACTTGAACGACATCTTCGTTAACACTAGCAGTTGCTGTTGCAGTCAGGGCCAGGACTGGTGTATGCAGGAACTTCCGTTTTAAAATACCTAGATGCTGATAGATCATAAAAGCTATATCAAAAGGTTACAATTTATTTAACATGAACTTCTTTCTTCCTGATAGAAAGTACCTGGTAATCAGGTCGGAAATCATGACCCCACTAGCTTACACAATGAGCTTCATCAATAACAATTCTAGAAATATGGCCTCGTGAATATACATTTTTCCAATTGTCTCAATAGAACATCACTCTGCACACAAGAATAAAACACATGTAAATGATCGGAAGGGTGTAACTGCATGCGTGACAAACTAAAAGAGAGCTTAAGACTTGAATATATTCAGAGTACCAATGTAGCATGCCAGGTAAAAAGATCGATGACAACTAGTTTTGATCTCGAAAATGTGAAATCTCAGATAATGGTCAGCAGTCATATTAAGTCTTAAGTATGGGAGTTACACTATATTGCAAAAGGATAACTTTGAAACGACGGTCAAGAGATGATATAGTGAATCCAAATATAACTACTTCGCACTTGTGATCCATAATTCGCAACATTCCACTTACTTAGCTATTTTTTCCGGAGTGACATACAATAACTTGTAGGTGCATGTACGAGACATTAGTCCTCTTAATATTTCCCTTTGCCGCACCACTCCATGTTGGCACCGAGATAAGTCAGAGGAATATTTGTCCGCTTCTAGATCGGAGGCAAATAGTCGAAAAGCATCAAGAAATATGTACAAGGAAATGAAAGTATGAAACAATTAATTACACGTGAATGATGCATGATCTGGTCATGGATAAGTGAAACTAGAGGAGAAACAACTAATGTTATGCCCTCGTCAATAAGGGCGGGAAGCTGCAAATTAATATGAGTGTTAATGTTGAATTGAGGAAATAAAAACTTGGAGATGGAGTTAGCAAACAATCTTGAACAAATTGTCGTTGATATTTTCCTGCAATAACAATATAACATTGATTATTTCACAACTACCACCCGATAAAACTCTTCTCAAAACAATGGGTAAATTTGAGGTGGGACTCAAAGCAACAAGATTAGAGGACTATGGGTAAATCGTATGTCTCCTAAGCATGGAAAGGTAGCAAGAAGCGTCCAAGGTGTACAACATACTACAACATCATCAACAATGATCATAAGCTGCAGCAAGGAGCTTCAGTTAGTAGAGATAAAATATATTTCATGGACATTTTTCCTTTTTTTTCCTTATACAAGAGAATCATAGGTGACTGAAACAAGGCATTTTCAAGGGAAATTGTAAGGACCATTACAAGTACATGTTTGTTTAATTACTTGATGTACATGTCAACTGCTTTCTAAAGATCCCAACAAGAGTAATGGATATCATCGATGCGGTTAGTAGTGACCACCTACTTAATTAACAAATCAAGAGACTAATGAATTACTCTCATCACCTTCTTCCTAATTAAGAAAATTAATTTCATCTTTCACCAAGACACTTGGTTATCCACTTACAAGACTACATACATAATTAATTCATCCTATGATATATAGGCATATATATATAGCTAGCTCATGGATTATTACCTAGCTAAAACTAAGCACACGAGGGTCGGAGGTGTTAACTTGATGTGTTTGTGGTAACTTGATGTGTGTGTGGTCTATTGATAGCTTGTGGATTGCGAGTATGGACTGTGAAGACTTGGGGAAAACAGTATGATCGTGAAAGTTTGTTTGTATTGAAAATTTGACAATGGATGAGGTCTCATGACAACAACATCATGTAAGATGATAGAAGTGTACATTAGTAGTCCCTAAAGAGGTTAAATTTCTATAGCATTAGTATCATTGAGTCACTTTGTTGCATCCTCGCATTGTGTCTTCCTCATCGCAAAAGATTCCATATATAGATTAGCATGTAAGTTGTAGAACTTTTAATAGGAAACAAAACTAACAAACATTGGGCAAAAAAGGAAAAGTTTGATATCGATGGGAAACAAAAGTTACGGCTTCTCAATATCCGTGTTTATTTAGAGCATAATATAGAGGACATAGTAACATTTTTTCTTTTGAAAAATCATATATCGATTTAAATCACAAATGATGAATTACCGAAATGTTTTAGAAAAAGCATAAATCTTTGCTCCTAATGATGTCACGAATCAGTATAATATAATGAAAGGAGAATGGTCTTACGCTCAAATGGTATGATGGATCCATTTAGTCATGCGACTTAGCCCCACAAAGATAATCACACATATCAATAATTTTCTACAAAAAAAATGGTTATGTTGATGTCATCATGTGCACGGAGAGAAATCAACAAGACGCTATGCTCGATCTTATTTGATCACCATTATCTTAACTAAAAATCACAACCTTAAGCAATATAGTTTGTTGGCGCTTTGGCACAAAGTTGATTAATCTAGAGATAAAGAAAAATAACACCAATGCACCACTCCTTATTCAGATATCACGATATCATGGGAATGATGTGTTAATTTAATTGGCCAATTTGCAATTCCAGAAGCAAGGCAATGGTACCCTCACAGATGATAATGCGGTTGGTGATGAATATAACACTAATGTTGTGTTCTGCAAAAAAGATTGAAATGCTTATAGTCATTGCTAATGTCGAAGCAGGCGTGCATGCCCTCCTCGTAGTCGTGCATGGACGCCTCCACGACATTAGCAATGACCTAAAACACAAATGCTCATACACACAAAACCCCTCAAAATACACCAAGTTGCCAAAATCAAATGAAATCGAGCTCTAAACCGAGCGGGCCGGGCGGGTCGAGCCAGGATGCGACCGAAGGCGGCGGCGCAGGGAGCCGAATGGCGCCACAGGCAAGGCGAACCGAGGCAGGCGACCGGCCGAGCCAGAGAGAGCAACCACGGCCATGGACTCTGGTCACACATCATGATCTGCAAGACGACGGTCATGGTGGGTCATGGGGGACGAAGCGAGGGGCGACGCTGGGAGGAGGGACGGCCAGGAGAGGAGGGCCACGGAAGAGGGACGGCCAGGAGGAGGGGCGGCGCCAAGAAGAGGGACGGCCAGGAGGAGGGCGGCTAGGACGAGGGACGGCCAATGAGGAGGGCGGCGCTGGGACGAGGGACTGCCACTAGGTGGGCGGCGCCAGGAGGAGGGTGGTCGGGAAAGGAGGCAGCACTGGGAGAGGTGGGCCGGGGAGGTGGGTGGTCAAGAAATTAGGGGATTGGGGATAAGGTTTTAGAGGATGCGGCGATGGTGCGGAAGGTTTTGGCACCTCGGCCGAAAAATTCAGTCAAGACCCGCCAAAGGGTTCTATTATCCCCGGCAGTTACAATGACCTAGTAGAGTTTTTTAAGGGCAGATGTATTGTAGGCAAATTTTTATCATCCCCAGCAGATGAGTTGTTCTCAACAATAATTATTGCCGGTAGATAACGTGACCCTTAATCTCTTGGATATTCCCGGCACATGTTTTGCCACTAATCCATTTTTCCCCGGCAGCTAATTGCCCTTAATACTATGCCATGGTGTAGTGTACGAAGGAATACCATAAAGAAGGTAAGGATATAAAGATGACCAACATGAGGAGAGAAAAAATTATTTTTCTTGTTACATAAAATAAGTTTTGAAGTTTTTCAACTAACGGCCATTCTAACTAGGTCACGACCTACAGTCGATATGGCTCTGATACCATTTCTGGTTTGACCCAGAGTAACACCTCCAAATCCTTTTTGTATATCCTAACTAGTCTCATGATCAAGAGCTAGTTCACAAAGTAAACAAATATGATAACATCCATAATTCGCATAACCTTATTAATAAATATCAAAGTTGATTACAAGAAAGGCTTATAAGCCAACAATAAACAAACACAATGAAGATGAAGAAGAATTAGTAGAGTCTAGCCGATTCGCCACAGCAATCGACAGGCTAGCACTAGTCGTCAGTAATCCACACTAATAGTGAAGTCCTTCTCCTCTGAAATTTATTTGCATTAGCAAGGGTGAGCACAACTTCGTGCTCGTAAGTTACACCCAATAGCAGATTATAATGCATGCAAGGATATATCAAAGGAAAGTGTAACATCCCAAATGTACAAATGGAACCAAACCCAGGTTTGTGTTTCAAATGTAACCTATTATGGGTGTGTGTTTCAAATGTAATTAAATGAGTAAAAATTAAAACTTTTCGCACATCTTGAAACCCTTGAACATTTCTATAAATTCTTGTCAAGAGTTGTGGAATTCAAAAACCTAAACCTCCTGCTGACTATAGTCAACCCCTTAATCAACTTTGGCAAGAATCTAGTATTCAACCTTCAGAAATATTTTCCTTGGTTCTAGGGGTGATGTGGGACCCTCTGGAAAATTTCATAATTTTTAGAAATTATTTGATAAATTTTGGAGGTAAGTCAAACCCTAGAATAGCCTTGATGAATTTCTTGCGAAAAATGCAGTGCATAAAAACCTCTAGAAATTTTATGTTAGGTTAATCCTGGAGTGAGGAAGCTCCAATTAAAATTTTGGAATTTTTGGAGTTAGTTTTCTACTTCTAAAAATTCCTCCAAATTCAGCCTTCAAATTTAAACTCAAATCTGGCACTGTTCCCCGGGTCCGAACCACTTTCCAAGTGGGTCGAACCCAACCGCGTCCTCAGCTTAGCCGAGCTCCTCCGTCGCGCGAGGTCGTGCTCGCTGCATCGTAATCCAACCGCCACGACCTCCCTCTCCTCTCATCGCCGATGAAGATCTCGCCAGACCTCCTCCTTTTCAAAGGTCTTGCCTAATGGCCAAGACCTCCCACCTCTATTCTCACAGCACCGTTGATCTAAATCAACGGCCACGACCTCCGCCACAACCTCCGCCACGACCTCCCTCCATTTCGTCGCCACGATCCCGATCTAGCGCCACGACTTCCCCACCTTTTTCGCATGATCGCGCAACCGCCACGACCTTCCTACTCGTTTGCCGCCGCTGGATTGAAATCCAACCGCCACGACCTCCCTCTCCTTTTCGCCGCCGTTGGATCAACATCCAACCGCCACGACTCACCACCTTTTTTCCGCGATCGCGGCGCACCGCCACGACCTCTACCTTCGTTCGTCCGCCTTGATTGAAATCCAACGGCCACGACCTCCCTTTGCGCCGTGCAACGCCCACGACCTCCCTCCATGTTGTGTGCCCTTGATTGAAATCCAACGCCCATGACCTTCCTTTGCGTCAGGCGCAACGCCCACAACCTCCTCTTCATTGTGTGCCCTTGATTGAAATCCAACACCACGATTCCTTTATGCGTCGGCGCAACACCCACGACTTCCTCAATGTTGTGCGCCTTGGATGTAAATCCAATGGCCATGACCTCCTTCCACGCCAGCGCCCTTGATGTAAATCTAATGGCCACGACCTTCCCATCGCGTCGCGCGCAATGGCCACGACCCCCTCCATGTTGTGTGCCGTTGGATCAAAATCCAACAACACGACCTCCCATCGCTTGTCAAAGATCGCACGCAGACTCGGTTAAGACCTCCGCCTCTGATCGCCTTGATGCAAATCCAATGGTCACGACCTCTGCTCCTTCAACAGGCGACCTCTCCTTTATGTTCGCAACCGTCCGATGTAAATCTAGCGGTCACGACCTCCCCATCCTTGTCGGAACCGTGCGATGAAGATCTAGCGGTCGCAACCTCCCCCTTTCCTTTCAGATCACACCGTTTCAGATCTAAGGGTCACGACCTCCCCCCTTTTCTTATCGAATCGGCCGAGGGCAAGACTGCTCTTCTCCTTCCTGCTTGCTACACAGCGCGCCATGGCGGGGAGAGCAGCTACCGTCACCTCACAACAGCTCTTGCTGTCTGCAAGCATTCAATGCGGTCGGTGCTTTTCGTCCCAAATCACGCTTCAGACTGTCCCCATCACCTCCACGCCCTGTGGAGCCATGGATCGAGCCAGGCTAAGCTCACCATGGAGCTTAACCCTAGCTCCTTGCCTCGCCTCCCGGCTATAAACCTCCCCAAAGACCTCCTTGGCTTCCTTTAAACACCTCTTCCAATGCTCTCGGTTCTGTGGAGCTCAAAGCAACCGTGAGCCCCCAACCGCCATTGTTACACCCTGAGCTCCTCGGTCGACAGGTCACAGGGTCCTTTCTCCGCTCTTTTGCTTCCCTTGAGCACCTCATCACCCCGGTGCTTTCCCCTAACTTGATTTTAGATTGTATCCACAGAGGCGACTTAATTTCGAGTTTGGGTCCTTGCAGCCGTGAGCACCCCCCCCCTTCTTCCTCATCGCCGGTAAGGACCTCCCCCTTTCAATTCCTTGCTCTGGGAGCATCTCTTAGCTATATGGAATACATCTTGATGACCCGGTGCTGCTAATTATACCCAGGTCCTCTTCTCCACATCGTCCTCCTCCGCCGCAAGCAAGCTCCTCCGCCGCCAGAGCTCCCTCGTCCTCCTTGGTCCCTCCGCACACCTCCGTACCTCCCCGGTAGTCCTTTGAGCTAGGCACTCGCTTGAATGAACCGCCGGAACTCCTTATGTCGCTTTGTCGCTTGGTCGCAGCTTTGCACCGCCTCTCCTCCGCTCACGGCTCGTCCACCACCGCTGGTGAGTGGTAGATGCGGCGCGCGACCGCTATTGCGCACCCGCACTGCATCCATTCGCACCGCTGTGGCTCGAGTCGCCGGGCGTGACTATACCCCGCCGGGCCGTTGTTGATCTAAACCGACAACTGTAGCGATGTCCTAAGACCGTCCAGTTTTAGATCTACGGGCGAGATCTCGTGGGACCGTGCACGTGCACTGTGTTGTGTTGGTTGCGAGCCGTCCATCTCGCGATCAATGGTCCACGACCTCCGCCTCCTTTCGCGCGCGGGGTTTCCAAACGCGCCGTGCGCGATCCAACTCGGGCAATTGGATTCAAGATCAACGGCCCATGTTCGTTGGATCTGCGCGGGCGCGAGCGCGCGTTGCCGGCAGGTCTTGGGCCGTCCGATCCAGGATCAACGGCCCAGGTTCATCCGCGTCGTTTTGATTTTAGGAATTCCCGAGGGATTTATTTGTAAACTGAAAAAGGTAATAAACTTTGAGAATGCATAACTATTTCATTTTAGCTCCATGTGAGTTGATTCAAACTTTAATCTAAAAATGGTTGTAAGTTGAGTTCGACTCTTAAAATGGATTGGTATGGTTTCAAAACTAACTTTTAATGTTGCTCTAAAATGGCATTTAACTTGTAAAATGCATAAGTAATTCTCTATAGATCCTTTTTGAGTGAATCTGATTTTGTTGGCTTCCTCTATTAGTGTGCTAAATGGTAGAATAGGATTTAGGCATGTCACTATTTTCAAAAAGAATTGTGGGTGCATTTTACTTATACTCTTTTGCATGTCTTTGAAAAATCATAAAGCATGCATCATAGCTCCAAATGAGGTGAACTCAATTGTGTTATTCATCTCATGAGGTGCTTTACTTACCATAAAAATTCCAGGTGCAACACCTCTTGGAAAATTGTGCTTGAGAATTTAATTCGGATGAGCAAGAATCGATTTGAATTTTCCAAAGATTCTCCAGGCGAGCAGATTTGTTTTGCCCATAACTTTTGCATTAAGAATCCAAATCAATTGGTTCTTATTGCTAAATTCTCTAAAAATCATGCTCTTGCTGCTGTAAAATTTTCAGATCATTTGGAGAAAGTTTGTTGTAGAGCCTTTTCGGTTTTCTTCGTTCTTATCGGTTCTTTTCGCTTTTTCGTTTAGGGGCCGATGAGTGTGTTGATCCCGAGAGTGTTCCTCTATAGCCTAGTGAGCATATCCAGCAAGGCAAGCAGTTTGATCATATCTGTTTTGTCCCATTACTTTAAAGTCTAATATATTGTTTAACTTGTATGTATGTATTGCTATTTTGTTGTTAAATGATATCGATTAGTGATCCTATAGATGCATACTCTGTAGGTAAATATTCTTTCTCTACTACTAAGCCTAGGATTATCTTGTTGTGATTTAGAGTTCGATGGATGGACTCTTATCACTTAGTAGTTGCGTTGATAATGCTTAGATAACGGTAGAAATGGGCGGTTGTCGACATTATGTCGATAACCTTGATCACACAAAACTATTGTTCCATTATGTCCAGCATGTATGCTTTGTTACTTTGTAAACAAATAAAAATAAAAACAAAATTGTTATTGACTTGGGCACAATGGATGTTGGTGTGATCTCATGGTGTGATGGAATGGTGCCTAAGTCCCTAAGGACCGAAGTTACTTGAGCCACTAAACCGAGCAATATTGCATGCTAACCACGCGAGGGGATATGGGACCTCTCTGGCTAAGTACTTTGGGCGCGTTAATTATTGAGCTGGTTGGTGGTTAAAAAGAAATGTGATATGAGGGAACATCCGTAATTCGGCTTGAGCCGGTGATGTGTCTTTCTTTGTGGGTTATGGTTTTAATTAGCATCATCCATTGAAAATGTCTCAGAGGACTTAGTCCTGCCGCATACCAAAGGAAGTGTGCTAAATCTAGTGGCAAAAAGGCGGTCCGACGTGTGGGTACATTGGTACACCCTCGCAGGATAAAACTATTCAAATAGCCTCGCCCTAGGTTATGGACATGCTTGGCAAGGTCGCTCAAGAACTAGACTCAACCATTTAATTAAAACTTGTTGGGTGGTATGAATTTAGTGATTCATACTATTGTTGTGGTG
The DNA here is from genome assembly GCA_036346405.1 of Phyllostachys edulis. Lineage (NCBI taxonomy): Eukaryota > Viridiplantae > Streptophyta > Magnoliopsida > Poales > Poaceae > Phyllostachys > Phyllostachys edulis. Next base: position 98,949,556 of record CM070546.1, read on the forward strand.
ACTATTGGGTTAGTCACTTCTAGGTTGTTCTTTCTCGTTGTTATTATTATTGTATCGTTATTACTTCAACCATTAAAATGCTTTGTCAAATTGCTTTCAATCTATTACAATATTGCAATGAAAACTTGCTTTATGCTAAAATGAGCATAAAGCCTTCCACTTAAATAAAGCTTGCATGTAGCATATGTATAGGTCTCATTACCCTTACATCGCCGGTCTTATGAGTACATTTTGTACTCGCTTGTTTTGCTTAACTGTAATTGTTGCAGAGGAAGAAGTGGAGCCCCAAGGGCCCTACTTTTGTGAGATGTGCGGTGGTTGGGACGACTAGGTTGGTGGCTTGGTTGGTTGCCTTGTGGGCTAAAGGCAAACCATATGGCTCTCTTTTGGTTATTGCCATCTTATGACTTTCGCTTCCGCTTTTGTTTTTCTCTTAGTTGTATTTAGCCGGTCGGCTCTTTTGTAATAACTCTCTCTCCTATGTATGTCTTTTATTTAATCTAGTTCGTGCTTGAGTTCTATGTTTGTATGGAATTGATGCATGATTTTGTAAAGGGGTGTGTATACTACATTTCTGGGAAGTATACATATCTCGAGGACACGGGTTATTTGGTTTGTGATGCATTACAAGCCAAATAAGTCGGGGTCCTCACAAAGTTGGTATCAGAGCCGTACTGACTATAGAAACCCTAGCTTGGTCGTCTTTAGGATGTTTTGGAAAACTTATTTTCAAATTATCAAATGGTTTATGAAAGGTTAAGTAAATTCTCTGATTTTACTCCTTACCTATCTTAGCTTTCTTATCTCATCTCACTCTAATTTGAGTTTTAAAAGTTGTTTCTCCTTCCCTCAAAAGATAGAGTTATCGCTAATTGGGTTTTGGGGAACCAATGAGATTGGCAAATTGAAGTGTGAGCTGCCCACTACAAGGTTTTGAAGTTCGAGTCGGTGATTCGACGAGAAGCTTGATGAGAATCGGACAAAGAAGCATCAAATTTCCGCACAGCAGCCTCAAAGGTTCTAATTAGGATAGATAATGAGAGGATAATTCAACTAAAACTTGTGGGAATGAAAGGGTAAGATGTGATACTAGTTAGCTAAGTATCTAACACCTAATTTGCTGGTTTTACCTTGCTTTGAAGAAGTGTTAAAGCTAGAGTAGTGTTCTGAAATTTTGTCTTCTCCACGATTACTCGCTCATTCAATACGGGTTAGTCGTGTCGGAAGTTGGCTTTAAGTCTTGTGGTTTCTCATTGTTTCTTGAGCCTTTTGTAAGCTTTTTGAGTTCATTTCATTGCTGTCTTGTTGGCTTTTGGTTAGGATGCTGTGGTGTGCCCCTAGTGGTTGGAAGAACCCTTCCCTAAGGAAGATTTCTTCGACTTCTTCTCAACCACGTCTTGTCGAGATTCGAGTTGAGGAATGGCCACGACCACATCTGGTTTTGGGTCTTGAACAAGCACCATCGCTCCTTGAGCCTCCTAGCTCTCCGGATGGTCAAGGCCTGTCTCGACCACCTCAAGGGCAGTGCTACCCTCGACCATAGGCACTGCTGGTGCAGCAGTTTCCTTCACAAAAGATATAAAACTCTTCCAGTTCTCCTTATCTAGTCGCTTGACAAAGCCACGAGAGGCAGAAACTGTGAAAATCTCATTGTCATAATAGAAGGGTACCTTGATCTTAGGGGCTATGTGCTTGAGAGCATTGATGTTCACTTCGATCGCCCTTGCCTCTTCTGCGGCGGCCATGTCCGCAGCAAATTTCGCAAAGGGCGCGATCGAAGCAGAAGTGCTCGAACTTGCGCCTCCCTTATCGGCGACTTACACGAGCCTACGCTTTTTGGCTGGAGGGGTATCAACTTGCTCCGTTACCGCACCAACAACCATCAGTACAACTTCTTCGTCGTCCCGATGGTTTTCCATTCTTACTTTCTGCAGAAATTAGAAAGAGAGATATTACAAAGCAATCGTAAGTCTTTTCTACGACCAGTACCTAGTCGTAAGTTCTTCTACGACTACAAGTTCCTAAAGATGAAATCAATTCTTGATTACCTTTAGGCGCTCCATCGTGTCCTCTACAGACAGACCGCCAAGATTTGAGGAGCCACCACGTCGGTGGTAGGGACTTTCACAAATGAGCTTGACCCGAAGGCCAATCTCCTCTTGTAAGAGGTCTCTATGTAAGCAAGTAAACTTTCAATAAGCCAAGTCCAAAATTAATGTAAAAAGGCTAAGACCGAGAGTTTACATACCCTCCTCATAGTCTCTAGTCGGGTCTTGCGACCCCAAATACCTCCATATGGGATGAGCCCTCTTCTTCAGAGCACACTCCACATTTTATGAAATCCTTCACCACGTGCCATGTAGTGAGCCCCTCTTCCTTCAAGTCTTTGATGGCTTGAATGAAAGGAGCGATCCGACCGAGATCCTTGGAAGTCGAATCCCATGTAGAGATCTTCTCGGTCGGCTTTCTGACGAAGGAGAGGCTGTCCTCATTGGTCGTCTCCCAATAGAACCACCTCTTATTCCATCCCAGCCACGACGACCGGGTGAACATCTGAATGTACTCCTTCGACTTTCCGTCGTGGAGCTTCAGATTACAACTGCCGGTGACTCCAGCAAGCTTGGTCATTCCATAGAAATACTGGAACAACTCCAAGTCGGCCGGAATCCCTAGGTAGGCCTCGCACAAGTACAAGAACACACCCAACATCGCGATGGAATTGGGAAAAAGGTTCACCAACTCCACACCGAAGTGTTCGAGTACGAGAGAAAGGAAATGGTGAGCAGGCAATCAAAGGCCACACACACAGAACGCCTGGAAGACAGGGATTTACCCAATCTCCCCCGACGGCCAATGCTACCCAGTAGTCTCGATCCACTTCACGAACTGACTCTTCGGAATCTTCTCGGCGGCGACCGAAGCCTTGATCTTGGTCACATCCATCTCCGATTCAGCCCACTTGGAAGTAGCTCCGGCCATCTTTCTCAAGGGTCGGAGATTTGGATTTAGAAAGATTTCAAAAGGACGCTCGATTTGGTCGGCGGCGGAGAGCGCAAGAACTTGATGAACAGTGGGAGCGATTTGGGGAAAGGTAAAAAGCCTAAGTCCCACCCACGGTAAATATTTATAACCGCATACCTGAGTTAAAGACGTGGTGACCCAACGGTTGTCACTGCTTCAGGAACCGCTCCAACAAACAGGTCTGTGAGAGTCTATTAAGATTCTTAAATTTGTCTGCTCGAGAAAACCGAGTCTGTCTTTACACCTCAAGCGAAATTACCTTCTTGACCAAGTCTTTTTCTGGTCAAATGCAGCAGCAATCGGAAAGGATTTGCTTCCGACTATAGTACTGCGACTACTAGGTGATCGTAAGATCTCCTACGACCACCTTGTAAGTCGTAAGCCTCTGTACAACCTTCTTGATCAAGTTAATTTCTAGTCAAACGTAACACCAGTGGAAGAGTTTTTCCTTCGACCACCATTCTACGACCATCTACTGGTCGTAAGATCATCTACTGCTCCTTTCCCAAGTAATTTATTTTCACTTGAAGCTGGGGGGCTAGATGACGAGGATATAATAATCCTCATTTAATTATTTATCTGTAATTCATATTATGGATAATAATGACGTCATATGATTCTTGAGTATACCCCTTAATATTCATAAGGGAGAAACTGGAGGTCGTAAGTTCTTCTACGACCACCCCATAGTCGTAAGTCCTTCTACGACTACCCCATAGTCATAAGCCTTTCTACGACTATGCCCTGATCGTAAGCTCTCTTACGATCAGTCTGTGGTCGTAAGCTCTTCTACGACCAGTCCCTAGTCGATGGGGCTTACAGACATGTGAGCCTACTCGACCAGGGAATCTTCCGCACCATATTTAAATATATAGGCAGTAAACTACGCTGTTATTCTCTAGAATAATGGCACGATTTAACTCCATGTCATGGTGATAACTGCCTCGTGACGTGGGAACGTTACTACTCCCACAATAATCTCTAGTAACGGCTCTATTATCTGAAGCATTAAGGCGCCCTTTGGACTAAAGGAACAGCAGCACGCTCCGAGTACTGTATAAAAGGCAGAATCATTAGAAGGAAGGGGAGAGAGGAATCAAGAGCACAAGATGCCTCATTCGAGTCTTTCTCTTGATCTTGTAATCCAAAGATACTCAATATGTACACACAGGAGTAGGGTTGTTATTCTCCTGAGAAGGCCCAACTCAGATAAAAATCCTCAGACGCTTCTCTCTACGTGATTTGAGTCTTGAGACCCCCAAATCAAACAATCTTTACATAAGTTCGGCTTCTAAAACACCGATACCGCCTTTAGGTTCGTGTATGCCATACCAAAGCGCCGTGGTAGGATTGGTACAATGGTAAAACACATCGAGGGTCAATCGTCAAGGTGAAGTTTTGAAAAGGTTTTGTTATGATTGGTGCTTGCTACACTAGTTATATCGTAGGGTAAAGTGTACTACCTCTTCGAGCATTAATCAATCTATTCAATAACGCCTATGGTCATGGACATGCTCGGGATTTCACACGAGGTAGATTTTCATAAAAATAATTCGGAGGGACAGGTTGTGTGAGAAAACTTATGCAAATTGTGATGAAAAAAATTGATTAGGTTATGGAAGCTTTCTAAAAATACTTGTTAAAATTATTATTATTTATTTGTTTTGAACTACGCTTTCAATCTATTATTTGTATTCAATTGCAAATGCTGCTTTGTTGCAAAATAGCCACAAAAGTCATTTTCTTTGGAATAAGCCATCATCTATAATTGCATTCTGTGGTACAACTTGTTGAGTACTCGGAGTACTCATTCTTGTCATACTATTCAGTTGAAGCGAGGAATCGTCATTTGCCTTTGAGGAGTGGCTATACGAGGATGGTGATTGCTAGGTCTTGATCTCGATCGGTTGTTCGTGGCAAGTCGATGGGTTTCCACTAGAGTTGCTTTCGTTCCGTTGCCATTTTTATTTAGTGTCAGCCCTGCGTGGCTTAATAAATGTAAACTCGAGCATAAGGTTACAACTGTTATTTATTAATCAAATTAGTCGTTTATTCTTATATTCATCTTATGTGGATTGATATTCATCTATATTGACATTGTGTGCACTAGCGTGATCCTAGACTAGTGTAGTATACACAGAGGGTCCGGATTTATATTTTTTGGGTCTCAACAGAGGTGGTATCATAGCCATACTGACTGTAGGTCTTGACCTTAGTTAGATCGGCCATCCTTAAGAGACAAAACTATTTTCTAAAGAAAAAATTAACTTGCAAGAGTAATGAATTGATTAACTTCTCTTACCTCTCTTGACTCATCTAATGCTGATAATCTTCTCGATCGATTTTAAGTTAGTTCTTACCCTTTTTGCTTGTCTCTAATAGATGGCACAACTGCAGACCTATGGAAAGCATATCGGAGGTCTCGCTGCTGAGTTGTGGAAGATTCTACAAGTCCTTGGATGATTTGTGAGACCAATCTACTAGGGCACCAATTGGATGGTGAATGGTCGAAATCGTGGAGTGCTATGCCAGTTGAGCATCTATGCCTCGTGGAGTGCTATGCCAGTTGAGCATCTATGCTCGAAGGGATACCAGGGTCAATCATCCCATGAACATCACCGTTCGGAGGATCATCTTCGTTGAAGGAATTTAGGAGTCCTCACGTCTTTCCATCCTACGAGTGTGCAACATCTACGCCAACGAGTTGAAGGGTTCAGTCTTCCGCCTTCATCCCCGCGCCGCCGCCGTGGATCTTCCAGCCCACTACCCATCCACTGATGGAGAAGAAGATGATACAGTGGTTCACCTTGCTCACTTCGTCGCCGCCTAAGAGGAAGCCTTGGTGACTACTACCATAGAGCTGCAGGGAGCCTACAGGCTGTTGCAACTTGCAGAAGAGAGGATTGCAGAACTGGAAGAAGGTTTGTACGTTCTAGAGCTAGAGGAGCCTAAGGAGCCCAAGGAGCCAGAGCCGGTCATGCCTACACTTGAGCCACATGTCCCTGTTGCGCCAATTCTAGGACATCGGGATCAGTTCACGAGGATGCCCGCTGCCTACCATCCTATGACAAGGAAGAGCACCATCGTGGATGTGGAAGTTACCTCAACTGATTGAGTCACCGAGGTTTAGGCTTAGCCAGTTGAGGTTCAGTGTGTGAGAGCTGCGTTAGCTTAAGATTAGAAGTGTCGTCCTTTAGACGGTAGATTTGTGTGATAGATTCACTGTTGTTTTCCTGCAGCAAAAGATGCAAAAGCCCTTAGGCATTTGTTGCAGCCATGCTAAGACCCTTATTAATATATAGTTTTGTTTAGTTGAGTTATTTGTGATGTGTTTGTTGGGTTTATCCTACCCTCGCTTAGTTATTAACTTACCTTGTGCGATCCCGAATTCTTCTGTGTTCATACACTAGTCCGTGATTTCTAGTGTACATGCTAAACAAAAGTGATAATCAAAACATATCACGATTTTATTAATAATTATTCGAGTTTATTACAAACGGACTCGAGGCCAAATAAAGTAAAACACATGCCGAAATAAAATAGTAGTAGTAGACCCAACGATTCACCACGTGCAATCGTCTGGGGAGCGTAACTTAAGCATCGATGTCCTCACCGCCTTGATAGAAGTCTTCTCTGAATAAAGATTATTCAAGAAGAGTAAGCACTACCACTGTGCTTGCAAGCTACACCCGTAAAAGTAATGCAGATTGAATGCATGCATAAAGTGAGCAAAGGGTAATGGCGTGGTTTATTTGCATAAGACAAAGATTTTCAGCTTTAAATACTCTTAGTAATTTCCAAGGCCATTTTAGAATAAGATCAAAATCATATTTCAATTTCTCAATGTCAAGTGTAGGATGAACCTCCATACACAAATGGTGAAGGACTACCCCCCTTACACCAGGCTTCTGCCCAATCCCATTTTCATAAACCAGGTGACAAAGTCTTTTCAAACAAAACCAGAGACTAACTTCGAGTGGCTTTTGTTAAGCATGTCCATGACCGTGGACACGGCTATTTGAATAGATTAATACTCTGCAGAGTTGGTACAGCTTTACCCACAAGAGATAGTTTGCTTATTATGTCGGCCAATACACGCTTCCGTAGGCGTGCGACTAAGCAGCTATCACGAGGCCTTTACCCTACACTATTTCAACATAATTATGCCCGCTAAGGTTTCGTAATCGAAGGCTTCGCACCAACGACTACCCCCTCTTGCGCCATGTGGGTATCATCAATAAGTCTTCACGACTCCCACATCTTTCCAAGACATAAACATGGTGAGATAATATAGCTTATTTGGCCAAGTCTGTCCCATTCCGCACTTGTGGTGGTATGAGTTTGGCTTAACATCCATGCCCGCAGACGGTCCTTACATGACTGGGCGACTTCCAAACAAACCTGGTCTCAAACATTCACAGATTGAGCCTGCATGAACTTGCACCCACCAACAATCCAATTCACCCAAGTCTAAACCAATTTCATTTATTTTTCTTTTGTCAAGACATTTTCCAATCATCTATGGTAAAAACAATACCATAGATTCATTTTCAAAACATCTTTGTATTTTGGCAAAATTCCCCAAATCATCTTTTGGTCTAAGCAATGACTAAGCATAAATATCTTAATTATTTTACTAAGGTGACAAGGGCATGGCATTCCAAGCATCAAGATTGGTCGTACAAGGAATTGGCATAACTAAGAAGTAAAACAGGGATTTAAAATACTTGGATAAAAATATGCATGCAATAATAACTTTAAAAACAGAATTAATTAACTTTGAAATACTGGGATCAAGATGGTCAAGAATGTAACTTGCCTTCGCTGAAGTCTTGAGATTCTAAACCCTCCGAAGATCTACCTCTCCTAATCGCCAAACTCTATATGGCGAAAGTACGACAAATTCAAATAAAATTCAAATAAATCCAAAAATACAGATCAAACTAACTCCAAATGAAATAATTTTATTTTATTTAGTTAGATAATAATTTTCTAAGATTTTAGCAATTTGAATCACTCAATTTGAAGTTGTGGTTCAAAAGATATGAATTTTACAAGTTTTAGTCTAAATTTGATATTAAAAGAATTTCTAAATTTAAATACAGATTCAAAATAACTTCAAATTAAATAATTTTGGTTTAGTTGGCTAGATAATGATTTTATATGAATTTAGAAATTTGAAACACCCAATTTGGAGATTGGATGCAAAAGTTATGAATTTTAGAAGTTTAAACCTAAATCAAATTTAAATGAAATTCTTGCTTATTTTTCTAAAGGAAAATCCATTTATTGCAAGTCAAGGCCACCGGGAATTTCAGGATTTTAAGGAATTAAAATAATTCCCTCGACATGCGGCCCCACGTGTCATAGACACAATCCATGTGAATCGAGTCCACGGACTTCGCTCAAGGGTTTGTGCAGAGGTGGGCGGGCGAGGTGATGTGGCGCTGTAGGCGCCACGTGGTCCCGGTGCCGGGCGTGGCGATGATTTGGCGCTGGTGTAGCTGCCACGCCACCGATAAGGGCTGCGAGATCGGCGACGAGCTCGCCGGCGTTTCCACGCCATGCAAGAAGTCGCGGGATGATACCAACAGAGAGAGATGAGATGGGGATTTCGTGCGTTACCTTGGGTGGTGGAACGACGCTTTGGTCGTCGTGGCCAAGTAGGTTAGGCGGCGGGCGCGGGGTCGTTGACGGGTGAGGTGCTCCGGGATTCTCCGCACCGTGAGAGCGCCGAATGGCTTCATGACGATGGTGATGCCGTGAGATGTGGACGCCGAGGCTCAAGCGAGACGAGGGCGCCGGATTTGGTGAAAAACCAAGGTTCACCGCCGTGAAGAACCTTGAAATCGGGCACTACGGGGAGGAGGAGAGCAATGGGGGCGGTGTTGGGCGTGGAGAGGAAGGCGCCCTGTGGCTCCTTTATAGGGCCGGAGGGCGGAGCTTTCAGAGGGCGAAGAAGGCCAGGCGGCACTGGGCGAGGATTAAGGGATTCGGCACAGAATGGAAAGAAAAGGCCGTGTTTGGAGGGAGGAGATCCAGGTTTAAATGCGCTACAATCGGGGAATGCGCCGATTTGAACGCATATGGAAGTTAAATCAAGGCCAATGGCGGACGCGTGAGAAAGGGAAGGAACGCTGGGAAGAAAGAAGGCTCGGGACGATGCATCAGAAGGGCCCCACTCGCTGCTGTCGAGAAAGGAAAGGAGAGAGTGCACCTCACCCACCCGATCGTGATCTCGCGGTGAGAGGATAAAGGGGTAATGGCGAATGGGCTGCGCTGCAGGCAGAAGAATGGGCCTGGCAAAATCGCCCATTTATCTGCTGAGGATTTTTTTGATTTTCTAATTGTTTTAATTCGATAATTCCAATAAGCCTTTAGAAAATGGCAAATAAATTCCAAAAATTCTAGAAAATTCACGTAAATTCCTAGTATCATTTTGGACTTAAATAAAATAATTTCAACTTAAACTTGGTAATAGTTTTGTAATTAAATTTGTTTTAGCTTTAAGGTTATTTATGAAAGCTTTAAGAAAATTTTAAAATCCATAAAAATAAATAAGTTTATATTTTCTCTGAAATTGAAATTTTGGGCTGTTACAAACCTACCCCTTAAAGGAATCTCAACTTTAGATTCTGCATTTGGTTAGCAAAAAGGTGGGGGATACTTCGGCTTTCAAATCTTCTTCGCCTCCCTGTGTGGCTTCTTCTTCCAATGATTGCTCCAATCGAACCTTGCATGAGCGGATGACTTTGCTTCTAGTGACTCATTCGCCACATCGAGAATCTTGATTGGTCGCTCACGACGTGAGGTCTTCCTCAAGGTCGATGTTCTCAAGGGGTTTTCTTCATGGGCACTTGAGACACTTCTTGAGTTGAGAGACATGGAAGACGTCGTGGATCGCCGACAAGGAGCTTGGAAGTTCAAGCTTATATGCAACTTCACCTCTCTTGGCCAAAATCTTGTAAGGTCCCACAAATCTAGGTGCAAGTTTTCCTTGGTCCGAACCTTTACCCTCAAGTGGAGTAACCACGAGATAAACAAAGTCTCCTATTTCAAAGGTTAATTCCTTCGATTTGTTATCGGTAGTAACTTTCCGTCGAGATTGAGCCACCTTCAAACGCTCCTTATCGCTTAACCTTGCTTTCACTTCTTTTATCAATTCTCGTCCGAAGAATTGATGCTCTCCTACTTCATCCCAAAGAAGCTGAGTCTCGTGATTTTCTACCATACAAAGCTTCAAATGGAGACATCTCAGAGGTCGGCTTGGTAGCTATTGTTGTACGAGAATTTACGTGATAGGGCGATTCTTGTCCCAAATTTTTTCCATATTCTAAGGCATGTGCTCAAGCATGTCTTCCGTAACTTGGTTGACACGCTCACCGCCGCCCGTCTCATGGGTGATAGGCAAGACGAAGTTGAGTCTTGTTCCCAAAGCTTCGGCAAACTCGCTGAATCTTGATGTGAACGAGAGCCTCTATCGGACCACGCATCTTCTTGGGTACTCCGTAGACGCATAATCTTGGCCATATACAATTCCGCTTATTGCCGTCGTTCAAGTGGTCTTGACTCGAATAAAGTGAGCCACTTTAGTTAACCGGTCAATTATCACCCAGATGGAATCACATCCCGCTTTGGGTCCTAGGAGTCCGGTGATGAAATCCATACCAACTTCCTCCCACTTCCATTCGGAATTGGTAATGGTTGTACTGCATCAGCCAGGTCTTTGGTGTTCTCGCTTGACTCGCTGACAAACATCACAACGAAGCGATTTAACTCGCCGATTTCGCCTTCATGCCGACCCACCAATATTTCTCCTTCAGATCCTCGTACATCTTCGGCTTCCGGATGGATGGAGTATGGCGATTCGTGAGCTTTAGAATCGATCGCTTTATCTCCCCGATGGTTGGGCACACATATGCGATCTCCAAACCACATTTGCTCCTTGTTCATCCTCGTAAAATCCCGGGCTTTGCCTTTTCTCATATTCTTCTTGATTTCCTTGATGTCGCCGCCTTCCAACTGCTTTTCCTCGATCCGACTCAAGAGTGGGTTGAACTTCCAAAGCATTCACATGGCCTTGCTTGACAATCTCCAAGTTCAAAAGCTTCAGCTTTATATAATTTCGCCGATTATTCTCAACCAAAATGGTGTTGCAATACGCTTTTCGCCAGAGCATCTGCAACAACATTTGCTTTGCCCTTGATGATAATGAATTCCAAGGTCGTAATCTTTTATCAACTCTAACCATCTTCTCTGTCGAGGTTGAGTTCAGATCGGTAAAGATGTATTTCAGACTTTATGATCCGTGAAAATCTCACAACGGTTACCAATGAGGTAATGCCGCCAGATCTTCAAAGCATGCACAATTGTCGCTAACTCGAGATCATGAGTTGGGTAATTTCTTCGTGTGGCCTCAATCGACGGATGCATAAGCCACGACTTTGCTCTTCCTGCATCGTGACACATCCAAGGCCTTGTCGAGATGCGCCGCAGAAGATTTCAAAGTCCTTATGAATATCGGGTAATACTAGCACAAAAGTGTAAACTAAACTCTTCTTCACTCCCGAAACTCTTCTCGCAGCATCCGTCCATTCAAACTTCTTTTCCTTCTTCGGTTGTGTCATAGGCCTTGGTCGCCTTGGAGAATCCTTCAATGAACTCCGCGGTAATAACCGCTAGTCCAAGGAAACTCCTTACTTCGTGATGCACTTTGGTTGCTTCCAATCCATAACGGCTTCGACCTTGGCCGGGTCTACAAAGAACTCCTCCTCTTGATACGATATGACCAAGGAAGGCCACTTGCTTTAGCCGTAATTCGCTTCTTCTCAATTTGGCGAAAGTCGGATGTTCTCTCGAAGTTTCTCCAAAATCATCCTTAGGTGCTTCTCGTGTTCTTCTTCATCCTTTGAATAAATGAGAATGTCATCGATGAAAACAACCACAAACTTATCCAAGAATTCCATGAACACTTTGTTCATCATATTCATGAAGTAGGGTAGGCGTTTGTCAAACCGAAAGACATGATCAGAATTCATACAACCCATATCCGGTCGTGAAGGCGCCTCTTTGGGATATCTTTCGCCGGATCTTTAGTTGATGATAGCCGGATCGAGATCGATCTTTGAGAAGATGCTTGCTCCTTCAATTGATCGAACAGATCATCAATCCCGGTAGCGGATACTTGTTTTTGATCGTCACCTCATTGAGCGATCTATAATCCACACACATTCGCATACTATTGTCCTTCTTCTTAACAAATAGTACGGTGTTCCCCAAGGTGATGAACTTGGTCTGATATAACCTTTGCTCCTTAGTTCTTCAATTTGTTTCTTCACCTCGCTAGTTCATTGGCCGCATTCTATAGGGTCGCTTGAGATTGGGGCGGTCCTCGACTAAGTCAATTAAGAACATTACGCCCCTATCCGGTGGCATGCATGTAACTCATCGTGAAAAACATCCGGGTATTCTTGCACAACCGGTATGTCTTCAAGTTTTATTTCCTTCAAGCCGGTCAGATGGAACTTCCTCCAGAGAAGACTTGGGTCCAATTCTACCGATTCTCCTTGTGCATTGGTGAGGGTGATAGATCTATCTAGACAGCCTATCGTCTCCTCGATTCTTAGCTAGCTACCCATTCCAAGAATCACATCGAGACCTTGGGATTGTAGGACTATCAAGTCGCTAGAAAAGATACTCGATATTTCAAGGGTAAGGTTTGGGCATAGAGAATCGGTTCTCATTTCTGAGCCTCGGAGTGGACTATCATAGGGTTAACTAAAGAGAAGATAGGTAACCCATATTTTCCCACAAATTTATCGAAACAAAGGAATGCGATGTTCAAATCAAATAGGACCGATGCCGGTACATCAATTAACAAGGAACGTATCAAGAATGACATCCGGTCGCTTGAGCTTCTTCTCGCTGTGACGTGGTTCACACGCCCTTCGTGTCTTGATTTGTCTTCGTGGCGACGGAGGTTCTGCCAAGAGCTTGACTCGGGTTTAGGGGCAATTGAGTAACTTTTAGGACACCTATTGGCGAAGTGTCCTTCTCCCGATAAAGGATAGCAAGTAATCTCAAAGAGTTCTTCGATTTGGGCCTCCGCAGCAGACGAGTTGTGGATTCCGAAGTGTTGGCGCTGCACCGGTGTCAAGCTCGTGTGGTAGATCGAATCTTCCACGCTGGGGCCGAGGTTGAGCGAGGCGAGGTTTGGGTTGCCTCCGTAGTTGAACCTCGAAGCGCCATCCTCCGCTTATGTTCTCCATCTCTATATGTTTGCCTTCCGGCGAATTGCCTTGTCCACTCAACCGTTGAAGTCGGTGAAGTCTCCGAGAAATCGCTTGAATGATATCTCATCATTCAATCCTTCCATAAACTTTTCCTCCGCCGTCTTCATCTCTCGCTACGCTATGCGGGGCATAGCGAGCAAACTCGTTGAACTTATGCGTACTCGCCACCGAAGCGGTTGCCTTGGCGGCGCGCCAATTCTTCTTTTTCATGCCATCACCTACTGAATGTGAGCATGATTGAAGGCTCGCATACAAACTCTTCCCAAGTGATAGCTTGAGCGCTGGCATGGGTGATGCAGAGGTTGTCCCACCACTCCAAGCGGACCACCGAGTTGGTGAGCGGGCGAAAGTACCCTCTCGCGATCCGAAAGCGAGTAATATCCAACTTCTTCCCTATGGCACGGGCCAATCGTCGCCCATAGGTTCAAGATCGCCGAGAACGCCGGAGGACGATCTCATGAACTCCGACATTGACAACTTTTATGGAGGTGGGGGTGGAGGTGGAGGTGGAGCGTGGCTGCGCTTGCACGCTCAACGCCGCTGAGTGATTGAGCCAAAGAAACTCATCATATGCGCTCTGTGGGCTATTAATTGACGCCGCCTAGGCTCTTCTCTTGGTGGAGGTGGTGGTCAGCCGGACGATTTTCCCGATAATCCGCTGCTTCGCTTCCACGGCCTTGAGCACCGCCACTTCCGGTGACGGGTGGTCACCATCCGCTAGATGTTTCTAAGGATTTTAGAAGAGAGAGATAGAACGAAAGCTCTAAAGGGGTAAATCTAATTAGCCCAAGAACAATCACAAGACAAAGAGCCAAAATTTTCTAAAATAATTCTTTTTATTATTTTATTTTATTCTTTGGTTATGGCTATCACAATGGTAACGATAGCTCATAATTCGTGATCTAACGGTTACAATATGGGAAACAACTAAGGGTGATTGGGGTATAATCCGCTCACTAGAGCTACCTCGCCGCCTTGTAGCAAGCTAGTTTCTTCTTCCACGCCTTCACCTTTCTTCCACCTCTTGTAGGTCGCCTTGAGCAAGACGCAGTCGTCAGAGCGCTTCCATAGGCATAGTCCATCGCCTTGCACAAGTTCACCGATGCGTAAGCTCAGAGAGTCCTCTTCCTACCGGGCAAAAGGTGTTTAGCCCACCGGCCTGAACGCAGCATTGATGGTAGTGAAACCTTGAGCCATGGAATCGATTGTTGTAAGTGTAGCGATATGCCTTGTGGCTTCTCCGGTCAAGGCCTTGAATGCCTTCAAATAAGGTGCCACGCCTTATTGGAGCGCCGATGATGTGGAAACCGTGGTTTGGGTTATGGTTGGCGAGAGGATCACTTCAACTCTCCAAATGATATTGGCTTCCCACTTTATATCGGGTACCCTTTGATAGGTTGGTCTTTCGTTGTAGTCCGTGTGTTGCATCATCTTCCAAAGAAGTGCAGCCCAATGTCCTCGCGAAAATTCCGTGGGAGATCCGGTTGGTTTTTCTACCATCTACAATTTTAGAGAAGGAGATGAGTTAGTAATTGTTTTAAAGAGAAAGGTTGAGAAGACTCTTGGATAGACCCAAAATACTTTTAGTTTTTGAAAATAAGTCCTTAAGGCATTTTCTAAGGCCATTTACCTACAATGATATGGCTCGATACTCACTTTTGTCGAACCCGGAGCTTAAGGATCCCGAATTTTCCGTGTTCATACACTAGTCCAGATTTCTAGTGTACACAGCTAAACAAAAGTGATAATCAAAACATATCACGATTTTATTAATAATTATTCGTAGTTTATTACAAACGGCCTCGAGGCCAAATAAAGTAAAACACAATGAAATAAAATAGTAGTAGTAGACCCAACGATTCACCACAGTGCAATCGCTGCGGGGAGCGTGCCTAAGCATCGATGTCCTCACCGCCTTGATAGAAGTCTTCCTAATAAAGATTATTCAAAGAAGAGTAAGCACTACCACTGCGCTTGCAAGCTACACCAGTAAAGTAATGTATTGAATGCATGCATAAAGTGAGCAAAGGGTAATGGCAGGTTTATTTGCATAAGACAAAGATTTTCAGCTTTAAATACTCTTAGTAATTTCCAAGGCCATTTTTAGAATAAGATCAAAATCATATTTCAATTTTCAATGTCAAGTGTAGGATGAACCTCCATACACAAATGGTGAAGGACTACCCCTTACACCAAAGCTTACGCCTAATCCCATTTTCATAAACCAGACAAAGTCTTTTCAAACAAAACCGAGAGACTAACTTCGAGTGGCTTTTGTTAAGCATGTCCATGACCGTGACACGGCTATTCAATAGATTAATACTCTGCAGAGTTGGTACAATTTTACCCACAAGAGATAGTTTGCTTATTATGTCGGCCAATACACGCTCCGTAGGGCGCGACTAAGCAGCCTATCACGAGGCCTTTACCCTACATTATTTCAACATAATTATGCCCGCTAAGGTTTCAGAATCGAAGGCTTCGCGACCAACGACTACCCTCTTGCGCCATGTGGGTATCATCAATAAGTCTTCACGACTCCTACATCTTTCCAAGACATAAACATGGTGAGATAATATAGCTTATTTGGCCAAGTCTGTCCCATTCCTGCACTTGTGGTGGTACGAGTTTGGCTTAACATCCGCTGCCCGCAGACCGTCCTTACATGATCGGGCGACTTCCAAAACAAACCTCTGGTCTCAAACATTCGTCAGATTGAGCCGTGCATGAACTTGCACCCACCAACAATCCAATTCACCCAAGTCTAAACCAATTTCATTTATTTTTCTTTTGTCAAGACATTTTCCAATCATCTATGGTAAAAACAATACCATAGATTCATTTTCAAAACATCTTTGTATTTTGGCAAAATTCCCCAAATCATCTTTTGGTCTAAGCAATGACTAAGCATAAATATCTTAATTATTTTACTAAGGTGACAAGGGCATGGCATTCCAAGCATCAAGATTGGTATACAAGGAATTGGCATAACTAAGAATTAAAACAGGGATTTAAAATACTTGGATAAAAATATGCATGCAATAATAACTTTAAAAACAGAATTAATTAACTTTGAAATACTGGGATCAAGATGGTCAAGAATGTAACTTGCCTTCGTCGAAGTCTTGAGATTCTAAACCCTCGAAGATCTACCTCTCCTAATCGCCAAACTCTATACGCTAAAGTACGACAAATTCAAATAAAATTCAAATAAATCCAAAAATACAGATCAAACTAACTCCAAATGAAATAATTTTATTTTATTTAGTTAGATAATAATTTTCTAAGATTTTAGCAATTTGAATCACTCAATTTGAAGTTGTGGTTCAAAAGATATGAATTTTACAAGTTTTAGTCTAAATTTGATATTAAAAGAATTTCTAAATTTAAATACAGATTCAAAATAACTTCAAATTAAATAATTTTGGTTTAGTTGGCTAGATAATGATTTTATATGAATTTAGAAATTTGAAACACCCAATTTGGAGATTGGATGCAAAAGTTATGAATTTTAGAAGTTTAAACCTAAATCAAATTTAAATGAAATTCGGTATTATTTTCTAAAGGAAAATCCATTTATTATGCAAGCCAAGCGCCACCGGGAATTTCAGGATTTTAAGGAATTAAAATAATTCCTCGACATGCAGGGCCCCACGTGTCATAGACACAATCCATGTGAATCGAGTCCACTGGACTTCCTGCTCAAGGGTTTGTGCAGAGGTGGGCGGGCGAGGTGATGTGGCGCCCGTAGGCGGCCACGGGTCCCGGTGTCGGGCGGGCGATGATTTACGCCGTGTGGCGTACGCCACCGTCTGGCGGCAAAGCGAGAGACGGCGACGAGGCTCGCCGGCGCTCCACGCCATGGGCGAAGTCGCGGATGATACCAACAGAGAGGATGAGATGGGGATTACTGTGCGCATTTGGGGTGGTGGAACGGACGCTTTGGTCGCTTGGCGGCGAGGTTAGGGCGGCGGCACGGGTCGTTGACGGGGAGGTGCTCCGGATTCTCTCGCACCGTGAGAGCGCGAATGGCTTCACGACGAGATGGTGATGCCAGATGTGGACATCGAGGCTCGGGCGAGACGAGGGCGCCGGATTTGGCGAAATCAAGGTTCACCGCGGTGAAGAACCTTGAAATCGGGCACTACGGGGAGGAGAGAGCAATGGGCGGTGGTGTTGGGTGTGGAGAGGAAGGCGCCCTGTGGCTCCCTTTTATAGGGCCGGGAGGCGGAGCTTCAGAGGGCGCAAGAAGGCCTGCGGCGGCACCTGGCCAAGCGGATTATGATTCGGCACGAATGGAAAGAAAAGGCCGTGGTTTGAGGCGAGGAGATCCGTGGTTTAAATGCCAATTGGGGAATGCGCAGATTTGAACGCGATATGGAAGTTTTGAAATCGCTACAATGGCGGACGGGTGAGAAAGGGAAGGAACGAGGAAGAAAGAAGGCTCGGGGACGATGCATCAGAAGCGGCCCCACTCGCTGCTGTCGGCGGAGAAAGGAAAGGAGAGGTGCACCTCACCACCCGATCGTGATCTGACGGTGAGAGGATAAAGTGTGGTGGTGGGCTATGCTGCAGTGCGTGAAGAATGGGCCTCAAAATCGCCCATTTATCCGAGGATTTTTTGATTTTCTAATTGTTTTAATTCAGATAATTCCAATAAGCCTTTAGAAAATGGCAAATAAATTCCAAAAATTCTAGAAAATTCACGTAAATTCCTAGTATCATTTTGGACTTAAATAAAATAATTTCAACTTAAACTTGGTAATAGTTTTTGTAATTAA